>CM040125.1:289338333-289938333 GCA_022559845.1 Amorphophallus konjac | reverse complement strand
TCAGGTCGATGCAGCTCTGTTAAGATAGGTCGAGGCAATAGAGAAAAGTCATAGCCAAAAAGATCTAAGCAATAAAGAAAGGTCGATGCACCTATAATTGCCAGAGCTATCAGATCAATGCTTCAGTAGACCAGATTGAGTCTATCTTCAACTGGATCCAGAACTATTTTTCCCCAACAATCAAGCATGGATCTAGAGTTTTTACAAGTCTTAAGCAATCCTGGTAAACCAGATTCTTTTGCAGCTAAGGTTGGCAAACCAGTGAACATAGGGTAGACAGCAGTAGCACCAAGCTCATATAGTCCATAGCAGTTCAACAAAGCAGCGGCGGCAAAAAGAATGACGAAGCAGTAGAAGTGGACACTGAAACACTACCTTAAGCTAGAAGGTTAGAGCATCAGAATAGTGCCTAGATGCACTAAGTCAAAGGTCGATGCAACCGTATTAAAGGTTGCCAGTGAGGTCAATGCTTCAGACAATTCAACTCTGAATCCCTTAACTTAAATCCAAATCCAATAAGGGAACTCAAACCTACTGTTAGTAAATTACTGGCACGTGATCTCAAGAAGGGAAAATAAGTGGCACGCACCCCATGAAGCAAATGATTGGCATGTGATCCGAGACACTCTATCAGAAGAATTTTCCCGCCCATTGCCATGTGGACAATGGGAAATGCTGGATCAAATTCGTCTATCCAAAAGGATTTCGACGACCCTATTCTATAAATAGAAGACTTCCTCCTTCGAAAGGGAGCCACTAAGTGGGCTGCTAAGTGAGCCGCTAAGTGAGAGAAGCTATTGCTACGAAGAAAGAGGAAAAAAGAGTGATCAGAAAGAAGAGAGCCAGTGTGTGAGCAGAGGAGAGAAAGAAGAGAGAGTTCTGAGAGGGAGATCATTAGAATGAAGAACGAGTGTTCAAAAAAATAGAGTATCAGAGTTCTTGGATTGAAGGTGGGGATCTATTGAAGATCAGTCTATGTTCTGACTCGTGGATCAAATCCAGAGTCTGTCTGCTTAATTGAGCTACATTTTGTTGTATTCCTTCATTTGTTTTCTTCTTTAATTTTTCTTGGGGTAGCAAGCTATGAGGCTCAGCAGCAAGGATTGATTCCTTGGGATAGCAAGCAATGAGGCTCAACTGTAAGTGGATTTGTTCCTCTAGTTAGCAAAGCTGTAAGGATCAGCAGATAGCAAAGCTGTAAGGCTCAGCGGATAGCAAGCTGTGTTGCTCAGCGGTGTAAGCAAGCTGTGATGCTCAACGGTTCAAGCTGTGAATCAGCAAAAGCCACACTCAGGTTTGAGTGGGGGATGGACATAGGTCTGTGGGTAGCAGACTGAACCATCTAAAAGCTTGTCCACCGTGGTTTGTCTTGCGCTCTATTCCATATCATCTATCCCCCTTCACAGGTAGCTTGTGTGGTTTATATTTGAAGTTCATATGTTGTTATCCATCCATAAACAAATCAACAGCGAAGTGTTTGTCTGTGTGCTTAGTAGAATCACAGGTTGTGTGTGCGATTAAGTATTTCAGTTCATTGTTGTGATATCTGCTCAGTACCAGTCTGGCATCTAAGTGTCCAACGTTATTTCTGTTTGGGGAAATATTTTGGTAAGTGTGTTCAACACCTCTACCTCGCTGTTCAGTTACTCATCCAATTCTAGCGTAGTTTAAGTTTTGTGGGTGAGAGTTTTGTATTCGAGCCACTTTTAAAAAGGGATCTATTCACCCCCCCCCCTCTAAATCATGCTCCTGCACCCCAACAGAACCTATATCAAGGGAAACATAGGATTTATGAAACCTAGGCTCTAATACCACAATGACTATCACGTCCTGACGTGGAATATCAAGGCACGATGAGCCATAATCATTTATGTCGATCAGATCATGTGTATAAGGGGTCCAATCACAGAGGAGATAATGACAAAGGATACTATTATTTGATCGAAATACAATTTTACAACATCATTAAGCCTTAATAGGCAATAATACAACTTCCAATACATAATTATAGCAAGAGCAAAAAATTTAAACATAGGTATCTAAGATAAACTTGGTTCCTCTTTTCACTCTTGCCTATCCCCATTTGTTTGGAGTTCATCATCAGAACTACCTGAAACATTAACCAAAAATGTAGGGTGAGTGAAACGCTTAGTTGGGTTTATATCTTTATACCAGGCAACTTTAAGTAATTAACATTTTAGATAAAGTTACTGTGCTATGTCGAGAAATGTAACTAAAATCTAAAACATAAATATGAGAGAGAGTAAAGGGATGCAAGTAATTGGAATCACAAGTAGACAATGTATCAAGAGTAAAATTCAAGTAGAGACGATCATGCAGTAAGTATAGTCATGGAATTAGCCATTTCACGCAAGCATGTACAAGTCAAGTATTTCATGTTGTAGTGGGACCTAGGGTCATAGGATTAATCCCACATCGGATGTTGAGAAAACAACCAAGTGCTTATAAGACATGTCTTCACCTCTTAACCCAAGAGGGCCCTTTTACAAGCACAAAACCCCACCTCCGCTCTGGGGGCAATACCTCTTGGGGGCACCAAAGGTTTATCTCGCATCTACATAGTGGCACCGTCTGTGGGAAACGAACAAAAAACCAATATGGTGCAGAGGAGTGGAAGTAAGAGAAACACCGGTGACAAAGGAAAGTCACTGGCGGCCCTAGAAAGGGAACTAGCACCGTCGCACTCTTCGATCGGCCCCCTTTTCGACAACCAGGTCAACGTCCTACGGCCACCAGCCGCGGGGGGACAACCCGTTTCCGAGGACCCAGACGTTCTCCTATCCCTCAATGCCAAATTGGATATCCTCGTCGATTTGATGAGACCAAGGTAGCCAGGGAAGAGAGGGCCTGATGTTCCCAGGCGAGTACCCCCCCCCCCCCCCCACGTGGAAGCCTCCCAACTGACAATTGGAGGCCGTTTTATCCTTCAAGGAGGGCGAATCATCCGAAGCGGGCCAGGTGGACCCTCACAACCCCCACCCCCAGAATAGGAGGCTTTCTCCAATCCGTAGGGAAGGAAATCTGTGGCATCCTGCCAACATACGAGAATGGAAGCTATGGGAGAATGTTGTGCATGTATGGTACACGCATGATTCTTCGCCTTAATGTGGTTTTGATGATGTCTACCTATGAGTTACTGATGAGTCTATCCTGCATATGATAAATCCATATTCATACATTTCAGGTCATAACAACATTGGCAAGATTCTGTGTAAGCAAAGTCTTAAGGAAAAATCAAGTAAGGCATAGAAAACAAGGCAACTGGATGCACGAAAATCAAGGATGAATTCAAGATACAGAACTCCAAGAGCAAGAAACTTCCAAGTTAAAAGAGATATTCAAGATATGTAGTTGCACAGAAAATGAGGCAACTGGATCAGCAGAGCATCAAGTTCCTCAAGTTCTATAGAATTCTGAAAACCAAAGACAAGAATCGACTCCAGGAATCGACACATTATTTTCAAGGTTCTGTCTGGCACAAACCCACAGGAAAGAGTCGACACTTCTATTGCAAGGTTCTGTCTGGCGTTCTAGCTGTTGGCCCGGTTAGGAGGCAATTGAGAGGGGGGTGAATTGATTGCCCACCCTTCTCCAGAAATTTTAAACGGAATCCAGACAAACCACAGATATTAAAAATAAACCTAAGACAGAGCCTGATTGGAACGAATGAAATTAAGGCAAGCAAGCTCTCACAACTTCCCAGTGCAGGAATAAGCTCACTCGGACAACAATAGATGAACGGACAGTTGAGCAAACTCTTGTCTCACTGACTCACACTCGTATTAGCGAACGGAAAGATAGATATCAGCAATCACAAAATAATCAAACCACGGCACAGTGATTTTTAGGTGGTTCGGACGCACCAAGTGCCGTCCTACGTCCACCCCTCTCACCTCGAGAGGATTTCACTATAAACGCTGCTCGACGGCAGCAACCACACACACGGGCTCGACGGCCCACACACGTGGGTTCTCACACGATGACGAGACACCTCACACACACTCGGAGCAAGCTCCGAAATCGTCTAGATATAAGAAATAGAATGGAAAAATTACAAGCCCAGTTCTGAGAATATCGATCTAAGCACAAATCACTAAGAAAATGATAGGCAAGATGATCTACCCCACAAATCTGCTGAGAGAATGATAAACGAGATGATCTACCCGACAAAACCTCAAACAAGCTAGGAGAATAGAGAAGGTAGCACTTAGAACAAATGAACTGAAGGTTGGATGAAGCCGGTGTAGAGGATGTAGTCGCCCGAAGCTCCGGATGAAGAGGATGCAGACCGCGCCCTCCAAATCTTGGCTCAGGCTCGATGGAAGATGACCTTTCACAGCTCTCCTTCACCTCTAGTAGATAGAAACACCTTCTTCTCCTACGAGGCAAAAACCCACGTTAGAAGCTCTCTTGGATTGTTCGATCGGAAGGAAAGGGGCGGCTATGTATACCAAGGGGCTTGAAGCCCCAAAGGACATAAAAGCCCTTCCAAAACCCCTTTGATAGCACATACAAAGTGTATAGGATGCCTTAAGGCCATTAGGGTCAAAAGCCAAGCCAAATGGATCCTTCAAATAAGGGTTCGAAACAGATCCGGAATACCCGTTCGAACGTTCAGAAAAAGTGTCTACTCATGGAGTCGACACTTTTTCGTGAATGTTCTGCCAGAACATATATAAAAAAAATAGAGAAACAAGTGTCGACCGATGGGCTCGACACTTTTTTACCAAGTGTTCTGGCCTGTGAAGAGTCACAACATTCGTGGAGAAAAGTGTCGACTCATCAGGTCGACACTTTTTCACGAACATTCTGTTTTCACAGAAATGAACAAACTTCCTGAAAGTGTCGACTTACGAAGTTGACACTTTTTCCCGTGAGTTCTGCCTTAGCAGAACAGCAGAACCCTGGTGAAAGTGTCGACCCCGTAGGTCGACACTTTATGCCAACGTCCTTACATTTGACGCAAGGCAGAAACTCCGTAAATAAGTGTCGACCCCTGAGGTAGACACTTTTACTGACAGTAGTAAAACATCAATAACTTCAATTGAAAGCTGCACATCTCAACAACATGTATCAAGATTGAACAAAATAGTTCATAAAACTTAGATATACATGGTTGAGCATGATTTCTAGCAGATCAGTCCATACACACTAAGATCCATTTAGACATTTGTTCTTACCTTGGCCTTGAGTGATAGAGTGAAAAACATCATAAATATCATGCATTCACAATTTCCCATTCAACTCAACATCTCAATTTAACAAATGAAACTTTCACAATCACCACATACTGAATTCCACATTCAAAGCACCCATTCATTTTTGACAGTTCAATTGACTTTTTCATTCACATGACTTCATTCACTTGACTTAATTCCAACATATGAGTCCAAGCAATAGTCACTCACTCAACATTCAATTAAGCTAAACCAAATCAAACTTTATCAATATTGAGCATTTTGCTTGGTATAGCCAAATCAATCATCCACAGTCTGAGATTCATCAAACTCCTCATTCATCAAATATGTATATCAATGTAGATCACACACAAAGAGAACTCATGACATTTTCATTCAGGATCTTCGTTAAAATAATCCGAGGCACAATAATCTCCCCCTTTTTGACGAAGATAAAACCATCGAAAGAACTATAATATTTGCATGAAGGATGACAATTTTTGAACCATGACAACCATTTAAGCATTAAGTCCAAGCATTAAATCACCATTTTTGCCAAAAGCAAAATCAATCAATAACAAAGCAAGTAATGAATCATGAGTCTTCATGCCAATGTAACAATGCAAAGTCAAATTATTTCTCTCCCTTTTTGTCAAAGTCAAATAGGGGATTATTAAAACTGTAACGGATGAAAGTTAAGTCTCAATATGCACAGTTAACTCAATGAGATGGATATGAAATGTAAGAAATGAGCAGTCAAGCACATATGCACTCACTATACCATAAAATAGCAAACATGTTCCGTATGAACGGGTTAAGAAATATGATGTAGACCAGAACATGAATTTCATGTGCAATAGTAAAAGGGTAGTGCTTACAAGAAGTGGTACTGCAATACTCATGAAATATGACTGATTCACGATGTACATCCGTACAATCACTCCCTAAATGAATATGTTAAGTATGAGCAATGAAGTCTATATAGTATGGATTTTCAAATTTTCTAGAAAACATAGGTAGGAACTTTTCCTCCCTACACTTTCATACAACGTGCTCGACTTTTGGTAGCTTCGCACAACCCCAAGATTATTTTCATTTTTGAATGACAAGATGACTAACCTTTTGACACGAGTCATGCTCTTTGTTTCAGGGGCACTTCCCGGTTACTCGGTATCGTCACTTATGATTATGTGGATAGGACACTTTTCAATGCGAGTTTCCTCCTTTATTTCAGGGGAGATTCCCGATTTACTTGATGTCAAATCACACTTATTGACTATTTTTATTGGGGCTGACAGCTTTTTTCTCACAAGTCACGTGATTTCCATGTAGGGGTTCCACAATCCTAAAATGTGTTAAGTGGAATAAGTGAAATCCTTATTAGTTAGATTCATTAACTCACATGTGCAAATTGTGTGAGAGATTGCATAGAATGTAAGAGATGAATTAGCCTATTCATGGTAATGTCTCCCCTTAAGTGTATGCACCATTATAACAAAACCTCCCCCTTAATATGTGCCATGTTAAAATATGTCCTAGTCAAAGCATTTTATTTAGCAAGGGCGAAAGGTCATAGAAGATATCAACTGAAAGGTGTGTAATTTATATACATTCAAGCATTTCAAAATGATGTGTTCAAGTAATTTGATTACTGGTACGGGGCGGAGTACTTAGGTCCGAAGACCACACTCACGCATAATGAAAGTTTCCAGGTGGACTTAATCCACCTTTCCACTGACGTCATTTTATATACCGGTGAATCATGGCATTCATGCACACGTAGATGAAGTATATGCATTTATGTACATGCGGATGCGAAACGATAAAAGCATGTAAGAGAACCAAATTGTTATTCACTGTGATATGCACAAAAAGGTGAAGTTTGAAAAGTAAAGGCAATGAAAACTTTTTATGTGCAAAGCATAAGGCATTATGAACAGTTTCTTTATGAAAAAGATGAAAAGAGTGTATGCACAATTTAGCTCAAAAGATCTAAGTATCTAACCTATACACTCCTAATTCTCTTCTCAGAAAACAAAATTGTTCAGAATTAAAAGGTTTTGTAAATATATCAGCAAGTTGGTGTTTTGTGTCAACAAAAACAAGTTCAAAATCACATTTATTTATATGATCTCATATAAAGTGGTGTCTAACTTGTATGTGCTTAGTGCAGGAATGTTGGACAGGATTTTTAGACAAGTTTATTGCAGAAGTGTTGTCACACATTATGGGAGTTTTCTTTAACGAAAAACTGAAATCTAGCAACTGATGTTGGATCCAAAGCACTTGAGCCGCACAACTATCGGCAGCCACGTACTCGGCTTCGGCAGTTGATAAAGCCACACAATGCTATTTCTTTGAGGCCCATGAAACCATGCAGCCCCCAAGAAACTGATAGTGACCGCTTCTACTTTTTCGATCCATTTTGCAACCAACATAATCAGAATCAGTGAAAGAAAGTAAATCAAATGAATTATTTCTAGGATACCACAAACCAAGGTCAAGATACCACAAACCAAGGTCAAGAGTTCCATTCAAATACCTGAAGATCCTTTTTACGGCCGCTAAATGGGAGTCCCTAGGACAAGATTGGTATCTTGCACAGAGACAAACACTAAAGTGTATGTCAGGCCTACTAACAGTCAGATAAAGCAAGGATCCTATTATACCCCTAAAGAGTTTTTGATCAATTTTGTTATATTTTTCTTCTTCCATTTTCTGTGAGGTGGACATCGGTGTTGCAAAGGGCTTGGCAGTCTCAAGTTGAAATTTCTTGACAATTTCTTGTGTGTACTTCTTCTGGTTGATAAAAATGCCGTCGTCCATTTATTTTATTTGCAAACCCAAGAAGAAGTTGAGCTCTCCCATCAAGCTCATCTCGAACTCCCCCTGCAAAAGTTGGGCAAATTCATCATTCATTTTTGAATTGGAGGCTCCAAAAATAATATCGTCTACATAAACTTGAATGATTAATGAATGATCATCACAAGTTTTTGTGAACAATGTCTGATCTATGTTACCTCGTTCGAAGCCATTTTTAATAAGAAATGAACTTAATCTATCATACCATGCCCGGGGAGCCTGTTTCAAACCATATAGTGCCTTGTCCAATTTGAAGATGTGGTCCGGAAATGTTTCATCTTCAAATCCCGGTAGTTGCTCCACGTACACTTCTTCTTTGATCACTCCGTTGAGGAAGGCACTCTTCACGTCCATTTGAAACAATTTAATGTTCCTGTGACAAGCATAAGCAAGTAAAATTCTAGCTGCTTCTAATCTAGCCACATGTGCAAACGATTCATCAAAATCAACGCCAAATTCTTGAGAGTAGCCCTTGGCTACTAATCTTGTTTTATTCCTCACAACCACCCCATCTTCACTAAGTTTGCTTCGGAAAACCCACTTAGTTCCAATGATAGGATGGTCATCAGGCCGGGGCACGAGGAACCACACCCGATTCCTTTGGAATTGGTGCAGCTCTTCTTGCATGGCGAGAACCCAAGAATTGTCATTCAATGCATCATCTAATGATTTAGGCTCAATGCTAGAAAGTAAGGCTAGATTATCATGAATTTCTACTTCCCTCATTGAAGCCCATGTTCGAATTCCTTCATCCACACCGCCGATCACGTTCTCCAATGGATGGTCCCTGTGCGTAGTCCATTGGTGTGGAAGGTTCGGATGTTGCTCTTGTTCCGCTTCTTCTTCTTGTTCCTTTTCTTCTTATTTGATTTGCTGCCTCACCTTGTTTGCTCGACTCTCCCTGTTCAGCTTCACCCTCACCTGTAATAAGAAAATAATCATCATTTGATTTCCTCATTGTAAACTCATCAACAACTACATGTGGACTTTCCTCGACAATAAGTGTTCTAGTGTTATATACACGGTAAGCTCTAAATGTTAGAGCATACCCGAGGAAAATATGTTTATCACTTTTTGCTTCAAATTTTTCTAGATTGTCTTTTCCATTGTTCAAAATATAACATATTGAACCAAATAGCTTAAAATGAGATATGTTGGGTTTCTTACCTTTGTAAAGCTCATATGGAGTTTTCTTAAGGATTGATCTTACCATTGCTCTATTTGTGATGTAGCAAGCGGTGTTCACTGCCTCTGCCCATAAATACCGTGGAAGACCGTTCTCCGTAAGTATGGTACACGCCATCTCCACGAGCATCCTATTTTTTCTTTTGGACCACGCCATTTTGTTGAGGGGTTCTTGGTGAAGAGAACTGGTGCTCGTACCCCTGCTTCCTGCAAAAAGTATCAAACTCATGAATTTCAAATTCCTTTCCGTGGTCACTTTGCATTTTCTGAATTGTATATCCTTTTTCATTCTGAACTTTAGTGCAAAAATAAATGAACTCATTGCAAGCATCACTTTTATTAGCAAGATATAAAACCCATGCATATCGCGAGAAATCATCGACAATCATAAACCCATAAAGCTTCCCTCCAAGACCGCGAGTCCTGGTGGGACCAAATAAATCCAAATGCAACAATTGAAGGGGTTTTTCTGTTGAAACAATATTTTTACATTTAAAAGATGTGGTGGTTTGTGTTCCTTTATTGCATGCTTCACATATCTTTGAAGTTTCAAATTTTAGTTTAGGAAGACCTCTGACTAAATCATGACGGTTCAACTTCCAAATTACATTAAAACTGGCATGCCCAAGACGACGATGCCACAACCAAACATCTTCACTTTTGTTGGCTACTAAACAAAGTTTCATAGATGCAAGCTCATCAAAATCAACTTGATAGGTGTTGTTACATCTCACACCTATGAACTAAATTTTCTGTGTGTTAGCATCAATGATCGTGCAGTGTGAAGATTCAAAAATCACTTTGTGACCCTTGTCACAGAGTTGACTTACACTAAGTAAATTATGATGAAGACCTCCAACTAAAGAAACACCCTGAATGTAGTGGTTAGGGTTCTTACCAATTCTCCCAATTTCGATAATCTTACCTGTTGTGCCTCTGTGATTTTGATGATAGCAAACACTATAAGTCACCATCACCATGTGTTTGCATGAAAGATTGTATGTTTATGCATATGCTCTTTGCACTATACATTGATGAGGATCGTTTGCTGTGCATTGCTTTAGTCAGTACTATTGAACAATTGTTGTATGCTTTGATGAGCATTTCATAGGTTTGCTTGTGCATGCATCACACTGAAGAAGGTCAGTGCATTTTTTGTCTCGGTGCAAACCTTGCCTCGGTGCAAGTCTATGGTCACACACAAACACTATCGTTCCATTTTCATCTCAGTGCATTACTTGTCTCCTACACATAAGGGGTCAGTGTATTTCAATGCAGCATGCGCATTTAGGCTCGTGCATTCCTTGTCTTTGCATCTCACCTTTCAAGGTCGGTGCAAGTCTTTAGGTCCGTGCAATACTTGCACAGCACACACTATTTAGTCTTGTCATTTAGTGTCAGTGCTTTCTTCTCTACCATCTCGGTGCAAGTTCTGTCTTGCATTTTCCTTTGTCCGTATACTCTTCTCCATCATCTCGGTGCAACTTGTGTCTGGACCGCAAATCCAACTCGGTGCATCTACTGTGTTACACATTTTTTTTAAGAGTCAGTGCACTGTTCGCCCTAGACATCTCTAGAGTCATTGCATATCTTTAGTTCTTTTTTCTTTGACTCGATGCATAGTCTTCTTCTTGTGCCTCTTGGATTCATGTCCGTGCACATTAGCTGCACGGGTGGTCACTAAGATTTGTAAGTCATATGGTGTCATGCATATTTGTAAGTCAATATGGTGTCATGCATATTTGTAAGTCAATACATTTCCCACGTCTGGTTTTATCAACTCAGTGCATGCTATGTTTACTCTCTCATTACCCCGGTGCAAATTGTGCTAAGTGCTTGACTAAGTGCCTTACGTTTTCTGACAGAGTTTCTCTCCGAGGAGGTATATATATATATATATATAAATCCTTTTTGAAGTCTAGAGAAGAAGAAGGTGTGTGAATGAACAATTAAGAGAGAACTGAGAGAATACGAGGTTGCAGAGAGAAGGTAAAAAGATTAGCAGCGAGCCCAATCCAGAAAAGTAGAATAAAATCAGAGAGAGAGAGAGCAGAAGAAGAGCCAAGGAGGAGAGTGAGAAGAAAGAGAGAGCGAGAGTGAGAAGAAGAAGAAGATAGTCATCCGAAGATTAGTCTATACTGGACCGTGGATCAAATCCAGGCAAGTCAGGTCTTTGAGAGCCACTTCATGCTTCATCGTTTACAGTTTTCAGTTGATGTGTTTCAGTTGTTGTTTTTGTTTTTCTTTTGAACCTTTTTTCAAGTTGTTTGTCAGCGAAGCAAGCTGTATTGCTCAATGGTTGCAGAGGAGGATTCCTCGGGTCGGCGAAGCTGTAATGCACAGCGGTCAAGCTGTGTGTCAGCAGTTGGCTAACCTATATTGCCCAGCGGAAGCAAGCTGTGATGCTCAGCTGATGTAGGCAAGCTGTGAGGCCCAGCCGTTAAGCTGTGTATCTGCGGGAAGCCACACTCTGGTTGGAGTGTGGGGTGGACGTAGGTCTGGAGGACCGAACCACCTTAAAATATTTTGTCCATCGTGGTTTGATTGTTTATTCTGCTCCGCTAGATGTATGCGTAAGAATGTTCATGATAGTCTGAATTTTTATCTAGTGAGAGATAAGTTCGCACACCGTGCGTTTGATTCTCGTCTTGATAGAGTCAAATTGATCAGATGAAATGAGTCATCTCTTTAGTTTATATGGTGTAGATCAGAAGTATAGTCTATGGGATCTTCCCTCCATCATTCAAAGAGTGCATCTAATCTGATTAAGACATCCGTGGGTTTTTAGTTCCGTATCTCTATTTGTTATAAGTTTTTAATTGGACAATTTTAGAGAGGGATTCATTCACCCCCCCTCTGAATCCATCGCACCGGTTCTAACACTTGGTATCAGAGCAGGTTTCTGTGCATCCAGATCTAACGATCTACAGAGGATCCTGCTACTTCCGCGGGACATTTCAGAGACGATATAGTTTTGTCGTCTTCGGTGCTTCAGTCTTTCTAAGTCTGCATTTTGCTGTACTTCGGTTGATTCCGGTGCACTTCTCATTTCTTTCTTTTGATTAATTCATCTCTCGATGGCTCATCCTCCGATCTTCAGAGGTGATGGTTTTGAGCTATGGCTGGAAAAGTTGCATCGGTATGTAAGAACAACCGATCCTGATTTGTGGAAGGTAATGACTCACGGTCCACACAAATTATCAAAAGATAAATCTAAATGGACCGAGGAGGATAAATTGAAAGACTCCGTCAATTCTAGAGCATTGATCATGATAAAAGCATCAATTGACAGAACACTAATCTCATACGTCTCATCTTGCAGGTCTGCCAAAGAAATCTTGAACAAACTGAAGAACGGCAGCTGCATAAATGATAATCGATGCATGATGGCTCAAGGAAGTGAACATAGCAGCAATCAAGATGAAGAACATGACTATGATCAGGTAAACATCTTTGAAGACTATGCCCTAGATGATTGGATTACTGCATATAATGAATTGCTAGAGTCTCATGATCATTTATGAAAAGAATATAAGAAGATGAAAAAGAAAGTTGATAAAAATGATTCTAACTCATCATGTGAAAAGTGCCTAAAGGTCAACGAATTATATGATAAATGTCTATCTGAGACTCACGTGAATATGAAGCAAATGTGCTTGCTGAAAAATGAAAACCAAGAATGGGTCAATAAAATTTTTGAATTAGAAAGTTAGTTAAAGCTGAAAACTGATGAACATATGATAAATCTGGAAGAGTTGGAAAGGATTAAATCTGATTTGGAGAAATTGAAAGTTGAGAATGGAGAAATTCAAAGGAATAATAAAAATCTTAGAGCTGAAATAGAGAAAGTTAACAAGGAAGGTGTGCAGGGTCCCCTTCTAAAATCGATTTGCAACAAGTGCTTGGCTCTAAAAGAACGTAATGAAGATATGTATGATGAAAATGAGGGGCAGCGAAAATTGATTGAATCTCTAAAAGAAGAAAACAAAGAATTGTTGTTTGAGAAAATTAAAGTTGAAGAAAGAGAAGACGAACTAATTGAAAGATTGGGATCTATATTCAGTGGTAAAGAAATTGAGAAGCTGACCAATGAGAACAATAAACTAAAAGAACAAAACAAAAAACTCAAGGTTCTAAATACTGTTATTTCAGATAGGCTTCTGGGTATAGAGAGAGAAAGATGCGCTGGTAATGAAATTGAGGCTGGAAAACTCGAGGAGGAAAACCATTAATTGAAAGCTGAAATTGAGAAGTTAAAACAATTAAATGTTAGGGTGCTAGGCCCGGATACAGAGGGGGGGTGAATGTATCCCTCTAGAAAATATAGCCCAAATTAAAACTCTAAAGCTCAGATATGCGGAATAAAGACTAATCAGCTTTCCAAGATGAAATGATAAGGCAACAAATGACCAAACAGCTGGACTGCACCAATGCAGCCACCTGAATAACCAGAAACAAAGGCAGAGCTAAACAACCCAAACACACTTAGCAGAATATAATGCTTAAAAATAACTCTCTAGATAATGCAATTAGCCAAGCATGCACAACCTGTGAATGGGAGGTAGAAGATATGGAGCTAACGCAAGGCAAACCACTGCACAAATAATTTTAAGGTGGTTCGGTCCTCCAGACCTACATCCATCCCTCACTCCCAACCGGAGTGAGGCTTCACTAGCCAATGCTAGAACCACGCAGACTCAGTCTACGAACAGTTGCTGCCACACAGCTTGACCAGGGGAACAGCCTCCCCTCTTCCTCCCAACCGGAGGGACACCCCAAGTGACTCCCAGCCACTTGGAAACCAGAGACCAAAGTCTGTCTTCCTCCAGACCGGAGGGACCCCTAGACTTGCTAGCCACAAGCCCAGAATCGGAGACAAGTCTCCCTTCTCCTGAATCCACAGGAGGAACCCGATCCCCAACAGGGCAATCGGAAGAACAATGCTAACCAAAGAAACAAAAGAAAAAATAAAGAAACATAAAAAGCACAGCAACAAAAGCTGGAAATGAAACACAAGAGATGTAGCTCTCAATGAGCATAGTCGTTCTGGATTTGATCCACGAACAGACTGAACTGATCTTCAATAGACTCTCTCCTCCTCTTCTTTTCTTCCTCTTCTTTCTGCTTCTCTTTCTTCTATCTTTCTTCTCACTTCTCACGAGCACTATCTCTCTCTTTTCCTTCTTCTGCTCTCTTTTCTTCTTCTTCTCTATTCTCCGTATTGTGGAGGCACTCTCTGCTCTTCAGCTTTTCTCGATGGCTCTCTGCCTTTCTGATCACGATCACTCCATTGCCTTCTTCTACAGAGGATGAAGACACATATATATAGCAGCAGCAGCAGGCACACTGGGTGCGTGTGGCTTCCACATTTCCTGCCCTAGAAATTCAGACCACGTGGCAGCATCCTGGTATCTCGTCCATCCTTGGATCACGAGCCAAGCACCTCGGATCACGTGCCCTTCATTAGCCTCTTCAGTCCGATGTATAGAGTTCTCAGTTCACGTGCTCAACGACAGCAATCTGACTTGCTGCGTTGACGTTGTCAAGCAATGGCGTTAACGCAGTGAGGCATTCCAGTAAGCCATTAGCTTCATCTCTTTAGCTGCTGCGTCGACGCTGCCAACCCGTGGCGTTGACGCATTGATGCGTTCCAGTGAGCAACCAACCTAGCCTTTTTTTAACTGTTGCGTCGACGTTGCTCCCCTGCTGCGTTGATGCATTGGAGTATTTCTGACAAGCCCTCTGCTTCTTGAGTGGCTGAGTTGACGCAGCCTTTGTGTAGAGTTAACGCTGTGAAGAGTATCCGTGAATGCATCTTCACTGGTGCGTGGACGCCTTAAGCTCTAGCGTCGACCCTGTTCCCTTCAGCAACAAGAATGAAGTCATAAGATTTAAGTATGTACATTGTAGTGTATATACTTCGAAAGAAACAGTCCAATGTATATATATATATACTTCAAGGACTCTAGACAACGAACGCTGTACAGACTTCAGATGCTACAGTCCAATGTATGAACTTTGCCGAAGTGAAGCAGTGTACAGACTTTGAATCAAACCGATGTATAGACTTGAATGGGCATGGAGTGTATAGACTTGAAGTCTGAAGACGATGTATAGACTTGGTGAACACTGCAACATCAATCGGATGTATAGAGTTGGGACTGCACATACTTTGGCAATGTGTAGACTTTACAAAGAGCATGCTACAGTGCCGATGTGTAGACTTGGCCAATGTTCAGACTTGAAAGCTCGGGCAGTGTGCAGACTTCAATTAGAAGATGCCCGATGTACAGATTTGAAGATGAGGCGCCAATGTACAAACTTGCAAAAGCGAAGCCAATGTACAGCCTTTGAAAGGCTTGAACACTGCGATGTTCAGACTTTAGCAATGTATAGACTTAGGGTGTAGCTAAAGCATCGAGCGTAGGAATAGGACAGAATGTATAGACTTTGAAGGATTTGAACGTGAGACTGTATAGACTTGGCCCCTTTCCGGATGTATAGACTTTGAGTCAAGGAGGCGTTGTGTAGACTTTGGAAAGTCTGAGCCAGTGTACAGACTCGATGATATAAAGATGATTGTATAGACTTCCAATGGAACGATTGTAGAGACTTTCAATTGAACACTTCAGTCCCGTTGTATGGACTTGAAGATGGAAGCGAAGAGTCGACGCATCAGTTCAAGGAGTTGACGCGCTATTGTGAGGACAGAGACAAGTATGACTGAAGGGTCGACGCATCAGCACAATGAGTTGACGCACTGCTGTGGAGACTATGCAGACAGAGTGTAGACAAGATTAAGTAGAGCATGTTATCTGACAGCCATATGAACTCCATTCACTTACATGATAAAACATCATTATGATCAGAGAATGATTGAATAATAGCATGATGACACACACAGCAAGATGACTCATAGTGAATAACTCACTTCAAAGGCCAATCATCAAAACCACCATTAAAACCATCATCAAAACTATAGGGGCACAACGGGCACAACGGGCACAACAATCTCTCCCTTTTTGATGATGGCAACACTACACAGTGAGTCAGTCTGATGACTCAAACTATTCTCCCCCTTTGACTTCATCAAAAAGAAAATAGTTTGAGAAATTAAAGCATGTAAAAAAAATCAATCAATTCCTCCCCCTTGCAAGAACAACATTCTCCCCCTTTAAGAGTTTCAGCAAAAGCATGAGTTAGAGATGATCAAGAGGAGCTTGCATGCAAAGATTGAATGAAATTTTCCCTTTGGCAAACAATCAACATAAACAGATACCAGAATGCAAGATCTCTCCCTAGAAATATGAATGCAAGAGCACAATTCTCCCCTTTTAAGAGTTTCTATGCAGCATGATGCATATGATATGAAAGCTCCCCCTCAATAAGTGGAATCTTATGAGATGAATGGGAAGAAGACCATAGGGGCATACAAGGATAAGTTCAGGTCAATGAGCCAAGGACAATGAGCAGAAGAGTTTCAAATAATCAGATTTTTCAAAAAGGCTTCAACTACAAGAATTTCAGTCATATTTTCAAGGAAATGTCATTCTCATAAATCCAAATCAGAATATTTCAAAGTCTTACATTATAAGGGTTTATGAATGAGCTTTATTGAACAGCATGGTTTAAACATGATGTATGTAGAGTTTATCAATAAAATTCTGTATTGATATCTAAAACCATGTTTTAATAAAAATGAACCAATCTCTCATATTTATCTTGATAAAACTCCCTTTCTCTTACACAATCAAATTTATTGACTTCTTTTGGAATTACATGCATCAGTATTGAAATCAAGCAATTTTGAAGTCATATGATTTTGTCTAGGGTTGTAGCATTTTGATTTTAGCATCAATATTCAGATATTTCAATTCGTTCAACAATTTTTCATGCTACAAATTTTACGAGCACTCTAGTTCAGTGCACACCTTGTAACTAGAGGATATACCTTGATCAGAGGCCAATATCCCTAAGCACTTAGTGTGACTAACTGTCATACTTTATATGAACAGAGATAGCATTTACACATCATGACACACTGTAAATTATTTCTTGATGAGTGAGTTATATTTCTCAGTGTGCATGCCATTGCTCTGCCTGAATTTCAATTATTCTTAATCAGAGTTAACTATGGTACCTCATGACACAGTCCTTTGGACATGTGTTTCTCAGTGACCAAGGTCATTGCTCTGACAGAAAATACCCTTTAGACATTTCAGAAAAATTCATTTGCTTCAAATCAATAACAATTTCATGTACTTAACCAAATAAAGTCATGTATTCAATAATGTAGATTTCAGAGGATTTTACAAGACACATCATGAAACAGATGGTTAAGGTTTATTAAACATGCTTCAGATATTTTCAAGAGATTTTAAAGCCAAACTCATTGAATACATTAAACTTAAACCACATGAGTTATTTCAGTCATTCATAAAAATGTATAATAGAAGATTTCTAGTTCAAGAATTTTCAGATTTATGATCGAGATAGTCCCATTGAAATCTTCATGAAAGACTGATATAAATTCTGAAGCCAAATGATACCAATTGATAGGAGAGATTTCGAGGCTCAATGATTTCTGATATTGTCAAGGTTTGTCAACTAAGATCAATGATGAAGGGTATGCAATGAATTCTCACAAGAGTATGCATTTGACAACCTATATGCGATGCATTGACTCCCCCTAAGACTATGCATTCAGACAATCTTTTTGGCATTTTTCATGAAATGCAATGCAATTAACTACATGCATGCAAAGACTCAATACTGAATGCTATGCAAAGATATGCAATTAACTCCCCCTGAAAACATGCAATATTTACACTGAAAACTGAACATATGATTCCAAATGATATTGTGACTTGTGCACAATCAGACTGTCCTATCAGCAAAGTGACCCATGGTACTAGGCGGAGCACTTGGTCTAAAAGACCACCTCACACATAGTAAGAACCTCCAGACAGACTTCCCTACCTTTTGGTACCTTACCATTTATATACCATTGAGGTCATGCATGATAATTCAACATGCAGTCCTATATGCAATTCAGAATTTCAGTGAGCTATTGCAACACACAAATTTCAAGCCACATTCATAAGCAGTTCAGATTTTTCAGGAAATTCGAAATGCAATTTGTTTTCAGAGTTTATGCATAACACAATTATCAAGCAATTGTAATTAGCCTATGTATGCATCAGATACAGACAACCCCTTTAAACTCAAATTTACACAGAACACTCAGCAAGTGCATGATCAGAAAATAATGCAGCTGGCACATGATGAATGAATATGCAAGAACAGATTTAATATGCTATGCAGTGAAACTAAGAACAAGATATGCAAGAATACATCAAACCAGATATACAATGAGTTTCAAAACCAGAAATGTAGAGAGATTACCTGAAAAGTTCATAAGGGGTTTTTCATTCTTGAGTGCCTTGGATCATTACCCCTTTTATTCCAGTCCCAAGACACACCTGCATAGCAATGTTATTTTACACAAACAGGTAACCAAGAAGTCTTGGGTCCTGACATGAGAGTATCACTTCTTGTAGGTTTTCTCAGCAATTTTCGTGCATGAAGGTCATCAGATTTCATCAAATAGCAATTATACATTGAATGACCAATTTGTCCACAGTAAAGGCATGAATTAACAGATTTCAAATTAGATTTATGCACATTCTTATAGACATGATACCAATTGTTAGCATGAAATCCATGTGCATATGCATGAAACTTTTTGTTGTTGACAAAATTAAAATTTTGTTTACTAAGACCGGCCAGCCAACATTCAGCAGCTCTATGGTCTGGCTTCTCACAGTGATAGCATGTAGGAGACTTTCTGTTAATGGCAGGGAATTTAACAGTTTTAGAATTTAATTTTCTACCCTGAGCATGCCAACAATCAATTACCCTGTGGCCATACTTTCCACAGTGAGAGCATTTGAGAGAATTTCTTTTAAAGAAGCCTGACCAGCATTCAGAGGTCTTGTGACCAATTTTGTTACAGTTAAAACAGATGATGTGCTGGTTCATTGAAACAGGTTTGTTTTTATTAGGAACATGTTGGTTTGCAGAGAATTTAGCATGATATGGATAAAAGGTTTTCTTACCACTTGCAAACCAGCAATGAGCAATTGAGTGTCCTAATTTCCCACAATTTGAACATGTGACACTCCTTTTCTGAGGGACAGGGAACTTGACCTGCGAATTCCTACCATCCATTTTTCTAGCTTTCAGATCATCTGATTTCATCAATCTACATTCATGCATCAAATGGCCAGGTTTATGACAGTAATGACATATCATTTTCTTTTTGGATGCATGTGAATGTGTGTGAGTACTGTGATCAATAGGCACTGATGAACCCTTTTCATTTATTTTCTGATTCACAGTCCTTTTCTGATTTTTATCCTGTTTTCCTGTTTTCATAGCATTGTATTGAGGTGGAGATGAGGTAGAAGGCTTTTCCTGTTCAGAAGTTTTAATGAAAATAGTTTTCAGCTTGGATCCATCAACCTTTTTCAACTTTTCAGTTTATTTTTGGGTTCTCTGAACAGTAGACAGAGAAACAGGTGACTTTTGAGAAGTGTGAGAAGTAGAGCTAGCAACAAAAGATGTACGAATTTTATTTTCAAAATTCTTTTTATTTACAGGATTATAACCTAACCCCTCCTTCTGAAAATTGACTTTTACTCCCAGCAGTTTGTTCAGATTATCTTGCCCACTAACAAACTTTGACAGAGAGTTCTTTAAGTCTTGGATTTCATTTTCTAAAGAGGTGATTTGTAACTCATAACTGGCAATCTCTTGCTCACTGCAATTCACACACTCAGTTAACACATTGTTAGCAGTTTTGTATCTTTCAACTTCCTGTTCCAGATTGCTCAGTTTATTAGAGTCTTCAACACAAATACTTTTTCCTCTTTCCAAAGTAAGAAGTCTTTCAGACATGCCACTGTTTAACAGCTTCAATTTTTTCAATTTTGTCTTTCAGTTTATCATTCTGAACCAATTCATGTATTAGAAGCTGATCTTTTGAATTGACTTCATACTTTCTTCCAGTCTCAAGTTCCTTCAAATCTTTTTGCTGTTTTTCAAGATCTTTCTGTAACTCTATATTTACATATTTTATGGCATTGAATTTTTCAGCAAACAAGTTCTTCTCCTGCTCAAGTTTCTCAAATTTTTTATCATTTTCATTAGCAGATGTTCTCAGAGAATCATTTTTAGATTTCAGCTTGTTTAAATCTGAGTTCACACTTTCAAAGTTTTTCAGCAATTTTTCATACTGGTCATGATAGTTAACAGGAGTCTGATTATCATTATCTGACTTGAGTTTTTCTTTGAGTTCAGATATCACATTTATATGATCTTGATTCTCAGTTTTCAATAATGAAATTTGTTTCTTCAACATTTGAAAATCAGACATACAGGCATCATGAGCATTTTTCAATTCAATACAATTTCTACAAGGAGAACTTGAACTATCTAACTCAGTACCCTTCTTCAATTTTTTATACTGTTTCCTTAACAGTTCATGAGATTCAAATAATTTAGCATATGCATTCTCCCAATCTTCTAGAGAAAAATTGTCGAAGAGATTTACCTCATCATCATCATCATCTTCATTTTGATTGCTGCCCTGATCGCTGCCACTTTGATTTCTTCTGTTGGCCATCATGCAGCTGTCCACATCTATCTCCTGAGTTCGCTTCAGTGTATCCAGAATTTCTTTAGCAGAACTGCAATAAACGAAGCATGAGTGAAAGGCTCTATCAGTAGCTGCCTTCATTAGATTTATAGCTATCTGATTCTCTTCATCCATAGACTTGTGACTGTCAGTCCATTTGGACTTTTTCTTTGGTAGTTCATGAGGACCATGTGAAATTACTTTCCACAGGTCTGGATTAACAGATTTCGCATGATTTTTTAGACTAGCAAACCATACATTAAAATGCGTACCACTGAAAACTGGTGGTTCACCCATGGAGACAAACAGATATAATGCAACAGGAATATTGATGCACCAAAAATAAATTAGCACCTAAGACTGCAAGATCGGATCTGCAGGTCGCTGGACCTTGTATGCAGACACCGCTCTGATACCAACTGTTAGGGTGCTAGGCCCGGATATAGAGGGGGGGTGAATGTATCCCTCTAGAAAATATAGCCCAAATTAAAACTCTAAAGCTCAGATATGCGGAATAAAGACTACTGAGCTTTCCAAGATGAAATGATAAGGCAACAAATGAACAAACAGTTGGACTGCACCAATGCAGCCACCGGAACAATCAGAAACAAAGGCAGAGCTAAACAACCCAAACACACTTAGCAGAATATAATGCTCAAAAATAACTCTCTAGATATGCAACTAGCCAAGCATGCACAACCTGTGAATGGGAGGTAGAAGATATGGAGCTAACGCAAGGCAAACCACTGCATAAATAATTTTAAGGTGGTTCGGTCCTCCAGACCTACATCCACCCCTCACTCCCAACCGGAGTGAGGCTTCACTAGCCAATGCTAGAACCAAGCAGACTCAGTCTGCGAACAGTTGCTGCCATACAGCTTGACCAGGGGAACAACCTCCCCTCTTCCTCCCAACCGGAGGGACACCCCAAGTGACTCCCAGCCACTTGGAAACCAGAGACCGAAGTCTCTCTTCCTCCAGACCGGAGGGACCCCTGGACTTGCTAGCCACAAGCCCAGAATCGGAGACAAGTCTCCCTTCTCCTGAATCCACAGGAGGAACCCGATCCCCAGCAGGGCAATCGGAAGAGCAAGGCTAACCAAAGAAACAAAAGAAAAAATAAAGAAACATAAAAAGCACAGCAACAAAAGCTGGAAATGAAACACAAGAGATGTAGCTCTCAATGAGCATAGTCGTTCTGGATTTGATCCACGAACAGACTAAACTGATCTTCAATAGACTCTCTCCTCCTCTTCTTTTCTTCCTCTTCTTTCTGCTTCTCTTTCTTCTATCTTTCTTCTCACTTCTCACGAGCACTATCTCTCTCTTTTCCTTCTTCTGTTCTCTTTTCTTCTTCTTCTCTATTCTCTGTATCGTGGAGGCACTCTCTGCTCTTCAGCTTTTCTCGATGGCTCTCTGCCTTTCTGATCACGATCACTCCATTGCCTTCTTCTACAGAGGATGAAGACACAAATATAGCAGCAGCAGCAGGCACACTGGGCGCGTGTGGCTTCCACATTTCCTGCCCTAAAAATTTAGACCACGTGGCAGCATCCTAGTATCTCGTCCATCCTTGGATCACGAGCCAGGCACCTCGGATAACGTGCCCTTCATTAGCCTCTTCAGTCCGATGTATAGGGTTCTCAGTTCACGTGCTCAACGATAGCAATCTGACTTGCTACGTTGACGCTGTCAAGCAATGGCGTTAACGCAGTGAGGCATTCTAGTAAGCCATTAGCTTAGTCTCTTTAGCTGCTGCGTCGACGCTGCCAACCCGTGGCGTTGACGCATTGATGCATTCCAGTGAGCAACCAACCTAGCCTTTTTTTAACTGTTGCGTCGACACTACTCCCCTGCTGCGTTGACGCATTGGAGTATTTCTTGACAAGCCCTCTGCTTCTTGAGTGGCTGAGTTAACACAGCCTTTGCGTAGAGTTAACACTGTGAAGAGTATCCGTGGATGCATCTTCACTGGTGCGTGGACGCCTTAAGCTCTAGCGTCGACCCTGTTCCCTTCAGCAACAAGAATGAAGTCATAAGATTTAAGTATGTACATTGTAGTGTATATACTTCGAAACAAACAGTCCAATGTATATATATACTTCAAGGACTCTAGACAATAGATGCTGTAAAGACTTCAGATGCTACAGTCCAATGTATGGACTTTGCCGAAGTGAAGCAGTGTACAGACTTTGAATCAAACCGATGTGTAGACTTGAATGGGCATGGAGTGTATAGACTTGAAGTCTGAAGACGATGTATAGACTTGGTGAACACTGCAACATCAATCGGATGTATAGAGTTGGGGCTGCACATACTTTGGCAATGTGTAGACTTTACAAAGAGCATGCTACAGTGCCAATGTGTAGACTTGGCCAATGTTCAGACTTGAAAGCTCGGGCAGTGTGCAGACTTCAATTAGAAGATGCCCGATGTACAGACTTGAAGATGAGGCGCCAATGTAAAAACTTACAAAAGCGAAGCCAATGTACAGCCTTTGAAAGGCTTGAACACTACGATGTTCAGACTTTAGCAATGTATAGACTTAGGGTGTAGCTAAAGCATCGAGCGTAGGAATAGGCCAGAATGTATAGACTTTGAAGGATTTGAACGTGAGACTGTATAGACTTGGCCCCTTTCCGGATGTATAGACTTTGAGTCAAGGAGGCGTTGTGTAGACTTTGGAAAGTCTGAGCCAGTGTACAGGCTCGATGATATGAAGACAATTGTATAGACTTCCAATGGAACGAGTGTAGAGACTTTTAATTGAACACTTCAGTCCTGTTGTATGGACTTGAAGATGGAAGCGAAGAGTCGACGCATCAGCTCAAGGAGTTGACGCGCTACTGTGAGGACAGAGACAAGTATGACTGAAGGGTCGACGCATCAGCACAATGAGTTGACGCACTGCTGTGGAGACTATGCAGACAGAGTGTAGACAGAATTAAGTAGAGCATGTTATCTGACAGCCATATGAACTCCATTCACTTACATGATAAAACAGCATTATGATAAGAGAATGACTGAATAATAGCATGATGACACACACAGCAAGATGACTCACAGTGAATAACTCACTTCAAAGGCCAATCATCAAAACCACCATTAAAACCATCATCAAAACCACAGGGGCACAATGGGCACAACATTAAACACTGGTATGTCCGAACAACTTCTCACATTAGAGAAAGGAAAAACTAATTACACTGAAGAGACTAACATATTGAGCAGTCTGGAACAAGAAATTGAGAAGTATAAAATTGCAAACAAGGTCCTAAGTGAATGCGTTAATTGCAGTGAACAGGAAATAGCCAGTTATGAATTTCACATTGCCTTTCTGGAAACTAAAATTCAGGATCTGAAAAACTCAACATCCGAGTCTTTTGAAAATAAGAGAAAAATGAAAGCTATCATGAAAAGTAAGGATAATAACTCACAAAAGGGGATAAGCTGCAGTTCTGATGTTAAAGAAACTATTTGAAACCAACTATACACCACTTTCGTGCAAAATTCTGAAGTAGCTGGTACCACAAGTCAATCCCCAAAAAAAATAAAGACATGAAAACTCCCTCATCATCGGGTTTCCAATTCATGGCTCAAAGAAATGAAAAGCAAACAAATGCTTTGAAAACGAGTAAACAACTGAAAAAGAATTTTTATATGAACAAAGTCAAAGTTGTCCCTACCTGTAATGTCAACCTTGCTAGTTCTGTGGAGCTCGATGGATTAGTGCATGCTACAAAACAGTCCTCTACTCATTCGCATGCACACGAAAAGAATGGTTCATGCCATTATTGTTGCAAGACAGGTCACGTAATGGATGATTGCAGATTATTGATAGAAGATGAGCATGCAAGTGAAACATTGTATTCTAGAAATTCATTTGGTAGAAACCATGCTACTAGAAAGTCTGGTGCATATTGTCGTTACTGTGGTAGGCATGGTCATCTTGTCACGCCCCGAGCGCGGAAGATACCCGGAGATGCGCGACGTGTCTATATCAATCATGTCAATCAGAGTGGTCGTGTATTCGACACAAAGACAGAGATGCGCAAAATAGCAAGATAACCCAATCCTTTATTTCATAATGGATAGACTATTACAAATCCAATACTCTGTTTAATAAAAAAAGGAAAAGAATACATAGTTGACTCAAGAAACTATAGAAAAGACTAGATGACACTTGGAGAATCTCTATCTCTTCACTCTTGACAATTCCCATCCGATTGACTTCCATCGTCGTCGGACTTACCTGAAAAGTACAAAGGGACAAACGGGATGAGCGAACGCTCAGTAGGAAATTATATCTCAAGTACTAGCAAGTGGTTTAAGTAATTACATTTTCATGGATGCAATAAAGCTATGCATGCTCGCATGAAACGACAAGATAGAGAGAATGTAATATCAAAGAAATAAGATGAACTTTCATGAACAAGATACAAGTTATTCAAGATATTCAAGCAAGCACGTTTAACAAGTCATGTCAAGAACTTTGGCTATCATGTTTCAAGCAAGTAAATTACCCTTTTTCGGGCCACGCATTTCATGTAAAGTCAAGTACGATTAAAGTACAAGATGTGTGTGGAATGTCCAATCAAGCAAGTCAAGTACTCGGTATAATGCCAGATACCTTATCATTTTAACTCCCATGGGCACAAGTACTTTCGGGTGCTCCTCCCAAGACCAGATCGGGCCCTATATGCGCAGGCATTTATCATGTGTTTTGACATCCACTCTTGTTTATATAGCCAATATAGAATTTCAATAATCAAGCTTGTAGATACGTATGACAACTTTGATAGAATAGAGTCCAAAATATGACAAAGGACATAGAATGGCGATAATAACGGTATAATCACGAGTTCGATAAAACTAGGTAGAATATGGTTCCCTTAACTTAGGTACCATGACAAATCAATATGGACATTCTTTATATAGAATTGAGGTCCACATGAACATTAGATCAAGCAAGATACCCTCATTCTTATCATAGAATTGGGGTTTACAAGAATGACACGATATGGCATGATATCATCATCCCATCAAGAATTTCTTATGATATACTCTTTGTATAATCATAAGGGCCGGTATACCATGTTTTCTTTAGATTGACATGGCAAAAACTGTGTAATGGGTTTTTAGGGTACAACCAGCTCAGTCGGCCTTGAGGGAATCCAAGGCTACGAGGAGTCTTACGGAGGTCTCTATGACTAACTCGCTAGTCCAAAGGAACGGAATGTCCAATGGAGAGCTTGTATGTCAATGAGAGTTGAGTGTGATCGATAAATCAACATGAAACGTGGGACTATACTCACGGAGTGGAGAATAGTGCCGATATATATATATTATGATATATAAAACCATCGGTCAGCAAACCAGAGGAAAAATCAGTTTACAGTAAAATAACGACTTAGGTAAAGTCGTTTCTTAAGTAATTAACGCCTAACAGAAGGGCGTTTACATATGGTCCGTTTTGCAGAATTTTTAATAATCTCATTAATTTATGAAAAACACGCCCTTGTCTGGGGCGTTTTTCAAGTAACTAACGCCTAGTATCAGGGCGTTTATATATGTTCCGTTTCGCAGAATTTCATTATTTCAATAATTTATCTAAAACGCGCCTTTGGCAAGGGCGTTTCTTCAAGAGTTGACGACTACAGTAGCAGGCGTCCTTTTATTTACAATATTTATCAGAACATATTTATTTTCAGAAATTATCAAAAACCGCGCCCTTGGCAGGGGCGTTAATCATTAAATTCTTATTTTCACAGAATATATATTCCAGGATTTTAACAGATAACGCCGTTAGGTACGTCGTGATTTATTTAAAACACGCCCAGGCAGAGGGCGTTTCTTTCACTTGCCCATTTTGGTCGCGTAAGAGGTGACGACCGTAGGTGTGGGCGTCCTTTCCTTATTCACGCCATGGGTAGAGGCGTTTCTTTATAAATTAACGCCTTAATAAGAGGCGTTATTTTTAATTTGTTTTATTTCGTCCAATTAACCCTATTCCTTTTTATATATATTACTTCTGTAATATATGTTTTAATTTATTTCAATTATTCATTTATTAGGGTTGCTACACATCTTATGGATGCATGTTTCATCATGAAATTCAATGATAAGATGCATGCTAGATATTCTGCAAATCATCATGGCCCTCATAGAAACAAACATGTATCAAACCAGCACATCACATGCTCTAACTGTAACAAGCCTGGTCACAAGGCTATTGAATGCTGGTCAGGGTCTCATTGGGGTAAAGTTGGCTCCAGTAGTAAACACATGAGGTGCTTTGAGTGTGGGAAGCATGGCCATACAGTCAAGGACTGTTGGCATGCTCAGGGAAATTCAATAGAATCCAAATTTTCTAAATTTCCTGTAAAAAGACATTAGCCTGATAGGAACCTTAAAGGAATGAGCTTTTCATGTTTCAATTGTGGAAAGCCTGGTCATAAATCCGCAAATTACTAGTTAAATAAAAATAAGAGACAAAATGTTCATGTAAACAACAGAAACTTTCATGTTCATGCACATAGAGTTCATTCTTATGTTGATGTGCATAATAAGGTCAAAAACTCTGGTGGTACATGTAGATATTGTGAAAAATCTGGTCACTTCATGGATAGTTGTTACCTGACGGATTATGATGATAATGTTGTTAAAAGACTGCTCAGAACACCTGTCAGGGTTAATGCAGGACCCAAGGCTGCTTGGGTCTCTACACGATTAAAGTGACTAATATGCTGTAGGTGTGCCCTGGAATGAATAAAGAGGGGTCCATAAACCAAGGCGCTCAAGAATGAAAACCCAATGACTGCGCTGTACAGGTTAGTTCTGAAAACTTACCTTAAATTCTGCTATCTGAAATTGTTTGCTTTAGATGTTTGCATATCATATTAATCTGTCTGTGCTTAATTGACATCTCTTGAAAATCTGACTGCTTTCGCATGATGCTTTCTGAATAAAGAATGTTCTGATGTTTGAACAACTATTGCACAGCTGAGTGTCATATGCATGCTTTGCATAGTTGATGTTTCAAGTCGATGCGTGTATTGCACTGAGTATCGGTAGTTGCATGTTTTGCATATAGTCGGTGCATCTCATGACCACACTGCATACAGGTCCGTGCACTTCGTGTTCTTCATGGGTCAAAGTTGGTGCATGGTATGCTTCATGCTTGATTTAAGTAGGTGCATGCTTTTCTGTCACATGCATAGAAAGATCAGTGCACATATGGCTTCTGTGAAACCGAATTCAGTGCAACTTAAAGGTCATATTTTTTACATAATCGGTCATTTCTGAAATTTGGTAGTCTCTTCCTCTGATTGAACAGCATGAATTTTCTTCGAGCCTACATTTTAAAATTATGAGTTGTGCCTTCAATGCATATCTTGTATTTTGTCAGGGGGAGTTTGTCTGTTGTTGCTTGGTCATCATGATCTCTTTATCAGATTTGTTGCATACTGCACATATAAAGAGTAGTGCATGTCATAAAATTTGCAAAAATTCTAAAAACATATTCTATTGTATCTAGACAGGGGGAGCTTGCATACTTCATCACTTATTCACCTCTTGAACTCCTTCTATCTAGCTATCTTATCCATCCCATTGCCAATGTGTGGTTCGCTTGAATTCTCTGATGTCTCTACTTGTTTAGCTGATCTGTCTGTACTCCAGACCCAGCTATTGAAATTGATTCTGCTCTACATACATCTGATGATCTTCTCTCCTGCTGTTATTTGTTCTACCAGCTTGTACTTGTCTAACACTCACATCCTTTCAAGTTGGTCTGATTAATCTGGTTCTTGTTCCAGGAATGATAAGCAATTTAGTTGCATTGATTGGACTGATTTGAGATCCTTATGCTGTGTACCATGTTTTAGTCTGAATTCTTAAAAGAAATTCCTATCATATAAGTTTAAGAATGTCTACTGATTCAGACTGATATAAGTCTAATGTATTCTCATATTTGCATTCAAATGTATTGAAAGTATATGAATGATGAGTTTTAATAAATTTTAACCAACTGAGTCATGAATACCTTAGTCTCACCCATCTGTAATCTGAAAATGTGATATCAAGGCTACTTTGGTCGAGACACATAAAGTGAGTATTGTTTTTTTTTAACATTAACCTAAAAAATGTTGACTAATCGGATAAATTGAATTCATAGCAATGACTTGGTCACCGAGAAACTGGGTTCTCTATCAATGAAATAGAGTAAAACCCAAGTCATGAAGTGCCATAGTTATCTCTGCAGTAAAATAAAATTGTCAAACCTGACAGAGCAATGGCATGTTGAGTTGAGTAACTAGGGATTCTGGCATCTGATCAAGGTGTCTCCTCATGTGAAAGATATTTCTATTGCTAACTCTGCTCTCAAAGTTGAGAGGCAATGAAAGTCATCACACTAAGTAACTGGGTCACTTCACCTAAGACGTGTTGTGCCACATGTAAAAAGGTGTTGATCAACTTAAATTGTTCAAGAAAAAATAATGTGCTAATCAAAAGAAAATGTCTTGCAAAAATAGTCAACTCACATTCTAGTAAGGGTATTTATTCTCAATACTGCTCTGTGTGACTCTCAAAGGAGTCATTGAGTTCATTTGAGTAAGATGGAAGGTGGTTGTTCGTGAGTATTGCTTGATTAATTGGTTCACATTTATTAAAACCTACCTTCAGATACGAGTATTGAATTTAATTGAAAAATTTGCTATACATCATGGTTTAATCAATTGGGTCATGTCTGTTAATTCATAACCCCCTATGATAGGAGAGTCTTTCCTTGTGAGGACTTATTACTGTGGTACCTGCCATACAATTTTCTCTGATCAGGTTCACCTCTGACAACTTAATCATCATGCTATCTTACCTGTTGGAGATCCTGTGCCTTGCTTGCTATTATTCATTCCTACCCTTGGCTACATCTACTTCATCTACGTCATCAGTTTCACTCTCCACTCTGTTAGAATCTTCCATCTTGTTTCTGTATCCTTGTCGAATGACTCTTGTAACTAGTTTTTGTTCTGAGGGCTTTTCACCTGCATTGGTCTGTCCATACAAATGTAAGGTGTTCCATAACCAATTTAGCTTCAGATTTCCTGTGATGGTGAATTCCAGATTGATTCATTGGATAATCAGAGTTCATCCCTGTGGATACATCCTCTGCTTGCATTTTCGATTCTCTTCACACTCTCAGGGGAGTTCTGGGCATTAGAGATTTTCATATTTATGTCAAAAAGGGGGAGTTTTTACTTCTGTCATTTCATCTATTTTCTTTTTGCTGAAGTCAAAGAGGGAGAATTATTTGCCATGAGCATGAGAGTCTATGTTGACTCATAGTGTTGCCATCATCAAAAAGGGGGAGATTGTTGTGCCTCTGTGATTTTGATGATAGCAAACACTATTAGACACCATCACCATGTGTTTGTATGAAAGATTGTATGTTTATGCATCTGCTCTTTGCACTATATATTGATGAGGATCATTTGCTGTGCATTACTTTAGTCAGTACTGTTGAACAATTGCTGTATGCTTTGATGAGCATTACATAGGTATCCTTGTGCATGCATCACACTAAAGAAGGTTAGTGCATTTTCTGTCTCGGTGCAAACCTTGCCTCGGTGAAAGTCTATGTTCACACACAAACACTGTCGTTCCGTTTTCATCTCGGTGCATTACTTGTCTCCTATACATAAGGGGTCAGTGTATTTAAATACAGCATGCACATTTAGGCTCGTGCATTCCTTGTCTTTGCATCTCACCTTTCCAGGTCGGTGCAAGTCTTTAGGTCCGTGCAATACTTGCATAACACGCACTGTTTATTCTTGTCATTTAGTGTCAGTGCTTTCTTCTCTACCATCTCGGTGCAAGTTCTATCTTGCATTTTCCTTTGTCCGTATACTCTTCTCCATCATCTCGGTGCAACTCGTGTCTGGACCGTAAATCCAACTCGGTGCATCTACTATGTTACGCATTTTTTTTAAGAGTCAATGCACTATTCGCCCTAGACATCTCCAGAGTCATTGCATATCTTTGGTTCTTTTTTCTTTGACTCGGTGCATAGTCTTCTTCTTGTGCCTCTTGGATTCATGTCCGTGCACGTCAGCTGCACGGGTGGTCACTAAGATTTTTAAGTCATATGGTGTCATGCATATTTGTAAGTCAATATGGTGTCATGCATATTTGTAAGTCAATACATTTCCCACGTCTGGTTTTATCAACTCAGTGCATGCTATGTTTACTCTCTCATTATCCCGGTGCAAACTGTGCTAAGTGCTTGACTAAGTGCCTTGCGTTTTCTGACAGAGTTTCTCTCCGAGGAGGGGCACGTGATCCAAGGTAGATCGACCTCCGAAAGAGTGCCACGTAGAAGGCTACAATACTTAGATGGTGACACGTGGCTGAGAGCCTTCAGGAAGCCGTTTGAGCGGGAGTTCACCCTCCACACGCCCAGGGCGTGAGCATGGGATTCAGAGACAGAAGATATATATATATATATATAAATCCTTTCTGAAGTCTAGAGAAGAAGAAGGTGTGTGAATGAACAATTGAGAGAGAACTGAGAGAATACGAGGTTGCAGAGAGAAGGTAAAAAGATTAGCAGTGAGCCCAATCCAGAAAAGTAGAAGAAAATCAGAGAGAGAGAGAGCAGAAGAAGAGCCGAGGAGGAGAGTGAGAAGAAAATCAGAGAGAGAGAGCAGAAGAAGAGCCGAGGAGGAGAGTGAGAAGAAAGAGAGAGCGAGAGTGAGAAGAAGAAGAAGATAGTCATCTGAAGATTAGTCTCTACTGGACCGTGGATCAAATCCAGGTCAGTCAGGTCTTTGAGAGCCACTTTGTGCTTCATCGTTTACAATTTTCAGTTGCTGTGTTTCAATTGTTCCTTTTGTTTTTCTTTTGAACCTTTTTTCAAGCTGTTAGTCAGCGGAGCAAGATTTGTTGCTCAGCGGTTGCAGAGGAGGATTCCTCTGGTCCGTGAAGTTGTAATGCCCAGCGGTCAAGCTGTGTGTCAGCGGTTGGCTAAGCTGTATTGCCCAGGGGAAGTAAGCTGTGATGCTCAGCTGATGTAGGTTAGCTGTGAGGCCCAGCCGTTAAGCTATGTATCAGCGGGAAGTCACACTCTGGTTGGAGTGTGGGGTGGACGTAGGTCTGGAGGACCGAACCACCTTAAAATCTTCTGTCCATCGTGGTTTGATTGTTTATTCTGCTCCGCTAGATGTATGCGTAAGAATGTTCATGATAGTCTGAATTTTTATCTAGTGAGAGATAGGTTCGCACACCGTGCGTTTGATTCTCGTCTTGATAGAGTCAAATTGATCAGATGAACTGAGTCATCTCTTTAGTTTATATGGAGTAGATCAGAAGTACAGTCTATCTGATCTTCCCTCCATCATTCGAAGAGTGCATCTAAGCTGATTAAGGCATCCGTGGGTTTTTAGTTCCGCATCTCTATTTGTTATAAGTTTTTAATTGGATAATTTTAGAGAGTGATTCATTCACCCCCGCTTCTGAATCCATCGCACCGGTTCTAACATTACCCTTGTCCTGTCCTCCAAAAATTACCGTTCCGTCATTCTTTTGAGCAAGGTCTGCAAAGAGGTGTTTATTTCCAATCATGTGCCTAGAGCCTCCGCTGTCCAGGTACCATTTATTATCTACCGCCTTCATGCAGACCTGCACCAATTACCAGCCATGCTCATTTTGAGTTGGGTACCCAAGCTAGCATGGGTCCCTTCATGTTAGCATTCCTAAGGGATTCATAATATCTATTGAAAAACAATTCATCATCATACTGCATGAGTTGACATATATACATATCATGCCCTATCTTCCCACAATAAAAACACGTGGGTCTTCTCCTACCAAAATTTCTTCTTTTATTTACATTTCTAAAGGTTGAGGGGAATTTAGAATTGACAGTTGGATTTTTGAGTTGTGTGTGTGAACATTCTCATTGATAAAATAATTTCTTCACAACATAATGAACGTGATTCTTGTTGCTATGCATTATACTTGGATTCTTTTCAACTTGATTACCTTTTTCTCTCACCACTTTTCCATTCACATTTTTCAGTTTTTCAATTTCAATGACAAAACTCTCATTCTTCACTTTCAAATTTTCTTTCTCTTTTTCACATTCAATCAGTTGACCATGCAACTTTTCAAGTTCTTTGTTCAAGAGGTCATGCTTGTCACGCCCCGAGCGCGGAAGGAACCCGGAGTGTGTGACGAGTTTATATCGATCATGTCAATCAGAGCGTTAGTGTATTCGACACAAAGACAGAGCGTGCAAAGTAAAGATAACCCAATCATTTATTCATTTATAACCTTCAAGCATTTCTATTACAACCTCTTAATTAAAATACTAAGACTCAATAAAATAAAATACAATGGAAAACACAAGAAAACAAAAAATATAAGACTAGTTGACGCTTAGATAGATGGAGTAGCTTTAATCTCATCACTCTTGACTTTTCCCATCCGATTGAGTCTCGTCCTCGGACTTACCTGAAAAATAAGGGAAAATACTATGTGAGCGAACGCTCAGTAGGGATTATATCTCAAGAGCTAGCTTACTTTAAGTAAATTACATGTTACATGAAAAGCAATAAGCTATGCATGTTCGCGTAAAATGACAATAGAGAACGTATAGCAAGAATATGGAGAATGTATATTAGATAGTTGATTGAACTAGCAAGTCTTTCAAGAACTCATGTCAATATAGCAAGATAGTCACGCATGTGTATTTATCATGTCTAGTGTTCAAATCATGTCAAGAATTGGCTATCACGTTTCAAGCAAGTAATTAAATACCCTTTCCGGGTCACGCAAGTCATGTCATGTCAAGTCAAGTCAAGTACAAGATTTGTGGAATGTCTATCAAGCTAGTCATGCACTTCGGTGCAATGCCACACCATGATCATTATAACTCCCATGGGCACAAGTACTTTCGGGTGCTCCTCCCAAGACCAGATCAGGCCCTACATGCGCAGGCATTGATCATGTATTTTCGACATCCACTATAGTTATAGCCAATATGGAATTTCAAAGGAATAAGCTTGTAAGAACTTTAAGGTAGATCTCATGGAATAGAATTGTAAGGATTGAACATGATCTGTAAGGACGATAATAACGGTATAATCATGATTAACGATAAAATTAGGTGAAATCGGTTCCCTAACTTGGGTGCCAATATAATAAGAATAAGCGCTCATACAGTGATGGTCGCTCGTTCTTGTACATGATAAGGTAGATAGACTTAGTATCCACAAGTATGGCACATAATTAATTCTTAAAGAATATTAATGGTATGGCTTCTCATTCCATTAATTCAAGAATATTCTCATGACATCCACATAGCATGTCACGATGGCCGATATATCATGTTTCTTTAGAGTGACACGGCTATCAAGTAGTGTCATGGGTTTTAATGGTACAACCTGCTCGGCTGCCTTGAGAGAATCCAAGGCTAGCAGAGTCTTACGGAGGTCTTTATGATAAATTCACCAGTCCGGAGGAACGGAGTGTCCCGCAGAGAGTTCATCTATCACCGAGAAATAGGGGATAATCGATAAAACATCAAAAAATGTGGGGCTATATTCACGGAATGGAATATAGTGCCAGTATACACAACCCATGGTCAAGGGTTATAGTAAACCGCGAAAATCAGGAAATCAGGAGATCAGTAAATTGACACATGATCTTAAGTCTTCATTTTCTGAATTGGCGCCCTTGTCAGGGTCGTCAGTTCAGTAAATACCGACTGCTCACTCAGTCGTTACATCCATATACCGTTGATATTAAAATCTGTAGAATTTCTCAGGTTTTCAGATAATATGCAAATGGAGACTTAGCATAAGTCTTCAATTTATTAAAATGCGCCCGCGTCAGGGGCATTATATATCAAAATGATGGCATGGTACATGTTGTTAATTCCAATATCCAAGAAATTATAAACATTTTAGAATTTCCCATTTTATCACTAATTTGGCGCCCGTGTATAAGGGCGTTCATTCAATTGACGACCTAATTACAGTCATTATTTCTTTGTCCTATGATTTGCACCGGGTAGGTACAATCGTAGACACATGGATTTTGGAGTATGTCTGATCAAGAAACTAAAGACATATATAGGTAGAGAAAAATGACAGGAATTTATCAGTATGTCTATGCATTAGTTTGCATATAATGGTTCATAGTTATTAAATTTTTGAGCATGCGTAATTATTAATTAACTAGACAATTGACGACTATTTGCACTGTCGTTAAATCAAATAGCGCCCTCACTTGGGTCGCTATTTCAATTCATGCAGTAAACAACGAAAACCTCAATCCAGAGCGATCTATGCAATCCCTTACAGACTTATATGCATGTATACAAGCCTAAAATTATTAAATTTGGCTTAACGCTTGAAAAAACCTACCTTGGTAATGATTAGGTTGACAGATGACAATGAAGATGGAGGAATAAACACGCACGATACTCTGTTTCTATCAGAGTAACTAGGTAGCCAACAGCAGCCCTTCGGCAATTGTACTCGCAGCACTCCTTCGGAAGAAGCTACAGGATGATGATATGAAGTGCAACAACGCAGCAGCCGCAACCCCTTCGCAGTGTAGGCAATCCACTGGAAGAAGAGGAAGCTTGGATGATAACAATAACAAGAGCAACAGCTCTTGATTCCTCAACGCAGTGGCTGCAATTGCAGCGGCCGAAGAGATGAAGAAGAAGATTTCCCTCTCTTTTTAAAGGAGGAACCAGCGGCGACGAAGATCCTTCCTCAGCCAGAGGATGAAGGGGAAGCAGAGGGTAACGTCGGTCGCCCCTTCAATGTAGCAAGGGAAAGAGGAAGATGAAGAACTTTCTTGAGTTCTTCACGCACGGAGCAACAGCAGGTTGTTGAAGAAAAGAGCCAGCAGGTTGGCTCGATAGAAGGGTTGGTATTTATAGGAGAAGGAATCCTAATGGGTTATAGGAGTTTGATTAGAACTAAAACTTCCTATGTAGATTCCTGTTTAAATTGAGATATCCACGCACTGATCCTTTCCCTAATCAGAACTTACCCAGATAACATCCCTGTTCGAACCAAACACCAACAGGTCATGTTTGGAAATGACGCCTAAGATTGGGGCGTTATTTTAAAATGACGCCTCTGTACACGGTCTTCAATTCATTATATAACGCCCGTTAAGGGGGCGTCAATTATTTAATTAGCGCCAGCTTATGCAGTCTTCAATTAAATGACGACCTGATAGGAGGCGTTATTTACTTCGGCCTTTTTAAGTTTAAGTTTAAGGCCCATTAGGTGTATGTTTGTATATGGGTTGGGGCTTTGAACATTGGTTAAGTTTTCAATTCATTCAGGATTTCTATCCTTCAAGTTACTAGGGTTGCTACACCCTCCCCCACTTAAAAAGAATTTGGTCCCCAAATTTAATTGAACATATTGACGTGGAGGGTGCAGAGTACATACCATTTAGAATAAGTCCGGGAATCGCTTCTTCATGGACTCCTCGGTCTCTCATGTGGCTTCATGCTCTGAGCATTTACTCCATTGCACCTTTAGCATGGGAATCGTTTTGTTCCTTAGTGTAGGAACTTCCCGATCGACGATCTTTATGGGCTTTTGTTCATAGGTGAGATCCTTTTGAATCACCAAGTCTCCATGATCGATGATATGTGACGGATCGTGCACATACTTCTTTAGCATGGATATGTGGAATACATTATGGACGTCAGACAGTTGAGGAGGTAGAGCGACGCGGTAAGCAACCTCGCCAACTCTTTCTACTATCTCAAAAGGTCCGATAAACCTTGGTGTAAGCTTTCTCTTGACACCAAATCTCCTAATTCCTCGTCCAGGTGATATCTTGAGAAACACGTGATCTCTGACTTGGAACTCGAGATCTCTTCTTCTTGTGTCTACATAAGCCTTCTGTCTAGACTGAGTCACTCGAAGTCTTTCTCTAATGAGTTGAATGTTTTCGGTGGTATCCCTTACCATATCTAGGCCTAAGAGTTGTTTCTCGCCAACCTCATCCCAGCACAAGGGTGATCGGCAACTCCTTCCATACAAGACTTAGAAAGGTGCCATTTGTATACTTTCCTGGTAGCTGTTATTGTATGTAAACTCGACCAAAGGCAAGTGATCATACCAGCTTCCACCAAAATCAATGATGCAAGCTCTGAGCATATCTTCTACTACCTGATTTGTTCTCTCAGTCTGACCATCCGTCTGAGGATGAAAACATTACTAAAGTTGTGTCTGGTCCCCAACGAATGTTGTAGACCCTTCCAAAAATGAGATGTAAATCGTGGGTCTCGGTCAGACACGATTGAAACAGGGATTCCATGTAGTCTAACTATTTCCTTTATGTATAGACCAACAAGGACATCAACTGACCATCGGCTCTTGATTGGCAAGAAGTGTGCCGACTTAGTCAAACGGTCGATGATGACCCATATTCCATCATGTCTTTCTTTCGATTTGGACAGACCCATAATGAAATCCATAACGATATCCTCCCACCTCCACTTGGGAATATTAAGAGGATGTAGCTTGTCTGCAGGCTTTTGATGTTCCGCCTTGACTTGTTGGCATGCGAGATAGCGAGACACGAAGTCCGCTACGTCTCTTTTCCTGTTGGGCCACCAAAAGGTCCTTTTCAAATCTTTGTACATTTTGGTAGATCCTGGATAAATCGTGTACCTTGATCTGTGAGCTTCATCTAAATTTTTTTTCTTTAGCTCTGGACAATCCGGTATACAAGTTCTATTTTGGAACAACAATCTTCCATCCGAGGCTATCTTGAAGTCATACTGCTCTTCTATCTTGCCCTTGATTTCCATTAATGCGGGTTCGTTATCTTGAAGTCCTTGTATTTCAGAGAGTAGATCTGGCTGTATACTCATGTGGGATAGTGTAACACACCTACTCTCCTTGTCCATGATTATATCAAGTCGAGTGAATTGCTCTAGCAACTTCCACTCCTGAATCATACAATTGGCTAATATGGCTCTTGGCTTCCAACTGAGGGCATCAGCTACAAGATTACCCTTTTCAGGATGATATTGTATTGTGAAGTCGAAGTCTTTGAGATATTCTAGCCAACGTCTCTGTCTCATATTCAATTCTTTTTGAGAGAAGAGATACTTGAGACTCTTCTGATCGGAGTATTTAATAAACTGCACTCCGTATAGATAATGTCTCCATATCTTCAATGCAAATACCACCGCAGCCAACTCTAAGTCATGAACTGGGTAGTTCTTTTCATGCTTCTTGAGTTGTCTGGAAGAATGAGCTATGACCCTTCCTTGTTGCATCAAGACACATCCGAGGCCAATGCCAGATGCATCGGTATAGACCTCGAATTTCTCTCCTTCTACTGGTAGGGCTAAGACCAGGGCAGTAGTTAGGGTGTCCTTGAGAGTTTGGAAGCTTCTTTCACATTCCTCACTCCATTCATAACGGATCTTCTTGCGAGTTAGCCTAGTGAGTGGTACGACGATCTTGGAGAAATCCTTGATGAAATGCCGGTAGTAGCCCGCAAGACCCAAGAAACTCTGGATCTCGCTAGCATTCGTCTGCCTTTCCCAATTCCTTACTGCTTCAACCTTTGATGGGTCCCCGGATAAACCATCCTTTGAAATAACATGTCCTAGGAAAGACACTTCTTCTAGCCAGAATTCACATTTACTAAGCTTCGCGTATAATTGATTTGTCCTCAATATCTGTAATGCAATTCTCAAATGTTCCTCATGCTCTTCCTTAGTCTTTGAATAGATCACTATATCATCAATGAAAATCACTACGAACTGATCTAGATGAGGCCGGAATATACTATTCATCAACTGCATAAAGGCAGCAGGGACATTCGTTAGTCCAAAAGGCATAACAACAAATTCATAGTGCCCATACCTGCTCCTGAATGCGGTCTTATGAATGTCCTCATCTTTGATCCTTAGTTGGTGATATCCCGACCTGAGATCAATCTTTGAGTGATGCGGGACAGACACGGGGACCGACTCTACGTGGTATGGACCTTGGACTCTAGATGCGGACACGACCAGCAACACATGATGGGAGAGACACTAAGCCCGACATGGAGAGCTCCTATGGGCTATACGTCGCTAACAGAAACGCAAGCTCACTCGTCGTCCCAAGTGAGGGAAACGTGGATCGTGCGCGGTTGAAGAACCGGCAAAGTTCACGGGTAGTCGACTCACTTCCGGACTCGGATCGAGTCACGGGACGGGTCACTCTCACACTCATAGCGGTGACATGGACTCACGGGCTAGTACCTATCGCTCTCGGCAGTGGAAAAAGACCATATACTAAACTAGCAAGCGAATGCCGAGAAGTTGAGACCTTTACCTCCACGCACCCGGCGTGGCGAAGACAACCCCGGCCAATTCACGGACTCCCGGTTAAACAATATTCCAGCAGTAAAATAATTTGACCCACTCCACGCAGGGAGGTAAAAGGTCACATGTGGGGCCCAGGAATCACGCAAATTGGGACGGGCAGCATCTTGATGTCACCCGGCGGTGCCAAACTCCGCGTTTTTGTGCTTTCCGAATGGCGGATTCTACGGGTCCGTGGGGCCCACGGACGGCGCTGTCCTCCAGAGCTGCGGGGGTGGGACCCACTGTGATGGGGACCCCTGGTGGCGTGCCTCCACAGACGGTGATCGGTCGGAAATGCCGATCGGGGGTCGATTGGCCCCGATTCCCAATTGTTGAACTAGTTGCCCACGGATTTTGATTTCTATTTTCCGGCGCGCGCTCCGGCGAAAACGGCCGCTGCGATCAATCCCGGCGTCGGATCGGGACGCACAAACTATCGTTGGAAAGCTCTCTCCGAATCCTTCAATCTAGGCTCAAGGGGAACTGCTGGATCTGGTCGGATGTGGACTTTACTGAATTTACAATTTCCAATTGTACAGTACCCGAAATCTCAGATCTGCAGGTGAGTTATCTGAGAACGGCCGTTGACCGCGAGGTTGATGGCCGATTCAGCTCCTGAGCTCTTCATGAAAGTTGTAGGATTTTGAACAAGGCAAACGGGGATATTTTTTTTGTACTGATTAGAGGTGGCGGTGATTTGATATGATTTGTTTACTGGAGGGTGGTCGGATCTGGGAACAGGTGGACAGCACTGTAGCTAGCTCTGAGAATGAATTTTTAAAAATAGGTGGATGGCTGATCAAAAATCAGGAAAATTTGTGAAAGGAGGGATTGATGGATATAACTTCCAGTAAAATTGGGAGCCCTATAAAAAATCAAAAGGTGGATCGAAGATGCGAAACTCAGGAAAAGTGGAAAATCAGAATTGAACTTGGAAATTGAACGAAAATGAGAAATTGACAAATCGAAGATTGATGACCCACCAATTTTTGTAGGACGTGGGAAACACCTCTGGAACATCCCCTCAAAATCCCAAGTCGATCTGAGCTCGTGGCTGATGGCAGCAATTCGTGGAAGCTGCTGTGGTCGGCTGAAAATAGAACTCCGACGATCTCGATGGCGGTGCGGTGGCGGCTCGTGGCGGCGGCGATGATGACCGGAACCGATAGGGAGGAGTCACACCTCCATAAGGCAGCCTTCACAGCTGCAAGGGGGAGAGGGGGGAGAGAGGAGGGGTGCGCCCAAGGGCTTGCTCAAGAATTTCTTGGATTCAAATGGCATTAATTCATCCAAAATGAAAATTACAAGCATATATAGGTTACATGTCTAATCAATCCTCAACCGTTGGATCTAGGGATGGGAGATGGAGGGCTGGGATTGCATGTGACCATCCACAAAAATTAAAATAAAAAATGCAAGGGGGGGGGGGCGGCCCATTGACTAAGGAGGCAAGGGGGGACATGGTAGGTGGGGGTCGGTTGGAATTGTTGACATTTTGATTCCAATGTCCCCCACTTGGCCCACCCTTCTAGAAGCCACCATTTGAATGGTTGAAGGACCCCACATGGGGCCCTAGGGATGAGGTGGATCAATGGGAGGGGGCCTGGGGGTCCCGTGGGGCCCAGGGGTCCCATTTTACAAATAAGCCCCTCTTACAATCAAAATTACATACCGAATAAAATGAAGTAAACACACATTAAACACAAATAAAGTGTAACTAAATATGATAAATGCCGGGACTCATGGGGGAGTCTCCAGGCTGTCTCCGAGCCAGATGGATGCTGAGGTGGCTCGAGTCGTGCTCCATGTGCGGTACCGGTGGCTCGGCATGTCGCGCCGCTCAACTGCTCGGGTGTCCGCACCATTGAGAAATACTTGGATCTAGATATTTGATCAAATAATTCATCGATTCTCGGCAGTGGATACTTGTTCTTGATAGTGAGATGATTCAACTGTCGATAGTCAATGCATAACCTCATGGATCTATCCTTCTTCTTTACAAACAGCACAGGTGCTCCCCATAGGGAAGTGCTTGGTCTGATAAATCCTTTCTTCATAAGCTCCATTAGTTGTTCCTTTAGTTCTTTGAGTTCAGCCGGGGACATCCTATATGGTGCCTTAGAAACTGGACCAACACCAGGGATCAAATCGATGGTGAAGGCCACTTCTCTTTGTGGAGGTAATCCAGGCAAATCTTCCGGAAACACGTCCAAAAATTCTTGCACAACAGGGATGTCTTCTAGCTTAGTCTCCTTAATGGTGACAAAAGCAAGGAAAGATACACATCCTTTTCTTATTAGCTAGCTAGCTCGGAGAGCCGATCTAAGGGGTGACTTACTCCGACTCTTCGGACTAGTATAGACTAGTTCTGAAAATTCATTGAAAGTAACTTTGCTATTACTGCAATCAATAGTTGCTTGGTACTTGGATAACCAATTGGCTCCTAATATGATATCATGTTCCTTCAAATCTAGGCATATTAGGTTGATAGGAAGATTTCTTCCCTTTACCAAGACTTCACAATTTTGGTAATGATGAGTAATATCGGCTTTGTTTCCGAGAGGAGTTGAAATAACTAATTTTATCCACTCCGGTTCCATAAGTAATGGGTCAGCAAACTTCTTGGAAATAAAAAAATGTGATGCACCCGTATCAGATAAGACATGTGCAAACATGGAACAAACTTTCAATGTACCTTCCACTAATCCGCCTTCGTCTTGTTCTGCCTCCTTAATAGCCTGGAGATGTGCATTCTTTGTTGTCGGGCGCTTCACTTCACCGGCTTGTTCAGTAAGTAACGGACAGTCAGGAATTCGATGATCGCGGCTCCCACAACGGAGACAAGCTCCAAGTTTTCTCCAGCATTCTTTGACCTTGTGTCCGGCCTTATCACAATACTTACACACCACTTTAGAAGGTGTGGTGGTGATGGAGAATGGCTTGTTGTTTTTCTTTACTTTCTTCTCCTGGGAGGAGTCTCCTCCATTACTTGACATCTTCTTATTGAAATTGGGTTTGAAGGTACGGAAGCTGGTAACATGCTGCATCTTATCTTTCCCACGAATCCTATCGGATAGTTCCGTGGCATCTTCTAGTAACTGGGCCCATCGTACCATCTCCGAATAGACTTGTATGTCCATTGGCGCCAGTTGTGTGATATATTGGGCCCATAACCCACTGGTCCCAGGATCGAAACTTGGCTCTGATACCACAAAAACTGTCACGCCCCGAGCGCGGAAGGAACCCAGAGTGTATGACGAGTTTATATCGATCATGTCAATCAGAACGTTAGTGTATTCGACACAAAGACAGAGCGTGCAAAGTAAAGATAACCCAATCCTTTATTCATTTATAACCTTTAATCATTTCTATTACAACCTCTTAATGAAAATACTAGGAATCAATAAAATAAAATACAATGGAAGACTCAAGAAAATAAAAAATATAAGACTAGTTGACACTTGGATAGATGGAGTAGCTTTAATCTCATCACTCTTGACTTTTCCCATCCGATTAAGTCTCGTCCTCGGACTTACTTGAAAAATAAGGGAAAACACTATGTGAGCGAACGCTTAGTAGGGATTATATCTCAAGAACTAGCTTGCTTTAAGTAAATTACATGTTACATGAAAAGTAATAAGCTATGCATGTTCGCGTAAAATGACAATAGAGAACGTATAGCAAGAATATGGAGAATGTATATTAGATAGTTGATTGAACTAGCAAGTCTTTAAAGAACTCATGTCAATATAGCAAGATAGTCACGCATGTGTATTTATCATGTCGAGTGTTCAAATCATGTCAAGAATTGGCTATCACGTTTCAAGGAAGTAATTAAATACCCTTTTCGAGTCACGTAAGTCATGTCATGTCAAGTCAAGTCAAGTACAAGATTTGTGGAATGTCTATCAAGCTAGTCATGCACTTCGGTGCAATGCCACACCGTGATCATTACAACTCCCATGGGCACAAGTACTTTCGGGTGCTCCTCCCAGGACCAGATCGGGCCCTACATGCGCAGGCATTCATCATGTATTTTCGACATCCACTATAGTTATAGCCAATATGGAATTTCAAAGGAATAAGCTTGTAAGAACTTTAAGGTAGATCTCATGGAATAGAATTGTAAGGATTGAACATGATCTGTAAGGACGATAATAACGGTATAATCATGATTAACGATAAAATTAGGTGGAATCGGTTCCCTAACTTGGGTGCCAATATAATAAGAATAAGCGCTCATACAGTGATGGTCGCTCGTTCTTGTACATGATAAGGTAGATAGACTTAGTATCCACAAGTATGGCACATAATTAATTCTTAAAGAATATTAATGGTATGGTTTCTCATTCCATTAATTCAAGAATATTCTCATGACATCCACATAGCATGTCACGATGGCCGATATATCATGTTTCTTTAGAGTGACATGGCTATCAAGTAGTGTCATGGGTTTTAATGGTACAACCTGCTCGGCTGCCTTGAGAGAATCCAAGGCTAGCAGAGTCTTACAGAGGTCTTTATGATAAATTCACCAGTCCGGAGGAACGGAGTGTCCCGCAGAGAGTTCATCTATCACCGAGAAATAGGGGATAATCGATAAAACATCAAAAAATGTGGGGCTATATTCACGGAATGGAATATAGTGCCAGTATACACAACCCATGGTCAGGGGTTATAGCAAACCGCGAAAATCAGAAAATCAGGAGATCAGTAAATTGACACATGATCTTAAGTCTTCATTTTTTGAATTGGCGCCCTTGTCAGGGTCGTCAGTTCAGTAAATACCGACTGCTCACTCAGTCGTTACATCCATATACCGTTGATATTAAAATCTGTAGAATTTCTCATGTTTTCAGATAATATGCAAATGGAGACTTAGCATAAGTCTTCAATTTATTAAAATGCGCCCGCGTCAGGGGCATTATATATCAAAATGATGGCATGGTACATGTTGTTAATTCCAATATCCAAGAAATTATAAACATTTTAGAATTTCCCATTTTATCACTAATTTGGCGCCCGTGTATAAGGGCGTTCATTCAATTGACGACCTAATTACAGTCATTATTTCTTTGTCCTATGATTTGCACCGGGTAGGTACAATCGTAGACACATGGATTTTGGAGTATGTCTGATCAAGAAACTAAAGACATGTAAAGGTAGAGAAAAATGACAAGAATTTATCAATATGTCTATGCATTAGTTTGCATATAATGGTTCATAGTTATTAAATTTTTGAGGATGCGTAATTATTAATTAACTAGACAATTGACGACTATTTGCACTGTCGTTAAATCAAATAGCACCCTCACTTGGGTCGCTATTTCAATTCATGCAGTAAACAACAAAAACCTCAATCCAGAGCGATCTATGCAATCCCTTACATACTTATATGCATGTATACAAGTCTAAAATTATGAAATTTGGCTTAACGCTTGAGAAAACCTACCTTGGTAATTATTTTATTGACAGATGACAAAGAAGACGGAGGAATAACCACGCACGATACTCTGTTTCTATCAGGGTAACTAGGTAGCCAACAGCAGCCCTTCAGCAATTGTACTCACAGCACTCCTTCTGAAGAAGCTATAGGATGATGATATGAAGTGCAACAACGCAGCAGCCGTAGCCCCTTCGCAGTGCAAGCAATCCACTGGAAGAAGAGGAAGCTTGGATGATAACAATAACAAGAGCAGCAGCTCTTGATTCCTCAACGCAGTGGCAGCAATTGCAGCGGCCGAAGAGATGATGAATAAGATTTTCCTCCCTTTTTAAAGGAGGAACCAGCAGCGACGAAGATCCTTCCTCAGCTAGAGGATGAAGGGGAAGCAGAGGGTAACGTCGGTCGCCCTTCAATGTAGCAAGGGAAATAGGAAGATGAAGAACTTTCTTGAGTTCTTCACGCACGAAGCAGCAGCAGGTTGTTGAAGAAAAGAGCCAGCAGGTTGGCTTGACAGAAGGGTTGGTATTTATAGGAGAAGGAATCCTAATGGGTTCTAAGAGTTTGATTAGAACTAAAATTTCCTATGTAGATTCCTGTTTAAACTGAGATATCCACGTACTGATCCTTACCCTAATCAGAACTTACCTAGATAACATCCATGTTCGAACCAAACACCAACGGGTCCTGTTTCGAAATGTCGCCTAAGATTGGGGCGTGATTTTAAAATGACGCCTCTGTACACGGTTTTCAATTCATCTATTAGACTCAAGAAATAGGAAAATTACATGGACTCAATCTAAACAATATAGACTTTTCTAAGTCTTCACTCTCATCTTTGACAACACTTTCATTCGCTCTAGGATCCGCTACTTGTATAACCCGAATCCAAATTCGAATCACTTTCATTTCCTGAAAAGAATGAAAATAGGTAATGAGCACACTTGCCCAGTAGGTATCTTCGCATCAACATGAAGGCATCATTAAACTAATTAACTTTTTAGCTCTAAAGAAATAAGGTAAAATCACGCGAATGCGATCAATCATGCGAATACCCAAAGTAACAAAGATGATCATTTAAGATATAATGAGAGCAAGTATGAATTAGCAAGAGTGTAACAAGAACATGTTATGGCCTTTCAAGAACAAGAATGTAACGAGAATGTACTAGCAAGCCACATAATCATCACTCCAGTATCTTTTGCTTATGAGAAAGTACTTCGTGAGTTTCTGTGAAATATCAAGTCATGTATAAGAAAGTCATGTCGTGCCGTGGATCGTCACTTACTTATAGAGAAAGTACTCCCAGCGCAATGCGACGCCAGTAGCATCATACCCCATGGTTTATAATAGTATGTTTCTAGTAATCAGTCGAGGGGACTAGCATAGAGCCCTTGAACACAATCAGTGCTCGATCGCATCTTCAAGTATAAATCAAGCTACTTCCACGCATGTAACAATAAAGTATGGCCAAGAATGTATAACTCAATAAGTTCATGATAACACTATTCAATGAATGAACGCTTTAATTTAATAATGCGAGAGTCAAGAATGACTTAAACAAGGTTATGCTTACGGAAATAAATCGACAGCATAACGATACATTTGTTTAACTTTTATTTCATTATATTAAGCCTCTTTGGATAATATGGTAAGTTCTAAATCATTAATAATCCATCTGGAAACTTTAGAACATCAACCCTTGCGTCAAACCTCAGGTTAAGCACTCAAACAATGTGACGGTCAAGGACTGGGCCGTTACATGATGTGATGCTGCAGTATTCAACCGTTACATTAGTCTGAATCCAGAAATAGTAAAATAGACTTAATGAAATGTGACGGTCTTATATTGGGCCGTTAGATGCTCCTGACGGTCCAGTATAGATCCATTACATTGCTAGAACCAGAAACATCGATAGTGTAATCTACTAAATGGGATTTAATGGTACAACTAACTCGGCGTCCTAGTGGAAATCCCAGGCTCGGGGAGAATTACGGAGGCCTTGAAATAAGATTTCCTAGTCCATTGGAAGGAATATCCAATAGAGAGGTCCTCATGTCAAAGAATAATGTTCCTATAGTGTAAAGTATGAACTAAGGACAACATATCAGAATATGTGCCATGTACTTAAAGAAATGACTCTATTGATAGGAGAATGTGTAACAATATGAAATCATGATAAAACTCCATCAATACATCATTTAAAATCATGGAGTTAATACAAACTATAATGCTTTGGCATGAAATTAACATATCCTTAAAATAATTCAACATGCTTTTAACATGCGATACTTATCATGAACCAATTAATAAATTTACAGTCATATCAACAGGTCAAAACTTAGATAACTAGGCATATTTATAAGTTAATGTGACTGTCCTTCAATTTTGTCTACAGTTACTCTGACGGTCGAGAATGGGGGCGTCACAGTGATTGTGACAATTTATCGTGGGACCGTTACAGTGTTGTAACGCACTGAGTCTGGGCCGTCAGAGATAACAGAGAAATTTAAAAATAACAGAAGGTGTGACGGCTTGTCGTAAGGCCGTTAGATCATTGTGACGGTCTTACCTTGATGCGTCAGATCGTCTGCTGGAAGAAAATATATTAAAAATTCTAAGGTTTCAACTTACATCATGTCTGTAAATCATATATAAACTTTCACATGATAGAATGAAGGCTAACCTACTAGTATGCATGGGTTTTCTGTGAATCTGACAAGAGAGTTCCTTTTAAACTTAGTTAGGGTTAAGAGTATACATGTATGCATGTCCTACTAAAACATGAAATTCATGATCTATGATGCATGAAATCAATTAAAACCAGAGGGCTTTTATCCCTAAAAAGATGTTTTTGCCAATCATGAGATGACCTACCTCTTAACTAGACTTTAAGCTCCTAATTTGAGTCTGAAAACCGTCCCTAGTTCTCCTTTTCCAGTGATTTTCCAGTAATTTCCTGCTGCTCTAACTCCACGACCTCTTGACCTAAAGATGTGAAATTTTGAGGGTGAGAAGATTAAACTAAGGTAAACAAAAAGTTCTAAAGGATTGAGCTCTAATTACCTCGTTTAGACGTCCTAATCTCTTGATCTTCAGGGGTGTTGCGTTCAGTTTCCTGAGTTATTATGGTCGAACTAGCAACTTTGGAAGCTTCAATCTCCTTGGTTGCTTGATCTCCTAACATGAAATTTGGAGAACTATTAGTCTAAAGTATACTAAACAAAGTCTTCTAAAGAACTTACTCGAAATTATGACTCCTTACCTTGATTCTTCACGAGCCAAAAGTAAGGGTCGCTCAGTTCAGAACTAGGTCCTATTTATAGGGTTTTGAAGATTAGATCGATTCTAGAGTCCTTAATTTACCAGAACCTAATCTCTAAGAGTCCTTAGTAATGTTATAAGCTCTCCCAAGTTGATCTCTTTCAGATAGGATCCCGAAGTTCCAATCTTTATGCTCGTTCTTCCAATCACGGAACTATAAGGGTGTAACGCATCAAGACTGATGCATTACGTGACTATGGTGGTCGCACGATAGACCGTTACATCCAACGTGCACAGAATTCAACATAAATCAAACTCCTTTGTTAATTATCTATAAAAATAGTATTTATCCTTAAAATACGTAAATAGGCTAAATAATCTTCTAGAATATGGGCCAAACTTAATGGGCTTAGTCCTTAAACCTTTTGGATTTTATTTAAATAGGCTATGTAAATTATTTAACACAATTGGGCCTTATAATGACTTATTATTTCAATAATCTATTTATTAATATATTTAGCCTTTATAACTCCTAATAAATTCCAGAAAATTCTATAAATAATCCAGAAATTATTATATAAATTCTGGGGCACTACACCCTCCCCCACTTAGAAGAATTTGGTCCCCAAATTCAATACATAGATTATGGAGAGTGTACTTACAGTTAAAATAATTCTGAGAATCTTTTTCGCATGGCTGCTTCGGTTTCCCACGTTGCTTCATATGGCTATATTTTCTTCCATTGAATATTGACCATACAAATAACTTTATTTCTTAGTTGACGCACTTCCTGTTCCAGAATCTTTATTGGCGTTTGCTCGTACGTCATATCCTTCTGAATCTCCAGATTGTCATAAGCGATAGTATGGTCAGGATCATATACATACTTCTTCAGCATAGAGACGTGAAATATGTCATGAACTCCTGCTAATTGTGGAGGTAAAGCTAGTTTATAGGCCACTTCACCGACTCTTTCAAGAATTTTAAATGGGTCAATGAATCTTGGAGTTAGCTTGCCCTTAATACCAAATCTTTGAATACCACGACTTGGAGAAACCTTGAGATACACATGGTCTCCTACTTGAAATTCCAAGTCACGTCTTCGATTATCAGCATATGATTTCTGCCTATCTTGCGTCATCTTTATTCTCTCTTGAATAAGCTTGATCTTCTCTGTAGAATCTTTGATAATATCGGGGCCTACGAATTGTCTTTCCCCTATTTCATTCCAACATATTGGTGATCGATAACTTTTTCTATATAGAACTTCAAAAGGTGCCATTTGTATGCTGACCTGATAACTGTTGTTATATGTAAATTCTACTAGAGGCAAGTGATCATGCCAACTTCTTCCAAAGTCAATAGTACAAGCCCTGAGCATATCTTCTACCACCTGATTTATTCTTTCAGTCTGACCATCAGTTTGTGGGTGAAATGATGTACTAAAATTAAATCTAGTCCCTAGTGAATGTTGTAGACCCTTCCAGAACTGTGATGTGAATCGAGGATCTCTATCAGATATAATAGTGACTGGGATAGCATGTAATTTAACAATTTCTCTTATGTATAATGCTGCCAGGATTTCCACAGACCATCAACTTTTGATTGGTATGAAATGTGCAGATTTAGTTAATCGGTCTATGATTACCGATATACCATCGTTTCCACCTCTTATCTTAGGTAACCCTATAATGAAATCCATCCCCATACTCTCTCACTTATATTCGGGAATATTCAAGGGATGCAGTTTACCTGCGGGTCTAAAATATTCTGCCTTTACTTGTTGACAAGTGAGACAGCGAGACACGAAATCAGCTATTTCCCTCTTCATGTTGGGCCACCAGAAATTTCTTTTGAGATCTTGATGCATTTTTGTACTACCTAAGTGAATGGTATACTTGGATTTATGTACTTCTTTTAGAATCAATTTCTTCGTATCCTCATGATCCGGTACACATACTCGGTCTTTAAATAGCAATCTTCCATCCTTAATAGAAAAATCGGCCTTTGTTCAACATTGGCATTGATCTCCAATAATATAGGATCATCATTTTGCAGCTTGACCAGATCTTCTATTAATGTAGGTTGAGCTTGAATATTAGCTAGGAAATAATCTTCCTTCCTGTCAATATCTAAGTTCAACTGAGCAAATTGAGGAATAAGATTAGTCATACTAATCATGAGACTTGATAACATACCCATTGGTTTTCTGCTGAGTGCATCCGCTACAGCATTAGCCTTGCCAGGATGATATTCAATAGCAAAATCAAAGTCTTTGAGATATTCTAACCACCTCCTCTACCTCATATTTAGCACTTTTTGAGAAAATAAGTACTTCAAGCTTTTGTGGTCTGAGTATACCGTAAACTTTACTCCGTAGAGATAATGACGCCAAATTTTCAAGGCGAAAATGATAGCTACTAATTCCAAATCATGCACAGGATAATTTTCCTCGTGACACTTCAATTGTCTTGAAGAATAACATATTACGTTTCCATTTTACATGAGGACACACCCTAGGCCAATGCCACATGCATCCGTATATACTTCGAATACACCTTCCATCGGTAGTGTTAGAATTGGAGCTGTAGTAAGATGATTCTTAAGAGTTTGGAAACACTTTTCACATTTCTTTGACCAGACAAAAGGATTTTCTTTTCTCGTGAGTCTAGTTAAAGGAACTGTAATCTTTGAGAAATCTTTAATGAATCTTCTATAATAACCAGCTAGACCCAGAAAACTTTGTACATCCGATACGGTCGTTGGCCGGCTCCAATTCTTAACGGCTTCTACCTTAGAAGCATCCACAGCGATACCTTCTTTTGAAATAATGTGGCCTAGGAATGAAACTTCCTTGAGCCAGAATTCACACTTATTAAGCTTGGCATAAAGTTTATGTTCTCTAAGTGTTTGCAAAGCAATCTTCAGATGTTCTTCATGTTCTTCCTTTGTCTTGGAATATATCAAGATATCATCGATGAAGACGATGATGAATTGGTCCAGATATGGCTGGAAAACACTGTTCATAAGTTGCATAAATGCTGCTAGGGCATTTGTTAACCCGAATGGCATTACCACGAATTCATAGTGGCCATAACGACTTCGAAAAGCTGATTTATAAATGTCTTCTTCTTTAATTCTAAGCTGATGATAACCTGATCTGAGGTGAATCTTGGAGAAAAATTCTGCTCCTGAATGTTGATCAAAGAGCTCATCAATACGTGGCAACAGATACTTGTTTTTGATTGTAAGTTGATTCAGTCGTCGGTAATCGATGCATAGCCTGAGAGAACCATCCTTCTTTTTGACAAATAGAAACGGCGCACCCCAAGGGGATGTGCTAGGTCTGATAAAGCCCTTATCCAGTAGTTCCTGCAACTACTTCTTTAGTTCTTTGAGTTTTGTGGGGGACATTGTCACGCCCCGAGCCTTTATTACAGCGGAAGACACGCTCAAGGAACGCGAACAGCTGGCATGGTAAGCCTCTTGCAAGCAAGAATGATCAGAGCATAAGGTAATCACACATAAGAATGCAATCGCATAATATTTACTCAACTTCAACTTTCAGTAATAATCAAATCCAACATTTGAATATAACCACTAATTCAACTTCCATCATGCTAGACTCAAGAAATAAGAAATTACATAGACTTGATCTAAACAATGTAAACTTCCTAAGTCTTCGCTCATTGTTTATTCACTCTCGGATCCGCTACTTGAATATACTGAATCCGAACCCGACTCACTTCTATTTCCTGAAAAAGAATGGAAATAGGTAATGAGCACACTTTCCCAGTAGGTATCTTCGCATCAACATGAAGGCATCATTAAAGTAATTAATGTTTTTGCTCTAGAGGAATAAGGTAAAATCATGCGAATGCGATCAATCATGCGATTAAACCAAAGTATGTAAAATAGAATGAGAGCAAGTATGAACTAGCAAGAATGTTATAAGAACATGATATGACCTTTCATGAACAAGAATGTAACGAGAATGTACTAGCAAGCCACATCATCATCACTCCAACATCTTTTGCTTATGAGCAAGTACTTCATGAATTTCTGTGGAATATCAAAAAAGTCATGTATAAGTATCAATCATGTTGTATCGTGTTGTGGATTTTCACTTATTTATAAAGAAAGTACTCCCAACGCAATGCGACGCCAGTAGCATCATACCCCATGGTTTATAATAGTATGTTTCCGATAATCAGCCGAGGGGACTAGCATAGAGCCCTTGAACATAATCAGTGCTCGATCGCATCTTCAAATATAAATCAAGCTTTTTCTACGATGTAATAATAAAGTATGGCCAAGAATGTACAATTCCAACAAGCTCTTGATAACAATAATTCAATGAATGAATACTTTAATAAGAATCATGAGAAATCAAGAATGACTTATACTATGTTATGCTTGTGGAAATAAATCGGCAGCATAACGGTACATTCTTTATCTTCCATTCATTATATTAGGTTTCTTGATTAATATGATAAGTTTTAGATCATCAAGAGTCCATCTAGAAACCTTGGAATATCAACCCTTGGTCAAACCTCAGGTTAAAATACTCAAGCAGTGTGACGGTCGTGTACTGGGCCGTTACATGATGTGGCGCTCCAGTATTGGGCCGTTACATAAGTCTGAATCCAAAATCAAGAAATTAGACTGAGTTGAATGTGACGGTCATATGTTGAGCCGTTACATGTGCCTGACGGTCCAATAAAGATCCGTTACACTACTGATAATCAGAAATCTCAATAGTGTAATCTAATCAATTGGGTTTTAATGGTACAACCAACTCGGCGTCTTAGTGGGAATCCCAGGCTCGCGGAGAATTACGGAGGCCTTGCAACAAGATTTCCTAGTCCATTGGAAGGAATATCCAATAGAGAGGTCCTCATGTCCAAGAATAATGTTCCTATAGTGTAAAGTGTGAATTAATAGATATACCTGAATATATGCCATGTACTTAGAGAAATGACTCTATTGATAGAGAGGATGTGTAACAATAGGAAATCATGATAAAATTCCGTCAACACATCTTTGGAAAATCATGATTTAGATACAAAACTATAGAATTATGGCACATGAAATTAACATAACTTAAACTAACTTAAGATACCTTAATCATGTAATTTCTATTATGAATCAGTAAATAAACTTAAAGTCATTATAACAGGTCAAAACTTTGATAACTAGGCTTATTTATAAGTTAAATTAACTAGTTTCCCATTCTGTCTATAGTTATCCTGACGGTCTAGAATGGGTGCGTCACAGTGACTTTGGCGGTTTATCGTGAGGCCGTTACAGTAATGTAACGCTCCATCAATGGTGCGTTAGAGACAACAGAGGAATTAAAATGTAACAAAGGGTGTGACGGCTTATTGTAAGGCCGTTACAGTTTGTGACGGTCTAAGGATGATGCGTTAGAGTTCCTGGTAACAATATAAAGAAATTAAACAACTATGATTTAAAACCATGTCATGTTTTGAAAAGATTTAACTACTCCAATCATGACAAAATGAAGTAAAGGTCATCTAGATACATAGGTTGCAGTGAATTGACAAGATAATATCTTTGATCTTTGATTAGGGCTAAGGATATGTATGTATGCATGAACCCACTAAAACATGAAATTTCTGATTCATGATGCATGAAATCAATCAAAACCAGAGGGCTTTTATCCCTAACAAGATGTTTTTTCCAATCATGAGATAACCTACCTTTTAACTAGGCTTTAAGTTTTTAATTTGAATCTAAAAATCGAGCCCTAGCTCTCATTTTCCAGCGATTTTCCAGCAACTTATTGCTACTCTATCTCTCCAACCTCTTGTCCCAAAGATGTGAAATTTTGAGGGTAAGAATATGAAACTAAGGTGATCAAAAAGTTTTAAAGGATTGAATTCTAATTACCTCGTTTAGACGTCCTAATCTCTTGATCTTCAGGGGTCCTTTGCTTTAAATCCTGAGTTACTATGGTCGAACCAGCAACTTTGGAAGCTTCAATCTCCTTGGTTGCTTGATCTCCTAACATGAAATTTGGAGAACTATTAGTCTAAAGTATACTAAACAAAATCTTCTAAAGAACTTATCCGAAATTCTATCTCATTACCTTGATTCTTTACGAGCCAAAAGTAAGGGTCGCTTAGTTCAGAACTAGGTCCTATTTATAGGGTTTTAAAGATTAGATCGATTCTAGAGTCCTTAATTTGCCAGAACTTAATCCCTAAGAGTCTATAGTAATGTTATAAAATCTCCCAAGTCGATCTCTTGCAGACATGATCCCAAAGTTCTAATCTTTTTGCTCGTTCTTTCTTTCACGGAACTGTCAGGGTATAATGCATCAGTCTTGGTGCGTTACATGCATGTGACGGTCGTACGATAGACCGTTACATCCCACGTGTGTAGAATTTCAAATTAATAAAACTCTTTTATTCGTTTATCTAATATAATTATCTATAAAATATTATTTATCCTTAAAATACGTGAATAGGCTAAATAACCTTCTAGAATATGGGCCAAACTTAATGGGCTTGGTCCTTAGACCTTTTGGATCTTATTTAAATAGGCTAGGTTAATTATTTAACACAATTGGGCCTTATAAATTCTAAAAAAAATTCTATAAATATTCCATAAATTATTACATAAATTCTGGGGCACTACACCCTCCCCCACTTAGAAGAATTTAGTCCCCAAATTCAATACATGGATTATGGAGATTGTACTTACAGTTGAATAATTCTGGGAATCTTTTCATCATGGCTGCTTCGGTTTCCCATGTTGCTTCATATGGCCATGTTTTCTTCCATTGAATCTTGACCATAGGAATAACTTTATTTTTTAGTTGATGCACTTCCCGTTCCAGAATCTTTATTGGCGTTTGCTCGTACGTCATATCCTTCTGAATCTCCAGATTGTCATAAGTGATATGTCATGAACTCCTGCTAATTGTGGAGGTAAAGCCAGTCTATAAGCCACTTCACCGACCCTTTCGAGAATTTCAAACGGACCAATGAACCTTGGAGTTAGTTTACCCTTAATGCCAAATCTCTGAATACCATGACATGGACAAACCTTAAGATACACATGGTCTCCTACTTGAAATTTCAAGTCGCATCTACGATTATCAGCATAAGACTTTTGCTTATCTTGTGCCATTTTTATTCTCTCTTGAATAAGCTTGATCTTCTCTGTAGAATCTCTGATAATATCGGGGCCTAGGATTTGTCTTTCCCCTATTTCACTCCAACATATTGGTGATCGATAACTTTTTCCATATAGAGCTTCAAAATGTGATATTTGTATGATGGCCTGGTAACTGTTGTTATAAGCAAATTCTACCAGAGGCATGTGATCATGTCAACTTCCTCCAAAATCAATAACACAAGCCCTGAGCATGTCTTCTACCACCTGATTCGTTCTTTCTGTCTGACCATCAATTTGTGGATGAAAGGCTGTGCTGAAATTTAATCTAGTCCCTAGTGACTGTTGTAGACCCTTCCAAAACTTTGATGTGAATCGAGGATCTCTATCAGATATAATAGTGACTGGGACACCATGTAATTTAACAATTTCCCTTATGTATAATGCTGCCAGGATATCCACAGACCATCGACTTTTGATTGGTATGAAATGTGCAGATTTAGTTAATCGGTCTATGATTACCCATATACCATCGTGTCCACCTCTTGTCTTAGGTAACCCCATAATAAAATCCATCCCCATACTCTCCCATTTCCATTCAGAAATATTCAAGGGATGCAGTTTACCTGCGAGTCTAAAATGCTCTGCCTTTACTTGTTGACAAGTGAGATAGCGAGACACGAAATCAGCTATTTCTCTCTTCATGTTGGGCCACTAGAAATTTCTTTTAAGATCTTGATACATTTTTGTACCATCTGGATGAATGGTGTACTTGGAATTATGTGCTTCTTCTAGAATCAATTTCTCCGTATCCTCTTGATCCGGTACACACACTCGGCCCTTGAATAGCAATCTTCCATCCTCCGTAATAGAGAAATCCGGCCGTTGTTCAATATTAGCTTTAATTTCTAGTAACACGAGATCATCATTTTGCAACTTGACTAGATCTTCTATTAAGGTAGGTTGAGCTCGGATATTAGCCATGAAGTAATCTTCTTCCTTCCTGTCAATATCTAAGTTCAACTGAGCAAATTGAGGAATAAGATTAGTCATACTAATCATAAGACTTGATAGCATACCCATTGGATTTCTGCTGAGTGCATCTGCAATAGCATTAGCATTGCCAGGATGATATTGAATAGCAAAATCAATATCATTGAGATACTCCGACCATCTTCTCTGCCTCATATTTAGCTCTTTTTAAGAAAATAAATATTTCAAGCTCTTGTGGTCCGAGTAGACCGTAAACTTTTCTCCATAGAGATAATGACGTCAAATTTTCAAGGTGAAAATGACAGCTGCTAATTCCAAATCATGCACAGGATAATTTTCCTCGTGACGTTTCAATTGTCTTGAAAAATAACAGATTACTTTTCCATTTTGCATGAGGACACACCCTAAGCCAATACATGATGCATCCGTATATACTTCGAATCCACCACCTTCCATTGGTAGTGATAGAATAGGAGCTGTTGTAAGATGATTTTTAAGAGTTTGGAAACTCTTCTCACATTCCTTGGACCAGACATAAGGATTTTCTTTTCTCGTGAGTCTAGTTAAAGGAACTGCAATCTTTGAAAAATCTTTAATGAATCTTCTATAATAACCAGCTAGACCCAGAAAACTTCATACTTCTGATACGGTCGTTGGCCGGCTCCAATTCATGACAGCTTCTACTTTAGAAGGATCCACCGAAATACCTTCTTTTGAAATAATGTGGCCTAGGAATGAAACTTCCTTGAGCCAGAATTTGCATTTATTTAGCTTGGCATAGAGTTTATGTTCTTTAAGTGTTTACAAAGCTATTTTCAAATGTTCTTCATGTTCCTCCTTTATCTTGCAATATATCAAGATATCATCAATGACGACGACGATAAACTGATCCAGATATGGCTGGAAGACACTGTTCATAAGTTGCATGAATGCTGTCGGGGCATTAGTTAACCCGAATGGCATTACCACGAATTCATAGTGGTCATAACGACTTCGAAAAGGTAATTTATAAATGTCTTCTTCTTTAATTCTAAGCAGATGATAACCCGATCTGAGGTCAATCTTAGAGAAATATTCTACTCCTGAAAGCTGATTGAAGAGCTCATCAATACGCGACAACGGATACTTGTTTTTAATTGTGAGTTGATTCAGTCGCCAGTAATCGATGCATAGCCTGAGAGAACCATCTTTTTTCTTGACAAATAGAACTAGCGCACCCCAAGGGGATTTGCTAGGTCTGATGAAGCCTTTGTCTAGTAATTCCTACCACTGCCTTTTTAATTCCTTGAGTTCTGTGGGGGACATCCTTTAAGCGGCTATAGAAACATGTGCTGCTCCTGGGATGAGTTTAATAGTGAAGTTCACTTCCCTCTCGGATGGTAAACTGGGTAATTCGTATGGAAACACGTCTGGGAACTCATTTATAATAGTAATGTCCTCTAAGATAATCTCCTTGGATTTGGTAATAATGACAGAAGTAAGAAAAGCTTCACATCCTTGCGAGATAAGTTTACAAGCGTGAAGAGAAGATATAATAGTAGGATGCTTCTGGTACTTGATGCCAAGAAAAGAGAATCTTGGAAGACCGGGCTTTCGAAAGGATATAATCCTATTTTAGAAATTGATATAAGCATCATGATCTACAAGTCAATCTACCCCTAAAATGGCATCATAACCTTTCATGTCAAGGCATACTAAGTTTGCGGGGAGATTGTGACCTTCTACTATCACTTCGCTATCAGGATAATAGTCGGAAAGCTTTGTTCCAGAACCTAAGGGTGTGGAAATAGCGAGATCTGAAGGTAGGGGAACTGATGTAATTGATAATATTTTTGTAAAAGTAGTGGAGATAAAAGAATGAGAGGCACCAGTGTCAAATAGCACAAATGCAGGACGAGAACAAATTTGAAGAGTACCTTCCATAAGCCCACCATCCCTAGGCGCTTCCTCTTCTTCTAGAACGGCATTGAGGCGAGCCTGCCTCCTACGTCCTCCACCAGATGATTGGTCTTTCATATGGGAGCAATCTGGCATGCGATGCTCCCTACTTCCATAATGTAAAAATGCGCCAAGGCGCTTCCAGCATTCGTCAGCCGAATGGCCAAATTTTTCGCAAAATGTGCAAGCCGTGGCGACCTGCTCCTTCTCCTCCTTGACTTTCTTTTGCTTATGGGAACTTCCACCATTCCCATTCCTGGATCTCTTCTTACTATCACGGCTCTTGTAGGACTCCGTGATGCTGAACTTTTCTTTCTTATAACGCCGATCCGAGCGTCGGCTAGATTCTTCTCCTTTCCCTTTTAATTTTTTGACCTTTTCTAAGGTCCTTTCACACAAATACGCTCGTTGAACCATTTCCGCATAAGAACGGATGTTTTGGGTCCCGAGCTACTGAATGAAACCGGGCCGTAACCCGTCCATGAATCGATTTGCCTTCAATAAATTGGTGCTGATAAGATGCGGTGCGTAAGGTGCAAGCCTTGAGAATTGCAGTTCATATTTGGTAACCGTCATCATTCCTTGCCGAAGAGCGGCAAACTCCATAGCCTTTCGTTCCTTTACGTGCTCAGAAAAGTACTTGACACGGAATAGGGTAAGAAAACCATCCCATGTATGAGGTGCATCGGCCGGAGGTGCCGGAACCGACTTCCACCATGTACGGGCATCTTTGTTGAGTTGAAAGGTTGTGAGACGCACCTTCTCTTGATTGGTGCATTGAATAACATCAAAGATACGATTCATTTCATCTATCCAGTTCTTCGCTTCGCCCGGATTAGAAGAACCATAGAAACGCGGAGGGTTTAAGCTCCGAAAGTTACGATGTAAATCACCAGCCCTTGCTCCTGCACCAGCTTGCGCCATGGTTTGTAATGCCTGAGTGAGGCCAGCAACTGTTTGTTGCATGCCATCCCAATTTACGTGATGAGCCATGGTAATGATAGGGTACCTGAGAGAAAAATAACAACTTGTTATTTCCCGTGGAATTGGAAGGAAAATCAATCTTAAAGCTAATTAACTATCTTATCCCGAGCTCTACCCAATTCTCACATGGGTGTGGAAATTTCTTTAAACCTTGGACTTATCTTATGACATAACTCTTCTTCCTAAGTCCTGAGACTTAGACTCTCATATCAACTTAATTGTCACACCCCGAGCCTTTATTACAGCGGAAGACTCGCTCGAGGAACGTGAACAGCTGGCATGGTAAGCCTCTTGCAAGCAAGAACGATCAGAGCGTAAGGCAATCACACATAAGAATGCAATCGCACAATATTTACTCAACTTCAACTTTCATTAATAATCAAATCCAATATTCGATATATAACCACTAATTCAACATCCGTCATGCTAGACTCAAGAAATAAGAAATTACATAGACTTGATCTAAACAATGTAAACTTCCTAAGTCTTCGCTCATTGTTTATTCACTCTCGGATCCGCTACTTGAACATACCGAATCCGAACCCGACTCACTTCTATTTCCTGAAAAAGAATGGAAATAGGTAATGAGCACACTTTCCCATTAGGTATCTTCGCATCAACATGAAGGCATCATTAAAGTAATTAACGTTTTTACTCTAGAGGAATAAGGTAAAATCATGCGAATGCGATCAATCATGCGATTAAACCAAAGTATGTAAGATAGAATGAGAGCAAGTATGAACTAGCAAGAATGTTATAAGAACATGATATGGCCTTTTATGAACAAGAATGTAACGAGAATGTACTAGCAAGCCACATAATCATCACTCCAGTATCTTTTGCTTATGATCAAGTACTTCATGAATTTCTGTGGAATATCAAGAAAGTCATGTATAAGTATCAATCATGCTGTATCGTGTTGTGGATTTTAACTTATTTATAAATAAAGTACTCCCAGCGCAATGCGACGCCAGTAGCATCATACCCCATTGTTTATAATAGTATGTATCCGATAATCAGTCGAGGGGACAAGCATAGAGCCCTTGAACCCAATCAGTGCTCGATCGCATCTTCAAGTATAAATCAAGCTTTTTCCACGCATGTAACAATAAAGTATGGCAAAGAATGTACAATTCCAACAAGCTCTTGATAATAATAATTTAATGAATGAATGCTTTAATAAGAATCATGAGAAATCAAGAATGACTTATACTATGTTATGCTTATGGAAATAAATCGGCAGCATAACGGTACATTCTTTATCTTCCATTCATTATATTAGGTTTCTTGATCAATATGATAAGTTCTAGATCATCAAGAGTCCACCTAGAAACCTTGGAATATCAACCCTTGGTCAAACCTCAGGTTAAAATACTCAAGTAGTGTGACGGTCGTGTACTGGGCCGTTACATGATGTGACGCTCCAGTATTGGGCCGTTACATTAGTCTGAATCCAGAACCAAGAAATCAGACTCAGTTGAATGTGACGATCATTTATTGGGTCGTTACATGTGACTGACGGTCCAATATAGATCCGTTACACTACTGATAACCAGAAACCTCAATAGTGAAATCTAATCAATTGGGTTTTAATGGTACAACCAACTCGGCGTCCTAGTGGGAATCCCAGGCTCGTGGAGAATTACGGAGGCCTTGCAACAAGATTTCTTAATCCATTGGAAGGAATATTAAATAGAGAGGTCCTCATGTCCAAGAATAATGTTCCTATAGTGCAAAGTGTGAATTAATGGACATATACCTGAATATATGCCATATACTTAGAGAAATGACTCTATTGATAGGGAGGATGTATAACAATAGGAAATCATGATAAAATTCCGTCAATACATCTTTGGAAAATCATGATTTAGATACAAAACTATAGAATTTTGGCACATGAAATTAACATAACTTAAATTAACTTAAGATATCTTAATCATGCAATTTCTATTATGAATCAGTAAATAAACTTAAAGTCATGATAACAGGTCAAAACTTAGATAACTAGGCTTATTTATAAGTTAAATTAACTAGTTTCCCATTCTGTCTATAGTTACCCTGACGGTCTAGAATGGGTGCGTCAAAGTGACTGTGACAGTTCATCGTGAGGCCGTTACAGTAATGTAACGCTCCATCGAGGGTCCGTCAGAGACAACAGAGGAATTAAAATATAATAGAGGGTGTGATGACTTATCGTAAGGCCGTTACAGTTTGTGACGGTGTAAGGATGATGCGTTAGAGTCCCTAGTAACAATATAAAGAAATTAAACAACAATGATTTAAAACAATGTCATGTTTTGAAAAGATTTAACTACTCCAATCATGACAAAACGAAGTAAAGGTCATCTAGATGCATAGGTTGCAGTGAATTGACAAGATAATATCTTTGATCTTTGATTAGGGCTAAGGATATGTATGTATGCATGAACCCACTAAAACATGGAATTCCTGATTCATGATGCAAGAAATCAATCAAAACTAGAGGACTTTTATCCCTAACAAGATGTTTTTGCCAATCATGAGATAACCTACCTTTTAACTAGGTATTAAGCTTTTAATTTGAATCTGAAAATCGAGCCCTAGCTCTCCTTTTCCAGCGATTTTCTAGCAACTTCCTGCTGCTCTATCTCTCCAACCTCTTGTCCTAAAGATGTGAAATTTTGAGGGTAAGAATATGAAACTAAGGTGATCAAAAAGTTCTAAAGGATTAAATTCTAATTACGTCATTTAGACGTCCTAATCTCTTGATCTTTAGGGGTCCTTTGCTCTGAATCTTGAGTTACTATGGTCGAACCAGCAACTTTGGAAGCTTCAATCTCCTTGGTTGTTTGATCTCCTAATATGAAATTTAGAGAACTATTAGTCTAAAGTATACTAAATAAAATCTTCTAAAGAACTTACCTGAAATTATATCTCCTTACCTTGATTCTTTACGAGCCAAAAGTAAGGGTCGCTCAGTTCAGAACTAGGTCCTATTTATAGAGTTTTGAAGATTAGATCGATTCTAGAGTCCTTAATTTGCCAGAACCTAATCACTAAGAGTCCTTAGTAATGTTATAAACTCTCCCAAGTCGATCTCTTGAAGATATGATCCCAAAGTTCTAATCTTTTTGCTCGTTCTTTCTTTCACGGAACTCTCAGGGTGTAACGCATCAGTCTAGGTGCGTTACATACATGTGGCGGTCGTACGATAGACCGTTACATCCCACGTGTGTAGAATTTTAAATTAATAAAACTCTTTTATTCGTTTATCTAATATAATTATCTATAAAATAGTATTTATCCTTAAAATACGTGAATAGGCTAAATAACCTTCTAGAATATGGGCCAAACTTAATGGGCTTGGTCCTTAGACCTTTTGGATCTTATTTAAATAGGCTAGGTTAATTATTTGACATAATTGGGCCCAAAAAAAAATTCTATAAATAATCTAGAAATTATTACATAAATTCTGGGGCACTACAGACATCCTGTAAGGGGATATAGAAACAGGTGCTGCTCCTGGAATGAGTTCAATAGTGAAGTTTACTTCCCTCGCGGGTGGTAAACTGGGTAATTCGGATGGGAACACATCGAGGAACTCAATTACAGTAGGAATGTCTGCTAAGATAATCTCCTTGGAATCGGTAACAATGACAGAAGTAAGAAAAGCTTCACATCCGTGCGAGATTAGTTTGCAAGCGTGAAGAAAAGATATGATAGTAGGATGCTTCTTGTACTTGATGCCAAGGAAGGAAAATCTTGGAAGATCGGGCTTTCGAAAGGATATAATCCTATTTCGGCAAATGATATAAGCATCATGATCTACAAGCCAATCTACCCCTAAAATGGCATCATAACCTTTCTTGTCAAGGCATACTAAGTTTGCGGGGAGATTATGACCTTCGACTATCACTTCACTATCAGGATAATAGTCGGTAAGCTTTGTTCCAGAACCTAAGGGTATGGTAATAGCGAGATCTGAAGGTAAGGGGACTGATGCAATTGATAATATTTTTACAAAAGTAGTGGAGATAAAAGAATGAGAGGCACCAGTGTCAAATAGCACAAATGTAGGACGAGAACAAATTTGAAGAGTACCTTCCATAAGCCCACCATCCCTGGGCGCTTCCTCTTCTTCTAAGACGGTATTGAGGTGAGCCTGCCTCCTACATCCTCCACCGGATGATTGATCTTTCATAAGGGGGCAATCTGGCATGCGATTCTCCCTGCTTCCACAACGTAAATAAGCGCCGAGGCGCTTCCAGCATTCCTCAGCCGAATGTCCAAATTTTTCGCAAAACGTGCAAGTTGTAGCAACTTGCTCCTTCTCTTCCTTGACTTTCTTTTGCTTATGGGAACTTCCACCATTCCCATTCCTGGTTCTTTTCTTACTATCACTGCTTTTGTAGGGCTCCGTGATGCTGAACTTTTCTTTCTTATAACACCGATCCGAGCGTCGGCTAGATTCTTCTCCTTTCCCTTTTAAATTTTTGACCTTCTCTAAGGTCCTTTCACAAAAATACGCTCGTTGAATCATTTCTGCATAAGTACGGATGTTTTGGGTCCCGAGCTGCTGAATGAAATCGAACCGTAACACGTCCATGAATCGATTTACCTTCAATAAATCGGTGCTGATAAGATGCGGTGCGTAAGGTGGAATCCTTGAGAATTACAGTTTATATTCGGCAACCGTCATCATTCCTTACCGAAGAGCGGCAAACTCCATAGCCTTTCTCTCTTTTACGTGCCCAGAAAAGTACTTGGCACGGAATAGGGTAAGAAAACCATCCCAGGTATGAGAGGCATCGGCAGGAGGTGCCGGAACCGACTTCCACCATGTGCGGGCATCTTTGTTGAGTTGAAAGGTTGCAAGATGCACCTTCTCTTGATCGGTGCATTGGATAACATCAAAGATACGATTCATTTCGTCTATCCAGTTCTCTACCTCATCGGGATTAGAAGAATCGAAGTAACGCGGAGGATTTAAGCTCCGAAAGTTACGATGCAAATCACCAGCCCTTGCTCCTGCGCCAGCTTGTGCCATGGTTTGTAATGCCTATGTAAGGCCAGCAACAGTTTGTTTCATGCCATTCCAATCTACGCGATGAGCTATGGTAATAATAGGGTAACTGAGAGAAAAATAACAACTTGTTATTTCTCGTGAAACTGGAAGGAAAATTAATCTTAATACTAATTAACTATCTTATCCCGGGTTCTACCCAACTCTCACATGGGTGTGGAAATTTCTTCCTTAGTTCATAGGTAGGGGTCCTTAAACCTTGGACTTATCCTATGACATGACACTTCTTCCTAAGTCTTGAGACTTAGGCTATAATACCAACTTAACTGTCACGCCCCGAGCCTTTACGACAGCGGAAGACTCGCTCGAGAAACGTGAACATCTGACATGGTAAGCCTCTTGCAAGCAAGAATGATCAGAGCGTAAGATAATCACACACATAAATGCAATTGCACAATATTTTCATCAAACTCCAACTTATTTCATAATAATCAAATATTCAAATACAATAACTTTCAACTTCTTCCAATCTATTAGACTCAAGAAATAGGAAAATTACATGGACTCAATCTAAACAATATAGACTTTCCTAAGTCTTCACTCTCATCTTTGACAACACTTTCATTCGCTCTCGGACCCGCTACTTGTATAACCCGAATCCGAATTCGAATCACTTTCATTTCCTGAGAAGAATGGAAGTAGGTAATGAGCACACTTGCCCAGTAGGTATCTTCACATCAACATGAAGGCATCATTAAAGTAATTAACATTTTAGCTCTAAAGAAATAAGGTAAAATCATGCGAATGCGATCAATCATGCGAATACCCAAAGTAACAAAGATGATCGTTTAAGATATAATGAGAGTAAGTATGAATTAGCAAGAGTGTAACAAGAACATGTTATGGCCTTTCAAGAACAAGAATGTAAAAAGAATGTACTAGGAAGCCACATAATCATCACTCCTGTATCTTTTGCTTATGAGCAAGTACTTCGTGAATTTCTGTGGAATATCAAGTCATGTACAAGAAAGTCATGTCGTGCCGTGGATCTTCACTTATTTATAGAGAAAGTACTCCCAGCGCAATGCGACACCAGTAGCATCATACCTTATGGTTTATAATAGTATGTTTTCGGTAATCAGCCGAGGGGACTAGCATAGAGCCCTTGAACACAATCAGTGCTCGATCACTTCTTCAAGTATAAATCAAGCTACTTCCACGCATGTAACAATAAAGTATGGCCAAGAATGTATAATTCAATAAGTTCATGATAACACTATTCAATGAATGAACGCTTCAATTTAATAATGCAAGAGTCAAGAATGACTTAAACAAGGTTATGCTTATGCAAATAAATCGGCCGCATAACGGTACATTTCTTTAACTTTTATTTCATTATATTAAGCCTCTTTGGATAATATGGCAAGTTCTAGATCATTAATAATCCATCTAGAAATTTTAGAACATCAACCCTTGGGTCAAACCTCGGGTTAAGCACTCAAACAATGTGACGGTCAAGGACTGGGCCGTTACATGATGTGACGCTCCAATATTCAGCCGTTACATTAGTCTGAATCCATAAATAGTAAAATAGACTTAATGAAATGTGACGGTCTTATATTGGGCCGTTAGATGCTCCTGACGGTCCAGTATAGATCCATTACATTGCTAGAACCAGAAACATCGATAGTGTAATCTACTAAATGGGCTTTAATGGTACAACCAACTCGGCGTCTTAGTTGGAATCCCAAGCTCGCGGAGAATTACGGAGGCCTTCAAATAAGATTTCCTAGTCCATTGGAAGGAATATCCAATAGAGAGGTCCTCATGTCCAAGAATAATGTTCCTATAGTGCAAAGTATGAACTAATGGACAACATGCCGGAATATGTGCCATGTACTTAAAGAAATGACTCTATTGATAGAGAGAATGTGTAACAATATGAAATCATGATAAAACTCCGTCAATACATCATTTAAAATCATGGAGTTAATACAAACTATAGTGCTTTGGCATGAAATTAACATATCCTTAAAATAATTCAAGATGCTTTTAACATGCGATACTTATCATGAACCAATTAATAAATTTAAAGTCATATCAATAGGTAAAAACTTAGATAACTAGGCATATTTATAAGTTAATATGACTGTCCTTCAAATCTGTCTACAGTTACTCTGATGGTCGAGAATGGGGGCGTCACAATGATTGTGACGGTATATCGTGGGACCGTTACAGTGTTGTAACGCACTGAGTCTGGGCCGTCAGAGAAATATAAAAACAACAGAAGGTGTGACGGCTTGTCGTAAGGCCGTTAGATCATTGTGACGGTCTTACCTTGATGCGTAAGATCGTCTACTAGCAGAAAAGATATTAAAAAATCTATGGTTTCAACTTACATCATGTCTGGAAATCATATATAAACTCCCACATGATAGAATGAAGGCTAACCTACTAGTATGCATGGGTTTTCTGTGAATTTGACAAGAGAGTTCCTTTTTAACTTAGTTAGGGTTAAGAGTATACATGTATGCATGTCCTACTAAAACATGAAATTCATGATCTATGATGCATGAAATCAATCAAAACCAGAGGGCTTTTATCCCTAACAAGATGTTTTTGCCAATCATGAGATGACCTACCTCTTAACTAGGCTTTAAACTTCTAATTTGAGTCTGAAAACCGTGCCCTAGTTCTCCTTTGCCAGTGATTTTTTAGCAATTTCCTGCTGCTCTAACTCCACGACCACTTGACCTAAAGATGTGAAATTTTGAGGGTGAGAAGATGAAACTAAGGTGAACAAAAACTTCTAAAGGATTGAGCTCAAATTACCTCGTTTTGATGTCCTAATCTCTTGATCTTCAGGGGTCTTGTGTTCAGTTTCCTGAGTTATTATGGTCGAACCAGCAACTTTGGAAGCTTCAATTTCCTTTGTTGCTTGATCTCCTAACATGAAATTTGGAGACCTATTAGTCTAAAGTATACTAAACAAAGTCTTCTAAAGAACTTATCCGAAATTATGATTCCTTACCTTGATTCTTCACGAGCCAAAAGTAAGGGTCGCTCAGTTCAGAACTAGGTCCTATTTATAGGGTTTTGAAGATTAGATTGACTCTAGAGTCCTTAATTTGCCAGAACCTAATCTCTAAGAGTCCTTAGTAATGTTATAAGCTCTCCCAAGTTGATCTCTTACTGATAGGATCCCAAAGTTCCAATCTTTATGCTCGTTCTTCCATTCACGGAACTATCAGGATGTAACGCATCAAGATTGGTGCGTTACGTGGCTGTGGCATTCGCACGATAGACCGTTACATCCAACGTGCACAGAATTCAACATAAATCAAACTCTTTTGTTAATTATCTATATTATTATCTATAAAAATAGTATTTATTCTTAAAATACGTAAATAGGCTAAATAACCTTCTAGAATATGGGCCAAACTTAATAGGCTTGGTCCTTAAACCTTTTAGATTTTATTTAAATAGGCTAGGTTAATTATTTAACACAATCGGGCCTTATAATGACTTATTATTTCAATAATCCATTTAGCCTTTATAACTCCTAATAAATTCAAAAAATTCTATAAATAATCCAGAAATTATTATATAAATTCTGGGGCACTACAGTGCTCATTACCTATTTCCAATCTTTTCAGGAGATGGAAGTGAGTCAGGATCAGATTCGGAACGTTCAAATAGCGGGTCCGAGAGTGAATGAAGAATGAGTGAAGACTTAGGAAGTCTACATTGTTTAGATTGAGTCTATGTAATTTTCTTATTTCTTGAGTCTAGTATGATGAAGAAAGTTGAAATGGTGATTGTATTTGAATATTTGATTTGATTATTAATGAAAGTTGAAATTGAGTAAATGTTGTGCAATTATATTTATGTATGTGATTATCTTGCGCTCTGATCGTTCTTGCTTGCAAGAGGCTTACCATACCGGCTGTTCACGTTCCTCGAGCTAGTCTTCCGCTGTCATAGAGGCTCGGGGCGTGACATGCACCGACTTGCTACAGTGATGTGCTCAGATGTTATATGCATTGAAAATGAACATGCACAGACTTCTAGTGCTCAAGCCAAAACATGCACCGACCTTGCTGCGCTTGAAGGCAAGACATGCACCGACCTTTACAATGCATTCTTTCAGAATGTGCACCGACGTTACTTGCTGAACAACCAGATGTGCACCGACTTATCTATATGCATGAACAGTAAAGTGCACAGACTATATGAAGGCTTGACGCACTAGCACGGACCTTGTGTGTGCGCAGGCAAAGTACGCACTGACCTGAATATACATGTGCACAGACTTGAACAGTGTATGCACAGACCTGGGCTAGCATGCAAAACTAATAACGTCGACCTTAGTTTGTTGAGAGCATAACTAGCGTCGACACTAGTTGTTCGGCTTCACAACTAGCACCGACCTTATGAACCAAGTATAAGGACATGCACAGACCTTGTATGCCTTCTACAGTGACTTGCACAGACGTTGTATGCGATTAAGGCAAAACATGCACTGACCTTGTATCATACAAGGCAAATGTGCACTGACCTATATATATGCAAACTGGTATAGACCATGTTGTGCAAACAACACTGACTAACGTAGACTTATAGAGTGAAACAAATGCACTGACTCAAGCTTGACAAAACATGAATGCTGACATAGTACTTATGTGAAAAATGATTATTTGGCGAAATCATAATCTGATGCAAGAGTTGACTGTGCATTGACCAACAGTTAACAACATATCATATTCAAGCACATATAAGCACATATGAACTATATCAGAACATCATATGAACCCTTAGTAAATTCAAGCACAAAGGAACCATGAATCATGATTTACACTACACACATGATTCATACTATGTCATTATCAAAACCAGGGTTCCAACACAAACCACATAATGGACAGTGATTTTTATGTGGTTCGGATGCAACAACGGTAACCTATGTCCACCCCTCACGATCTGTGAGGATTCTATAATATCTTGTAAAGGATTACAAGATCAACACACACACACACACACACACACACACACACACACACACACACACACACACACACACACACACACACACACACACACACACACACACACACACACACACACACACACACGTGAGAAGTTGGAACTCCCACGAAGGTGCACATGCACCGAATCACAAGGATATGTGAAAACTAGAAGAAACACACATGCACACACGGATCAGCATAGATCTGTTGGATATTGTGTTTTGATGATGACAAACACTATGACTATCATATGTTTGATGTCATATGTGTTTACTTATGTTTTGATGATGACATAGTTTACGTGTGTTTTGATGATGACAAATTGATGTCATATGTGTTTACTTCATTCGGGACTGATCATTCAGAACTTGGTACATTGCTTAACTATGAGCATGGCATAGACTGTACACTCGTCTGTATGCATGAGTCACCAAGTCCACACATTGCATCGTGTGCTTTTCATGAAGTCTATACATTGGCATGCAGCGTCTCATGAAGTATGTACATCCTCTTCAAGCTGCAAGTCTATACATCCGTCTCAGTGTTCACATGCATGTTCGAGTCAAAGTCTGTACATCCCAAGTCTGTATAGCCGACCGTCTCATTCAGTGTCTTTGCAAGTCTGTGTATTGCTTGCATTTAGACAAGTCTGTACATCAGACTGTTTCATCAGCAAGTCTATACATTAGGCTGTAGCTTGCTTGAAGTGAAGTCTACACATTGATTCACTGTTCATGCCTTCACTCAGAGTCTGTACAGCCATTCCTTGAGTCCAAGTCTATACATTGCATTCAAAGATTTCCAAGTCTGTACAGCCAATGCACTCAATTGAAGTCTATACATTGGTCTTCATATTCGAAGTCTATACAGTGGTATTCAGCTAAAGTCTGTACATCGGACTTTCACTTAAAGTCTGTACATCACTGCTTTGTCAAAGTCTGTACATCGCAGCTGTGTTGAAGTCTGTACAGCCATTCTCTTATCAAAGTACATACATCCTTCTGTTGGAATTCCAAGTCCATACATCGGAATATTTGAGCAAGTATGTACAGCATTTCATTCACACCGGAAGTCTATACATTAAACTGTGGCAAAGTCTATTCATTCGTTTCCAGAAGTTCAAGTCCATACATTGATCGTTTGGGTAACAAAGTCTGTACAACGTGAGCTTCGGTTCTTAAAGTCTACACATTCTCCCGTTCAAATCCTTCCAAGTCTATACAGCCTGCCTTCACGTTCAGAGTCTATACATCCACAGAGGATCTTCAAAGTCTGAACATCCGTTCACTTCACTCAAGTCTATACATCCATAGTGGATCTTCAAAGTCTATACATCAGTTTGATTGAGTAAGTCTGTACAGCATGCCTTGTTGTTCACAGCCTTTAAAGTCTGTACATCGGCTTCGCATCTGCAAGTCTGTACATTGGCTTCATATCATAAAGTCTGTACATTGGCTTCGCATCTGCAAGTCTGTACATCGGTTTGATATCATCAAGTCTGTACATTGGCTTCAACTCTCCAAGTCTGTACAGCCACATCTCAAAGGCTAAGTCTATACATCACTGTGGCTGCTCGAAGTGAAGCATAGTCTATACACTCCTCACCTTTCCCTACGTTTGGCCAAGTCTATACACTCCTCACCTTTCCCTACGTTTGGCCAAGTCTATACACTCATACCTTTCCCTATGTTTTCTAGCCAAGTCTACACATCGTTTACCTGGCGTTTGCTTCAAAGTCTTAACACTCGTTCTTAAGGCTTCAAGTCTATACATTGGACCGTGGTTCGCCAAGTCTATACATTGCTGAGCCATTCGACAAGTCTGTACATTGGCTTCAATTCCTCAAGTCTATACATTGGGTTCGGCTCTGCAAGTCTGTACACTGGTCGAGCATTGAAGTCTGAACATTCACAAAGTCCATACATCGGCACTGTAGCTTGCATAGCTCAAGTCTGCACATTGGGCTTTCACGTGAAGTCTATACATTGGTCTTAACTTGAAGTCTATACATTGGCTAAGGGTCTTCAAGTCCATACAGAGTCGTCTGATGCATATTGATCGAAGTCTATACACTCGTTTCCATTGCTTCAACTCTATACACTTGTTATCACATCTTAAGTCTATACACTACTGCTTTTATATGAAGTCTATACAGCCTGTGGCTTGTACACCGACTGAACTCTTCATTAAACCTGCAGGTGTCTGGGCACGTGATACGAGGCTGGCATCTTGCACGTGATCCAAGATGCTGAGAACCCGCCACGTGGACTGAAGCTTGGGCGGGAATCGAAAAGAGCATTAGCCCTAGTTGCATGCTGCTGGAATAAATATGGAGCTTCCTCCATCGGCTGAAGTATTATGGAAGAGCAGTGAGCCATCAAGAAAAACAGAAGAGCAGTGAGTGCCTCCACGATACAGAGAACAGAGAAGAAGAAGAAAAAGAGAAAGAAAGAGAGTGAGAGCAGTTGAAGAAGAAAGAAGAAGAGTGAGCCAAATAGCAGAAGAGAGATCGAGAGATCCAGCAGAAGAAGAAAAAGAGAAAGAGAGAGAGCTCGTGTAGAAGAAGAAAGAAGCTTCAGTTGAAGATCTGCCTACTGGAATTTGGATCATATCCAATCCAGTCAGCTCCTTCGCGAGCCACATTCCTTGTATTTCATTTACAGCCTTTCAGTCGCTGTGACTCTATTTTCTGTTTTCCTTTTCATTTGATATCTAGTCTTTCCGATACTCTATAGAGAGGTCGGGGTCCCTCCTGTTGGTTCAGGAGAAGGGAGATTGCTATCTCCGGTTGCAAGTAGCTGGGTGCTACTTGTGGGTTCCCTCCTGGTTTGGAGGAAGGGAGATTTGTCTCCGGTTCTAGGCTTGTAGGTTTCAAGTCCAGGGGTCCCTCCGGTTGGGAGGAAGAGAGGTCTGAGACCTCTAGTTTGTAGGTGACTTGGTGTCACTTGTGCTTCCCTATGGGTTGCAGAGGAAGAGAGACTTGGGTCTCTAGGTTCCCCTCCGGTTTGGAGGAAGGGAGGATTTGTCCTCCGGTTCTAGTCTTGTGGGTTGCAAGACTAGGTGTTCCCTCCGGTTTGGAGGAAGAGAGACTGTGCGTCTCTGGTTTCCAAGTGGCTGGGAGTCACTTGGGGTGTCCCTCCGGTTGGGAGGAAGAGGGGAGGTTGTTTCCCTGGTCAAGCTGTTTGGCAGCATTTGTTGCAGACTGAGTCTTTTGTGCTAGTGTTACTAGTGGAAGCCTCACTCCGGTTGGGAGTGAGGGGTGGACGTAGGTCTTTGGACGGAACCACCTAAAAAGGCTTGTGTTCTTTTGTGATTTGTTTGTCTTATGTGTTCACTTCTCTGCTGCGCTCACTATATTTTTGTTTAGGATCGAGTGTGAGTTTATTCCATTGGACTGCTTTGCAATAGCTTCCTAAGTTTTCTCAGTTTATATCTTCATCCGCTTTTAATTCCGCACATCTAAGCGGTAGAACTTAAATTGGGTAAAATTCTTTGAAAGATCCATTCACCCCCCCTCTGGATCTGTGTTTATCTATCGCACCTAGCTATCAATTGGTATCAGAGCGGTTCTCTAATTGATCAGATCCAACGATCTGCAGAGGATCCTATTGTCCCTTGGTGCTTTTCTGATTTTACTTCTTGCTGCATTAATCTGCTTGCCGATTTATTCAATGGGTTCTCCACTGATTTTTAATGGCTCTAACTTTAACTCATGGGTTAGCAGTCTACATAACTATGTGAATTTGATGAATCCGGATCTGTGGAAGTTAATCTCACATGGTCCTCACAGACTGCCAAAGGAAAAGTCCAAATGGACTAAAAGTCACAGATCGAGAAATGAAGAGAATCAGAAAATTTTGAAATTAATGAAAGAAGCCACTGACAAGGCTCTATATTCTTGTTTTTATGACTGCAGGTCCGCTAAGGACATTCTGGATGAGCTGAAGCTAGCTCAGAGGGGAGATGAGGACAGCTGCCTGATGGCTGACAAGAGTAACCATAGCAGTGACCAAGATGAATTTGAAGATGCTGAGGAGGTAAACCCTTTCGAGAATTTTTCTTTAGATGACTGGGAAGATGCCTATGCCAATCTGTCAAGTTCGTATAAAAAACTAGGGAAGAAGTATAAAAGTCTGAAAAAGGAGCTAAAGAATCATGAGAATGCTAAATCTCGATGTGAAAGCCCTGAAATTCTGAAAACTGAAAATGAAATTTTTAGAAGACAACTACAAGATTTTGATTCTATTACTACAGATCTAGATCATTTGAAATCTGAAAAACAAACTCTTATGAAACAAATTGGTTTACACAAAAAGGAGAATCAGGAGCTTGTTTGTGAAATTTCTGAACTAAAGGACATGCTTAGTTTAATTGATGATCAGGTTCATCACAATAATACAGTTCAGAATGAAAAATTAGTGAGAGAATTAGAGTGTGTCAACTCTGAATTGAAAAACATGAAATCTGTAAATGAAATACTCAATAATCAGCTCAAGGAATTTGAACACAAATCAATAAATCTTGAAAAAGAAAATAGATTGATTTCTGAAAAATTAGAGGCTGATAGAGTAACAAATTCAGAGATTCAGAAAAATCTTGACAAACTTCAATCTGAAAAACAACAAGAAATGTTTTATGAATGTCAGCCTTCAACAGATGACTGGGTGGTTGATGATGATCTCCTAGAGAAAAACAGGAAATTGGAAGAAGAAATCAACAAACTGAAACATCTAAACACCCAGCTGACATATAGGCTATTGACAATTGAAAAAGGCAAGGGTGTGAGCATAGATAATCCTGATAGGTTGATGAATGCTGAACAAGAAATTGAGAGTCTAAAAACCATCAACCTAATGTTGAGTGGAAATGTCAAATGCTGTGAAGAGAAGGTAGCTAATTATGAGCTCACTATCACATCCCTTCAACAAGAAGTTGATGATCTTTATAAGTCCCTATCTGAAGCTGACAATGAAACAAAGCTAAAACAAGAAGTTGAAAAACTCAAAAGTTTGAATGATGCCTTGCATCAACAACTCATTTCCTGTGAAACAGATTTGTCCAAATATGAAGCTAATACTTGTGGCTTAAATTCTGAAATTCAAGACTTGAAAAATTCTTTGTCAAAATTTGTCAAAGGAAAGGACAATCTGAATAAGCTTCTTGGAAATAATGTTAGCTTTCAAAGAGAGGGACTGTGTTACAGTCCGACAAACAAAAGGAGTAATGGGAATAAAATATCTACTATTTTTGTCAAAGCTTCTAATCAGAACACAACCCCTGCTCCTTCTGTTTTTCAATTCACTGCACAAAAGTCCACTGTGAAACCCAAAACTGTGGAAGAAACTCCAAAACAGAAAAAGGGCAAAGACACTCCTGTTGGTATAAAGAAGGTTGATGGAAACAAACAGAAAACTGTTTTTGTTAAATGTTCTGAACAAGAAAAGCCTTCTACTTCATCTCCACCTCAGAACAAGGCTAAGAAAATAGAAAAACAGAACAAAAATCAGAAAAAGACTGAAAAACACTCACATGCATCTAGGAAGAAGATGATATGTCACTACTGTCACAAATTTGGACATCTGATGCATGGGTGTAAATTGATGGAGAATGATGATATGAATGCTAGGAAATTTCATGATAAAAATCCTTCATCTCATAAAAAGAAAATTGAATGTTTTCACTGTGGCAAATTAGGACACACAATTACACAATGCTGGTTTGTAAGTGGTAAGAAAACATCTCATCCATATCATGCTAAATTCTCTGCAAGTCAACATGGTTTTAATAAGAACAAATTTGCTTCAATGAACCAGCACATCACTTGTTTTAACTGCAACAAGACTGGTCACAAGGCCACTGAATGCTGGTCAAGTTTTCATAGAATAAATTATTTAGCTTGCTCTCACTGTGGGAAGAATGGCCATACGGTCAAGAACTGTTGGCATGTTTAGAAGAACACTATTAATCCCTATGTTGTCAAATTCCCTGCAAAACCATTTGCAAGATTTTCATGCTATAACTGTGGGAAGCCAGGCCATAAATCTGCTGAATGTTGGATGGTTAAGAATAAGCATAAAACTGCTCATGCATATAACAGAAAATCTTATGAACATGTTTATAAACATCACCCTGATGTTAATATGCATCATAAGAATCAAACACCAGCCATTTCATGTAGATACTGTGGAAAATTTGGACATTCTATGGATGACTATTCACTAATGAAATTTGATGATAATGTTGCTATGAATTTGCTTAGAACATCTGTCAGGGCTAACGCAGGACCCAAAGCTGCTTGGGTCTCGGCGGGATCAAGATGATCAAATACTTTACAGGTGTGCCTTGGACTGAGGAATAAAGAGGGGTAGATTAAACCAAGGCACCCAAGTTAATAAAGCCCCTTTCAGGTAAATTCTCTGCACTTCTTGTTCTTAGAATAACTGAATAGCATGTTAAATCCATCTTTGCATATCCATTCATCATCTGCATTGTCATATTCAAATTTTCTGAAATCTCCTCATACATGATTTGTTCTTTTTATGACAGTCTGAATGAGCATAAATTTTAAAATTATGTTTCAGTGCCCTAATTGCATATCATGCACTCTGTAAGGGGGAGTTTGACTAATGCTGGCATATCATGATAATCTCATTTGCTGTATGCATACATGTAGTTAGTAGCACTGCATTTCCTTACATTGAAAATTCTAAAAAGAAATGTCTCATTGCATCTAGATAGGGGAGCATTCCTGTTTCATGTCTTCACCTCTTGAACTCCTTCTGTCTAGCAATCTGATCCATTCTTGGCAAATATGTGGTTCACTTGAATTCTCTGTTGTCTACACTGATATAGCTGATCTGTCTGTATTCCAGACTCAGCCATTGATTCTGTCTACTATGAATTCAATTGGTAGCTTGTTCCTATCATACACATTTCTTCATATCTTGTCAAGACTGGTCAAAGCTAATCTGACTGATTTTTAGTCTTTAATGTTGGCTTCTGAATTGCTCTATTCTCTCAACTATTGGTATCAGAATTGCTCTCTGCTAATTTCTCTTGATAATGTCATTGATTCAGCCGAATGAGGAAAGATTTAATCAGTGCACCCTAGGCATAAATCAGACATTCTGAAAAGAAGAATCTTATATTATACTGGCTTAAGAATATTTTGATAAATCAAATTGATTTAAGCCTAATGTATTTTCTAAGTTTTGATGTAAAAGACTTGAAAATATCTAAATCATCATGCTTAATAAGTCTTAACCAATTGCCTCATGAATTTCATGCAAAACTTTCTGAAATCTGAAATTTTAAAAGACATGGCTTTCTTTGGTTAAGATACACGTAGAAAGTACTGTTCTTAATCATTTCAAGTGTACTGAGCTTTGTTTGAAGAATCTAAAAACAGTTAAAATTTAAAGCTAGGGCAATGACTGTGGTCACAGAGAAACTGGGTTTTCTATCAATGAAATAGAGTAAGCCCATGTCATGAAGTGCCATAGTTACCTCTTTTCAATATGTTTGTAAATCTGGCAGAGCAATGGCATGGTTGTGTTGAGTAATTGGGGATTCTGGCCTCTGATCAAGGTGTCTCCTCATGTAAAAAGATACTCCATTACTAACTCTGTTCTCTTTGAGAGGCAATACGGTTGTCACATTGAGTAACTGGGTCACTTCACCTAAGAAGTGTTGTGCCTTATGTAAAAAGGTGTTGACTGAACCAAATTAAATTGCTCAGGAAAAATAAGTGCTACTCAATTGGTATCAGAAAATTCTAAAAATCTAAAGACAAGCTCAGTCTCATTTATTTTTGTTTAATCTCAATATGATCTTGTGTATTTTCCATAGGAGTCACTGATTTTAAATGAGTAAGATGGAAGGAGGTTAAACATGAATATCAAATGAGTTGTTGGTTCACCTTTATTAAAAGGTGTTTCAGATATGAGTATTGAATTTTCTTGATAAACTTTGAATACATCTCTCTTAAATCATGATGGTCAGTTTAAACTCATTCATAATCTATTATGATTGAAGAATCTGAAATTCGTTTACAAAGATTTATGAATTTGGTGTGCTAATGAAAATCTATCTTCCTCATTTATTCACTGTGAATACAGTTTGTGTTTTGCTGATAGATGCTCATCACTTCACTATATCAATTGGCTTCACTCCATCATCTAATCAGGGGGAGCTTTCCTGTCTTGCTGAGTGTCTTTCTTAAAGAGGGAAATCTAGTCAGCTTTCTTGAGTGTCCCTGTGTTTTTGTTGATATTCTCCCTTCAAAACGTTTCTGATCATATTGCCCTCTATCAATGTGTATTGATTGACATTGGTTATCTTTTATGTGACGCACAACTCTCAGAATTTTTTTTGGATAACCAGAGTTCATCCTTGTAGATTTCTCTTGCATCATGGATCGTAAGGGCAGAATTCTCTGGTCTGTTTGAGACACTATATGCATAAGGGGACAATGTGCTAGATTGTCTGATCAATTTGTTTGTCTGCAATAGCTCTATATCTTCTGCCATGTCAAAGGGGGAGTATTTGTTGCATATGCATGACTGCATAAGTTGTTTGACTAAGGGGGAGAATTGATTTAAATGATTATGATATTGTGTTGCCCTCATCTGCTGAACTATTTTCAGTGTCTCATATGACATCACTAGATTATCAAAGTATTATTTTTTTTTGATGAAGTCAAAGGGGGAGAATACTTTGATGAGTCTAGTCTGAATATTCCATTTATTTCATTCATAAGACTCATAGTATTACCATCATCAAAAAGGGGGAGATTGTTGGATATTGTGTTTGGGTGATGACAAACACTATGACTCTCATATGTTTGATGTCATATGTGTTTACTTATGTTTTGATGATGACATAGTTTACGTGTGTTTTGATGATGACAAATTGACGTCATATGTGTTTACTTCATTCAGAACTGCTCATTCAGAACTTGGTACATTGCTTAACTGTGAGCATGGCATAGACTGTACACTCGTCTGTCTGCATGAGTCACCAAGTCCACACATTGCATCGTGTGCTTTTCATGAAGTCTATACATTGGCATGCAGCGTCTCATGAAGTATGTACATCCTCTTCAAGCTGCAAGTCTATACATCCGTCTCAGTGTTCACATGCATGTTCGAGTCAAAGTCTGTACAGCCCAAGTCTGTACAGCCGACCGTCTCATTCAGCGTCTTTGCAAGTCTGTGTATTGCTTGCATTTAGACAAGTCTGTACATCAGACTGTTTCATCAGCAAGTCTATACATTAGGCTGTAGCTTGCTTGAAGTGAAGTCTACACATTGATTCACTGTTCATGCCTTCACTCAGAGTCTGTACAGCCATTCCTTGAGTCCAAGTTTGTACATCGCATTCAAAGATTTCCAAGTCTGTACAGCCAATGCACTCAATTGAAGTCTATACATTGGTCTTCATATTCAATGTCTATACAGTGGTATTCAGCTAAAGTCTGTACATCGGACTTTCACTTAAAGTCTGTACATCACTGCTTTGTCAAAGTCTGTACATCGTAGCTGTGTTGAAGTCTGTACAGCCATTCTCTTATCAAAGTACATACATCCTTCTGTTGGAATTCCAAGTCCATACATTGGACTGTTTGAGCAAGTATGTACAGCATTTCATTCACACCGGAAGTCTATACATTAAACTGTGGCAAAGTCTATTCATTCGTTTCCAGAAGTTCAAGTCCATACATTGATCGTTTGGGTAACAAAGTCTGTACAACGTGAGCTTTGGTTCTTAAAGTCTACACATTCTCCCGTTCAAATCCTTCCAAGTCTATACAGCCTGCCTTCACGTTCAGAGTCTATACATCCACAGAGGATCTTCAAAGTCTGAACATCCGTTCACTTCACTCAAGTCTATACATCCACAGTGGATCTTCAAAGTCTGTACATCAGTTTGATTGAGTAAGTCTGTACAGCATGCCTTGTTGTTCACAGCCTTTAAAGTCTGTACATCGGCTTCGCATCTGCAAGTCTGTACATTGGATTCATATCATAAAGTCTGTACATTGGCTTCGCATCTGCAAGTCTGTACATCGGTTTGATATCATCAAGTCTGTACATTGGCTTCAACTCTCCAAGTCTGTACAGCCACATCTCAAAGGCTAAGTCTATACATCACTGTGGCTGCTCGTAGTGAAGCATAGTCTATACACTCCTCACCTTTCCCTACGTTTGGCCAAGTCTATACACTCCTCAGCTTTCCCTACGTTTGGCCAAGTCTATACACTCATACCTTTCCCTACATTTTCTGGCCAAGTCTACACATCGTTTACCTGGCGTTTGCTTCAAAGTCTAAACACTCGTTCTTAAGGCTTCAAGTCTATACATTGGACAGTGATTCGCCAAGTCTATACATTGCTGAGCCATTCGACAAGTCTGTACATTGGTTTCAATTCCTCAAGTCTATACATTGGGTTCGGCTCTGCAAGTCTGTACACTGGTCGAGCATTCAAGTCTGAACATTCACAAAGTCCATACATCGGCACTGTAGCTTGCATAGCTCAAGTTTGCACATTAGGCTTTCACGTGAAGTCTATACATTGGTCTTCACTTGAAGTCTATACATTGGCTAAGGGTCTTCAAGTCCATACAGAGTCGTCTGATGCATATTGATCGAAGTCTATACACTCGTTTCCATTGCTTCAACTCTATACACTTGTTATCACATCTTAAGTCTATACACTGCTGCTTTTATATGAAGTCTATACAACCTGTGGCTTGTACACCGACTGAACTCTTCATTAAATCTGTAGGTGTCTGGGCACGTGATACGAGGTTGGCATCTGGCACGTGATCCAAGATGCTGAGAACCCGCCACGTGGACTGAAGCTTGGGCGGGAATCAAAAAAAGCATTAGCCCTAGCTGCATGCTACTGGAATAAATATGGAGCTTCCTCCATCGGCTGAAGTATTATGGAAGAGCAGTGAGCCATCAAGAAAAACAAAAGAGCAGTGAGTGCCTCCACGATACAGAGAACAGAGAAGAAGAAGAAAAAGAGAAAGAAAGAGAGTGAGAGCAGTTGAAGAAGAAAGAAGAAGAGTGAGCCAAAGAGCAGAAGAGAGATCGAGAGATCCAGCAGAAGAAGAAAAAGAGAAAGAGAGAGGGCTCGTGTAGAAGAAGAAAGAAGCTTCAGTTGAAGATCTGCCTACTAGAATTTGGATCAGATCCAATCCAGTCAGCTCCTTCGAGAGCCACATTCCTTGTCTTTCATTTACAGCCTTTCAGTCGCTGTGACTCTATTTTCTGTTTTCCTTTTCATTTGATATCTAGTCTTTCCGATACTCTGTAGAGAGGTCGGGGTCCCTCCTGTTGGTTCAGGAGAAGGGAGATTGCTATCTCCGGTTGCAAGTAGCTGGGTGCTACTTGTGGGTTCCCTCTTGGTTTGGAGGAAGGGAGATTTGTCTCCAGTTCTGGGCTTGTAGGTTTCAAGTCCAGGGGTCCCTCCGGTTGGGAGGAAGAGAGGTCCGAGACCTCAAGTTTGCAGGTTACTTGGTGTCACTTTGTGCTTCCCTCTGGGTTGCAGAGGAAGAGAGACTTGGGTCTCTAGGTTCCCCTCCGGTTTGGAGGAAGGGAGGATTGGTCCTCCGGTTCTAGTCTTGTGGGTTGCAAGACTATGTGTTCCCTCCGGTTTGGAGGAAGAGAGACTGTGCGTCTCTGGTTTCCAAGTGGCTGGGAGTCACTTGGGGTGTCCCTCCGGTTGGGAGGAAGAGGGGAGGTTGTTCCCCTGGTCAAGCTGTTTGGCAACAATTGTTGCAGACTGAGTCTGTTGTGCTAGTGTTACTAGTGGAAGCCTCACTCCGGTTGGGAGTGAGGGGTGGACGTAGGTCTTTGGACCGAACCACCTAAAAAGCCTGGTGTTCTTTTGTGGTTTGTTTGCCTTATGTGTTCACTTCTCTACTGCGCTCACTAGATGTTTGTTTAGGATCGAGTGTGAGTTTATTCCAATGGACTGCTTTGCAATAGCTTCCTAAGTTTTCTCAGTTTATATCTGCATCCGCTTTTAATTCCGCACATCTAAGCGGTAGAACTTAAATTGGGTAAAATTCTTTGAAAGATCCATTCACCCCCCCTCTGGATCTATGTTTATCTATCACACCTAGCTATCAAGATCCACACACACACAAGTGTTTAAAAGTACAAGATCATACACTGGAAGCTTGATGAAAAACAAGGGAGAAACATAAAATGAAAAACTCAGATTTAATCTCCCCCTTAATGGATGAAGATGATCTTGGATGAAGCTTCCTCCACAGCTTGATCTTCACTTGAATGGCTTGCAAATGATCTTGAAAGCTTGGAGATGGATGAAGAATTTCTTCCCCAAAACACTGTTCACGGAGCTACAATGCCAGCACTCTTTCTCCCCTTGATAGCCTCTTTGATCTCCCTTGAGTGATTAGGGTTTTTGGCCCTAATGAGATGTTTTTATAGATCTTGGATCGTCAAGGGACAAGCCAGGAACCAGATCCACAAATCATGGCAAGTCTGGTGACTTTGGGATTAAACAAACCCAATCAAATGGCCTTCCCACGTTGAAGAACACAAGTCAACAATAGCTGTGACGACCCAGACTCCGGATACCAGATATACCCGATAGGACTACCGAGTAGACTCGATACCACTTGGAACCTGTGAAGCCTCCCAAGAGCTGTAAAGCTCCGAAGGGACAAAAGGAATGTCACGTAGTACATTGAAGTCGCAGATATAACAGTAAGCAATTAAATTTCATTAATCATGTTTGCTAAAGTGGCAGAAATAAAATTACTTTTTAATTAACAGTTCAAATTAACAATTATACCAGAGTCCAGTCCAAAGGAAAGACAAGTACAGTCCAACAGAAAGAAAAATGTATTTCTGAGGTCGGGGGAAGCCCGACACAATTATCGCTGGCAACTACGAACACGCCACACCAGGAACCGCGAAGGAAGAAGAGCGCCACACCTGAAAAGCAAGGGTGAGCCTCGTGTCACTGGCCCATTAGGGGTGACACGGATCTCCACTGAAAAATAACGCAGTAACACGGAACAACAACTAAAACAGCAGTAGTAGTAAAGTAGAAAAAGCTAAACTACAACTAAAAAGTTGTAAAAGAAATCGGAGCGGGAAGGAGTAAAACATCTATAAGAAAAGGGAAAAGCCGTAGGGAATAGAAACATGGCTACCGAGGTAAAACTCGGCTCCCTAAGCTATTCCAAATTATGATAGAAGGGCAAACCCTGATCTCACAAAGTCAAGAGTTACCAATCCATCAGCAGGCATAAGGCCCGAAGCTAAGACTCACTAAAACAGGCAAAAAGGCCTAGAAAAGACCTAGACACACCACAGACATGGACACACACGACTAGAATGTCATGTATACGACACTGAGCTATCCTTGGCAAAGCCGAGAACGGACTAACTCAGATGGGGAAGTGGAACTCGGACGGAGCCAAGGTCAGGTAAACTCAGAAGGGGAAAACAGATTCCGAGAAATGCGAGAGTCACGTGTTACATGACGGGAGGACCTCCTCACTAGAAGAACAGCTAGATGCATCCATTGACGTCTTACACCGCGCCACAAGTATCTTGCTATGAACGCCGGGAATGACGGAGACTGAGATACTCTCTGAACCAGAACAGGGACCACAGTAACGAGTGACTTGTCAGGGTCACACCCGTTGACGTCAGTCCTAAACGTCCCTGACCACGTGTGCACACACTGACTCTTTCCTAGAGTCAGTCCTCTAGCTAGTTTTCCCCCCCAGTAGGACCCTACTGTTAAGTAGAGGCCCACAGAAACTAGCTTACAAACCGTAAAATTGGACTACCCCGCTACCTCTCCCATGTGGGATCGACACGAAACGTCATCGGGCTGTGACTAGTGGAGGTTCACAAGACACAGAGACTCTAAAACATCAGTGCTGGAGTACAAACATGCCAAGAAAGCACTGTCACACGTACTATGAAGCACAAAGGCAGTACACCAACTGCCAACAGACTCAGGATAGGGCAACTAGACCTATCACCGCAACGATCCTTGAGTCTTATGACTCGGGACCAAGATCGTCGCATGACGGTGATGACGAACCGTCAATCGGCCTTATCTTAAGCCACAGGAAACGACAATGGATCTTCCGATCCACATAACTGTATAAAATGACTCACAGATATCTGAGGGAGCATCAAGACCCTTAAAGCACCTGGACACACAAATCAAGGTAAGACAGTACCTCTAGGCATCTTGAACCACTGTCTCGATCTATCCAGCATAGCCGAGACACGCGCAAGGTTACCTGTCAACCACTGGGTCTCATCGGGTTGAACAGAACCTAACAACGATTCTACAGCAGTACAGAAATCTACCCAATCATAGGGTATGCTTGACTATCTGATAACATGGTTATAGCCCTCATAGGACATCATAAGACGTCCACGAGATAATGAGCAAACCACAAGGTGAAGCCGAGGCACCTAGAAGCCAACACATCGGGAAACGACACGCAGGAATTAAGCGGAGGAACCTACGTTGGCGGTCATAGAATGGGCCGCTAGGTGACTGTAGCGGTCAAGTATTAGGCCGCTAAACCCAGTCAACCCTGAACCAACCTATTTAGTCAAACCACCCAAGCGGTATAATATAGACCCACCACAGGGACTAGGCAGTCCAAGAGAGAACTGCCACACTAACTACCCTAAAACATTGACCTAAGACAAACGACTTGTAGCGGCCTAAGAAAGGCGAGCTACAGCGAAGAAACGCATGAAGGTTGGACCACCAAGGCCAACCGACATAAAATCTTCACTAGGTCTAAAACCACGGTAACACGAATACCAAGCCAGACCATAAGTTACCGAGACCATCCCTTTAAGACGGGAACTCGAGGGAGGCCACACACATGTCGGGGAACCCCACCGCATTCACACCGATACACAGTGATTCGATCGAACACAACACAAAGCCCGAAACACACATGCCTACGGACACACTAATCGAAGTAGCACGGCACCTCCTGACACCCCAGAAACATGGACACGGAACCCATAGGGTGTCCGGGACACTCGCGAGGCCATAGGTCGGTCATTGGGTCTCAACCGGACCGACCAGGACTCAAAATGGTCAAAACACTGAATTTTCGGTCGACCTGACCCATGGGGTCGGTCGACCTGACATGGTCGGTCGACCGGCCCAGGGTGGTCGGTCGATGGGACCAGCGACCGGACCCAACACGGTCCGTGAACGCCCGCCGGTGGACCGGCCCACCGGTCTGGTCGACCGGTTACGGTGAAAAATCGGCTGAACTGAGCCCTAACGCCCGATTCCACGCCCCGTTCGATCCCGATCGAAGGGGAAACAGTCCTAATGGACAAAAACAACCTTCCACAAGCCGGAAGGGGCACATACAACGGCTTAATCAGAAGAAATGTGTGATTTCATCGAATCGACCCTAATTGGGTCACCGGGGTTCTCGGGCTCGTACCGGCCCCAAATGACAACCAATCGACACAAAATCAGCGGATCTAGAACGCTGACATTGCAGGGGTTTGAATGATACCAACTGAGTTGAAAACCGTCACCGTTTTCCAGCGAACCCTGCGAACACCCCAAAAGCATGATTTTACCCCAACAAGGCAAAACCCACTCGTATGCTCACCGTTCGGCATGAAACTTTGAGGGGACGTAACAGAGAAGTATAGCTTCCATCTCCCTACCTCCACCGATGATTCGTGCGCCGAGGTGACTAAACTGCGCCGAAAACCACCAAAACAATGAACCACGCTGGCTTTGAATCCACCGAGGGATCGCGCCGCGCCACGCTCAATCCGTCGTCCCATCACGCGTCCCGATCACTCCATCGCGTTCCCGCCTCGGCCAGCTCGCCAACGGTGCGTGCCCCGCGTCGAGAGGACCAGAGGGGAGAGAGAACGAGAGAGAGGAAGAAATGTGAGAAATGAGGGAGGAGAGAGGGTGAAGTGGAATAAATAGAAAGAAATTAGGAAATTTTCCTAATTTCCAAAAATTCAATTATTAGTCTCGAAATTGCACTAATTCAGAAAAATATGAAAAAATAGTCAAAACGATCCTCGGGAAGAGTACAACGCAACTGCAGTGTCCACGAGTTGATGAATTGAGAAATAAACTCACCACAGGGTTCCGTAACTCGTACGAGAGAAAAGTCCACGTGGATCATAAAACTCAACTCAGGACCCATAAAAGTGATCCGAAACTCTCCGATAAGTATTTGAAAGATCAGATAATAATCCAGGGTATTACAGCCTCCCCTCCTTTAAGAAATTTCATCCTCGAAATTTAAGGAGCGAACAAGAAGAAGCCGGGATGAACAAACCCCAAGACACAACTTGAAATAGCATGAATCTTGAAAAATACAATTCAGAGGAACACCGTCAGACCATAATCACAACCACACGCTCTAGATCTCAAGGCAAATCGATCCAAAGGACGAGCATGGCACACCGGTGAACACACGCGTCTGACACCTCCGAAACATGGCAACATCGCTTACGTCTCATAGGAAAAGAGACACGACTCATGCCATGACAACAACTATCGGGAAAACAAAATGACAGACGCAGTAAGCGTCAGCTTAAATAAGGAAGCAGAGTCCTCTCAGCTGACAGCTCGACAACATCGACTCCAGTGCCAAAGGCAACAACGAAAGCCTGGCACACAGAATGCCAACGACAGCACCGGACCACAAGCATAATCAAGTCAGTCCTCACTCAGACATAACATCTGATCGAGTCACATGCCAACTCTACCAGGGAAGAAGAGTACATCACACTAACCGACAAGACCATGGTCCACACAGTGCCAAGATAGATTCACAGGGAAACAATGACAAAAACGACAACAACAACAGCAGCACTTGCAGGATTCCGACTGTGTACTGAACACAGAACCATGAAACACAACCGCAAGCTGGGTCACATCACGACACGATAACAGCTGAACACACTACTACGATGGACTAGTCATGCATCGAGCAGCTTACCAAGGAAAGACCCATGACAACAAGAATAACAATCTTGGGAAATGCATCTTAAGGACCACGGGCACGTCCCGAGAGTATAACACCCAATAAAGAATTACAGAACAGAGGGTACTCAACCAACTGAAATGCTGATAGACTCCCCAACACTCACAAATGCGAGTGCTAACTCCAGAATGACTCCAGCAATAACACTGTAATAGACAACATTGAGGCACATGAAGCCAAGATAAAGTCACATCGAGAAAAACAATTCTCTCGATCGGTCAGAATCTTACAACCAATGATCCTCGACATGTGGGTTATCAGCCCACACGCTTCCGCTGCGCACTCATACAACGCACACAGGCATCAAAAATAACTCGGTATCCGCATCTCAACACACACACACACGTCGCCATTGCAATTCATAAAAATCATAATATAACACGCTGCGAGTATTGATCCTGCTAACAATCGATCACAAGTCGCCCAAGTGCAAACCATGAAGAGCACTAGCTTCAGCACAAAAGACAAAGAAAACTACTAATCTCAGCTTACCCTTACGTCCTGAAACAATTATCAAGCCTTCACAACACATCGGCTGCTAGACACGGCATGACAAACACGGTGCACAACGGCTGTTAACACAAAACTGAGTCCTAATCCAAGCAACCGTAGAGCAAAGAGTAGATCAGGCTCAAAATAAACACTATCCACACTTAAGTAGACACAGGACAAAGGTCTCACAAAGACAGCACTTCCAAGGCTACCTCGAAAAGACTCCACCAAATAGGATGAGAAGCATCAAGCTCACTAACAGCAGCTCACCAGGAAAAAATCCTAAGCTCGCCCGAGCATCTTCTCAATCGAGGCAAATAAAGCAATCACTTCAACAGAAGCAGAATACCTCAGGAGCTGCACAGACTTAAGCTGGGACAACCAAAAGAACGTAAGAACGTGTACGGCCATCACACCAACGCTAAAAGTCACCAGCCACCTGAACAAATCATGAAAAAATATCGAACAATGTACTGCAGATTCAAGCCTACTGGCGAACTCTGCCAAGTACAACACGATCGAGACAATCACAACGGCAAAAAGGAATGTCCCGTCACATCCTGACGAGAGCAAAACCATATCGGACAGTGCTGACATAGCACACACAAGACAACACACGGAAACAAAGCGACAAAGAATCGTGAAACCTAAGCCAGCGAAGGACTGTACTGGACTTTCAGGACTCCGGACATTGTATATCTTTGATTCTCATGTACTTCACACAACAACTGCTCTGATACCACCTGTGACGACCCAGACTCTAGATACCGGATATACCCGATAGGACTACCGAGTAGACCCGATACCACTTGGAACCCGTGAAGCCTCTCAAGAGCTGTAAAGCTCCGAAGGGATAAATGGAATGTCGTGTAGTACATTGAAGTCACAGATATAACAGTAAGCAATTAAATTTCATTAATTAGGGTTGTTAAAGTGGCAGAAATAAAATTACTTTTTAATTAATAGTTCAAATTAACAATTATACTAGAGTCCAGTCCAAAGGAAAGATAAGTACAGTCCAATAAAAAGAAAAACGTACTTCTGAGGTCGGGGGAAGCCCGACGTAAGTACCGCTGGCAACTACGAACACGCCACACTAGGAACTGGGAAGGAAGAATAGTGCCACACCTGAAAAGCAGGGGTGAGCTCGTGTCACTGGCCCAGTAGGGGTCACGGGGATCCCCACTGAAAAATAACGTAGTAACACAGAACAACAACTAAAACAGCAGTAGTAGTAAAGCAGGAAAAGCTAAACTACAACTAAAAAGTAGGAAAAGAAATCGGAGCGGAAAGGAGTAAAACAGCTAAAAGAAAAGGAAAAAGCCGTAGGGAACAGAAACACAGCTACCGAGGGAAAACTCGGCTCCCTAAGCTATTCCAAATTACGATAGAAGGGTGAACCCTGATCTCACAAAGTCAAGAGTTACCAATCCGTCAGCAGGCACAAGGCCTGATGCTAAGACTCACTAAAATAGGAAAAAAGGCCTAGAAAAGACCTAGACACACCACAGACATGGACACACACGACTAGAACGTCCTATATACGACACCGAGCTATCCTTGGTAAATCTGAGAATGGACTAACTCGGAAGGGGAAGTGGAACTCGGACGGAGCCAAGGTCAGGATAACTCGGAAGGGGAAAATAGATTCCGAGAAACGTGAGAGTCACGTGTCACGTGACGGGAGCACCTCCTCACTAGAAGAACAGCCAGATGCGTCCACTGACGTCTTACACTGCGCCACAAGTATCTCGCTATGAACGCCGAGAATGACGAAGACTGAGATACTCTCTGAACCAGAAGAGGGACTACAGTAACGAGTGACTAGTCAGGGTCACGCCCATCGAGCGTAGTCCTAAATGTCCATGACCACGTGTGCACACACCGACTCTTACCTAGAGTCAGGCCTCTAGTTAGTTTTCCCCCCCAGCAGGACGCTACTGTTAAGCAAGGGCTCACGAAACTAGCTTACAAACCGTAAAATAGGACTACCCCGTCACCTCTCCTAGGTGGGATCGACACGAAACATCATCGGGCTACGACTAGTGGAGGTTCACAAGACACAGAGACTCTAAAACACGAGTGTTGGAGTACAAACAGGCCAAGAAAGCACTATCACACGTACTACGAAGCATAAAGGTAGTACACCAACTGCCAACCGACTCATGACAGGGCAACTAGACCTATCACCACAATGATACTTGAGTCTCATGACTCGGGACCAAGATCGTCGCATGACGGTAATGACGAACCGTCAATCGGCCTAATCCTAAGCCACAGGAAACGACAATGGATCTTCCGATCCACATAACTGTATAAAACGACTCACGAAAACTTGAGGGAGCATCAAGACCTTCAAAGCACCTGGACATGCAAATCGAGGTAATATAGTACCTCTTGGCATCCAGAACAACTATCGCGATCTATCCAGAATAGCCGAGACACGCGCAAGCTTACTTGTCAACCACTGGGTCTCACCGGGTTGAACAGAACCTAACAACGATTCTACAGCAGTACAGAAACCTACCCAATAGCAGGGTATGCCTGGCTATCTGATAACATGGTTATAGCCCTCATAGGACATCAGAAGACGTCCACGGGACAATGGGCAAACCACGAGGTCAAGCCGAGGCACCTATAAGCCAACGCATCGAGAAACGACACGCAGGAATTAAGCGGAGAAACCTACACTGGAGGTCATAGAATGGGCCGCTCGATGACTATAGCGGTCAAGGATTAGGCCGCTAAACCCAGTCAGTCCTGAACCGACCTATTCAGTCAAACCACCCAAGCGGTCTAATATAAACCCAGCACACAGACTAGGCAGTCCAAGAGACAACTGCCACACTAACCGCCCTATAACATTGACCTATGTCACGCCCCGAGCGTGGAAGATACCCGGAGATGCGCGACGTGTCTATATCAATCATATCAATCAGAGTGGTCGTGTATTCGACGCAAAGACAGAGATGCGCAAAATAGCAAGATAACCCAATCCTTTATTTCATAATGGATAGACTATTACAAATCCAATACTCTGTTTAATAAAAAGGAAAAAGAATACATATTTGACTCAAGAAACTATAGGAAAGACTAGACGACACTTGAGCAGCTCTATCACTTTCACTCTTGAACATTCCATCCGATTGACTTCCATCGTCGTCGGACTTACCTGAAAAGTACAAGGGACAAACGGAATGAGCGAACGCTCAGTAGGAAATTATATCTCAAGTACTAGCAAGGGGTTTAAGTAATTACATCTTTCATGAATGCAATAAAGCTATGCATGCTCGCATAAAACGACAAGACAGAGAGAATGTAATATCAAGAAATAAGATGAACTTAATCATGAACTTCCAACAAGATGACAAGTGTATTCAAGGTATTCAAGCAAGCACGTTTAACAAGTCATGTCAAGAACTTTGGCTATCATGTATCAAGCAAGTAAATTACCCTTTTTCGGGCCACGCATTTCATGTAAAGTCAAGTACGATTCAAGTACAAGATGTGTGTGGAATGTCCAATCAAGCAAGTCAAGTACTCGGTATAATGCCAGATACCTTATCATTTTAACTCCCATGGGCACAAGTACTTTCGGGTGCTCCTCCCAGGACCAGATCGGGCCCTATATGCACAAGCATTTATCATGTATTTTTGACATCCACTCTTGTTTATATAGCCAATATAGAGTTTCAATATTCAAGCTTGTAGACATGTATGACAACTTTGACAGAATAGAGTCCAAAAATATGACAAAGGACATAGATTGGCGATAATAACGGTAAAATCACGATATCAATAAAACTAGGTAGAATATGGTTCTCTTAACTTAGGTCCCATGACAAATCAATATGGACATTCTTTATATAGAATTGAGGTCCACATAAACATTAGATCAAGCAAGATACCCTCATTCTTATCATAGAATTGAGGTTTACAAGAATGACATGATATGGCATGATATCATCATCCCATTAAGAATTTCTTATGATATACTCTTTGTATAATCATAAGGGCCGGTATACCATGTTTCTTTAGATTGACATGGCAAGGATCGTGTAATGGGTTTTTAGGTTACAACCAGCTCAGTCGGCCTTGAGGGAATCCAAGGCTACGAGGAGTCTTACGGAGGTCTCTATGACTAACTCGCTAGTCCAAAGGAACGGAATGTCCAATGGAGAGCTTGTATGTCAATGAGAGTTGAGTGTGATCGATGAAACAACGTGAAACGTGGGACTATACTCACGGAGTGGAGAATAGTGCCGATATATATATTATATAACATATGAAATCATCGGTTAACAAAAATAGGGAAAAATTAATTTTACAGTAAAATAACGACTTAGGTCAAGTCGTTTCTCAAGTAATTAACGCCTAACAGAAGGGCGTTTACATATTTCTATTTTACAGAATTTTCAATAATTTTATTAATTCATGAAAAACACGCCCTAGTCAGGGGCGTTTTTCAGGTAAGTAACGCCTAACATAAGGGCGTTTACATATGTTCCGTTTTGCAGAATTTCATTATTTCAATAATTTATATAAAACGCGCCCTAGACAGAGGCGTTTCTTCAGAGTTGACGACTATATAAGCAGGCGTCTCATTATTTAAATATTTGACAGAATATAAATAATTTTCAAGATTTATTTAAAACACGCCCTGGAAAGGGGCGTTACTGTTTAATTTTATTTTACAGGATATGCATAGTTAAGGAATTTACAGAAAACGCGCCCTAGAAAGGGGCGTTTCTTTTCAATTTACGCCCTGTGATGGGGCGTTAACAGGTGTAAAACGACGTTGTCAAGGTCGTGAATTCAAGGAATTTACAATATTTCGGCAAATAAATTTCCAAGACAGGAGACATGATCATGACAAGAAAATTAGCAGGAATTTACAGGTAGAGTCATGCAAGATATTAGAATCGATATTTCATATTTATTGAATTTTAAACAGGATCAATTATTGATTACATGCGATTGTTCATGAAATTAACGCCTGTATAAAAGGCGTATACTTTTAATTAACGACCACTGTGATGGTCGTTTCTTTTAAAGTAGCGCCCTATTCAAGGGCGTTTCTTGAAAAATTTACAGAAAACGTATTAAAACTACATGCAAACTGTATAAATATATCATGCATGGTGCTTCTTATATTTATTTTTAGTTTGGGCTACGAGACTTGAGAAAATCCTACCTTATGATCTGGATGAAAGAGATGAAAGGGCTTTGAAGCTTCAACTGCAACTTAATAGAAGAAGAACAATCGTTCTTCCGTCAACCTGGAGAGGAAACGAAGAATATTAATTCTTCTCATGCTACGTTCATAAGAAAGGAACAGAAGAAGAAAATAGAAGAACATATGTTCTTCACGTACCTGTGCAGTTCGATCGTCCAAATAGGTTTAGGGTTGTTCGATCAAGACTATTTATAGGATTTTGGAGTCCTAACAAAAGTAGTGTTTGATTGAGGGTAACATATCCCTAATAGAGTCCTTACTCTAATAGACACTTACTAGATTAGGTTAATCTTTCCCTGGATAAGCTCTGGGTTCGAACGGGTCACGAACTGAATTAACGCCTTTGGTCAGGGCGTTTATTCTTAAATTAACGACCTTGTTCAGGTCGTTTCTTAAGGAACGTCTTGTATAAGGGCGTTCCTTATTTTTGAAACACGCCTAAGACATGGGCGTTTATTTTACTTGCCTATTTGGTCGCGTGAGAGTTGACGACCACATGCGTGGGCGTCCTTTCTTTAGTCACGCCGTATGTAGAGGCGTTTATTTTTAAATTAACGCCTTACTCAGAGGCGTTATTTTTAATTTGCTTTATTTTGTCTGTATTACTTCTGTACTATGTATGTTTTTACTTTTATTTCAATATTCATTTATCAGGGTTGCTACACCCTCCCCCACTTAAAAAGAATTTGGTCCCCAAATTCAATATATATATAATTATACACGTGGAGAGTGTATATACCTCTTAGAATAACTCGAGAAATCGTTTCTTCATAGATTCCTCGGTCTCCCATGTCGCTTCACGTTCGGGATTCTTATTCCATTGCACCTTGAGCATGGGAATAACCTTATTCCTTAGAGCTCGTATTTCTCGATCTAAAATCTTCATAGGCTTCTGTTCATAGGTGAGATCTTTCTGGATCACCAGATCTCTATGTTCAATAATATGAGATGGATCATGCACATACTTCTTCAACATGGATATGTGAAATACATTATGTACCTCGGACAATTGAGGAGGCAATGCGATGCGATAAGCAACCTCGCCAACTCTTTCAAGTACCTCAAATGGTCCGATGAATCTTGGCGTAAGCTTGCCCTTAACACCAAATCTTCGTATGCCACGTCCAGGCGATATCTTGAAAAATACATGATCTCCGATTTGGAATTCAAGATCTCTCCTTCTTGTATCAGCATAAGCTTTTTGTCTCGTCTGAGCAACTTGCAATCTTTCTCTGATTACTTGTATTTTCTCAGTTGTATCCCTTACCATGTCTGGACCTAGCAGTTGTTTGTCTCCAACTTCGTTCCAGCATATGGGTGATCTGCAACTCCTTCCGTATAAGGCTTCGAAAGGTGCCATTTGGATACTAGCTTGGTAGCTATTATTATATGCAAATTCCACTAGTGGTAAATGATCGTGCCAGCATCCTCCAAAGTCAATGATGCATGCTCTAAGCATATCCTCAACAACCTGGTTAGTTCTCTCGGTCTGACCATCCGTTTGTGGGTGGAAAGCAGTACTAAAGTTGAGCCTTGTTCCTAACGAATGTTGTAATCCTTTCTAAAAATGAGAAGTAAAACGGGGATCTCTGTCAGACACGATTGAGACAGGAATTCCATGTATCCTGACTATTTCCTTGATGTACAGTGCAGCTAGCACATCAATTGACCATCGGCTTTTTATTGGCAAGAAATGCGCCGATTTAGTTAATCGGTCAATGATAACCCAGATTCCATCATGTCCTCCTTTAGATTTAGACAAACCCATGATGAAGTCCATACCAATATCCTCCCACTTCCACTTAGGAATATCTAGAGGGTGTAGTTTTCCAGCAGGCTTTTGGTGTTCCGCCTTGACCTGTTGGCATGTAAGACAGCGTGATACATAGTCCGCTATTTCTCTTTTCATATTGGGCCACCAAAAGTTCCTCTTTACATCTTGGTACATTTTAGTTGATCCAGGATAAATAGTGTACCTTGATCGGTGAGCTTCATCTAAGATCTTCTTCTTTAATTCCGGACAATCAGGTATACAAGTTCTACCTTTGAATAATAATCTTCCATCAGAAGTTAGTTGAAAATCAGATTGTCCTTCTAATCTGCCCTTGATTTCCACTAATATAGGATCATCACCCTGAAGTGCTTGTATCTCAGATAATAAATCTGACTGTATGCTTACATGAGATAATGTAACAAATTTGGATTCCGTGTCCAAGCTTATATTGAGCTCGGAGAATTGTTCAAGTAACCTCCATTCTTGTATCATACAATTGGCTATCATTGCTCTCGGCTTTCGACTAAGGGCATCAGCAACATAATTACCCTTTCCGGGATGGTATTGTATATTGAAGTCGAAGTCCTTGAGATATTCTAGCCAGCGTCTTTGTCTCATGTTTAGCTCCTTTTGTGAGAATAGATATTTGAGACTCTTGTGATCGGAGTAGACAGTGAACTGTACTCCATAGAGATAGTGTCTCCATATCTTTAGGGCAAATACTACCGCGGTCAGTTCTAAGTCATGGACAGGGTAATTCTCCTCATGCTTCTTCAGTTGACGTGAAGAGTATGCTATGACCTTTCCTTGTTGCATTAGGACACATCCGAGGCCAATGCCAGAAGCATCAATGTAGACCTCGAATTTCTCTCCTTCTATTGGTAGAGCTAACACCGGAGCTGTAGTGAGATAATCCTTAAGAGTTTGGAAACTTCTTTCACATTCCTCACTCCATTCATATCGGATCTCCTTACGAGTTAACCTTGTAAGGGGCTCGGCGATCTTAGAGAAATCTTTGATGAATCGCCAATAATAGCCTGCAAGACCTAAGAAACTTCTGATCTCGCTTGCATTAGTGGGTCTTTCCCAGTTTCTTACAGCTTCAACCATTGACGGATCTACAGATAAACCGTCCTTGGATATGACATGTCCGAGAAAAGCCACTTCTTCAAGCCAGAACTCGCATTTGCTGAGTTTAGCATATAATTGATTTGTCCTCAAGACTTGTAATGCAATCCTCAAATGCTCTTCATGTTCTCCCTTAGTCTTAGAATATATCAATATATCATCAATGAAGACTACTATGAATTGATCCAAGTAAGGCCTGAATATGCTATTCATTAACTGCATAAAGGCAGCAGGGGCATTTGTTAGTCCAAAAGGCATAACAACAAATTCGTAATGGCCATACCTGCTTCTGAATGCGGTCTTGTGAATGTCATCATCCTTGATTCTTAACTGATGATATCCCGACCTGAGATCAATCTTGGAAAAATATTTGGATCCTGAAATCTGATCAAATAATTCATCGATTCTCGGCAGTGGATACTTGTTCTTGATAGTAATATGATTCAACTGTCGATAGTCGATACACAATCTCATGGATCCATCCTTCTTCTTTACATATAAGACTGGTGCTCCCCACGGGGAAGTACTTGGTCTAATAAACCCTTTTTGGATTAGTTCCATCAACTGCTCCTTCAACTCCTTGAGTTCCGCAGGGGACATTCTATATGGTGCCTTTGAAACAGGACCAGCACCAGGGACTAAGTCAATGGTGAAGGCCACTTCTCTTTGAGGGGGTAATCCCGGCAAATCTTCTGGAAATACGTCTGGGAATTCTCGCACTACCTGAACGTCTTCTATCTTGGTTTTCTTAGCTTCTTTAACAGTGACAAAAGCAAGGAAGGATACACATCCCTTCCTGACGAGCTTGCTTGCTCGAAGAGCTGAAATAAGAGGGGATTTGCTTCGACTCTTAGGACTAGTATAAGTCAGTTCTGGAAATTCTTTGAAAACGATCTTGCTATTACGACAATCAACCGTTGCCTGGTACTTAGATAACCAATCTGCTCCTAGTATAACATCATATTCTTTTAGATCTAAACAGATAAGATCAATAGGAAAATTCTTTCCTCGAACCAATACCTCACAGTTTTGGTAATGATGCGTGATATCCGTCTCGTTTCCGAGAGGAGTAGACAACACTATTTTCATCCATTCCGGTTCTAGAGGTAACGGGTCAGCAAACTTCTTAGAAACAATAGAATGCGTTGCACCCGTATCAAATAAGACATGTGCATATTTGGAACAAATTTTCAATGTACCTTCCACTAATCCGCCTTCTTCTTCAGGTTCGGTCTCCTGTACTGCATGAAGACGAGCATTCTTTGTCACCGGGCGTTTACCATCGCCGGCTTGGTCGTTCATTAATGGACACTCGGGAATCCGATGCTCACGGCTTCCACAACGGAGATAAGCTCCTAATTTCCTCCAGCATTCTTCCGTCTTGTGACCAGCCTTGTCACAATGCTTGCAGACTGTATTCGAAGGGGTAGTGGTGATAGAGAAAGGCTTGGTCTTCTTGAATTTCTAATCTTGAGAGGAAGAACCTCCATTATTGGGCCTCTTCTTAAAGTTGGGTTTGAAAGAACCCGAACCCGTGACTTGTTCCTTCTTATCTTTTCCACGGATCCTATCAGATAGTTCCGTGGCATCTTCAAGTAATTGAGCTCGGCGCACTATTTCAGAATAAATTTGGATGTCCATAGGCGCCAATTGAGTAATATAGTGGGGCCTAAGCCCATTAAGAAATCTACGGGCTTTCATCTTCTCCGTGCTAATAAGATGCTTAGCATATCTAGATAACCTGGAGAACTGAGCTTCATAATCTGCTAATGATAAGGATCGTTGCTTTAATGCAGCGAATTCGGCAGCCTTCTTTTCTTGGACTCGGTCCGAGAAATATTTAGCATTGAAGTATTCCACGAATTCTTCCCATGTTACTTGAGTAGGATCGATAGTTGCTTCAATAGACTCCCACCAGCATCTAGCATCTTTCTCTAACTGGAATGTAGCTAATAGCACTTTGTCCTGGTCCGTGCATTGCATGACACGGAATATGCGTTCGGTTTCCCGAACCCAATGCTCGGCATCGTCCGGATCGGTCGATCCTATAAACTTCGGGGGATTCATATTCTTAAAGGCTTGGTGTAAGCTTCCAGCTCGTGGAGCACCACCTTGTGCTACCTGTTGTAGCACTTGGGTCATCCCTTGAAGGGTACGCTGCATGTTGCGCCATTGAGCACGTTCGGCAGCCATTATCCTACACTTACAATAACTATATTAGTACGTGATCGTATTTAAAGACTCGTATACTATGTTAAATCTAACCCTTGGTTCTACCCAATGGTGCGGACACCCGAGCAGTCGATCGGCACGACACGCCGAGCCACCGGTACCGCACGCGGAGCACGACACGAGCCACCACAGCATCCATCTGGCTCGGAGACAGCCTGGAGACTCCGCCTTGAGCTTCCCCATTTATTATATTTAGTTAGACTTTATGTGTGTGTAATTTGTATTTATTTCGTTGCATTCGGTTTGCCATTTTGAGTGTAATAGGGGCTTACGAGCATTTCGGACCCCGTGGGCCCCACGGGCCCCCCGGGCCCCACCACATTGGGCCACCTCAGCCTAGGGTCCCACATGGGGCCAGTCAACATGCCACATGGGAGCATCTAGAAGTTTGAATGGTATTTGGACACATGGGGGACAATGGACTTGAAAAGTCCAAATGAGAGGCCACCTACCCCCACCTACCAAGTCCAACTTCCACATCCTTGCCATTCTAGTCAATAGGCCGCCCCCCCCCTTTATTTTTTTTTTAATTTTCATTTGTGTGGATGGTCACATGCAATCCTAGCCCTCAATCTCCCACCCCTAGATCCAACGGTGGAGGATTGATTAGATTGGTGACCTATATATGCTTGTAATTTCCATTTTTGATGAATTAATGCCATTTGGAATCAAGAAATTGTTGGAGCTCCAGCTTGGTGCGCCCCTCTCTTCCCCCTTGCAGCTGTGAAGGTTACCTCTGGAGGTGTGACTCCTCCCCTATCAGTTCCGGTCATCGCCGCCGCCGCCACGAGCCGCCATCGCCACCACCGGAGTTCTGTCCACGCAGTACCACAGCCACTTCCACGAAATTCCAGTCTCAGCCACGGCCTCAGATCGAGCTGAAACTTTTACTGGATGTCCCAGAGGTGTCCAGCACGTCCTCAGAATTTTGGTTGGTCATAAACATCTCATTTGGTATTTTTTTATTTTCATCCAATCACAGTTTCCAGATCTGTCTACTGTCTGTTTCCATTTCCACCCGCCCAGAGTTTCAAGTCTTAGGTCCTTTTTTTGATTTTCTTTGGTTCTCCCAATTTAACTGGGTGTCCCTTACATCCATCTCTTCATCCACCATTTTTTTTAATTTTTGGTTCGTCAATTTCATATTTTCTAAAATTCGTTCTCAGTCCTAGATACAGTACTTTCTGCCAGTTCCCAGATCCGACCACCAGACACTCCAAAAATCCTATCAAATCACCACCAGCTCCAAATCCAATTCTAAAAATTGTCCCATCTTCATGGTTTGAATATCTACAAAGTTGAAGAAGAGCTTGAAGTCTGATTCCTACGGAAAGTAGGCGGTCAACGGTGGTTCTCAGACAAGTACCCTGTAAATCTGATGTCTCGGTTACTGTACAACAGGGATTTGTAAATTCATTAAAGTCTAGATCTGGCTAGATCCATCAGATCTCTTTGAGTCTAGATTGAAGCATTTGAAGATAGCTTTCCAACGATAGCTCATGCGTCCCGATCCGACGTCGGGATCGACCGCAGCGGCTGTTTTCGCCGGAGCGCGCACCTGAAAACAGCAAGCAGAAATCCGTGGGCAGCATTCCAAAAGCTTGGAGATCGGAGTTGTTCGGCCACCGGTCGGTGTTCCCGGCCGACCGCCTTCCGTGGAGACGTGCCACCAGGGGTCCCCATCACAGTGGGACCCACTCCTGCAGATCCGGAGGCCAGCGCCACCCGTGGGCCCCACGGGCCCGCAGAACCCGCCGTTCGGAAAGCACTAAAACGCGGAGTTCGGCACCGCCGGGCGACATCAAGATGCTGCCCGTCAACCCGAGTTGCGTGATTCCCGGGCTCCACATGTGACCTTTTACCTCCCTGCGTGGAGTGGGTCAAATCTTTGTATTGCTGTGATATTGTTTAACCGGGAGTCCGTGATTCGGCCGGGGTTGTCTTCGCCACGCCGGGAGCGTGGAGGTAATGGTCCGAACCTCTTGGCGTTCATTTGCTTAGCTAGTATACGGTCTTTTGCCGCTGCCGAGAGTGTAGGTTCCTAGCCCGTGTGTCCATGTCACCGCTGTGAGCGTGAGAGTGACCCGTCCCGCGACTCGATCCGAGTCCGGAAGTGAGTCTGACTACCTTGAACTCTGCCGGTTCCTTAACCGCGCACGATCCACGTTTTCCCTCGCATGGGACGCCGAGTGAGCTTGTACTTCTGTTAGCGACGTTTGCCACTAGGAGCTCGTAGTGTCGGGCTTAGCGTCTCCCTGGTGTGTATTGCTGGTCGCGTCTTCATTTAGAGTCCGAGGGTGGCACTGTATAGTGTCGTCTCCCGTGTCCGTCCCGCATCAGTTTGGTATCAGAGCAAGTCGAGTCTAGGGTAGTCGTTGCATAAGTCTTGCATAGTCTAAGGTTACCCCACACACACCTTCACTCGGTATATCCAAAGGTGTTGTCCGACCGTTAGGCTTCGCCTACCGGGAAGACCACACACATGCGCGAGTGACCTTCGGGTCGATTACCTCCGCCGCGTACCGAGTCTTGGCCGTGTCTAGGGTGTAGTCGAGTCTCATTCTTTTCAAAAAAAAAAAGTGTTTTAAATTACATTCTTTCAAAATACCAAAAAAGGAGTGTTTTCAAATTGCAATTAGGTCTAAGTGTATCATTTAGTGTGTTTGCATTAGTCGGTCGTTGTCACCTAGTCCGTACGTCTTTGCATGCCCACCCGTCGAGGCACCCAATACTCGCCACCACCACCTATGGCGGACTCCCGAGCCCGTAGTTCCGATGAGTCTTCCACGGCCGAGATGTTCCGGGCCATCATGGATCGTTTAGACACGCGTATGGATGGTCTTAGTACGCGTATGGATGGCATAGGGACGCGTCTAGAAGGGAGGATGAAGGTCCTCGAGGATCGGGCCGGGGTTTCGGAGCAGTCCATTCAAGGCCTTGTTGGGAGGATTGCCGTCCTAGAGAGGGGCCCAGTAGCGGCGCAACCCGCGCCGACGAACGGCCAACAAGAGCCGGTGCAGCAACCCGCTGTGCCAAGGGCTCAGGTAGAGGATGTCGGGAGGCAACAGGCGCCTATAGTGGATGATTATGCCTCCGACAATGATCACGGGGGTAACGGTCGTCGTCATCAACGACGGAATCGTGATGACGAGGATGACGACCGCATTCTTAGGGGTGTGCGTGCGGACCCTCCCACTTTTAGCGGGTCCTTGGACCCTAGGGTGTATCTAGATTGGGAGGCCGGTATGGACCGGTACTTCGAGTGGTTTGAGATGACGGACCACCGAAGAGTCCGATATGCGAAGATGAAGCTGCAAGGGCAGGCCCAAACTTATTGGATCAATGTGGAGAGCCTGCTCAACCAGCGACGTCAACCCCAAATCGGTACCTGGGATGATATGAAACTCAAATTGAGGGAGAAGTACCTCCCTGCCTCATATCGCCAACGTCTTATAGACAAGTGGCAAAGCATCTCCCAAGGGAACCGATCCGTGACTGAGTACACCGCCGAGTTCGATGAGTATTATTTGCGGTGCGGGGTCACGGAAGAGAGCACCATGACGATATCCCGCTTTCGGAGAGGTTTGCGGCCTAATTATCAATATGAACTCTTTCGCCGCAATGCCACCACTTTGGAGCAGGCATATCAGATTGCTCTCGAATTGGAGCAGTTCGAGGCCGAGTTCGAGTCACCCCATCGGTTGGGCTCCTTTCCCCTTCGTAGTGTCGAGTCCCGTGGCTCATCTGGCACATATCCGAGGGCCCCCATGGCTCGACCTCAGGAGCCCGCTCGCCACGAGCCCTTTGCTCCTAGGCCTCGCCCTCCACCCCCGAGGGACCTTCCTCGTCCCCAGCATCTTACGGCCCCACCCATAGCCCGTCCACCGGCACCTGCACCACCCGCACGTCCTTTGTTGCCTACGCCTCCTATCCGTCGGGAGGATAAAGGTAAAGGACCTATGATTGGGGAGCCTAGTGGATCACGGCAGCAGTGTTATCGCTGCAATGGGTTTGGCCATTTCGCCAACCAGTGTCCCACTCGCCCATCTCTTCACATTGGGGACACACAGGCTGAGGATACCACCCCTGCGGGCCTAGAGTTAGTCAGCTATGAGGCAGATGAAGAGCTAGCTGACGAGTACTATGAGATGGGAGGTGAGGCCCAGGATGCCCAGCAGTTAGACGATACCCATGTGGGGGTCGTCAGATGTATCCTCACCCAGCCACAGGTCAGTGATGACTGGCGTCGGACCACTATCCTTCATGTATTCTGTAGGCTGGGAAAGCAAATTTGCAAGGTGGTCATCGATAGCGGGAGTTGTATCAATGCAATCTCCACGAACGCTGTCACTCGTCTTGGTCTCACACCCGTAGACCACCCTTGCCCCTACCAGGTATCATGGGTGGATACAACTTCCATTTCGGTCAGGCTGCGGTGCTTGGTCCCGCTGCAGCTCCACTCCTACCGTGACGAGATCTGGTGTGATGTTCTTCCCATGGAAGTGGGAAGTATCATTCTTGGTAGGCCATGGTTATTCGACCGAGATGCCACACTCCATGGTCGGTCGAACACCTGTACCTTCGACCACGATGGCCAGCGGGTCACCCTCCAACCCGTTCGGCCCAGGAGCCCATCTGTTAGGGGTCCTACTGGCCCTAGTACTCCGAAGCCTTCCGTTCCAGGGCCTAGTACCCCATCCCCAGCGCGGGCTATGACCGTTACCTCTGGCCCAGGAGAGCCCTCGACGAGGAGATTGATGATGATTAGCTCCCGGGAAATGGAGCAGGAGCTTAGTCAGGGCTGTCCGGTGTTTGCCATTACGGTCCGAGAGGTGGAGCGGGACTCCGAGGGTGAGCTCCCACCCGAGGTTGTTCCCATTCTGCAGGAGTATGCTGATGTATTCCCCGATGAGCTTCCCGAGGGACTCCCACCTATGCGGGATATTCAGCATGCCATCGACCTTGTTCCGGGCTCTTCTTTGCCCAATCTTCCTCATTATCGAATGAGCCCCACGGAGCATGCCGAGCTTAAACGGCAGGTCGATGAGCTTGTGCAGAGAGGATCTGTCCGGGACAGCATGAGTCCATGTGCTGTACCCGCATTACTCGCCCCGAAGAAAGATGGCACGTGGAGAATGTGCATTGATAGTCGTGCCATCAACAAAATCACCGTGAAGTACAGGTTCCCTATTCCCCGCCTTGATGACATGTTGGACATGATGGCAGGTGCCACTATCTTTTCGAAGATCGATCTTAAGAGCGGCTATCATCAGGTGAGGATTAGACCAGGTGATGAGTGGAAGACCGCATTTAAGACCAAGGACGGTCTATATGAGTGGTTGGTCATGCCTTTTGGGTTGACCAATGCCCCTAGCACTTTCATGCGGCTCATGACTCAGGTCCTTCGACCTTTCATTGGAGTCTTTGTAGTGGTGTATTTTGATGATATCCTTATCTATAGCCGCACCACAGGGGACCACTTAGACCACCTTCGGCAGGTCTGTATACTTCTTCGGCGAGAGCAGTTGTTTGCGAACCCACAGAAGTGTGCTTTCATGACATCTCAGCTTACCTTCTTGGGTTTCATTGTGTCTAGTACTGGGGTCTCCGCCGATCCGGAGAAGGTCCGGGCCATTGTTGAGTGGCCGGAACCCCGTACGGTTCATGATGTCCGCAGCTTTCATGGCCTTGCGACGTTCTATCGTCGCTTCATCCGCGGATTTAGCTCCGTCACTGCCCCGATCACGGATTGCATCCGTAAGGGCACATTTGTTTGGACGAAGGCCGCATCTGCTGCCTTCAGGGACATCAAGGAGCGTATGACCCAGACACCTATCCTTCGACTGCCTGATTTCTCGAAGGTGTTTGAGGTCTGTTGTGATGCATCGGGTGTTGGGATTGGAGGAGTTTTGAGTCAGGAGTCCCACCCGATCGCATATTTCAGCGAGAAGCTGAATGACGCGAAACTGCGATATTCCACGTATGATAAAGAATTCTACGCAGTTGTTCAGGCTCTTAGGCATTGGAGGCACTATCTTTTACATCAGGAGTTTGTCTTATACTCCGACCACGAGGCATTGAGGTACCTCCATTCGCAAAAGAAGCTTAATTCGCGTCATAGTCGTTGGGTCGAGTATCTCCAGCAGTTCACCTTTGTGCTTAAACATAAGGCTGGAGTGGAGAACAAGGTGGCTGATGCCTTGAGTCGGCGAGCATGTTTGCTTACCACCATGAGTGCCGAGGTCATAGGGTTAGAAAAGATGAAGGAGGCCTATGTTGATTGTCCTGACTTTGGTCAGATTTTTACCACCCTCCAGGCCGGACCCTCAAGAGACCTTGATGAGTATGTGCTTCAGGAGGGTTACCTCTTTCGAGGTAGCAGGCTATGTGTTCCCCGAACTTCGGTTCGAGATTTCTTAGTGTGGGAACTACATGCGGGAGGTCTAGCCGGCCACTTTGGTCGGAACAAGACTATTGAGGCAGTGGAGCATCGTTTTTATTGGCCGAGCTTGAAGCGCGATGTTGCTAACATCGTGGCTCAGTGCCGTACTTGTGCTACGGCCAAGATGAAGAAGCAAAGCTCGGGTCTTTATACGCCTCTCCCCGTGCCTGATGCCCCGTGGCAGGATGTTAGTATGGATTTTATTTTGGGATTGCCACGTACCTCTAGGAAGCATGACTCGGTCTATGTGGTGGTTGACCGTTTCTCGAAGATGGCCCTCTTTATCCCCTGCTCGAAGACTTCGGATGCTTCTAGGGTAGCCCGCCTATTCCTTACTCATGTGGTGTGCAAGTTCGGGTTGCCTCGCACTATAGTGTCTGACCGTGATGTTAGGTTCACTTCCTATTTTTGGAAGACACTATGGCATATGATGGGTACGCACCTCAAGTTTTCCACTGCATACCATCCCCAGACAGATGGTCAGACCGAGGTGGTCAATAGGAGTCTGGGTGATCTTTTGAGATGTCTTGTTAGGGACCGCATTGGGGATTGGGATCTCATTCTACCTATGGCTGAGTTTGCATATAATGATTCGGTGAATAGGTCTACTGGCATGAGTCCATTTGAAATTGTCACAGGTCGTAGGCCTAGGAAACCCGTTGACCTTGTCCCCATGCCTGTCCATGCTAGAGTGTCGGAGTCGGCCGAGTCATTTGCTAGGCATGTTAGGAGTTTGCATGACGACATCCGTCGTCACATTGAGTCCAGCAATGCACGGTACAAGGAGTTAGCCGATGCCCACCGACACCACCGAGAGTTCCAGGAGGGTGAATATGTCATGATCAGGGTAAGACCTGAACGGTTTCCCTCTGGAACCGTTAAGAAGTTGCAAGCTCGCGGAGCCGGTCCATTCAGAGTGTTGAAACGCGTTGGATCCAATGCATACGTTGTGGACCTGCCCGAGGAATATGGTATAAGCTCTACCTTCAATGTATCGGATCTTGTTGCATATAGGGACCCAGCGGTGATCCCTAGTGAGCCTTTTGAGCCATCTCCTCCCCTTGAGAGTGATCCCACACCTGAGTGTCCACTTCCACCTCCAGCCCCTTTTTCACGGCAGCGTGAGCATATAGATCGTATACTGGACGAGCAGGTGACAGTTACCAGGAGTGGATCTTACCCGCGCTACCTAGTGCGATGGAGAGGACGGCCCGCTACTGAGGACACTTGGATCACACATGGCGAGTTGCAGCGGATCGATCCGGACCTTTTGGAGCGATACAGGAGCGATGCAGACCCTTACTCGACAGGGTCGAGTTTTTCTCACCCGGGGAGAATTGGTGCGGACACCCGAGCAGTCGATCGGCACGACACGCCGAGCCACCGGTACCGCACGCGGAGCACGACACGAGCCACCACAGCATCCATCTGGCTCGGAGACAGCCTGGAGACTCCGCCTTGAGCTTCCCCATTTATTATATTTAGTTAGACTTTATGTGTGTGTAATTTGTATTTATTTCGTTGCATTCGGTTTGCCATTTTGAGTGTAATAGGGGCTTACGAGCATTTCGGACCCCGTGGGCCCCACGGGCCCCCCGGGCCCCACCACATTGGGCCACCTCAGCCTAGGGTCCCACATGGGGCCAGTCAACATGCCACATGGGAGCATCTAGAAGTTTGAATGGTATTTGGACACATGGGGGACAATGGACTTGAAAAGTCCAAATGAGAGGCCACCTACCCCCACCTACCAAGTCCAACTTCCACATCCTTGCCATTCTAGTCAATAGGCCGCCCCCCCCTTTATTTTTTTTTTAATTTTCATTTGTGTGGATGGTCACATGCAATCCTAGCCCTCAATCTCCCACCCCTAGATCCAACGGTGGAGGATTGATTAGATTGGTGACCTATATATGCTTGAAATTTCCATTTTTGATGAATTAATGCCATTTGGAATCAAGAAATTGTTGGAGCTCCAGCTTGGTGCGCCCCTCTCTTCCCCCTTGCAGCTGTGAAGGTTGCCTCTGGAGGTGTGACTCCTCCCCTATCAGTTCCGGTCATCGCCGCCGCCGCCACGAGCCGCCATCGCCACCACCGGAGTTCTGTCCACGCAGTACCACAGCCACTTCCACGAAATTCCAGTCTCAGCCACGGCCTCAGATCGAGCTGAAACTTTTACTGGATGTCCCAGAGGTGTCCAGCACGTCCTCAGAATTTTGGTTGGTCATAAACATCTCATTTGGTATTTTTTTATTTTCGTCCAATCACAGTTTCCAGATCTGTCTACTGTCTGTTTCCATTTCCACCCGCCCAGAGTTTCAAGTCTTAGGTCCTTTTTTTGATTTTCTTTGGTTCTCCCAATTTAACTGGGTGTCCCTTACATCCATCCCTTCATCCACCATTTTTTTTAATTTTTGGTTCGTCAATTTCATATTTTCTAAAATTCGTTCTCAGTCCTAGATACAGTACTTTCTGCCAGTTCCCAGATCCGACCACCAGACACTCCAAAAATCCTATCAAATCACCACCAGCTCCAAATCCAATTCTAAAAATTGTCCCATCTTCATGGTTTGAATATCTACAAAGTTGAAGAAGAGCTTGAAGTCTGATTCCTACGGAAAGTAGGCGGTCAACGGTGGTTCTCAGACAAGTACCCTGTAAATCTGATGTCTCGGTTACTATACAACAGGGATTTGTAAATTCATTAAAGTCTAGATCTGGCTAGATCCATCAGATCTCTTTGAGTCTAGATTGAAGCATTTGAAGATAGCTTTCCAACGATAGCTCATGCGTCCCGATCCGACGTCGGGATCGACCGCAGCGGCTGTTTTCGCCGGAGCGCGCACCTGAAAACAGCAAGCAGAAATCCGTGGGCAGCATTCCAAAAGCTTGGAGATCGGAGTTGTTCGGCCACCGGTCGGTGTTCCCGGCCGACCGCCTTCCGTGGAGACGTGCCACCAGGGGTCCCCATCACAGTGGGACCCACTCCTGCAGATCCGGAGGCCAGCGCCACCCGTGGGCCCCACGGGCCCGCAGAACCCGCCGTTCGGAAAGCACTAAAACGCGGAGTTCGGCACCGCCGGGCGACATCAAGATGCTGCCCGTCAACCCGAGTTGCGTGATTCCCGGGCTCCACATGTGACCTTTTACCTCCCTGCGTGGAGTGGGTCAAATCTTTGTATTGCTGTGATATTGTTTAACCGGGAGTCCGTGATTCGGCCGGGGTTGTCTTCGCCACGCCGGGAGCGTGGAGGTAATGGTCCGAACCTCTTGGCGTTCATTTGCTTAGCTAGTATACGGTCTTTTGCCGCTGCCGAGAGTGTAGGTTCCTAGCCCGTGTGTCCATGTCACCGCTGTGAGCGTGAGAGTGACCCGTCCCGCGACTCGATCCGAGTCCGGAAGTGAGTCTGACTACCTTGAACTCTGCCGGTTCCTTAACCGCGCACGATCCACGTTTTCCCTCGCATGGGACGCCGAGTGAGCTTGTACTTCTGTTAGCGACGTTTGCCACTAGGAGCTCGTAGTGTCGGGCTTAGCGTCTCCCTGGTGTGTATTGCTGGTCGCGTCTTCATTTAGAGTCCGAGGGTGGCACTGTATAGTGTCGTCTCCCGTGTCCGTCCCGCATCACCCAATCTCACTGGTTTAAAGGTTCAACTTATCCTTGGACTTGTGTTTTTCCTAGGAATTGAATACCTTAGGCTCTGATACCACAAAGACTGTCACGCCCCAAGCGCGGAAGATACCCGGAGATGCGCGACGTGTCTATATCAATCATATCAATCAGAGTGGTCGTGTATTTGACGCAAAGACAGAGATGCGCAAAATAGCAAGATAACCCAATCCTTTATTTCATAATGGATAGACTATTACAAATCCAATACTCTGTTTAATAAAAAGGAAAAAGAATACATATTTGACTCAAGAAATTATAGGAAAAACTAGACGACACTTGAGCAGCTCTATCACTTTCACTCTTGAACATTCCCATCCGATTGACTTCCATCGTCGTCGGACTTACCTGAAAAGTACAAGGGACAAACGGAATGAGCGAACGCTCAGTAGGAAATTATATCTCAAGTACTAGCAAGGGGTTTAAGTAATTACATCTTTCATGAATGCAATAAAGCTATGCATGCTCGCATAAAACGACAAGACAGAGAGAATGTAATATCAAGAAATAAGATGAACTTAATCATGAACTTCCAACAAGATGACAAGTGTATTCAAGGTATTCAAGCAAGCACGTTTAACAAGTCATGTCAAGAACTTTGGCTATCATGTATCAAGTAAGTAAATTACCCTTTTTTGGGCCACGCATTTCATGTAAAGTCAAGTACGATTCAAGTACAAGATGTGTGTGGAATGTCCAATCAAGCAAGTCAAGTACTCGGTATAATGCCAGATACCTTATCATTTTAACTCCCATGGGCACAAGTACTTTCGGGTGCTCCTCCCAGGACCAGATCGGGCCCTATATGCACAGGCATTTATCATGTATTTTTGACATCCACTCTTGTTTATATAGCCAATATAGAGTTTCAATATTCAAGCTTGTAGACATGTATGACAACTTTGACAGAATAGAGTCCAAAAATATGACAAATGACATAGATTGGCGATAATAACGGTAAAATCACGATATCAATAAAACTAGGTAGAATATGGTTCCCTTAACTTAGGTCCCATGACAAATCAATATGGACATTCTTTATATAGAATTGAGGTCCACATAAACATTAGATCAAGCAAGATACCCTCATTCTTATCATAGAATTGAGGTTTACAAGAATGACATGATATGGCATGATATCATCATCCCATTAAGAATTTCTTATGATATACTCTTTGTATAATCATAAGGGCCGGTATACCATGTTTCTTTAGATTGACATGGCAAGGATCGTGTAATGAGTTTTTAGGGTACAACCAGCTCAGTCGGCCTTGAGGGAATCCAAGGCTACGAGGAGTCTTACGGAGGTCTCTATGACTAACTCGCTAGTCCAAAGGAACGGAATGTCCAATGGAGAGCTTGTATGTCAATGAGAGTTGAGTGTGATCGATGAAACAACGTGAAACGTGAGACTATACTCACGGAGTGGAGAATAGTGCCGATATATATATTATATAACATATGAAATCATCGGTTAACAAAAACAGGGAAAAATCAGTTTTACAGTAAAATAACGACTTAGGTCAAGTCGTTTCTCAAGTAATTAACGCCTAACAGAAGGGCGTTTACATATTTCTATTTTACAGAATTTTTTATAATTTTATTAATTCATGAAAAACACGCCCTAGTCAGGGGCGTTTTTCAGGTAAGTAATGCCTAACATAAGGGCGTTTACATATGTTCCGTTTTGCAGAATTTCATTATTTCAATAATTTATATAAAACGCGCCCTAGACAGGGGTGTTTCTTCAGAGTTGACGACTATATAAGCAGGCGTCTCATTATTTAAATATTTGACAGAATATAAATAATTTTTAGGATTTATTTAAAACACGCCCTGGAAAGGGGCGTTACTGTTTAATTTTATTTTACAAGATATGCATAGTTCAGGAATTTACAGAAAACGCGCCCTAGAAAGGGGCGTTTCTTTTCAATTTACGCCCTGTGATGGGGCGTTAACATGTGTAAAACGACGTTGTCAAGGTCGTGAATTCAAGGAATTTACAATATTTCGGCAAATAAATTTCCAAGACAGGAGACATGATCATGACAAGAAAATTAGCAGAAATTTACAGGTAGAGTCATGCAAGATATTAGAATCGATATTTAATATTTATTGAATTTTAAACAGGATCAATTATTGATTACATGCGATTGTTCATGAAATTAACGCATGTATACAAGGCGTATACTTTTAATTAACGACCACTGTGATGGTCGTTTCTTTTAAAGTAGCGCCCTATTCAAGGGCGTTTCTTGAAAAATTTACAGAAAACGTATTAAAACTACATGCAAACTGTATAAATATATCATGCATGGTGCTTCTTATATTTATTTTTAGTTTGGGCTACGAGACTTGAGAAAATCCTACCTTATGATCTGGATGAAAGAGATGAAAGGGCTTTGAAGCTTCAACTGCAACTTAATAGAAGAAGAACAATCGTTCTTCCGTCAACCTGGAGAGGAAACGAAGAATATTAATTCTTCTCATGCTACGTTCATAAGAAAGGAACAGAAGAAGAAAATAGAAGAACATATGTTCTTCACGTACCTGTGCAGTTCGATCGTCCAAATAGGTTTAGGGTTGTTCGATCAAGACTATTTATAGGATTTTGGAGTCCTAACAAAAGTAGTGTTTGATTGAGGGTAACATATCCCTAATAGAGTCCTTACTCTAATAGACACTTACTAGATTAGGTTAATCTTTCCCTGGATAAGCTCTGGGTTCGAACGGGTCACGAACTGAATTAACGCCTTTGGTCAGGGCGTTTATTCTTAAATTAACGACCTTGTTCAGGTCATTTCTTAAGGAACGTCTTGTATAAGGGCGTTCCTTGTTTTTGAAACACGCCTAAGACATGGGCGTTTATTTTACTTGCCTATTTGGTCGCGTGAGAGTTGACGACCACATGCGTGGGCATCCTTTCTTTAGTCACTCCGTATGTAGAGGCGTTTATTTTTAAATTAACGCCTTACTCAGAGGCGTTATTTTTAATTTGCTTTATTTTGTCTATATTACTTCTGTACTATGTATGTTTTTACTTTTATTTCAATATTCATTTATCAGGGTTGCTACAACCTATGACAAACGACTTGTAGCGGCCTAAGAAAGGCGAGCTACAGCGAAGAAATGCATGAAGGTTGGACCGCCAAGGCCAACCGACTTAAAATCTTGACTAGGTCTAAAACCACGGTAACACGAATACTGAGGTAGACCATAAGCTGCCAAGACCATCCCTTCAAGATGAGAACTCGAGGGAGGCCACACACATGTGGGGGAACCCCACCGCACTCACACCGATACACGGTGATTCGATCGAACGCAACACAAATCCCAAAACACACATGCCTACGAGCACGCTAATCGAAGTAGCACGGCACCTCCCGACACCCCAGAAACATGGACACGGAACCCACAGGGTGTCCGGGACACTCGCGAGGCCATAGGTCAGTCATTGGGTCTCAACCGGACCGATTGGGACTCAAAACGGTCAAAACACTGAATTTTCGATCGACCTGACCCCTGGGGTCGGTCGACCTGACATGGTCGGCCGACCGGCCAAGGGTGGTCGATCGACTGGACCAGCGATCGGACCCAACACGGTCTGCGAACGCCCGCCTGTCGAACGGACCGGAATCGAACGGCCCATCCGGTCCGGTCGACGGATTACGGCGGAAAACTAGCCGAACCGAGCCCTAACGCCCGATTTCATGCCCCGTTCGATCCTGATCGAAGGGGAAACAATCCTAATGGACAAAAACAACCTTCCACAAGCTGGAAGGGGCACATGCAATGGCTTAATTGGAAGAAATGGGCGATTCCATCGAATCAACCCTAATTGGGTCACCGGGGTTCCCGGGCTCGTATTGGCCCTAGATGACAACCAATCGACACAAAATCAGCAGATCTGGAACGTTGACATTCCAAGGGTTCAAATGATACCAACTGAGCTAAAAATCGTCACCATTTTCTGGCGAACCCTGCGAACACCCCAAAAGTATGATTTTACCCCAACAAGGCAAAACCCACTCGTATGCTCACCGTTCAGCATGAAACTTCGAGGGGACGTAACAGAGAAGTAGAGCTTCCATCTCCCTACCTCCACCGATGATTCCATGTGCCGAGGTGACTAAACCGCGTTAAAAACCACCAAAACAACGAACCGCGTCGGCTTTGAATCCACTGAGGGATTGCACCGCGCCGCGCTCAATCCGTCGCCCCATCATGCATCCCAATCACTCCATCGCGATCCCGCCTCGGCCAGCTCACCAACGGTGCGTGCCCCGCGTCGAGAGAACCAGAGGGGAGAGAGAACAAGAGAGAGGAAGAAACGTGAGACATGAGGGAGGAGCGAGGGTGAAGTGGAATAAATAGAACGAAATTAGGAAATTTTCCTAATTTCTGAAAATTCAATTATTAGTCCCGAAAATACACTAATTCAAAAAAATACTAAAAAATAGTCAAAACGATCCTTGGGAAGAGTACAACACAACTACGGCATCCACAAGTCGATGAACTGAGAAATAAACCTACCACAGGGTTTCGTAACTTGTACGAGAGAAAAATCCACGTGGATCGTAAAACTCAACTCAGGACCCATAAAAGTGATCTGAAACTCTTCGATAAGGATCCGAAAGATCCGATAAGAATCCAGGGTATTACAATAGCTGCCTCGAAACTGGCAGTCGATCGGCAGGAGGGGACGGTCGATCGAAAATTTACAGAGTTTGAACTTTTCAGCGTTGGGAAAATCGATCGACCGGTCTAGGGTGGGCGGTTGATCGATACCTATAATTTTCCAGAGTTTTCATCTCTGGGAGATTAGGTCGACCGCCCAAGCTGGCCAGGTCGACCGAAATCTGAAAAACCTATAAAACAACATCGTTTAGTGCTTGAATCGTATCTAAACATTGAGGACTTGTGCTTTACAAAAGAGTCCATATTAAATGAGCTGGTTTGAAATCCTTCTGGGCAACGTTAAGATGGGTTAATTTTGAACATGTGCTTTGATTATTCATTTGGAGATGTCCATTTGAGCTTCATATTAAATCTCACATTTAAGCTATTCGCATTACACAAGGTGGCCTTAAACATGTTCAAAACTTACTCATGATTACTTGACATGTCATGAGATGAAAAATAGAGTTCAAGGCTTTGTTATCATCAAAATCATCACAATCACTCGGAGAGACTCAACAACACTTATCGCACCCCCCAACTTACTCATTACTTGTCCCTTAGTAATGCAAATACATTAAAATTTAGGGCCACCAAAAGTTTACAAAGTTCATACCTTTATATCTAACTCTCCCTTCACATATTTAACTAAAGATTCGGAATCCGTAATCATTAACGCATACTGGCCTTATTTTAGAAATTAAGGCACATGATCAAGAATTCAACTCAAAGTTCAGCAGCACTTGTGCATGTGTAACTACCAAATCCACAGTATAGACAATTACATCCTTCATTTGCTATTCCAAGCAAGTGCCTTTCAATCCTGCACCTCTTAGATCAGAGCATTAAGCATATTAATATTTTGTCTGCCTCATTACTTTGTCCCTTTGGGATCTTTTTACACACATGATGTTGCACTACCCTTCACAGTTTTACATGAACCTCAACACGTCTTAGGTGAAGCAGACCCGGTCTCACAGATCAAGGTTCCCTTTTCCTTTTTGTTGGAACCCTGGTTTTGATAATGACATACTATGAATCATGTGTGTGGTGTAAATCATGATTCATGGTTCATTTGTGCTTGAATTTGCTAAGGGTTTATATGATGTGCTGATACAGTTCATATGTGCTTATATGTTCTTGAATATGATATGTTGTTAACTGTTGGTCAATGCACAGTCAACTCTTGCATCAGATTATGATTTGGCCAAATAATCATTTTGTACATAAGTACTATGTCAGCATTCATGTTTTGTCAAGCTTGAGTCAGTGCATTTGTTTCACTCTGTAAGTCTACGTTAGTCAGTGTTGTTTGTACAACAAGGTCTATACCAGTTAGCATATATATAGGTCAGTGCACATTTGCCTTGTATGATACAAGGTCAGTGCATGTTTTACCTTTATCGCATATAACGTCTGTGCAAGTCACTGTAGAAGGCATGCAAGGTCTGTGCACGTCATTATACTTGGTTCATAAGGTCGGTGCTAGTTGTGAAGTTGAACAACTAGTGTCGACGCTAGCTATGCTCTTAGGAAACTAAGGTCGATGTTAGTAGTTTTGCATGCTAGCCCAGGTCTGTGCATACACTGTTCAAGTCTATGCACATGCATATTCATGTCAGTGCATACTTTGCCTGTGCACACACAAGGTCCGTGCTAGTGCGTCAAGCCTTCATATAGTCTGTGCATTTTACTTTTCATGCATATACACAAGTCGGTGCACATCTGGTTGTTCAACAAGTAACATCGGTGCACATTCTGAAAGAATGCATTGTCAAGGTCGGTGCATGTCTTGCCTTCAAGCGCAGCAAGGTCGGTGCATGTTTTGGCTTGAGCACTAGAAGTTTGTGCATGTTCGTTTTCAATGCCTATAACATCTGAGCACATCACTGTAGCAAGTCGGTGCATGTTGTGCTTATGGCATGACAAGGTCGGTGCAGATCTTGTCTGCATGAGCTTCCAAGTCAGTGCAGTTACAACTTGTGTATAATTCACGGTCGGTGCAAGTCTTTACTTGTGCTACTCATGTCAGTGCACACCCTGTGTTACCTTGTATAAAGTTAGTGCGTGTCATTTAGAGTCCATGCATGTTTCCTTTATGTTATCAAAATTCTTGCACATTCTTTACTTGTGTGATACAAGGTCAGTGCACACTTCTTTCTGTTACACACTCATGGTCCATGCATACTTTGTTACACGTTACCTTATGTATGTGCATGTCTTGCTATATGACTATGCATGTTTTGTTATATTACCTAAGGTCTGCGCATATTCGTACGTTACTTTATGAAGTCTGTGCTAGCACGAACGGCTAACACTTCCAGTTGTTTCCCAGGCCAGTGACTCGGTCGAGCATGTGCTGGACGAACCTACAACCTATGAGCATACTCCACATGGAAGTTAAAGTACTAGGTTAAAGGGTTCGTGATCCGAGGCAAGGAATCGGATGGAAGAATCTACCACATGGTTAGTCACAATGCCGAGATGCTGACACGTGGCTAAGGCATTCCATAATTCTCTTGGCGGGAGTGCTCCCTCCACGCGCCTAGTGTGTGAGCTTGTGGGTCCCAGCCTGAAGAATTATAAAAAAACCCCTTTTCTGCAATCAGACGGGCACCCGATAACGAAGAAAAAGAGATCGAAGCAGAAAGAGGAGAGATAGAAGAAGAGCTGAGCGTGAGAGAAAAAGAAGCAGAAGAAGTGGAAGTAAAAGATTGTGAGATCGAGAGAAGAAAAGAGAGAGATAGAGCAACAGAAAGAGGAGAGATAGATCAGAAAGAAAAAGAAAGTGGCTGAAGAGAGAAAAGAGCAGAGAGATCATGAGAGAAGTAGAAGACAGTTCCAGCAGCAAGATTGAAGAAGGTCTATGGCCTCTAGATCAGATCCAAGCCACACTGCTCCTAGCGAGCTATATTACTGTGCTTTAAGTCCAACTTTCAATTGTTGATTTTTATCTTTCCAGTTTTCTAATTTTACTTTCCATTTTAGAGGCAGTGATTCAACAGTGGCTAAGCAGTAAGGTCGAGCGGTTTGAAGCTATGAATCAGCGATGGCTAAAGCTGTAATGCCCAGCAAAGCAAGTTGTGAAGCTCAGAGGTTGTAGACAAGCTGTTAGGCTAAGCGGTTTAAGCTGTGTATCAGCGGAATCCACACTCAGGTCTGAGTGTGGGGTGGATGTAGGTCTGAGTACCGAACCACCTAAAAATCTTCCTTGCACTGTGGTTTCCTTATTATTGTGGTTCACCTCTAGATGCTTGGATAGGACCGCGTTCAATTGCATATATATTGAAGCTTTTTGATCAGTTTGGTAACCAGCTGTATGTGTACTAACTGCACATTAGTCACCTAGCTAATCTTTAGGCCATCGATCTGATATTGAGTGAGTCTTTCTATTAACTAAGCCATTCTGTTTTAATTCCGCATAATTTACTAATTAGAGTTCAAATTGGGTAGAATTTTTAATGGGGATTCATTCACCCCCCCTTTGAATCCGTGTGTGCACCATTGCACTTAGTCCTCACAGACTAATAATTGGTATCAGAGCGGTCTCTGAATGTCCAGATCCAACGATCTGCAGAGGATCCTGCAATTTTTGGTGCTATACTGGTTTTGGGTGCATCTTTGATTTTCCTGAGTTTTCTGTCTGGTCTGTGCTTGAACTATACTAGAATCGATCTCTGATTTCTAGATCCAACGATCTGTAGAAGGTCTTCATTAGTCCGCTTCGGTGCTTTGCTATTTTATGTTCGGTGCATTTGTCATCTTGCTTTCAGGCTTTTCGATCTGAATTTACTCAGTTATTTTTCAATGGCATTTCCTGTTGTTCTTGATGGTTCCAACTTCAGCACATGGCTTGGCGGCCTATGCATTTACATGAATTCCATTGATCCAAATCTATGGAATCTTGTATCTAAAGGGCCACATGAATTATCTCACGACAAGACCAATTGGTCTAGTGAGGACATACTGAAGAACCGTGATAATATCACAGTTCTCAATATTTTGAAGGCTTCAATAGATACTAATATGTTTTCTTGTATTGCAGGATGCACATCTGGAAAAGAGACCATGGATAGAGTCATATCTACTCATGAGAAGCAAGAGGGTGAATGCTTGATGGTCAACTATAGTGATCACAACAGTGATCAAATGAGTGAGACAGCGTCTCAGGTAAGCTCCGGATCTGAAGAGATTTTGTTTGATGAATTAGTGAGCATGCATGAAGAGCTTACTGATAGGTATAGAAAAATAAAGTCTAAAAATAAAAAATTGAAGAAGAAACTGGATGCTAGCATGAGTGTCTGCTTGGAAAATGGTGACTTTGAAGATCTGCTATCTGAAAATAATTGTCTGAAGAAACAACTAGAAAATCTTGAAAGCATTAACTCAGAACTCAATAAATCGAAATCTTCCTGTGAAAATTGTGTGAAACTGAAAAGTTCTTATGAAGAATGCTTGTCTGAATTTAGTGTGCATAAGAAACTATTGGAAGAGCATGAATATAACAACTCAGAACTAAATCACATGAAATCTGAAAATGAAATCCTTAAAAAACAAATTGAAAAGGTTGAAAAGAATCTCGCAAATTTTGAGCATGAAAATGACTTAATTTCTGGAAAGCTTGAAGCCGCTATGGTAAAAATTGCTGAACTTCAGAAAATAATATGCTCTGCTAAGTCTTCATGCAATGAAAGCTCATCCATGAAAGAAGTTAATGAAAGTCTGAGGACTGAGATTGACAGCCTTAGAGAATAATTGAATAAATCTAAGAATAAAAATAAGTGCTCAAACACGTCTACATGTGATAAACGTTCTTTTGTGAATGAATTAAATGAGTCACTTCATTTTGACTTAGAATGGCATCAAAACTTAATCACATCCTTGAGGGAAGAGAACAAAAATTTGTTGGATGAAAAATTGGAAACTGAACAAAGAGAGGAAAGGTTGAGTGAAGAGTTGAATTCCAAATTTGATAATAATAGTGAACAAGTTGAACAACTAAAATTAGAAAATGAGAGACTCAAACATCTCCACACTGCTATTTCTGAAAAACTCTTAACCTTAGAAAAAGGGCAAACTATCTGTAATGCAGAATCTAAACAACTGAGCAATCTAGAACAAGAAATTGAGAAATATAAAACTGCTAACAAAGTGCTAAGTGAATGTGTTAATTGCAGTGAACAAGAGATTGCTAGTTATGAGATTCAAATTGCTTCTCTAGAAAATAAAATTTGTGATTTGAATAACTCTCTGTCAAAAACTCTCAAAGGTAAAGAGAAGTCAAAAGCTTCCTTGAAAGATGAAGTGAGTAATCAAAGTGAGGAAACTGACAACTTTCCTGAAACAAAAAGGGTCATGAAGAACCAGCTTTACACCACATTTGTCCGAAGCACAGATGTAGTTGGAACCTCTAGCAAATCTCCATAGAAATCTGCTGCAATTAAAACTCAAAGACAAAAAAAAAATTCAAAAAAAAAAGAAAAATAAACTGCATGGTGAAAAAACTCAGACCAAGATGTTTTCATATAAAAGAAAGAATGTTAAGTATTTTTACTGTGGTAAAGTTGGTCATGAGATGGATGATTGTTTTATCATGAAGAAGGATGAATTGAAATCTGATAGAATTTATGCTAGGAATTCTAATATGAAGAAACCGTCTCATGTTCAAAACAAGAGAATTAAATGCTTTTACTGTCATAGAGTAGGTCATCTCATGCATGAATGCAAATTAATGGAATATGATAGAAATGTTCATGCTAAAAATCATGCAAACCATAAAAAGAGCATTCAATGCTTTCACTACGGCAAATTGGGCCACATTGCTGCTCAATGTTGGCATAATCAGGGAAAGAAATTTCATTCTAGATTTGTTAATTTTCTTGTTAACAAAAATGTTTTTGAAAGAAATAATTTTGGTTCTAAGGGAAATCATATTAGGTGCTTTGAATGTGGAAAGTATGGCCATAGAGTCAAGAACTGCTGGCATGCTCAGGGAAATAGATTGAATTCTAAATCTACAAAATTACATGCTCTATATGCTACTGCTCGAAATAACTTGATTGATAAAAAGAAAAACTCGTCATGCTTTGAATGTGGAATGCCAGGCCACAGGGCTGCTGATTGTTGGCTGGCTGGTTTTAGTAAATATAATTTTCACTCTGTTAATGGATTTCATGATTAGAGTAATGAGCATAAAAAGAATTTTAAAACTGCTGGATCATGCCATTACTGTGGATAGTTACAACATTCTATGTATAACTGTCATCTCCTGTCGTTTGATGATGAATAAGCTGAAAAACTGTTGAGAACACCTGCTAAAGGTGTCACTGTTATTTAAGGACCCAAGATGACTTGGGTACCTGTTTGTGCAAAAGAAATTATATTTTTGCAGGTGTGCCTTAGGTTGAAGAATATTTTGGGGGGTAATAAACCAAGGCACTCAAAGAATGAAAACCCCAACTCTGTATTTACCAGGTCTGTCATGTCAACTCTGCTCAATTTCTATCATTCAAGCCTTTCTATCTTTGATCACTGCATAGCATGTTAAACTTGTTTTTGCATATTCTTTCATCATTTGCATTGTCAAATTTGAATTCTCTGAATTCTGCTCATCTGAAATTTATGCTTTGCACTCAACTCTATGGATAGACATCCTCTAATTAGAATTCTCTGAAAATATGTGAATTTCACATGATTTGTGTTTTGATGATTGTCTGAATTTGCAGTGTATTCCTTGAAAATCTGATAGGACCGTCTTGACATTACATTAACATGCATGACCATTATGGTATATAAAATGGTAAGTTATTAAAGGGCAGATGCAATCTGTCTGGAAGTTCTCACCATGTGTGAGGTGGTCTGTTTGACTAAGTCCTCCACCTGGTACCATGGATCATATTGCATATAAGGCAATCAGAATGTTCATGAGCATGAATTAGAAAATCATATGGTTAGTCTTCATTGCATAGATTGCATATAGTCAGGGGGAGTTTGTGTCCCTGCATCATGTTTATGCCATTCGTGTCCATGCATTGCTTTTAGTGAAGACATTGCATATGCATGCATATAGTTGCATTGCATTTATCTTAGAAAGTTCAAAAAGAGGAGATTCTCTGCATATAGATAGGGGGAGCATTGAAATACTTTAGTTGTATCATTATCTGAACTCTTCCTATCCATTCATTTGATTCACCTTGTCATATCTGTATGACAGTGACTCACCTTCATTATTGATCCTATTTTATTGATCTCAAACTGACTATCATTTGAGCTCTGAATCTAGAACTCCTGTTCATTTTCATCTTCAGAGTTTCCTACTTCTCATGAAATATCAGTCAACTCACTTGGAAAGCTGTGCGTATTGAAATTCTAATTGGTTTATCTTGACAAACCTTGTAACAAGCATGCGTTTTAAATTCATCACTCTTTATGCATGCTTGTTCATACTTTTACTGCTTGCTGTTGATCTGAAAGCAATTGAACTGTGTATTGAAGAAAACTTCAGCCTGTGTACTATTTCATATATTAGAAATCACTCTTAATGAAGAATCTTCTATTATACAGGTTTAAGAATATTTGTTGATTTGAATTGGCTTAAGTCTAGTGTACTCTTGAGTTTAAACTTAAGGAATTTGAAAGTATTTGATTCAATTTTTAATAAACCTTAACTGTCTGTTTCATGTAAATTTCGTGTAAGACTTCCTGAAATCTGAAAAGTTGAAATCTCGATTTACTTTTGTTGAGATGCATAGTGTAAGTATTATTCTTAAACATTTGCTTTGTCTGAAACTGTCTTAAAAGAGATATTGTGGTCAGAGCAATGACTGTGGTCACTAAGAAACCTGTCCAAAGGACTGTGTCATGAAGGACCATAGCTAACTCTACCTAAAAATCATTGAAAATACAATGAAAATATGGCAGAGCAATGGCATAATGGTATTGAATAACTGGGGATTCTGGCCTCTAACCAAGGTGTCTCCTCCTGCCAAAGATACCCTTAATGCTACCTCTGTTCTCTAGATATAGAAGCAATACAGTTATCACACTGAGTAGCTGAGTCATTTCACCTAAGACGTGTTGTGCCTCATGTAAAAAGGTGTTGCTCAAACCAAAATTGCTCAATGAAAAACAAAATGATGCTCAAAATAAAAATTTAATATATATATATGTATATATATATATATGTGCATCATAAAATTTATGCAAGAAAAGGAAAATTTCAGATGTTTTCATGAATGTTTAATCTCAATATTACCTTGTATCACTTTTAAAGAAGTCATGAAATTAAACTGAGTAAGCTGGAAGTAGGTTGAACTAAAATGCTATATGAACAAGTTGTTCATTTTTATTAAAGAATTATCTTGGATATGGGTATCGAATCTTTTTGATAACGTGGTCTACATTATTCTTAATCCATGATTATCAATCAAAACCAATTCATAAGCCCCTATAATGGAAGACTCTGAATTATAAATATTGATTTATGAAATTGGTATCTCACTAAAAAATTCTTCATCTCAGCATCCTTGAAAAAGTCACTGCTAAATCTGCTCAATTTACTGATCTCTGTCACTGCCATCTTTTGTTCAATCACTGAATTGTCTCTATGAATCTGTGTTTCGATTACCCTCCTACCCTTCTATACTCTCTCTCGACAGATCCCTTATATGCTTTTCATGTTGAAAGTCTTGTTCCTTTTATCACAAGGCTACGATGCATTGATTTAATGGGAAGAACAGTTACTTGTCTAAATTGTATTCATTGTCTTTCACAAGGGGAGATTTATTTGTAAGGTCAATTACGATCCGTCAAAGGGAGAGAATGAAGTCAAAGGGGGAGGATATGTGAGTCATATGTTGCATATGTTGCTTATGTCTGTGTCTGAAATGCTACTAGAGAACCTGGGGAGAGATTGGTTGAGATCATACTTTTTTCATGATTTTTTTTGATAATGACAAAGGGGGAGAAATTGGTATGAGTCATATATTCTGTCTGGGATGTCTGGGAAGCTGTTTAGAAGATGTTGATTGGAACTTGTTTGAATGAAATGCTTGTTTGATATGAAATGGTTGTTAAAAATTGGTCTCAGCTCTTGACTGAATGCTTGGAGTAATTGAGTTGGGTGAATAAGCACACATGACACATAGTATTGTCATAATCAAAAAGTGGGAGAATGTTGGAACCATGGTTTTGATAATGACATACTATGAATCATGTGTGTAGTGTAAATCATGATTCATGATTCATTTGTGCTTGAATTTGCTAAGGGTTCATATGATGTGCTGATACAGTTCATATGTGCTTATATTTGCTTGAATATGATATGTTGTTAACTGTTGGTCAACGCACAGTCAACTCTTGCATCAGATTATGATTTTGCCAAATAATCATTTTTCACATAAGTACTATGTCAGCATTCATGTTTTGTCAAGCTTGAGTCAGTGCATTTGTTTCACTCTGTAAGTCTACGTTAGTCAGTGTTGTTTGCACAACAAGGTCTATACCAGTTAGCATATATATAGGTCAGTGCACATTTGCCTTGTATGATACAAGGTCAGTGCAAGTTTTGCCTTTATCGCATACAACATCTATGCAAGTCACTGTAGAAGGCATACAAGGTCTGTGCATGTCCTTATACTTGGTTCATAAGGTCGGTGCTAGTTGTAAAGCCGAACAACTAGTGTCGACGCTAGTTATGCTCTCAAGAAACTAAGGTCGACGTTAGTAGTTTTGCATGCTAGCCCAGGTCTGTGCATACATTGTTCAAGTCTATGCACATGCATATTCATGTCAGTGCATACTTTGCCTGTGCACACACAAGGTCCGTGCTAGTGCGTCAAGCCTTCATATAGTCTGTGCATTTTACTTTTCATGCATATACACAAGTCGGTGCACATCTGGTTGTTCAACAAGTAACATCGGTGCACATTCTGAAAGAATGCATTGTCAAGGTCGGTGCATGTCTTACCTTCAAGTGCAGCAAGGTCGGTGCATGTTTTGCTTGAGCACTAGAAGTTTGTGCATGTTCGTTTTCAATGCATATAACATCTGAGCACATCACTATAGCAAGTCGGTGCATGTTGTGCTAATGGCATGACAAGGTCAGTGCAGATCTTGTGCGCATGAGCTTCCAAGTCGGTGTAGTTACAGCTTGTGTATAATTCACGGTCGGTGCAAGTCTTTACTTGTGCTACTCATGTCAGTGCACACCCTATGTTACCTTGTCAAAAGTCAGTGCGTGTCATTTAGAGTCCATGCATGTTTCCTTTATGTTATCAAAATTCTTGCACATTCTTTACTTGTATGATACAAGGTCAGTGCACACTTCTTTCTGTTGCACACTCATGGTCTATGCATACTTTGTTACACGTTACCTGATGTCTGTGCATGTCTTGCTATATGACTATGCATGTTTTGTTATATTTCCTAAGGTCTGTGCATATTCGTATGTTACTTTATGAAGTCTGTGCTTGGACGAACAGCTAACACTTCCAATTGTTTCCCAGGCCAGTGACTCGGTCGAGCATGCGCTGGATGAACCTACAACCTATGAGCATACTCCACGTGGAAGTTAAAGTACCAGGTTAAAGGGTTTGTGATCCGAGGTAAGGAACCGGATGGAAGAATCTGCCACGTGGTTAGTCACAATGCCGAGATGCTGACACGTGGCTAAGGCATTCTAGAATTCTCTTGGCGGGAGTGCTCCCTCCACGCGCCCAGTGTGTGAGCTCGTGGGTCCCAGCCTGAAGAATTATAAAAAACCCCTTTTCTGCAATCAGACAGGCACCCGATAACAAAGAAAAGGATATCGAAGCAGAAAGAGGAGAGATAGAAGAAGAGCAGAGCATGAGAGAAAAAGAAGTAGAAGTAAAAGATTGTGAGATCGAGAGAAGAAAAGAGAGAGATATAGCAGTAGAAAGAGGAGAGATAGATCAGAAAGAAAAAGAAAGGGGCTGAAGAGAGAAAAGAGTAGAGAGATCGTGAGAGAAGTAGAAGATAGTTGCAGCAGCAAGATTGAAGAAGATTTGTGGCCTCTGGATCAGATCCAAGCCACACTGCTCCTAGCGAGCTATATTATTGTGCTTTAAGTCCAACTTTCAGTTGCTGATTTTTATCTTTCCAGTTTTCTATTTTTACTTTCCATTTCAGAAGCTGTGAATCAGCGGTGGCTAAGCTGTAAGGCCCAACGGTTTGAAGCTGTGAATCAGTAGTGGCTAAAGCTGTAATGCCCAGTGGAGCAAGCTGTGAAGCTCAACGGTTGTAGGCAAGCTGTGAGACCCAGCAATTTAAGCTGTGTATCAGCGGAATCCACACTCAGGTCTGAGTGTGGGGTGGATGTAGGTTTGAATACCGAACCACCTAAAAATCTTCCTTGCACTGTGGTTTGTTGGTTCTTCTGTTTCACCGCTACATGCTTGAATAGGACCACGTTCAATTGCATATATATTGAAGCTTCTCGATCAATTTGGTATCTAGCTGTATGTGTACTAACTACACATTAGTCACCTAGCTGATCTTTAGGCCATCAATCTGATATTGAGTGAGTCTTTCTATTAACTAAGCCATTCAATTTTAATTCCGCATAATTTACTAATTAGAGTTCAAATTGGGTAGAAATTTTAATGGGGATTCATTCACCCCCCCTTTGAATCCGTGTGTGCACCATTGCACTTAGTCCTCACAGACTAACACTTTTGACGCGAACATCAACACATCTTAGGTGAAGTAGGCCCGGTTACTAAGATTCGGGGTATTTTTCATGCTGTTTTCTTTTATTTTTTTTTCATTATGCCTTTTGCACTAATTTGATAACTTGGCAGAAAGCTTTGTAAAAAGCTCTCTTTTCTTAGGAAGTGTAGAATATCAGACAATATCCTCAAAAATAACAGAAGGCTTGTCTTACTTATTTCATTAGTGTGCATCGTGATTTTCATTTTTTCTAAAGTGCACATGAACTTTAAAGAGATTCTTACATCAGTTTTTCATAGCTAGATTGAATAAATTTTCCATCATCCTTCTCTCTAGTCTTTTCTATTCCGGAATTACTTTCAATCTAAGCATGAATCATGAAACTCAAAATGGGGATTTCATCTTTTCCCTTTCATGTTGATGGAATGATATGCCGGACATTATGCAAGAGCTCATTGCAGGTTGTACTATATGCATCATGATGTTGGAAATGTTTCAATTTTTCTCCCCCCCCAACTTGAATGACATTGTCCTCAATGGCATATAAAATAGAATGTAATAGAACAATGTAACAGAGAATACGAGTGGGATGGAAGGATACAACCTGGTATGCCGGGCGAATTGCACCATTATTGATATGTGATGGCTCCTTCTCCACTTTATCTGACGACTGAAAAACACACTAAAATTATCAAATAACAAAACATTGGGTTGCCTCCCAGAAGCGCTAAGTTTTCCATCTTCAGCCAAACACATGAAAGCTCACGAAGATTTTTATTCCAAATCACTGAAAGCAATGGCTTCTTTTGACAACTTTTCATTTTCCAGGTAAGGCTTCAATCGTTGACTATTAACAGTGAAAATATGACCATTATTAGGGTTCAAAATTTTGATAGCGCCATAGTAAAAAACCTTAACAACAACGAATGGTCCATCCCATCTGGATTTTAACTTACCGGGGAATAAGCGTAGCCTCGAGTTAAAAAGCCAAACCTTTTGATTGATATAAAAAATTTTCCTGTGAATATGCTTATTGTGAAAAGCCTTGGTTTTATCTTTATACATTTTGGAATTTTCATAGGCTTCATTACATAGTTCCTATAATTCATTCAGTTGTAGAGCTCGTTGGGACCCAGCTTGAGTGAGATCAAAATTGACTTATTTAATGGCCCAATATGCACTATGTTCCAGCTCTACGGGTAAATGACATGCTTTTTCAAAAATGAGGCTGTATGGGGACATGCCAATGGGAGTCTTAAATGCAGTTCTATAGGCCCATAATCCATCGTCTAGTCACTCAGACCAGTCTTTTCTATCTAACCTAACTATTTTATGCATAATGTTCTTGATATCCCTGTTGGAAACTTCTACCTGGCCACTGGTTTGGGGATGATAAGGGGTGGCGAGCTTATAAGTGATGCCATATTTGCGAAGCAAAGTTCAGAATTGAAAGTTCGTGAAATGATAACCCCCATCACTAATCATAGGTCCAGGACAACCAAATCTAGAAAAGATGTTTTTCTTAACAAATTTCATCACCACCTTGTGATCATTAGTCCTAGTGGCTATAGCTTCAATCCATTTAGAAACATAATCGACTGCCACCAAGATGTATTCATTCCCAACAGAAGGTGGAAACGGTCCCATGAAATCAATACCCCTAACATCAAAGATTTCTACTACCAGAATGGGATTAAGCGGCATCATATCTTTCTTAGAATTGTTACCCACAGGTTGACACCTTCGACATGTTTTAGAAAATTCGTAAGCATCCTTAATAGGGTGTTTAGGAACAATTTTTTTAAAGCTATTTCTATCTAAAAAATTGTGTCAACATAATTTTTGACTTAAAATTTAAAATTGATGAAAGCTGACACTTTCTGTTTGGCAGCAATGTCATAAATTTTAAAATTTGTGTAGACCTATTTAGTAGACAACTCTCTATAAATTAAAAATTATTAAAGTAACATTTCAATAGAGATTATTATCATTCATAAACAATAAAAAAAACTATAACATGAGAATTCGAACATGATATTTAAAAAATTTATAATCATCAACATCTCACCGCCATAATCGCAGTCAGTCAAAGGAGTGAAATGATCTCTAACCCGTGCAAGCCGTCGAAAAAATACACTTGCACAACCTTTGTAGTATGGAGCACAGAGACCCCCCCTCCCTGAGGTCAAGATAGTCTCATCACAGGAAATCTCTCAACTGGATGATCATAACACTGACATCGTCAACTAAACCTCGTGCAACATATAAATCCACGAGCTTTTTGCAGGCAGCAAGCCGCAATTGTTTATCGGAGCCTACGCACAAAGGCCGGGCGATATCGACAGCCTCTTGATTGGTAACCTTATCCCACCCGGGCTCGGCGGGGAGGACAGAGGGCGGAGGGTGTAGCGTTGGGTTTGCATACCTTGATCCGGGTGAGGAAGACGCCGTCGCCTGGTAAGGATGACCGCCGGTGAGGAAGACGCCGCCGCCGGGTGAAGAAGACCGCCGATAAGGATGACGCCGCCGCTGGGTGAAGAAGACCGCCGGTGAGGAACACGCGAAGATGATGCAAGGAGGTGAGATGGACGACCCCGTGTGTGAATGCAAGGCGCGACATCTTACTCAAAAAAAATTTGCTACGGGCTTGTTTTTATTTAGAAAGAGATTTTAACGGAGTAGGACACTTCCCTAAAAATTGGGGAAGTTACCACCAAACGTTGTCAGTGGATTCTCTACTTCTATTTTTAAATTTAAGATGGAAAAATGAGAAAAAAAACATTCCCAAACACCTTATAAAAATGTGGGCCAGTAAAATCCACTTTCTTGAACCTTAGCCGTAGTCTTCATTCCAGAAAAGCGCCCCCCACATGCAAGATTATGACAAAAATTCAGAACAGATTCTTGCTCCGCTTCAGGGACACATCTTATTATGATCTGATCAGGAATAATATGAAACAGCTCTGGGTCCTCCCAAAAATAGTGTTTGACCATTGAAAAAATTGATCCTTTTCCTATTTAGTCCACCCTCCCGGGATCTATCCTAATCAAACTCTTGCAACAATAAAATCCACCGAATGAGATGGGGTTTGGCATCCTTCTTGTAAAGCAAGTATCTCAAAGTAGAGTGATCAGAATAAATAATGGCATTAGCCCCTAACAGATATGAGCGAAATTTCTCTAGGACGAAAATAACAACGAGCAATTCTTTCTCTATGGTGGTATAATTCAATTGAGCATCGGCGAGGGTGCGACTCGCATAGTAGATTACCACGAGCTTATTATCAATTCTTTGACCCAAGACAGCTCCAATAGCATAGTCTGAGGCATCACACATAATTTCAAAGGGTAGCGACCAATTTGGAGATTGAAGAATTGGAGCTTGAGTTAGGGCCACTTTCAAGGAATTGAATGTCTCTAAGCACGAATCATCAAGATTGAAAGGAGTGTCCTTGGCAAGCAACTGAGTGAGCGGACGAGCAATGGTAGAGAAGTTTTGAATGAATCATCTATAGAATCCTGCAGGGCCAAGGAAAGAACAGATTTGCTTGACAGATGTGGGAGGAGGAAGATTAGAAATCAAATTGACCTTAGCTTTGTCAACCTCTATTCCCCTTTCTGAAATGACATGGCCTAGTACTATCCCTTCTCTAACCATAAAATGCCTCTTCTCCCAGCTTAACACAAGATTCAATGCCATGCACCTCTTCAGCACTTTGTTGGAACGCTGGTTTTGATGATGACACTATATGAATCATGTTGGGACTGAACTACATAAGAATCTTCACATTGAACAAACCATTCATTTGTCTAAGTGTCAAAACTCAGGTCCATGCACATATAGGCACTTAGTCATTTAGGTCGATGCATGTCCAGGTCGTAATTAGATAAGGTTGATGCTTGTTCAGGTCTCAGTTAGGTAAGGTCGATGCACATTCATACTTTATTCACACATTTCATGCATGAAGTCACACAGGTCGGTGCATATATTCACCCGTAGTGTATTAGGTCGATGCACATTGCATCTTGAGTAAAGCAAGGTTGATGCACATTGTACCTTGAGTAAAGCAAGGTCGATGCACATTGTACCTTGAGTAGAGCAAGGTCGATGCACATTGTATCTTGTGTAAGACAAGGTCGATGCACATCCATACACTCACTCTATAAGGCCGACGCTCATGCTAGTTTTATGCAATCCAAGTCGAAGCATGTTCTGCAGCATGTTATACAGGTCAATGCACACATTATAGCATACTCTACAAGGTCGATGCATATTATTTAGCATGTTGTACTTGGTCTATTCACGTATAGAGTCTAAGGTCTACGCATACATATAGGTCTGTGCATATTTAGGGTCTATGCACATGAAGCATCTATGTCTGTGCACATGCATTGTCTAGTGTTTTAAGGTCTATGTACATGAACCATCTAGGTCTATGCACATGCATTGTCTAGTGTCTTAAGGTCTGTGCACATGATGAATTCATGGTCTGAGCACATGTGAAGTCTATGTACATGTAATGTCCAGGTCGATGCATACACTGATTCTAAGTCATTAAGTCTATGCTTTGGGAATTACACTTGGTATATCTGCATACGTTTGATATGAGCAATTGAGTTCTATGAATTTGATTAAGCATGTATTCTCTTTATCATAAGTAAGGTGTTTTATGAAATGACTATTGTCTGGTTGACAGGTACAACCAAACATGAACTTTCAAGCAATTACTCATTTGATCAAACAGTTGGTCGATGCATCTTATGAACATTGTAGATCAACAGAAGTCAAGTTATCAGAATCACCTAACTATTTCAGTGGGCCACCTGGGCTCGTTAGCTTATCCTTCCAAGACACGTGATCCCATGACAGTTAATGGCTCGTGATCCAAGGCGATCCTTTGATCAAAATTATTTTCCATGTGGATTCACTCCTTTCTCAAACTTTGACACGTGGACTGATTCGCCCAACTTCTCTAAAAGTCTCTGGCGGGAATTCTCCCTCCACACGTTGGATGAATCTACGTGGGGGCCACATGATCCTGTTCGTCTGATATAAATAAGATGAAGAAAGAATGAGATAAGTAGAAGAATAGATCAGTGAGAATAGATCAGTGAGAGGAAGAGTAGATAGAGAGAAGAATAGAGAATTCACGTGTGAAGAGAAAAAGTCAGTTGATGGAGTAGAGTGAATTCAGAGAGTAAAAGAGCAAAGTGTTGAAGATCGTGAGTGAGTCGCAGAAAAGGGAAAGAGGTCAAGAACAAAGAATCAGAATTGAGAAGAAAAAGAGAGAAAGGAGATCGTGCTGTAGTAACTATCTCTAGATCAGATCTGGGATAGTTCTGCTCATTGGAGCTACATTTAATTGCTCATTTATTCAGTTCTTTGTTTTCATTCCTTTGTACTTTTCTTTCATCTTTACACTTCAAGCTGTTTAGCAGCGATTAGCTAAGCTGTAATGCTCAGCAGTCAGTCATGTTGTTTGGCAGCGGATAGCTAAGTTGTAATGCTCAGTAGATAGCCAAGCAGTAATGCTCAACAAATAGCAAGCTATGTTACTCATCAATTGTAGGGATTTATCTCCAAAGCTGTGGATCAGCATTTCAAGCCATGTATCAGTAGAATCCACACTCAGGTCTCAGTGTGGGGTGGATGTAGGTGAAAACTGAACCACCTAAAATTCCCTGTGTCTTTTGTGATTATCTTTGCATGTACAGCTTCGATAGATGCATGATTAGGAACGATCTCTATGAGCATATACACTTGATCTTTGCTAGAATATTCTCCTTAATTTCTGCACTGTCTCTTCTGCTTCATCCATCTGGTAAGATCTAGTGTAGTCATTTCTTTTATTCCGCAAAAGTTTTTATGGAGATACATTCACCCCCCCTCTGGATCTTTGTCGGGCTTACGTTGCATAGCACCTAAATCCCAACAATTGGTATCAGAGCAGGTTTCTGTGATATAAGATCCAACGATCTGTAGATCTGATCCTGCCTTCTCTCCTGGTGCAATTTGCTCTCAGTGTTTCTATTGCTGTCCACTCTCTGATTTATATTTATTCTCCATGGCTAATCTTCCAAAATTTGACGGTTTTAGCTTTTATGCTTGGCTAGGAAGATTCAGAGATTATGTGATCTCTGTAGATTCAATATTAAGGGCTTTAATTACATACGGTCCATATGATGTTCCAGAGGATCAATCTAAATGGAAAGTCGTTGATAGACTAAAGAATGCAAAAAACTTGAAAGCCCATGGGATGGTAAAGAGGGCGATAGATATTAACATGTTTCCTAATGTCACTATGTGAAGGACTACGGAGGAAATCTTGGATAAAATTAATCCAGTCCATGAAGAGAAGGAAGATCAGAAATGTTTTGTGGCCAGTGATGTAACTACTGAAGAAGTGGTAAGTTCTCCTTTTGAAAATTACACAGTAGATCATTTTGGGCATGTATGTAACATGATTAATTCTATTGTTTTGATGATGTCTGTCTATGAAGTCATTAATAGGTTTGACCTGTATTTGATAATGTCAACATTCATGCATTTCAGGTCATTGTAAGCAAGAATAAGAAAATGGCATAGAAAATGAGACAAATGTTAGCACAAGAATCAAGGCAGGTGATAACACAATAGGGTGCATGAAAATCCAAGCAACAAGCATGCACAGATATCAAGAAATGGTTGGTAGGCACAGAAAGTAAGAAAGAGCTTGGCAAAAGAATGAAAAGATTATTCTGCAGTTTTTAGTCTGGTGAAGACTAAGGTTGATGCATAGTTCAGTTCTGTGCATATCAAGGTCGGAGCACATTTCGCTAGCACAAGCCCAGGTCGATGCTACCTCACATTCCACAGAACACAGGTCGATGCACATCATTGTTCATGAAGAAGCAAGGTCGTTGAACATCTGACTAGCACACTAACTAAGGTCGATGCACCTTCTGCCAACGCTAGACTAAGTTCGATACATGTTACTATTCATGAAGAAATAAGGTTGATGCACATTACTATTCATGAAGAAGTAAGGTCGATGCACATTCCAGTTTGCTGCGTATCAAGGTCGATGCACATTGGCTACTTCTGAAGGTAAGGTCGATGCACATGCGTAAGCTGAAGGACTAAGGTCGACGCATATTCAGCCTTTGAAGAAGTAAGGTCGATGCACCTTCTGCCTAGCACAAGCCAAGGTCGGTGCACATCTCGCTAGCTCAAAATAAAGGTCGATGCATGTTGATAGGTCTATGCATATGTGACTATCAAGGTCGGTGCATATATCTTCTACTGGCCAGGTAAGGTCGATGCACATTCATTCTCTGGCATATAAGGTCGATGCACATTTGCATTTTGGACTACTAAGGTCAATGCACATCCACCTTGTGGCATACCAGGTCGGTGCACATTTGCACCTAAGCTATACAAGGTCAGTGCACATTGTTGACACCCATTTTTTGCCTATGAGTTGAGTCATTCCTCTTACCATCATTTATTGATGTCTCGAGTTGTCCATTGCTCATTGGGCTATTTTCAGGCACGTCTTTGAGCTTATTTTATGGGTACCTCCCTCCCTGCCTAGGTCTAACCTCAGATTCGGGCTTAATGGGCCCTGATTTCCCTTGATTTCAATTGGTTTTGGGTTAAGTGGGCTCATTTATCCCATTTTATCAATTTCAAATCATCCAGGCTTTACACGGTCTAACGACCGGCCGTTCAGTGACTAGGCGGTCTTGTTGGAACCGTTTACAGATTTATTAGATATTTGATTTTTTGAATTTCCACCGACAAGCCATTGCACAGTCGAAGATCAGCCATTTTACTTCCATTGAACGGCCAGGCTTTAGACCGTCCCGTTCCCCAGAGTCCTCAGCCGGTTTGTTTTTCGGATAATTATCTATTTATCCTATTTTTTTCGATTTATCACCGACATGTGTACACGGCCTAGCATTGGACCGTTTTATTCATTGAGTGGTCTAGCAGTAGACCATCTTATCCTGAAAAGTCCAACACCGTGATGGCCGGTTAGTTCGGTGGATAATTGGATAATTTCTTATTTTATTTTATTTATCACCGACAGTGTTGGATGGTCTAGCAATAGACTGTGTAATTGTTTGGGCGGCCTATCGCGTGACCGTGTACTTGCTCGAATACTGTGGATTGTTTGGATTTTCTCTCTCCGTCCATGGTTAAACCCCCACCTTTCTTCGCCATTTTCTCTGCAGTTTCTCAACAAAATGGGGTGTCGTTACATCCTGGTGGAAGATTGGATTATTATCCACGGATTTTGTTTGATAATCTCGGATTTTTATCCACTGAGAAACCCTAATTTCAAGGTTGGACTTTCAAGGGTCTATAAATGGAACCCTCAGTCCAAGCTTGAAAAGGGGGGGATCCAACGTCGATGGTGAAGCTCTGCCAGAATTTTGAGCGAACTGTAGTCAGGGAGGGAGGCTTTCTACATCCTTCTAAGCCTCCGGTACAGGGAGTAGTTGCTTTTTTTTTGGCGTTTGGTCTAGGTTTTAATAGTTCTTTCACCCATTGCATACTTCTTTTCACCATCTTCTTCCCACGTTTTTGGTCCATTTCACATCATTTTCGCACCATTCCTATTGTTTTGACGCCCTATAGGGGTTTAAAAACCTCCCAGGTATCGCCTATTCCATGCTATTATGTTTATTATCCATTCTTTTTTATAGTTACTACACTTCCTAGGGCTAACTTGGGTTGCATTTTTGTGTTCTCCATGTTGTCTTGCAGGTCAGCATCAGCATAGCACGAGGCCCATCCCCTCTGTCCCGCCGGAAGGGGTGGAGGATCGAGTCCCACCACTTGGGGTCTGGCGACATTATGCGGTCTTATTCCGTCCGTCTGTAGAGGAGAGCGATCATCCTTTAACCGTTCTGGTCCTATCAGTGGCCTTTACTGAACCGTTCCGTCTCCAGTCAAGCTTCGTCCCACTTCCATTTTCAACGTTGGAACGGTGTATCGAGCAGCCGTGCTATCCATAGAGCGGCCCGTCCTAGACCGTGTACCAGCGTTGCTTCTTCCACGCGAGTGTCCTCCCTTTTCCAAGGCACGTTGTGCTATCTTGCAACATATGCGTGTCTTGGTGGCGATCACATCCACACACCTTCTTCTACCCCTTTAGCATCACTTTTCATTCATTCTTCACACTAGAAAGGTATGAGAGGTACAAAGGGGAAAGATAATGTCTACACCTTTTTTGGCGATCACGGTGGTACACCTAGTGCCCGTCGTGCTGTTGTTTTGCTGATCTACGTTTCTTGTGCTTGGTTAGGGTTTCTTTTAAGTGATTTCAGGTTGCTATTTCATCCACGTTGGGTTGCTATCTCGGAGTTGTACGCGGTTCTTCTAGGACCGCTCACGTCTCCCCGCGGTCGGACGATAGGCCGCCCTGTCAGGCCTTAGGTGCGTTCCTGCACTAGTTTCTGTCACGCCATTATTGACTGGGCGGTCTGATTCTGGCCACTCTAGAGTTTCCACAGTCATCTTTTAGACCGTCCATTTCCACCTCACGAGTGTTTTGTTCTGTCTAAGCCTGTTAGCTTCAGCGGTCCTCTCCGGATCGTGCATCTGTCCCCACGGTCCTCCAAGAGGCCGTTCACCTCTGCTTGCTCAGGTACGCTACTTGTCTTCATACGCTTGTGATTCTACTGATTCTCTGTGGTCTGTTTTAGGCCGTCCCATAGGTTGCACGGTCGGTCGACAGACCATCCAGTCATCTCAAGTACGCGTCTCAGTTCTGTGTTCTTTTTATTTCTTCTACTGCACCCTGTGACTGAGCGGTCCTTCCAAGACCGTCTACCTCCCTGAGCGGTCTCCCATCAGACCATGTTTTACTGCTATAGTGCACCCATGATTACCATTTCGGCTATTATTTCCCATTATCTCATACTTATCTGGTGCTGTTTTGATCTCCCATGATCTTCATTTGACGTTGCATAATCATTGTTATATTTGTTTGATCATTGCTTGTTAGATTTAGGCTAGATCTTGCATGCACTCCGGTGCACATAGGATTCATTCGTATTTACCATATTAGTTGCATTCCTACCTTGGTAGGGGATCCTCTCGTCTCCATATTCCTTGGAGCCGACTAGGCGACCTTACCCGGGTCCTCTGTAAGTCCCCGTGAGCCGTGGATTCCGACACAGACACCTGGCGGTTGTACCTTTTCCACCCTTAGGTTTGCATTTGCATACGTCTGAGGGAGACAACCTTAGATTAACCCAAAGTTTGGCCTCTTCCCATAGGGCACCTATGTCTTGAGGGATCTATGCGTAATTAAAATCATTAAAAGGGCCCACCAAAACTTTGGAAAATAAAAATTAATGATCATATCAACTTGTTTGATCTTGGTGGAACCCTCTCACATTCATATTCTTTGTTGGGTTTACCCCCAAGCCCATTTGTGGTGTTGTGTGTTGCATTTTCCCATTCATTTAGTCATTCGTGGTCCATTGTTCTGAGTTGCATTCGCATTTGCATAAGTCCGTTCGTCTCCCACCCTCTTCCCTCACATCATCTCCCCCTCTCCTTTTAATCTTTGAGCCCTGTGGATGCACTAAAATTCGGAAAGAATCGGTTCGTTCGTTGATCGGGTTAATTCATCTATTAGTGCGAGGGCGTGCCAGTCACAAAGTGACGATTTATTCGAGCTTCACGGAAGCCCATGGTGCGCTCGATCTGACTAGTCAGACGATTGCGTGGTTCGGGTCAGGACCGAAACCCACCGTGCCATAAAGGCCACAGCGTTATTTGCATCCCCCATACGGGGGAACACCCTTGATTGATTGCTGGGAATAAGGGCCCTACGGCCTGAGATTCATGGTAACAAAGCGAGAACAACGATCTCGGATCACGTTTAAACAAACCCACGTTGGGACGTAAAATGTTCATACATACGTATATGTTGGTCACTCACGGACCATTTCGTGTTCGGGCGGAAGTCCGCATTTGTAGCGTCGAAGATGACGATAAAACCGTACGGATGTCTGCTGTAGGTACGGCAAGTTTAATGCGGATGCGAGATCAGATCCCGGAAGAAGTGGGTCAAGCTGATGAATTATTGGCCCAAGAGGTGCCCGGATCATGACCATGTCGGGGATTCCGAGGCCCACGTCCGATACCAAGGGGCATCATTGCTTTTCTATTCACGCATAGTCCGGGGGAGAGGGTTGTTAAGTGTGAAACACGAACTCGCCAACGTGTGCCCTCGCACGCGGATCGACCTGTGCAGTCAGGTCGCGGGGTTCGACCTGCCCGATCAGGTCGCGGGGGTCAAGGGGGGCAGCGCCCCCGGAACAAAAATTTTAGTTATAGCAGGGGTAATCTTTGATTATTGCCTTCATATTCCTTTCATTTGTTTTATCCATTAGCTTAAAGCCTTTTCTCTTGTTGGTTAATCATTCTTTCTCTTTTAGGCACGCCGGTCTAAGGAGACACCAAGAGAAGATAGGGCGCGCTGGTTAAATGGAAAGTGGGATGCGCGCCGGTTTAAGGAAGCCAAGGGGGCGCGCCGGATAAGGGGATGCCAAGGGGCGCGCCGATTAATGGCCAATGAACAGTATGGCGCGTCGGAATAAGCACAATGGGGGGGGGGGCACGCCGGTTAAGGGAAAGAAGGGGAGGCGCGCCGATTTTGGGCTCCAAATAGGAATGGGGGTGCACTATTTATTCCAATATTTCGAGAGTGGTTTTGAGTGTGGCGTTAAACCGGCGCGGGTGGTGAGCACGCCGGATTAGCCCGCGTCGGATTAGAGGCGTGCCAGCTGTTGATCGTTTGTTTGCCTATCTTTGATCTTACTTTTGAGGTCTGCTAAGTAATATGGCAAGATGACAAACAAGCAATCAAAGATCTGCTCAAACCTATGAACATGTGAACATGAACCTAGGCAATCATAGCTAGCTCTAGCATGGGCATGCTATCTCAATCAAATTACGCTAAGGAAAAGGAAAAACACACGCCGGGGCGTGGAGCAAGGAGTAAATAAAAACACACCACTAGGGGTGGAACAAGCAAGGAAATAAAGATGTGATGAAGGAAATAGCTATTGCCCAGCACTAAGGAAAGATGTGATCGCCACCAAAGTAAACACAAGTCAAAGACTCGAATATACCTTGGAAATAGGAGGATGAAGCACCCGCCCACGGGAGAGAAAACCAAAGAAAGCCTGCAGATCAGCTTGAAAGTGACGGCCAGAGACCCGTGCGTCGCTTATAAATAACGGTCCCACCCTAGACCGCCAGAATAGAGTGACGCTCCTAAACCAGACCGTCAGACAACCTGCAGTAGTAAAGCTTGAATTCTTTTAACTCCAACTCTTCCAGCCGGCTAGAAGACTTGGGCCTCGTGCTAATGAACCTGTAAACCTACCAAAGAAATAGAAAGACAAGACAAGACAACCTCAATCAACCCTCTTCACAAGCATAGCATCAATTCTTAAAGAACTTAAGAACATCAAAAGGAGAGGGAATTACCGGGGAGTTTTGGTTTTTTAACCCCTCTGGGCGTTTTCAAAAGTTGGGAGGATGTTTGTATGCTTAAAACAACAGTGAAAAAACGTGGAGGAGGAGGAGGGACAATGCTCTGTTTAAAAAGACCAAGGAAGAACTCAAGCATGCAAAGATGAACTTGAAAGATCAAAAACAAAAGTACTCCCTTGACTGGAAGATGGATGGACGTGGGAAGCAACTCCTCCTGGATGAAGATGGCTCCTGGGTTCGGCAGCACTTCGTCGTGAATCAAAAATCTCCCCCCTTGATTATGAAATCAAAGGTTCTATTTATAGACCTTCAAAACTCATGGGTCGAGTTGAAGATAAATCAGCCAAGAAAGGAGGATAATCCTTAGCAAATCTTTGAGGATAATATCAACAAGAGTCCAAAGAAACAAACGAGAGGTCCTGAGGATTAGAATTGAAGGAGATAACGCCAATCCAAAACCCTATCTCGTCCACGGAGTAGCAGAGAAAAGGCCTGAACTGTCAGGACTCTCTGAAGGAAGTAACGGTTGCACGATAGACCGCCACTTGGAAGTAACGCATCAAGGTATGACCGTCATTTTCAACCCTATCCAAAGGATAAGATCGACGGGAAGAAGATCTAAACAATAGGACTCTGCAAGTAAGTAACGGCCAGGGAAAAGGGCGTCATAAGGAAAAAACGGCTAGAGAGCAGACCGTTATTATCAAAGGACAACGAGGCCCTAAGTCTTGGGACTCTTCAAAGAGTAACGGCCTAGGCTTCATGCGTTATTATGAAATGACGCGCCTAGTCCAGACCGTTATTATCATTGATTTTCAAGAAAATAGAATGGAGGGATTGCCAAGCTCTTGAACAAAGTGCCACCAGGAACCAGGTCTAATCCAGGAATTGAGACCCAGAAAACAGGCTTCAACTGATTAAAAGGAATTCAATGAAGAGTGAACAACTCAGAGCATCATATTGAATAAATAAGGAGATGACCCGACTTATTGGGTATAAAACGGGTGTCAACAGATGCCCCTCCTTAACGTCCTCTTTGCAGGGGAAGGAGCGGAAGTGAAGCGAAAGTGAAATGGAACATGGAGATGAAGCGGAAATGAAGCGGAGTGGATCAAAAAGAGGGCGTTAAGGTAAACGACACCCGTTCTTCACCAACAAGCGATAAGAATTTTCTGGAAAAACTTCAAAACTGATCACAAGGAAATAGCTAACCAAAGGACGCAAGTCTGGAGGATTTAATTAACTAAGGAAAGGAAACACGGCTGGCCGCCGGAGGCAACGGAAAGGAAAGAGACTAAACTCCAGACAGGAATCTTCAGTCAACCAGATCAAGCGAGCAAATCGAAGGAAATCTTCAAATTCAGAGTGGAATAATTCTCCTTATCCAGGATCAAGAACACAGCTGTTCACCGTCAATGAGACCTCTTGAACAAATGAAGCTCATGAATGCTCAAAGAATGCGTATGATGCATGCTGGGCTAAAGAAAAACAAATCTTCAAAGTTTATGCAAAGAAAGATAAAATAACAAGATACTCGAGAATAATATTGCTAGATTGGGGAAACCAGAGTCAAGATACCATCTGCAACCACGGCGTGCAAGATAGAACCGTCATCCTCAAATTTTCCAACCTAACGGCCTATCCAACGATTATTCATGTGAACTTAGATCATCATCATTTTTGTTTAAGGGGAACATCAGATCCCAGGACACCTGAATGACCAGCCGGTTCTCGAGGTAATATATTATAGATAACATATAGTAATGCATTAAGGGATAAGGGAACGAGATACAATACCTGACTTACCTGCCTAACGAGCGGCAGAGCGTGCCTTCTGTTCATAATCTTTCATAAATAGGTTAGCCAATAAGATAGTTATGATAATAGTTAAGGCATAACCATTGTGATAAACTCATCAAAATGTTTTCATGATGGAGATAAGTTTAAACATTAAATTTGGACCATTCATTCATCAAGAAACTTGCAAGCATATAACGGCCCGACTCAGGAGCGTCACATAAAAATAACGGATTAAGCCTAGTCCGTCAACACCGAGTCGGTTCAAATTCTTCAATAAAACAGTCGTCACAAGCGACGGCCTTAGAGGGGGCGTCAGAGTTATGTGACGGTCTAACGATGGACCGTCGCTTCTCCTGAGTTTTCAAAAAAAACAAACCGAACGGCCGTTCGGTCTCATTTCACGCTCAAACAACCAAAACGCCAAACCAGAAAACCCACCGGCGACCTCCATCTCCACCCTCCAATGGCCGGCGACGAGGCACCGCAGCCACCACCTCAGAAGAGAGGGAGAGGAAAGAAGATGGCCATAAGGCGGTTCCACCGCCGGCTCGAACGAGAGATCACCCCACCGCCCGTGGAGGAAGAACCAAGGGGAAGGGAGCCAAGGGAAGAGGAGGAGGTCCCTACGGTCGTGGAAGAACCAACCGAAGCCTCCTTGGGTGCAGAGGAGCCCAAGGAACCAGAGCAGAAGAAGAGGAAGGTCCTCGACCATGAGGTAGGCCCTCCGCCCCAATTTTTAAATTTTTGATTTTTATGTTTTTATTTATGAATGCATGTGGGGGATAAGGGTAGAAATGGGTCTATGAACCCACTAGGAACACTTGTAGGCCATTTGGCCAAAGTGAGAAATCATGGGGATGCAGGGGAGAAATTCCCTACTGGCAGACTAAGTGACGGTCCCGCCAGCGACCGTCACTTCTCTGACGCTTCAGGATAAGGCCGTCAGAGACAAGTAACGCCCTATCCCAGGGCCGTTACTTCTGCCAGGGTTCCAAACTCTTTTTAGGGTTTTCAATTTTCAAATTTTTGTTTTTCTTTTCGATATTTAATGTTTATGCAATGTCTATATGATGCAAATGGACTAATTAGTGCTCTAATATGCAATGCAGGGAAAGAGGAGATCGAGGATCTCATGGCTGCAGATTCGGGCGGTGTACCAGGCACTGCCCGATTACCAGAGAGACAGACTCGCAGAGATGGGTTTCGCCGAGATGCTCAGCATCGAGGTGATCCGGATGGATACGCCGTTGCTGTATGCTTTGCACGAGAGGTGGGACCCAGTTAGCAGGGCGTTCATCTTCCCGTGGGGCCACATGATCCCCACGCTAGAAGACATGGCGAGGATTACAGGACTGAGGGTCCATGGCTCCGCGGTGACGGGATGGACATACGGCGACTATCGGGAGATAGCGCAGCAGCTACTGGGGTTGGACCTGATCAGGCCGGGCCAGTCTTCATCCCAGCTCTCGAGATCGGTGCTGCAGGAGAGTTTGGGGCTGAGAGGGGCAGCGATTGCCGTGGGGGAACTGCCCGAGGAGCATCTGGGCAGAGTGATTGACCAGGTGCGCCCTCGCGTGGCGGCAGAGGCAGGAGAGGAGGGAGATCGAGTGCTGAGACGCTTCCTGATGCTGCTGTTCGGGAAGCTCCTGTTCGCGACTCGGGCGGATGTCATCAGCTGCAAACTGCTGCCGCTGATAGAGGATCTGAGCAGAGTGAGGAAATATGCCTGGGGAGCAGCGGTCTTGGCCTTCCTGATTAACTCGTTGAGCACCACGGACCGACTGACGATGCTGGGAGGCTTCTCGCCCTTCCTACAGGTAAAAATGCGCTTAAATGCTTTTTAATATGCCATGATGTATGCTATGATTGATGATTTATGTAACTGACTTGACTTCTAAATGCAGATCTGGAGCTACATGTACCTCCCGGGCATTGGGAGAGGTGTATTACTCCATCCCGGCCTCATACCAATCGCGAGGCGATGGTCGGTGGCGAGGGACACGGGATCGATCCTTAGATTGACCCGGACGATCCAGGAGGACCTGGACTCCTACCCACACACATCGGTAAGCCCGAGACTCAAAATGATTTCTATATGCTTCTATATGCTGACAAATGCTGACAAATGAATGAAATGCTTTCAGGTGAGATGGACCCCGTACCGCAGCGAGGGCTACACAGGACAGCCGTGGGTGGAGGCGTCCTTATCGTACCGGGGGCGAGACATATGGTTGCATTGCATCCATATCATCGAGCCTCTTCACTACAGGCTGATCCTGCGGACTCGGGGACTACACCAGCCCGAGGTGACCTTTCCACACCGCAACGATGATCGCCCAGGAAAGTCGGCGAGGGGCATTAGCGGGAGCGTGGATTGGCGCGCCCGGAAGGCAAAGTACGTCCTCGACTGGAGGCAGCGAGGCAGGGCCGTGAAGGAGCGGGCAGAGAGCGACGAGGCCTACCTGAAGGCCTTCGCTCGACACTACGGCGACCGGGTATACCGAGGTACCCGACGACCGGTATGCAATTCTAAACTAAAAACTCTCTTTTATATGATGAAATGTGGATGTGATATGCTGGCCTATGTTTTCTATATGCAGCTCGATCCTGAAGGGCGGATAGCGGAGCTAGAGGGATTACTCCACTCTACCATCCTGCAGCGGGATGAGTATAGGACGGCGCTGGAGCTCCTGGTGAGACTCTAAATGCTTATGATATGACTATGATTATGCATGATGCTAATGCTTCGGCTATGACAATGCAGCGAGCAGAGGGAGCTCAGCGAGCAGGACCAGACGCCCCATCGTCGTCCTCGCAGCCTGCGGGAGACAGGGTTGGGCGAGATGCTGACTTTGCTCGGGCAATTGCCCGGGCCGAGGAGGCGGAGGCCACCCTCGCGGAGCGGGTAAGATACTTACATGCTTTATGATTATGCTTATGCTAATTAAATTTATATGACTAACCTATATGCAATGCAAATGCAATCTACAGGCGATAGAGCTAGCAGCGGCAGTGGCGGAGGCCACCCAGGCGAGGGCAGAGGTAGAGAGGAGCCGGGCCGAGACTGATCGAGCTCGAGCAGAGACGGAGCTCGTGCGGGCAGAGCTAGCCCGACTGAGAGCGGAGACCCCTCGTCATGTGGACGATGTGGAGATGGAGCGACTTCGAGCAGATTTAGCACGAGCACAGGCCGAGGTGAAGGACCTTCGCCTTGGGACTGCGGATCTTGATCGCTACCGGACCGAGGCACGGGAGACGCGACGCCAGATCTTCACACTGAAGATTAGGCTGCAGACCATGGAGCAGACGGTCCGGATGCTAGGCCGGGCACCAGAGCGGAGTTCTTCCCGGAGCGGGGCTCATAGGAGTGCTGCCCCTAGTGGCTCGGTTGGGGATTTCTTAGTTAGTTCCGCCGGCCAACAGAGAAATGAGAGGGCAGAGAGAGGACAGCAGGAGGAGAGTGCTTCCATAGCACCGCCACCCAGGAAACCCGAGGGTGGAGAGGATGAGGGCGGCCCGACTGATAAGCCGGCCGAATGATGTACTTTTATGCTTTTCTTACCACTTGTACATGCCCTTTTATGAAAATGAAATTTTTGTTGACTTTTTATGTGGATGTATGAATGAATGAGTGATTGAAAGTACGCATGATGGATGTGTATGTGTGAATGAATGCTTGTGTGGAGAAGGTGTGGTGTACAGATGTGAAAGACCACCAGGTCTAGGCAAAGAATAGACTAACTGCCTGAATTTAGTAGCAGAGGAAATGACGGTCTGGTCTTGGACCGTCATAATCAAATGACGCGCCTACCTTAGGCCGTCATTCATGAAACATCTTATTCTGATAGCCGGGCTGCAGAAGAAATAGCGGCCCATGGTAGGAGCGTTAAAAGAAAACAACGGCCCTAGACCGGACCGTTATTCATGGCAGAACATGGTTTTAGAACTACTCGCAGAAAATGCGACGGCCTGAAGGAGACGCGTCATAACGAAACGACGGTCCTAACCTGACCGTTACATGGCGTTCAGCCCAGAAGAGAGAGACTTGAGCGATTTGAAGGATATAACGGATTAGGGTTCGTCCGTTGAAAGGCGACGGTCTGAGACCGGACCGTAAACAGCCACAGAACATGTTTTAAGAAAAACCCAACCCACAGAAAAAGTGACGGCCCAGGGTAGGCGCGCCAGAGTGAAGTAACGGCCCTACGACAGACCGTCAGAGTCTGGGTCGTTTCCAAAAACGGATTCGGCCGTGAGAGCTTAGAGTCCGAGGTTCAGCCACTTAATCTCTTGCTAGAACTTATCCAAATTTCAGATAAAGCCTCCCAACTCCAATCTTATCCTTCCAAAGTTAATAAAAAGCCCCAGCAACTTGGGAAACTTACCCAAAATCGCAGTTTGCACAAAAAAAACTCCGTTCTAGGGTTGAAGAATTCTCCCTAATCAAGCAGAAATCAAGATGAAGAGATGCTTCGAGATGGCGGCTATGGCAGAGAAGATCTACACCGGCCCTAAGGCTGCAAGGAGGGAACATGGGGAGCTTCAACGGCTGTCCTCGATCCCCAAGCATCTAAGCTCTAATGTCCAAAGGGTGGTAAGCTTGCATGACTTCATCTAAAGTTCAGATTTTTTTTTTTTTTTTTTTTGCTGCACTTTAATTTTCTTCGTAACTTTCCTTCTTCTTTTCTTCTTCAAGCCTCTTCCTGGCCCAAGGTGTTATTCCAACCTGAAGTGGGTGGCTCCCATGGTAAAGGCACTCCCTTTAGAGGTGGTATCAATCCTCAAAGCATGGCACCTCCAACCCCTCTTGGTTCTAGGCAAAAACTTCCAGAAATTGTCTTTGGATTGGCCATGCCTTTCAGCCCTAGTGGAACTATGGCATCCACAAACTCATACCTTTATCTTCCCCTCATTTGAAGCAACCGTCCTATTGGAGGAGGTAGAGACCTACCTAGCCCTTCCTAAGACTAAGGCGGGGGATGAGGATCGGGTTTGCTATACAATAGAACCTATTGATCCGTCCTTGATCTTAAGCGACTTCATTCATAACCCAAAGGACGTGCGGACCATGATCAGCCCGCGCCACATTCACTTGATCCCTATAGCACAATGGATAGTGTCTCACTGTAAAAATAAGTGGGAGAGACACGAAGCAATAGCCAAGGCGGTGGCGGTTTGCTTGTGCGGGGTCTTCCTTTTCTCCACGACCGACCACCTCTTAGATATCCAAAATCTTAGCATTATTAGTGGACTGTGGCGGGGTATGTCTATTTCTCAAGCGGTCCTCTCATACCTCTATGAAGGACTAAGCTCGGCTTGCCTTGGAGGGCCTTTGTTCGGTTCCATGATACTCCTTGAGTGTTGGATAGGAGTGAGAATCAAATTCCTTCCTAAGGAAGATATAACTTCGGCGAGCCGGATCTTCGGGAGCCATCCTCTCTTCTTCATTGGAGGGGCTTTTGGATATTCTCCTCAGGTTGAATGCAAGACAGCGGATAAGAAAACTCGGGATGAATGGCGCCTCTTCTTCAACACTTTACCAATGGACAAGTTCATCATGCGACCAAGAGTCCTCCGAAGTGCCCTTCTTAAAATACAGCGGCGCCAAGGCCTCGACCTCCAGCTAGTAGGGAACACTACCATGGCGATCTACAACCCGCACCGATGCCATCTTCAGATCGGATTACCTCGAATCAGCGTTTCTGCACTATCACACTACCCTCCCCTTTTACCTAGGAAGATGGGGACCGAGGAAGATGAAAGAGCGATCCGGAACGCACTAACCATGTGGGAGATCAGCAAGGTGCGTCCGTGGCAAGCAGAAGTTGAAGAGAACGACGACACACGCCGAGATTACTTGAAAGAGTTAAGAAGAATCCGCGCTCTTGCGGATAAGAAGTCGAATGTATCTTGATTCCTTTTGCTTGTAAAAGATGTTATTAGATTGCCATTTCAGAATTTGATTTATCACGACTTATACTTTACTAAACTTGCTTGAATAAGATGAGATTGCCTTAATTGAAAGAACCTGAGTTGTGTGCTTTGGAAGATTAGACCGATATGAATAAACAGAGTTTCTGGGGGGAGTAACGGATACCCTTTGGGCCGTTATTATTATACGACGGTCCGGAGTAGGCCGTCAGAATGGAAGTAGTAAGAACTCATTCTCTGAAGGATGCGACGGATGGATCTTGGGCCGTTATTTGAAAGTAACGGTATGTTCTCAGACCGTCATGATGATGGTTTAACGAAAGGAAGAAAGCCCGTGCCTGAAGGAAGTGACGGTCCGAGGGGGACCCGTTAAACGAATGTAACGGTCTGATGCTGGCGCGTTACACACCTGAACCTGCATAGTTGTGAGTTTTTTACCTTTGGGCTTGCCCCTGTACTCTGCACACACTTAGACATGAAACATGTTAGATCCGTCCTTAGACTCAACCCCTTGCCTCGAGGCAGGTTAGATAATGACCGTTTCTTGATATTTGGTCAAGGGGTGGAGCCTTATTAAAATAGGCGAAAACGTAAATAAAAATGCGATGCATGTTATGCGAATGATGGAAATGTTGAATGCTTTTGATTTTTTTTTTGATTTTTTTTCTTTTTGAAAAATATTTGATTTGTTTGGATGTTTGAAATATTTGATTTTTTTGGTTTTCGAAATATATTTGATTGTTTTTTTGGATTTTGAAACGTATTTGATTGTTTTTTTTTGGATTTTGAAACATATTTGATTGTTTTTTTGGATTTTGAAAACATATTTGATTGTTTTTGGATTTTGAAAACATCAGTGCCTCTCTAGCAATACGAGACCTCCCATACTTTTAGCTTGAGTCCCGAGATCGGCGTGTATATAGCGTGACAACCCCCGGCCGAGATCTGGTCATTGTGACGGTGTTTTTACCAAAGCTGTACCCAGGGTACTTGTTTCAGTCCTAAAAGGAAAAAAAGAATATGGGGGTAAGCTTAGGCCAGTCATAGAAGTTTTTAGAACTTGATTCCCTCACCGTACAACTTTAATAGAGATTCGGTCTGTTGCGCCGGGGCTTTTTATGTCCGCCATCGAACCCTTGTCCACTTAGGCATGCATGCGACCGGGCTCATAACGTCCCGCGGGGAACTGTACTGCCACTCTTGTCATGCCTAATCCTTTTCTTTTGGAGCTTTTGAGAATTCATTTACAGACCTTGAGATGATGCTTTTGATTTTGTGGTAAAGAACACTCCTTTTTCTCTTCTTTTCTTTACTTTCTTGTGGAGTCAGGTCATAACGGACTTGCCCCTATTTGAGACCTCCTCTCGTTAGGGAGTTTGGATCGGTTGTCTCCTTCTTATTCACTCCTTGCCTCTGGATTCAGCCGAAGAATGAAACGTACAGAGACTTTGACTTTCCCCCGAAGCATGGCCGAGGAAAAACAGTGTCTTTTTTTAAGCAAAGAACCCGACCAGGGGCGTCGTGTAGTGTGTGTTTGCCTTACTCGAGACTCTCTTTTGAAGATAGGAGGCATTTCTTATTGCCAGAAAGCACATAGTTTAGATTTGTTCAAGGAAAGAAACGCTTAAGATACAATCCATTCCACGGGTGAGAGAGCTCCTCACCTTCCGCGTTGATTAGACGATAGGCATTCCCTGAATAAGCTTCTTTTATTACAAACGGTCCTTCCCAGTTAGGTTGCAATTTAGACCTAGGACCTGCAGACCGAATGAATTTGCGTTTCAAAACCATTTCACCCTTGCAAAATTTTCGTTCAATTACCTTCTTTTGAAAATAACGCGAAACTCTCTTTTGATAAACAGATACGTGATCGGCCGCATTCATCCTCTTCTCATCTAGGAGTTCCAGTTGGACGAGCAACGCCTCTCGACGTTCATCGAGATTAAGTTCCTTATCGAGCTGTACTCTGAGTGAAGGGATTAAGATCTCATATGGGAGCACCGCCTCCATCCCGTAGGTTAGAGAGTAGGGAGTTTGTCCCGTAGGAGTACGGACGGAGGTGCGGTAAGCCCACAGAGCTTCCACCAATCTTTCAGGCCAATCAGAAAACTTATGTGCTTCACACGTTTTCTTAATGATTTTAAGAAGAGTTTTATTAGTGGCTTCGGCTTGACCATTGCCTTGAGGGTAATATGGTGATGAATGATGTAATGTAATTCTGAACTTCTTACAGAGGTCTTTAAGCTCCTGGGAGACGAACTGGGGTCCGTTGTCGGTGATGATGCTGCTTGGTACTCCGAATCGCGAGATGATATTCTTCATGATGAAGCGGCACACTGTTGTAGCTTTGATCTCTGCGTATGCTTCGGCTTCGGCCCATTTGGTGAAGTACTCAGTGGCTGTGAGAATGAAGGATTTCTGCTTGATCTGAGAATTAGGATCACCGAGTGGGCCGACGACGTCGAAAGCCCACATAGAGAATGGCCAAGGAGCGGTCATAGGATGAAGAGATGAAGCTGGAGAGTGAATTTTATCAGCGTGGAGTTGGCATTTAAGACACCTCCGGACATAGAGGGAGCAGTCTTCCTCTAGAGTGGGCCAATAGTAACCCTGCCTAAGGATCTTCTTCGCTAGAGCCTGGCCATTGACATGACCTCCACACTCGCTGGAATGTGCTGCTTCCGCTACTTTCCAAGCTTCCAGGTCATCTAGGCATCTCATGAGCATTCCGTTAGTAGCGCGCCTGTACAGTTCTCCTGCAATGATAGTGTATTTTGCGGCGGCTCTTCTTATCGCTTTGTGCTGCTCAGCTCTTGCCCCTTCTGGGAATGTCCCTTCTTTGCAAAATAACTCGATTTCATGGTACCAAGGCAATTCTTCCTCATCCAAAATTTCCTCTAGTTCTGCCAATGATACCTCCTTGAGATCTTCCTTCTCAGCTCTCACTTCTGCAGACCTCCCAAGGTTGGTGAACCAAGGGTCCTGGATAGAGGGTACGTCCATCCTCTGGACGACGACAGTCTCAGTACTACGACTGAGAGGGAAGGATAAGGAGGAGGCCAGAGATGCTAATGCATCTGCCAGAATGTTCAGCGAACGGGGAGTATGGATATAGATTAGCTTGCGGAACCGCTTAGCGATGAGCGTGACCAGATCTTGATAGGGCTTGAGTTTGGGGTCACGGGTACGGTAAGTGGCCAGAACTTGCCGTAAGACGAGCTGAGAGTCTCCTATGATGTTTAAATAACGCGCGCCTAAGAGATAGGCGTGCTTCAAGCCGGCCAGGAGAGCCTCATATTCAGCGATGTTGTTGGTAGCAGGAAATCGAAGTTGGTAAGCAAAGGGGATGGTCACTCCCTCAGGAGTAAGCAGGACAGCACCGATCCCTTGGCCCTGTGAGTTAAGCGCACCGTCAAAGTGCAGAGACCAGAAGGGATGCTGAGAAAGGACAGAGAGATGCTCATCAGGGAAATCGTCCTGAATAGAGTCGGTGTGAGGAATAGGGAGATGTGCAAGATGCTCAGCAATGGCATATCCTTTGACTGCCTTCTGAACGACAAAGGTGATATCGAATTGAGATAAGAAGCTCTGCCAACGAGCTAACCTACTAGAAAGAACGGGCTTTTCTAAGAGATAACGGATCGGGTCCATTCTAGAGATCAGCCTAACCGGGTGAGCGAGAAAGTAATGTTTAAGCTTCTGAACTACCCATACTAAGGCGGCACAAGTCTTCTCCATAGCGGTGTACTTAGATTCGGCTGGATTAAATAGCCGAGAAAGATAGTACGCAGCCCGCTCTTTTCCTTCGTCATCCACTTGTGCTAAAACCGCCCCTAGGGAGTCCTCAATGACCGAGATGTATAGGATCAGGGGTTTCCCAGGGACAGGAGGTTGCAAAACCGGGGGATTGGATAGATATTCCTTGAGGTCCTCATAGGCCTTTTGACAATCTTGATTCCATTCGAACTTGACCCCCGCCTTGAGCAATTCATAAAACGGACGGCACCTTTGAGAATGCTGGGATATGAATCTTCTAATGAATTGCAACCTACCAATCAGTCCTCGAAGTTCCGTAATGTTCTTTGGCGGAGGCATATCCATGACGGCCTGTGCTTTGTTAGGATCAATCTGGATCCCCCGTTTGCTCACTATGAAACCTAGCAGCTTCCCCGAGGAGACTCCGAATACACACTTCTTCGGATTCATCTTTAGCTTGTACTCCCTGGCTCTCTGCAGCACCTTAGCCAAAATAGAGGGGTGCTCTTCTTTCGATCTTGACTTCACCAAGATGTCATCCACATAAGCTTCCATATAGACGTGCATCATGTCGTGGAAGATAGCCATCATCGCCCTTTGATAGGTGGCGCCTGCGTTCTTTAATCCAAAAGGCATAACTACATAGCAGTATGTGCCCCAGGGCGTGGTGAAGGAAGTTTTCTCTTGATCTTCAGGAGCGAGACGGATCTGATTATAGCCCGAGTACCCATCCATAAATGATAGAGCTTCGTACCCGGCAGTGTTATCAACAAGGACGTCTATATGAGGTAGCGGGAAATCATCTTTGGGACATGCTTTGTTTAGATCCCTGAAATCAATACATATGCGCACTTTGCCATCCTTTTTGAGAACAGGGACTATGTTTGCCACCCACTGAGGATATAAAACTACTCTGACGAACTTGGCCTTGTAAAGCTTGTCGACCTCTTCCTTAATCCGCAAGGCCATGTGGGGGTGAAATCTTCTCGACCTTTGTTTAACAGGTGTTGCCCCTGGTTTAAGCACGAGTCGGTGTTCCACTAAGGAGGGGTCAAGACCTGGCATGTCCTCATAAGACCAGGCGAAAGAATCGCTATACTCCCTCAGTACCTTTATTAGATCCTCTTCTACCTGTGGAGGGAGATTAGCTGAAATATTGATGGGCCTTGGATCTTCTTCTGTTCCCAAGTTAATTTCCTTGGTAGGTTCATCCACTGCCGTCGACGGCTGGTCGAATCTTCTTAGTCCCTTGGTATATAAGTCGGCAGTGTCCTCTACATCGCTGTCTTCATCAATTGGGTCCTTCTCATCCAGCACTTCATAGACGCCTAATCCATCATCGCTCCACACCCCTTCTATTTCTTCTTCATCTTCAATTGCAATCGTTGTGGCGGCGAATTCTGGGCACTTCAAAAGAGCACGACACCGCTGAGCTAAATCTTGCAAGAACCTATCGGGAATAGATCGGGGAGGATGCGCAAGCGAGCGCGGCTCAGGAGGGGAAGGGTTGGACGACCTAGAACAAGACCCTACTTCTCTAGACCTAACAGACTCTACTTCTCCAGACTCGCTAGACCCTAACTCTGACCTAGGAGAGAGGAAGCCTAATGGAAGGGAAGGAGCAGGGGACCCGTGCCCCTGGGACGAGGAGGATGGAGATAGGATAGCATAATCTTCCACTGAAATCTCCGTTTTAAATTTGACGTTTTTTTTTTTTTGAGATCAGTGGAGACCATGCAGCACGATGGAGGAAGCAGGAGCTGTATAGGGAACAGCTCAGGAAAGATGCAATTAAAGAAAAGATCACAAGAGGAGGAACCCCACATCTTGTAGATTTGAGATTTAAATGACGGAGGGATGGGGAAAGCAGGCAGATTAATGGGGCAGTAAGGCCTATAAGCAGGAGGATTGATTAGAGTCTGAAATGGATCACTGAAGGATGGATTGATCATAATCGGAGGAGGACGGGGTATGAACCCCTTTAACTGGATCATGCACTGAAAATGAGAGGGAGATAGAGAAAGAGCAATCAGCGAGTTCCCTTCTTTCTTTGAATTATCACTAGGCTGCTTCTTTGGCCTCCACCGCATAAGCTGACCCTTCTGTGGCTTCTGGCTGCCTCTTTCACAAAACAGCCCCTGGAGGGCCCAGCTGTAGTCGATCACATCGTCATTTAGCCCCCTTGGCAACGGGGGTGGACTGGTGACTGGACAAACCGTGTCGGTTTCTGACTGGACTGGCTTCGCAGCTAACGTGCCCGGCTGTGGGGGGCCTCTGACAAAATGCTGACGGTAATCCCAGGTAAGCGGCCCAGAGTCACCCATCATTGATAATGCTGTCTCCTTGTAACCGAGACCTCGTCTGCCCATTTTTCTTCCTTTTGGTATGGGCTTGGTCATCCCTTGCAGCTGTGCACCGAGACCTCTCCCCGGTTGATAGCCCAGTTTCAATATAATGTTCCACCCCTTTGAATCTCGAATCTGCGGCTTTGCCTTGATATTGACTGGGGTAGTGACGGGCTTAGGAGTGGTGTACGCCCAAGGAAAGTTTAGGTCTAGCACTGATAGCACGGGCCTGCTGCTTGGCCAGAGAGTAGGAAGAATCTGTTCAGAAATGGCCTTCACTGACTGTACCGTGGATAAACTTTTAACTTTGACGACCCTCCCTTGAAAAGGGAATTTGATGCATTGGTGCGCGGTGGAGGGCACGGCGCCAAGTGTGTCGATCCAGGGACGACCCAAGATGGCTTTGAACATAGGGTCGATGTCAAGTACATAGAATTCTATAGCCATGGACAGAGGCCCGAGCTCAGCCTGAATAGTGACTACCCCGTGACATGCCCGCCTTGAGTTGTCGTATGCTGCTATAGTGGTGGGGGTAGACCGTAGTAACTCCTCAGATATATTGCAGGCTCGGAGAGTGCTGAGGGGACAGACATTAATTGAGGCCCCAGTGTCGACCAAGGCTGCTTCAACGTCGACTTTGTTCAAAGTAATTGTTATGCAGAGTGGCATTTGACGAGCCCCCGGAGGTGCAAGCTCGGTCTCAGAGAATGTGATTGCCGGCCCTTTAGAGATAGTTGCTAGTGCCGTTGGTAGACTGTCGACTGCCATGTCTTCACTAACCATGACCTTCTGTAAAAAATCCCTCAGTGCATCTTGATGGAGAGTGGACCTCTTGATTAACTCCAGCACAGATATCTTGGCGGGTACCCGATCTAGATGATGCAGTAAATCATATTGAGTCCCTGGTAATGGTTCGGCTTCTTCTTGCTCGGCCACATGTTGGGAAGGCTGGGGATTGCTAGTAGTGACGTAGCTCCGATGGAACATCTTCCCACTCCTCAGAGCACAATTTGCCGCGGCATCGGGGGATAGTATGATGGGCCCTGCGGGGCGAATGAGTGGAATAGGTGGCGTGGGGGAGGCAGTTTGGTAAAGCGGAGGGTTGGTGAAGTTAATGGGGGATGCGCGGATGATAGGTGAAGGATTGGTGGGTGGTAGGGTGGTGATGGATGTGGATGCTGGTGAAGGCAGGGTGAACGGATGGGTAAGGATAGGTGCGGGATTGGATGGTGGTGTGATGACGGTGATGGAGGTTGGCGAAGGATACGACGGGGTGGTGAGCGGATTTAGTGGAGCGGGTGTGAATGGTGGGATGAGCGGAGAGGGTGTTGGTTGTGTAGGGAGGATGAAGGAAGGTTTGTGGTGGAAGGCCATGACCTGTGGCGCGGTGCCATCATCATCAAATGACCACGCAGTGTTGGAGGCCGGTGGTTGGACTACATTAACCTGTGCTGGCGCTTGCGGCTGTTGCGGAGGAGCGGGTTGGTGGTTCGGCATCGGATTCTGATGGATACCCAGATCTTGCACTTGCTGTGGTGGCTGCAGTTGTGGCGGCTGCTGCGGCTGCGGTGCTAGATGTTGCTGCACTTGCTGCCCCTGCGGCTGCCTTCTCTTTTCTTTGATCTCCATAATGGCCCTATGCATCTCGGCCCAGTCTATTCTCTGTGCTTCGTGTAAGTCGTACACGAGATCTCGGAAGTGAAAACATGCTTCTATAGTGTGACCTGGCTGCCGGTGGAACATGCAATACTTGGTTTGGTCCACAGCTGGATTCCAGACAGTCTTTTCTGGAGGAAGTTGAATTGCATTTACTGCCATGAGCGCTGAGAATATGTCTGTAAGTGTCTCTGGCAATGGAGGATACTGGGCTCTTCTAGGAGCCGGGCGCTTGCTGTTGGGATTATTATTGTTGTAGCCGCCGGGTGGAGGGACGTTATGGTATTGTGGTGATGGTGGTGGTTGTTGTGGTGCGGTGAAGGTGTTTTGCGGGATGGTGAAGGTAGGCGGAGGGTTTTGTGGAGTGTTTTGAAAGTGTTGCGGAGCGGAGTTTTGCGGATTGCGGGGGCTTTGGTTGTAGCGGAATGGTGCGGCTTGGTAGGGAAAAGCAACAGCTTGTACTTGCTCATTTGTCTGGACTCCTTCGGTAACCGGCCCCTGTGGTTTCTTATGGTACTTGGGCTTTTGGTTTTCGAAAAGAGAATGGATAGGGGAGTCCTTAAACTGAGTTTGTATAAATCGCGCCCGGCTATACAGTTGATGCATATTGGCTATATCGTTCATTGCCAGGATGTTCTTGAAGGTGGGCGTAGCATTTGAAATCAGCAGCTTAACTTTTTCTTCCTCTGGAATATGGCCGGGCACCCTGGCGGCCATCTGCCTCCATCTATCTGCATAAGTTGCGAATTCCTCATCCGACTTCATTTTCTCGGCCACCAGATCTGTGAATGAATATTCCGGGCCAACCCGGTCTTGAAACCGCTGAATAAACTTGTCCTTGACCAATTTGAAGCTCTCGGCCTCTTCTAGGGGCAGAGAATAAAACCATTCCAGAGCAACGCCATCTAATGATCGGCGGAATAGGTACGCCATAAGGCGATCATCATATTGGAACTGCGCCGATTCATACAGAAAATCCCTCACATGGATGAAGGGATTGCTGTTCCCATCATACTTACGGTAGTTGGGGAGCTCAGACTGTGGAGGGAAACGGATGTTCTGGAAGCTTGGGACGGGAATATCAGCCAAGGATTGTGGGCCCACCTTCTTCTGAAGAAAATCAAGTTGTTGCTGCATGGTGGCCCACTTATTAAGCAAATCCTGCTCTCGAGAGGGAGCAAGGGCAGTGAAGGGAGTTGATTGCGCCTGGTGATTGGGAGGAATGGCGGTTGCCGAGGGCGGGAGCCCATAGGAAGGAGCTGAAGGATAACTAGTGGAATTAGGGGGGCCGTAAGAAGAATACTGGGCTTGAGACAGACCCGGATTGGAGTGAAATTGGGCCACCCCGTGCTGTTGGGGCAAGAAATCGGATGGGCCGACAAGGACCTGTGGAGCCGCCGGAGCAGAGGAGTGATAATCCACCGGAAGAGAGGGGATAGGTGATTTCCCCTTATCAAAAGATTGATGGGTCGAATTGGAGGATTGACCCATCTCTGTGCCAGCAAAGGTGATGGTCCGGGGCTGGACCGGGGTGAGCTCAATCGTGGTGGGCTGAACAGACGGCCCAATAATGGAAGAATTAGAGTGCCCCTGGACGGTAGCGGAGGGAGGAGGATTGGACCCTTGCATGGCCTGATAGAGGACCCGGAGCTGGGTCGGATCCAACTGGGCCATCATATGGAGAACAGAGCCTGCGGAAGGAGTGGATGAAGAAGGGATGACCTGACCACCTTCCATGGGAGTGGAGGATGAGAGAGGGACGATCCCCTCTCCGGCGGAGAAAGAAATAACCCTCGGGGGGTTCTCAAGGAGCCCTTGAGGAAGGGAATCCTCTTGGGAGCGAGGAGGATTGCAAGATGCCATGGTAGAGTCGAAGAGGGGATTGGAATAGAATGTGAAGGAGGAAGCGACTCGTGGATATGATTCGGACGAACGAAAACAACTCCACATGCAACGGACAACCTTGGTAATGCAAAACAAAGAACACCACAAACACACGATGAGCAATCGCCCCTAGGTGATTCAGACCAAGATATAAGTGAAAGGGAATGAAGACACTCAACAACCAACCAAGTTGCTTAAGATGATGCAAACAAAATTTCTTTATGGTTTCTCCTTTGGAACTTTAGGGAATTGATTGATGTGTGCTTTCTCCAAATGGGTTCCTAATAGGAGGTGGATATGGACTTGGCTTAACCTTAAGTGTGACCTCTCCTTCACTTATGCAACCCTAGACAAAAAAAGGGGGGAAAAGGTACAACCAGCCCGGCGTCCGTGTGGGAATCCACGGCTCGCGGGGACTTATGGAGGTCCCTGCTGTGATTTCCTAGTCGGCCCCAAGGAATATGGAGGCGAGAGGTCTTCACAACAAGGTAGGAAAATGCAGTCTAATATATGAAAAGATGGATGACCCTATGTGCACCGGAGTGCATGCAAAGTCTAGCCTAGAATCTAGCAAACAAGAGTGCACATAATGATATCAAGCTATGAACAGAATGATGGCAGAAATCAAACAGCATCCAAGCAACAAATCACAGCCAAAAACTGCGGAAATAAATGCACCTCGGATGCGTACCTGCCAGGAGAGTGACGGACGAAGGCCACTGCGTCAGAGAGAAATAACGGTCGGAGACCAGACCGCCATAAATAATGTAACGCAGGGGTTCCGGACCGTCGTAATAGCCAGGGGACCAAAAACAAACTGAAGTAACAGGAAAACCCGTGAAAGCTCACACCACAAAACACAAGCGACGGCCTGATGTCCCTGCGTCACACCACTGTAACGCGCCGAGACAGGGCCGTCTTATGATTCAGAAAACCAGAAAGACGGGCAATAACAAAGGGATCAAAAGACAACTGAACAAACGGATGATGGCAAGTTTAAACAAGAATCAGAAGCACGATTGGCACTAGTCGTCCCACCGTGATCGCCAAAAAATTATCTGTTGATCGTTTGTTTGCCTATCTTTGATCTTACTTTTGAGGTCTGCTAAGTAATATGGCAAGATGACAAACAAGCAATCAAAGATCTGCTCAAACCTATGAACATGTGAACATGAACCTAGGCAATCATAGCTAGCTCTAGCATGGGCATGCTATCTCAATCAAATTACGCTAAGGAAAAGGAAAAACACACGCCGGGGCGTGGAGCAAGGAGTAAATAAAAACACACCACTAGGGGTGGAACAAGCAAGGAAATAAAGATGTGATGAAGGAAATAGCTATTGCCCAGCACTAAGGAAAGATGTGATCGCCACCAAAGTAAACACAAGTCAAAGACTCGAATATACCTTGGAAATAGGAGGATGAAGCACCCGCCCACGGGAGAGAAAACCAAAGAAAGCCTGCAGATCAGCTTGAAAGTGACGGCCAGAGACCCGTGCGTCGCTTATAAATAACGGTCCCACCCTAGACCGCCAGAATAGAGTGACGCTCCTAAACCAGACCGTCAGACAACCTGCAGTAGTAAAGCTTGAATTCTTTTAACTCCAACTCTTCCAGCCGGCTAGAAGACTTGGGCCTCGTGCTAATGAACCTGTAAACCTGCCAAAGAAATAGAAAGACAAGACAAGACAACCTCAATCAACCCTCTTCACAAGCATAGCATCAATTCTTAAAGAACTTAAGAACATCAAAAGGAGAGGGAATTACCGGGGAGTTTTGGTTTTTTAACCCCTCTGGGCGTTTTCAAAAGTTGGGAGGATGTTTGTATGCTTAAAACAACAGTGAAAAAACGTGGAGGAGGAGGAGGGACAATGCTCTGTTTAAAAAGACCAAGGAAGAACTCAAGCATGCAAAGATGAACTTGAAAGATCAAAAACAAAAGTACTCCCTTGACTGGAAGATGGATGGACGTGGGAAGCAACTCCTCCTGGATGAAGATGGCTCCTGGGTTCGGCAGCACTTCGTCGTGAATCAAAAATCTCCCCCCTTGATTATGAAATCAAAGGTTCTATTTATAGACCTTCAAAACTCATGGGTCGAGTTGAAGATAAATCAGCCAAGAAAGGAGGATAATCCTTAGCAAATCTTTGAGGATAATATCAACAAGAGTCCAAAGAAACAAACGAGAGGTCCTGAGGATTAGAATTGAAGGAGATAACGCCAATCCAAAACCCTATCTCGTCCACGGAGTAGCAGAGAAAAGGCCTGAACTGTCAGGACTCTCTGAAGGAAGTAACGGTTGCACGATAGACCGCCACTTGGAAGTAACGCATCAAGGCATGACCGTCATTTTCAACCCTATCCAAAGGATAAGATCGACGGGAAGAAGATCTAAACAATAGGACTCTGCAAGTAAGTAACGGCCAGGGAAAAGGGCGTCATAAGGAAAAAAACGGCTAGAGAGTAGACCGTTATTATCAAAGGACAACGAGGCCCTAAGTCTTGGGACTCTTCAAAGAGTAACGGCCTAGGCTTCATGCGTTATTATGAAATGACGCGCCTAGTCCAGACCGTTATTATCATTGATTTTCAAGAAAATAGAATGGAGGGATTGCCAAGCTCTTGAACAAAGTGCCACCAGGAACCAGGTCTAATCCAGGAATTGAGACCCAGAAAACAGGCTTCAACTGATTAAAAGGAATTCAATGAAGAGTGAACAACTCAGAGCATCATATTGAATAAATAAGGAGATGACCCGACTTATTGGGTATAAAACGGGTGTCAACACCAGCTTAAGCTCTGTGGGTTTTATTTCATTCTGTTTGATTCTTTTTGCTTCTGTTCTTGTTTCTTCCACTTGCAGATTGATCAAATGGATAGATTGTTTAATCAATTGATGCTTTAAATCAATAGAGTGCTGCTTATCATTTGTTGAGGTGAATGAGTACGTGAATTTGGATGTCTTACTTGAAGGGTTTATTATGTAGGAACTCAGAGATTTAGCTTGATTCAGAGGCTTAGTTTGTTCATCTTTTCTTACATGTCGTCTGTTCTTACGTGTTCTTCGTCTGGCAAAATTTGGGTAGCATCTCCCCCGGACTGAAGCTTGCCAGCGAAAAATGGGGAACACCAAACAGATTGCTCCGGGGTGAACCTCAAAACTCGGAGTGAGGCCTCCGTTAACCCATAAGTATGTGTGGAGACTCGAGGACCAGCCTTCAAGAGCTCGAGCAGCTCACGGGTGGTGATTTTGTGGAAGTCCCACAGGGACGGATGTTCGCCATGAATAGCTATGAGTGTTCACCCTTCGAACGGGTTCCCTCAAAGTTCATGCCACAAAAGGGGCAAGCTCTCGAGGACCCCGGGTGATGCAGAAAATTCAGAGAAAAAAAAAACTGAAGGAAAGGGGAAGCCATATCAGAGCAATAAAACATTACGCATGCTTACAAAGCCACTCTTTTATTCATCCTCAGGGGAAAGGATGGAAGCTAGGTACAAAAGGAGATCTACCCCCAAAGCACAGGGAAGAATACAATGGAGAAGGTAAAAAAAAACTAGACGTTGAGGTGGGGGGGACAAGAAGATACACCGATGGGGGAGAAGGAGGAACAGAGCACAAGCTCCCCCCCCTTCTCTCCCTTCTCTCTTTCTCACCCTCTCTCTCCTTTTTCCTCACCTTGTAGATATGAATGGATGGAGCTTCTTCTTCACTTCGGATGCCGGAGACCTTAGCCGAAACAACCAGCCCCCCCTTTCAGTCTCTCCTCCAGCCTCTCCTCCTTTTTCTTCACAACGCTGCCCCTTTTATAGAATGGCCAGCCTGGGAGCGTTCCTGCACTTCCACCTCGTCCGCAACGAAGTTGGGAGTTGACTCGATGCGCTGGACGATGCTGGTTCACGCCGTACGTTGCCGTTCATCCGAGGACAGGATGTTCGCAGGTCTGCCGGGGGTTGCATGTCGTTGCCGCTTCTGTGCTGTCAAACAGAGGTAGAAGCAGAGCCATGGGCATTGAATGTTCTCTGTGCGTCGCATTTATGCTGAACAGAGCATCGGTTGGCAGATGGGACAGGATGAGGTTAAACTCATTTGCATTTGGCGCGCCGTATTAAGAAGAGGATATTGTGATGGGTTCTCCAAAAGTAGCGCGCCGTATTAAGTTTTTGGCCTTCAAATGGCCACGCAGCTTTAGCATTTGAAGGAGAAGCTTTTAAAAATGGGCAAATGGGTACTTCAGTTAAAACGGCGCGGCCGGGGGCGCGCCGGATTAAACATTTGCAAAGGGGCGCCGTATTAGAGCATAAAGGGGGCACGCCGTATTAACAAAGCAAAGGGTGTGCTGGATTGATGATCTACGGCGCCATTTTAAACCTCAAAGGGATTCTTCTCAGAAGCGCATCCATTTATATGAACGTTGGCATTCCCGGAATGTTTTAGTTGATATGCATGGCCTCTGCAATGTTCTGTTCATAGCTTTTGGGGCTCGGTCCAGACTTTGTGTGACTTTCGGTGCATTCCGAGCTATTCTCGAGTTCCCACCTTTTCTCTGATTCTGCTCTCGGCATGGCCTGGTTAGAAAATTATGGTGGTATCTTCCACTCGAAGGGGCTCCCTTGATAGGTAGCGGGCCACCGGGTGAGTTCTCGTCCTGACCGAGCGAGGTATAGGTTTGTTCGTCCTTCCCATCTTCGACTCGCACGTGAACGCATAGACGCGAGTGTCGTATGATCATCATCGTCATTTTTTTGACGTCCACAAATGCCCCCCACTCGTGGGTGGCACAAACGAGGGACGAGTGCGCCGGGCCCGCGAGTGTAGAGCTCTTCGACAGGACATCTATTCTTTCGAGCCAGTGGGATGCTGGTCCGGTGCGAATTCACGGGAAAGCACTCACTCCTTCAGCGAAGGGATGAGGGGATCGCTTCACCGCATATGCACGCTGACTGAGATGTCAGAGTGGGGGTTTAGTCATTGGCATGGGTTGAATACTGAAGCGAGAATGAAGGGTCTATGCGTCGTCTCGGGCGTAAGGTCCAAAGCAACTTAGACAAGGCCAATCCCAAGGGGGAGTTGTTGACTCGTGCTGGGTTTAGGAAAGTTGTTCATTCACCGACTCGGACGGAGGTCCGAGCCGAGCAAAGGGGATGCACCTTTTTTGTTCATGGACTGGGATGGATGGTCTGAGCCAAGCAAGGAGGGGTTTCTTTGTGTTCATGGACTTGGACGGAAGGTCCGAGCCAAGCAAAGGAGGTCCCTTTTTTATTCATCGACTTGGACGGAAAGTCCGAGCCAAGCAAGGAGGTTCTCTTTGTTCATCGACTTGGACAGAAGGTCCGAGCCAAGCAAGGAGGTTCTTTTCGTTCATCGACTTGGACGGAAGGTCCGAGCCAAGCAAGGAGGTTCTTTTTGTTCATCGACATCGACTTGGACGGAAGGTCCGAGCCAAGCAAGGAGGCTCTTTTTGTTCATCGACTTCGACGGAAGGTCCAAGCCAAGCAAAGACGTTCTTTTGTTCATCGACTTTGACGGAAGGTCCAAGCCAAGCAAAGGCGTTCTTTTGTTCATTGACTTTGACGGAAGGTCCAAGCAAGGGGTTTATTCGTTGGTGGGACTAGGAGTTGTAATATTGAGGTGGTTTATTCATTAACACGGGGTTAATGCCAAAGCAAGGGCCTTTTGTTCATGGCTTTAGACGGAAGGTCTGGGCCACTAGTTTATTCATCGACGCCGATGGGGAGTCGGGGACCGACGTGATTTGTTTGTCTCTTGGTATTTTCATTGGTACGGGGGTTGGTGCCAACGCAAGGAGCAAGGGTTGATTCCGAAATCCCGGACGAAAGGTTTGGGTGAGGTGTTCTTCGTTAGTGCCGATAGGATGTCAAGAGCTGACATGGTTGATTCGTCTATTGAAATATTCGTTGGTACGGGCTGGTGCCAACACAAGGAGAAAATGTTGATTCCCCAATCCCGGACGAAAGGTTCGGGTGGGGTGTTCTTCGTCAGTGCCGACAGGATGTCAGAGGCTGACATGGTTGATTCGTCTATTGAAATATTCGTTGGTAGGGGGCTGGTGCCAACGCAAGGAGAAAATGTTGATTCCCCACTCCTGGATGAAAGGTTCGGGTGGGGTGTTCTTTGTCAGTGCCGACAGGATGTCAGAGGCTGACATGGTTGATTCGTCTATTGAAATATTCGTTGGTAGGGGGCTGGTGCCAACGCAAGGGGAGAATGTTGATTCCCCAATCCCGGATGAAAGGTTCGGGTGGGGTGTTCTTCGTCAGTGCCGACAGGATGTCAGAGGCTGACATGGTTGATTCGTCTATTGAAATATTCGTTGGTAGGGGGCTGGTGCCAACGCAAGGAGAAAAGGTTGATTCCCCACTCCCGGATGAAAGGTTCGGGTGGGGTGTTCTTTGTCAGTGCCGACAGGATGTTAGAGGCTGACATGGTTGATTTGTTTATTCAAATATTCTTGAAGACAAGAGTGAGTGTTAATAAAGGGAGACTGATTCCTCCCCCCTTTTTCCTCTTTTTTTTTCCTTTTCTTTTTTATTTTATTTTTCTTTCTTTTCTTCTTATTTTTTCCTTCTTTTTTTTGTTCTTCTTCTTCCCTTTTTTTTTGACACGCAAGATAAATAGTGCCCAAACCATCTGGACAATAGTAATGCAAATTCGCCTGCAGCAGGACAGAGAAAAGCATTATTCCTCGAATGGGGGGATCGGAGCATGGTACAACCTCAGATGCCTACCATTGAGGGGCGGAAACTGAACCTCCCCCCGATGGTCGACGATTACATATGCTCCGCCCTCGTAGACTTTCTGGATCACATAGGGTCCAAGCCAATTCTCATTCAGCTTGCCCTTGGGGTTGGAAGCCATGACTTCTCTTCTCTTCACCATAACGAGGTCACCCTTCTTGAATTCACGTTCCTTGATGAGCTTGTCGAAGGCACGAGCTATCCGGGCCTGATAGACCTGGATGTTCTGCTGGGCTTGGAGCCGTTTCCCCGCCAAGTTGGAGAGCTCTTCGAGCCTTCGCTCGGCATTTGTCTGCTCTTCCTGGACCAACCCGTGTTGGATTGCAACCCAGAGGGAGGGTATTTCCAGCTCGATAGGGACAATTGCCTCTGAGCCATATACCTGGGAAAAGGGTGAACAACCCATTGGAGTTTTGTACATAGTTCGATGCGCCCATAGGGCCTCGTACATTTTCTCTTCCCAGTCTCTCTTATTAGAACTAACAATTTTGGACAGGAGAGTGCAAAGAGTTTTATTGAAAGCTTCAGCCAAGCCATTGGCCTGTGGGTTGTAGGGGGTCGACGTCCTCCAGTCAATCTTGTACTTTTCTGCCAGCCGGTAGACCTTCTGGTTGCGGAAGTGACATCCATTGTCTGAGATAATTCGGTTCGGAGTGCCAAACCAGAATATGATGTTGCGATAGACAAATCTGGCAACGATCTCCCCAGTCACTTCTTTCAAAGCAACAGCCTCCGCCCAGCAGGAGAAGTAATCAGTTACGGCCAAGATGTACTTGCACCCAGCTGATGATGCGGGTAGTGGACCTACGACATCTGTTCCCCATTGGGCAAAGGGCCAGTTGGGCAGTGTTTGATGCAGCGGCACTGGCGGTCTTCTGGGCACCGTCGCGTGCTCCTGGCATCTTTGACAAGACTTGGCATACTTGCAGTAGTCGTCGAACATTGTCGGCCAATAGTAGCCGAGCTTCTTTATTTCAATTTTCATTTTCGGTCCTGCCTGATGTGCACCAGCTGTTCCGGCGTGAACCTCTTTCATGACCTTCCAAGCTTCTTCTGCGGACATGCATCGTAGGAGCACCTTTCGCTTGGCATCTGCCATAATTCGGAATAGGATACCATTTCGGACCTCGTAAGAATATTTTGTTCTGATCAGCTTGATCTTCTCTTCTCTCTACCTGGGTAGTTGCTGGTATTTAAACCACTGTAAAGGGGGGGCTCTCCAGTCGGGTGGGCTAATGGCTTCCATTGTGATGACCTCAAGTACTTCTTCTTCTGGCCCTTCTATCATGCTAGGCACTTGGCGCTGATTCACCACCCGGATGCTGAGGGATCCATCTGGCGGGACTGCTAATGAACTTACCAATTTTACCAGTGCATCGGCTTGTGCATTTCCCCCCTGGCGACGTGGCCTATCTCAATGAGGTAGAGCTGCTGCATGAGCCGTTTCACCTTAGCGTGGTAAGGGAGTAGTTCGGGTTTTCGTACGTCAAACTGTCCTTGGACTTGCTTGAGGACCAATAATGAATCGCCAAACACCTGTAGCATTTTAATCTCCATTTACAAAGTGACTTGGAGACCGATGATCAGAGCTTCATACTCTGCCTCGTTGTTTGTGTAGGGCTTGTTAATGGAGCAGGATGTATGCAATACTTCTCCCTCAGGGGATTTAAGGACGATGCCGGCTCCGGCCCATACTTTTATGTGCCATGACGGGGTTGTTTCTGTTCTCGAAGCTCCGTCAAAGTGTAGCTGCCAGGCGATCTGTCGGACTTGGTCCACTTCTAGTGTTTCATCTTCAGGCAACTCTGTGGCCAGTGGGGAATCTTCAGGCACAAGGTGTGCTGCAAAGAAATCGGCCATGGCTTGACCCTTAACGACCTTCTGCGGCACATAGGTGATGTCAAATTCCATTAACAGTACTGCCCACTTACCGAGACGTCCCTTCAGAACTTGCTGGGAGAGAATATGCTTGACTGGGTCGGCCTTAGAAATCAGGCTCACTTCATGCGAGAGCATGTAATGCCTCAGCTTCTTGACTGCGAAGACCAAGGCGAGACAAACCTTCTCAATCGTGGTGTATTTTGCTTCTGCCCCCATTAGTCTTCTGCTAAGGTAATAAAGAGCTTGCTCCTTCCCCTCATCATTGTTCTGGGCGAGCATTGCCCCCAGTGAACATTCAATGGCAGCTATATATAGAATAAGTGGCCTCCCCTTGACAGGTGCCCCCAGCACAGGCGGGGTCTTTAAGTAATCCTTCAGCCGATCGAAGGCCTTCTGACATTCCTGGTTCCAGTTGAAAGGTGCATTCTTCATCATTAATTTGTGGAATGGCATACAACACCCTGACAAATTGGAGATAAATCTTCGGATGTAAGCCAGCCGGCCTTGTAGGGATCTTAACTTTCCCAGATTCTTCGGAGGAGGTAGCTCCTGAATGGCTTTTATTTTAAAGGGGTCGGTCTCGATCCCCCTATATCAGACAATGAAGCCGAGGAACTTTCCACTAGAGACGCCGAAGGCACACTTCATTGGGTTCATTTTTAACTCGTACTGCCGGAGTCTCTCGAAGATGACTCTAAGGTCATTCAGGTGCTCCCCCCTTTTCTTTGTCTTGACGACCATATCATCAATGTAGCATTCAACTTTACTATATAGCAGTTCGTCGAATATCTTGGTCATCACCCGCTGGTAAGTGGCGCCAGTGTTCTTGAGGTCGAAAGGCATTCTTTTGTAGTGAAATATCACTTTAGGCGACCGGAAGGCCGTATATGAATTCGGTCATGTTCAGCTATCCATATTTGATTATAGCCAGACGATCCGTCCATGAAGGACAAGGCCTCATGGCCAGTAGTTGCATCAATCATTACTTCGGTGATGGGTACTGGAAAGTCATCTTTTGGGCAAGCTTTATTCAGGTCGCGGAAGTCCACGCAGATCCTGATCTATCCATTCTTCTTCTTCACCAGCACAATGTTGGCCAACCAAGTAGTGTATTAGTTTTCAGCTACAAAAATCAACATCTATGAGCTTGTCGACTTCTTTGCAAATCTATTTTATCAGCTCCGGCCTCATACGCCTGGGGGACTGCTTCACCGGCTCCACCTTGGGATCAATATCCAGAATATGTTGAGTCACGCCGGGGCTCAGGCCGGGCATCTCTTTGTAGTTCCAGGCGAAACAGTCTCAGAATTCTTGCAACAACTTGATATATTGTTCCCTTTCCTGTGGAGGTAAAAGGGCACTTAGGAAGGTTGGCCTGGGGTCACTTTCTGTGCCTAGGTTAATTTCAAGGAGCTCATCTACTGTGGCCTGGCCGCCATCTTCAATTTCCAGCGGCGCTGGTAGTAGGTCGATGAAATCCTTATCTTCGCCATCTTCTGCTTCAAGGACACCATAGGCGTCTTCTTGCCCCGCCTCGTTAGGTAATGAGGCTTTGCTTATTTCCCCCTTTTCCAGGCCTGTTGTGTGCGGCTCCGAGGGGTTCTCCTACGCGGAGAAGTAAAGGACTTCTCTGGGATCTTCTTGGTAATTATCATAGACGGCTCGTGCAGGAACCGAGGTGATTGATTGCCACACTGGGGACTGTTCCACTACCGACGGCCGGGGTAGTTCATTCTCAACTATATCTTCAAAAATCTGGTGCCGGACTGACACCATGTAAACACTTCTTTCGTGGCTGCTTGCCACATGGGGGCGCGGCGGAGCCACCACATAATCTCCCATTCTAAGCTCATCTCTCTCAATCAGGTCTTGAGCAATGTCCTTGAAGACGTAACAGTCTTCGATAGAGTGGCCTAGTAGTTGGTGATAAGGGCAAAATAGGGGGTCGCCACTTTTGGGAGCATCTTGCGGCCTCTTAGACCTCGGGAGGGAGACCTTGCCATAGTAGCAGGCCCAATCAAAGATTCCTCTGGTCTAATTCCTCGGGAAAGAGTAAGGCCTTTGCATCCTCTCCTGCAGTGTAGGATTTCGCTCGGTCGATTGTCTGACTGGGGGGACAGCTATATCCCTTGCCTCTTTTCTCAGGTGCACGGGGGCATTCGGGACGCTGATTGGCGACTGGAGCGTGTCGATGTTCTGTTGGCGAAAGATGTTCCTGATTAAATCAGACATGAGTGCAGTCGCTTCGGTCAATCGAGACTTCAACATTTCAATTTCCCGCTATTGTTGACAACACAGGTCAAAAAGGGCAGAGTCGCACCGAGGGAGGCTCGGAGTTCGACTTGCCTCCCCGTCCTTTGCATCAATGTCAGACGAGGGCAATGGCACCCCACTACTGTAGTTATTCGAGGTTGGTCCCTCAAAGGAGGACGGGACCTTCCCTTTGCTCCTACAGGGAGGTGGATTCCATAGGAATATTTCTTCATCTTGATCTTCGTTGACCAAACGCATAAGGTGCTGGCGGCCTTCAACCTACCGTGGGCCTGCATTGCTTGCCTGGCTATTGCTGCCTGGAGCCGAGACTGATATCACATCGGCTTCATAGGAATCTTCTAGTGAAAAGCCCAACCCTAGATGCCGGGTGATTTGCAACAACCTCCGGTCCAGGTTTGGTGGGTTCCACATTTTCTTGAACATTTCTTTCCGATTGGAGAGCTGGCAAGAGGGGATCCCTTGCTTTCTGGTCATCTTGACCACACGACCGGCTGTGTCAGGAAGTCCCGTGATTGGGACGAGTGGGTCGTGCAACTCATCGGGGAGTCTACAATCATCATCCCCCTTGACCAGGTGCTCCTTGGCCACATAAAAGATGGTAGGCAGACCCCCGGGGTTGGGCACCTCGAAGGTCCTTAATGGTTCAACCACCTGGCAGTCAGCTTCTGCGAGAGGCTTGATGATCCCGGGCGGGACCCTGACGTCTTCCAGCAAGTCATCAAGCTATGGTGTTCCCGATGTAGGGTAGATGGGAAGAGAGGTGGCCCGGAATACCCCTTCTGCTTCAGAAATGAATGACACCTGAGGGGGAGCCACATAGCCAGGCGGTGGTGGAGGGAGCCAGCTGTCAGGCTCTGCCTTCTTCTTTCCTTTGTCCTGAGTGGCTTGGGAGGCTTGCATCGGCTTTTCCAAATAGAGATTAGCGTCCGACAAGTGACATTCGAACACTTCGAAAGGATGGAGGTCGGCGAAGATTTTCTCCTCTTTCTCGTTGCCGGGGTGCTTGATGCATTGGTGCAGAGTAGATGGTACCACGTGGTTTTGGTGCAGCGAAGGTCTGCCGAACAATGCCTTTTAAGAGGTGCTGGAGTTGATCACATGGAACTGGACCTTGGTGGTGAAGTCACCGAGGGAGAGGTTAAACTCTGCGACCCCCATAGGGACCTCGCACTTCTGGTTGAAGCCGACAATCTTGACGTTCCTCACCTCGACCAGGTGTACGTCAAAGTAATGTTTCTGATACACCCGATAGGGGAGTATGTTCACTGCTACTCCCGGGTCGACCAGGACTCTATTTATGGGGTGCCCATTCAGCTACCCCTTCATGTAGAGCGGCCTGTTGTGACTACAGGTGGGTAGAAGCATATCCTCTTCCGTGAAGGCCAGAGCTACTTCAGGTGACATCTCTGCAAGGCAGGCTTCAACATATGCTGGTGTCTGGAGCGCAGCGATGACGGCTTGCTATGTTTCTTCATCTAGTGATAAAATCTCCCAGACGGTAAACCTGGATGGGATCTTCTTCAGGTGTTTGACTATCGTGTTGCCAGCTCGGACCTCGAGCAACTTCATCTCTTCGGCTCTACTGCGCCTGCCTCCGCATTGAACCTGGGGAACCGGCTCAGCGGGTGCCTCTTTCGCTGGGTCGGGTGCCACTTGAGCTTGCGGAGCCTGCTGGGTCACTTCCTTTTCTTTCATGAACTCGGCAAGGTTCGGGGTGTTGTCAGGTTCTTCCCTTGGCTGAGGAGGAGTCAGTACCAATGGGGCTGAAAGGCTACCCGTCTCTTTGGTCTGCTAGGACTCGCAGGGGCATGACTGCTTTCCCCTCTAAGTCGTAAGAAATTCAATAAATGAAGGGGCGGCCTGGCCGATCGGTTCTCCGGGGTAGAGACCTAAGGGAGGGGGGATCTCCATGCCTTGGACCCTAGGCTCGGGGATGTGATACGGTTGTTCTCCTCTGAGCAGGATGTTGTGGTCAGCCTGAGGAGAACGTCCCCACTTCCTTCCCGACCTGGTGGCATGTTGGGAGGTGGATGCTTCAGCCTGATTCACCTCTGATGGCTCGACGGGCACTTCTTGCTCTTCCTCTCTCAGGGAGAGGGCTGTGTCAAATAATGCTGAGAGGGTGTTGCAAGAAATGACAACCCCACTCTTCTTCCTGTTTCTCGGTCTTCTCTTCTTCTTTTTCTTCTTCTCTTTAGTGGCTGGCAACTACTCTTGGGGAAGCTCACCCCACAAGGGAGGCTCTTCCTTCGTCTCAGCTCCTGCTTCTGGGGCTAGTTCAAGTGACTCAAACTCCTCCCAAGGGACATACTCCTTCAACTCCACAGGCTGGATCTCGGGCTGTTCATAATCTTCAAGCCTATCAATAATGGCCTGGAATCTTTCCACCGCAGGACTGGTTTCTTTGTGCACCCGCATTGGGATGTGTTTCTTCTTGTTGTGAGTAGGGCGCCTCATGACTAGTCGGGGGGCTGTGTCGTGCCAAACAGGTGTCACCGGTGGCGGTGGTGGTTGGGGTGCAACACCCCTTATGTGAACCTCTGGAGTGGGCCGAGGAGCTAGTCTTCTTCTTCTGTTCTTCGTTGGCGCAGCTTGCAAACCTCCTTGATCATGAGCTGGCGCCATGACGAAGGCTTGATAAGTGGCCTGTGTACTGGCCTCCACCCATTCTTCAGATAGCTGTTGGTATAAAGATACCATGTTTACAGTGGTGCCGAGGTTCGGCATCTCGTGCGGCTGCGGAGGATCCACTCCGAGCTCCCCCATGTCCAGCTCTCCCTTCTTCATCAAGGACTCAACGACATCGTTGAAGATGTAACAATCCTCAATGGTATGCCCAAGCATCTGATGGTATGGGCAAAAGTGAGGATCATCCTTCTTCTTCAAGTCACCAGGCCTCTTTGGATCTGGTAATATGATCTTGTTGTACCTGGTGGCCCATTCAAGCAGGACTTGGGCTTTGTCTCGAGGAAAGGAATACAATTTGTTCCTCATCTTCTCCCGCAGGGAGGGACCTTCCCACTATTCAGTGGACCTAGGTGGAGGAGGGTTGGCCATCTCTTTGGCTTTCTCTTTTTGTTTCTCGAAAGCTTCGAAGTCCAGTGGATGAACTTCTGGCGGTGTTGGCCTCCTCTCGGCCTGCCTGACCCTCTGACTTGATGCAGCTGGAGCAGAAGAGTATCGTGTTGGATACGGACTGAATAGATCTAGAGGGGGGGTGAATAGATCTTTCCCCCTTTTCGATGATTTACTAACTATTGACCAGATGAGCTACTGGTAATTAATGAATTATAGAACTAATGCGAATAGTAAAGATGCAAGCATACGTATAGGAAATCAAACACACACAAGCACACCACATAATCAAACCACAAGATAGGATTTTTAAGGTGGTTCAGTCTCTTCCCGAGACCTACATCCACCCCTTGCTTAACTCAAGCAAGGCTTCACTAAATGAGAATTCCTGATCTCACACAAACACCGCTGACACACAGCTTGACTCCGCTGCCTCACAGCTTGACTCCGCTGCCTCACAGCTTGACACTTGGTGTAAGGATGAATAGAAATGATGAGAAGGTGGAATGATGCAACAGGGCTGAATATAGACTTTTGTAACAAAGGAAAGAATTCAGCCTGGGACTTAATCACACAAATAACAAGAATAGACTCCCTGTAGAGCTTCCAATCGGATGCCTTCAGCTGCTTTGCTGCTGGAGGTCGCACAGCTTCAAGCCCAGTCTTCCTTCTGCAGCAATGAGAATGCTTTCAGTCTTCTGCAGATTTCTGATTGATGGAGAGCCACTTCGTCCTGTGATGTAGGTGTGTCTCTTAGCTTCTGTTCTATGCTCTCTCAGTGTGCTTGCCTGCGCGATCAGTTGCCTTCTATCTTTATTCAGATTCTAATTCAAGCATGAAGCTCTTCCCGCTCAAATTCCAGATCTAGCGTCAATCTGCTAGAAAAACAGGGAGACGGTTGAATTCGATTACTATAATAGGTTTGACCGCGTCTCAGCATGATTCTCTCCTTGATTCCCGTGCGGAATCTTATCTCCTGAGCAGCCCAACAACCTGCAACAACCATCTGCAGGTTTTAAGGAACCTCAACAGAATTCGGTTAGAGTTCGGTTCTGGACGCTATAAAGCCCGTGGTCGACCATGACCCTGTCGCTGGTCGACAATGGGCATTCCCCAGACGGCCGGTTCTTCTGGCTGAAACTCACTTCGCCCGTTGGTCGACCACAGCCTGGTCGCTGGTCGACAAGGGACGAATTACAGATGGCCGTCAGTTCTGTCTGATGTTCTGGCTGTTCTGTGGTCGACCAGAGGTGGGGCTTTGGTCGACAGCCAAGGTGCTTCCAGAAGACAGATGATCTGATGCTTTTCTGGTTGAGTTCGTTGGTCGACCATAACCACTTCCCTGGTCGACAAGCGGCCTTTGACACTTCTTCTGACTTGTTGATTTCACTTGGATTTCAGTGGACCTGAAATTACTTAACTTATCAGAAGTAAATTGAACTATCAGATTTATATTGAGTTGATCAGAAACATTGTTTGTCATCATCAAATGGGCATTAATTCAATGCACTATCTTTACACACATAACTAAACCATTTGCTTTAAGAGACAAGATAGAACTTAGATTAGTCAAACATATCCTATTGTCATCATCAAAACCAAGGGATGCACAACATTCTCCCCCTTTTTGATGATGACAACCATGAGTCATTGTGTCAAACAAAACCATTTGAAATAGCATTCAAGGCTTTCATAGCACAAATTTCATTCAACAAAGTATTTGATGTGCCTTTCAAAAAGCTTTCAAGAAGCAGTATAGCACTACTTACATGAGTGACAAAACTAAAGACAAACCTAAAGACACTAAGGACTAGTTGGACACATCTAGACACACAATGACACATAAGCTTCTCTCTCCCCCTTTGACAACAGCAAAAAGTGAATCACTTAAACAGTCCTTCCGAGGAGGATGAGGAAGTCTCTGGCTTCACGTTCTCTTCCATGCGATCCAGCTTGTCAACAATGTGGGCATAGGAGAGCCTGAGTTTCTGGATCTCTGAGATAGTATCCTTGTGATACTTCTCATTCTGTTGGGTTGTGATCTCGATACGGACATTGTGAAGGGAAGCGAGATAGAGGCGAGAGAGAGGCGAGAAAAGAAATCTGGAGAAGATGAAGTTGAGAGAGGGCTAGAGCTGCGGATGGGAGAATTTCAGGGACCCAGCCGAGACAATTTATAGGGTAGGGCATTAGGGCTGGCTCTTAATTTTTTGGGCAGTGAACCATCGCGATGCAAAGAACGAGCGGTCAGGATTTAATCAGCATAACTCATATTTTGGGAAATTGTTGAAGTGTACCCCCTTTCTTTAATAAGACATTTAAGTAACCGTTCCCCCTTTCTTAAAGACCACCTTGTGACCAAATCGAGTGGGTCTTGTGGTTCAAAGAATTTGAAAGTATTGCCCCAATAAATTGACTCCCCATATCCACTGTCTTACTCACGGCTCCTTAAACTTATAATATGGTTCATGAGATAATTTTACTAGCTGAACAAGCTGAACAGTGTTTTATGCCTCTATTTGCATATAGTGCATTAGGTCAACCATTTTTGTTGCCTTTTCATTTTGGAATATTTAAAAGCTGTGGTCAGGTTTATCACATGCTTTTTCACACGAAGAGACACGCATTTTACACGCCAGAAACCCCGGCTACTTAGCATGCCTAACCATTCCACTTTTAACTGGGACACACTTTTTATCCGTGAGGATATACGTTTATCAGACGCCAATATCCCCAGTTACTCAGGATACCCAATTAATAATTTTGAGAGTGGCAGAGGTAGATTGAGTCTTCATGACATACATGTCTCCCACTTAATTTTTCAGCCAATTTTGCTTTGTGATGGAGAACAGTAGTTTCTCAGAACTCAGTCCATTGCTCTACCAAGTAGGCAGAATTATGGCGTATTCCATATACATTCATGCTATAGCTGCGTTTATTTTCACTGTCCAACACAGACACAGGTAGAGAAACAGTCTCATTACTAAAAACATAAGTTCTCAATAGACTTGAGTCAGAGTCATAGTTATGGTTTGAATTTATTGCAGTAGTACAGGTCAAATTCTCATTACTACACTTAACATTTACTCTCATTGATGACTTTGGTGATTTTCTTGTAAGAGGTGGTTAGGTTGTTCAATGGTTTATTAAGGAATGAGTTTACACTTTTTACTCCCCCTCAATTTGTGAGTCCTTGCTGAAGATAGAGAACAATAAGCTGACCACAAAGAGATATTGAGACACAAGGAATGGGAAGTGAATGAGGATGAGTGAGTGAAGCCAAAACTGAGCTCAGAGTCCAAAAAGTTCAGAAGATTTCCCACCAAAGCCAGCAGCTTGATTAGATCCAATTTCCCTTTTTCAGGTCCTTTGTCGACCATGGAGTGGCCTGTGGTCGACCTTTGTGCTGACACAGAACCTGCCTGTTGAGAAGACTGCGTTCTCACAAACCTGTTGTCGACCATTGGATCGCCTGTGGTCGACAGCTGCGAATTCCCAGAGCTAACTATTTCCTGTCCTGATGCCTTGGTCGACCAGCGCCTTGTCTGTGGTCGACCACAAGGGATGAGCCGTAGAGAACCAGTATTCTTGCTGAAGTTGCACCCGACACAAGACTTTCCAAACTCAAAAACTTGACCAGTACTAGAGACCTATAACTTAGACAGAAATGACAGAATCTATGTAGAGTACACATGAATATGATTATTTCAAGAATTTTCAGGAGAAATTCTACAAATTCCTAACTCCCTTCTTAGAGTTGAAAATCTGTCATTGTTAAGGGGTTTTGTGAAAATGTCTGCCAGTTGTTTTTCACTTTCTACAAAATGAAGCATGAGATTTCCTTTGGAGACCTCATCTCTTAGAAAGTGATGACGGATCTCAATGTGTTTTGTCCTAGAGTGTTGAATGGGGTTTTTAGACAAATTAATAGCACTAGTGTTGTCACAGAAAATAGGTGCACATCCAAGATCTACATTGTAGTCTTGAAGCTGATGTTTTATCCACAAAACCTGTGTACCACAGCTCCCTACTGCGACATACTCAGCCTCAGCAGTGGAGAGTGCCACAGAATGCTGTTTTTTAGAGGCCCATGATATTAAACATCCACCTAATATTTGACAATAACCACTAGTACTCTTCCTATCAATTTTGCAACCAGCATAATCAGCATCTGAATATGAAATCAAGTCTAGTTTGCAGTAAGTAGGATACCATAAACCCAAATCTTGGGTACCGGCAAGGTAACGAAAGATACGCTTGACAGCCCCTAAATGTGAATCTCTAGGGCTAGATTGATATCTAGCACACATGCATACACTGAACTGAATGTCTGGCCTAGAGGCAGTTAAATATAGTAGGGATCCGATCATACCTCTGTATTTCTTGGCATCTACCATGTTACCTTTTACATCAGCCTCCAATGTTGCATTTGTCCCCATGGGTGACTCTATTGGTTTGCAGCTTTCCATGCCAAACTTTTTCAGCATCTCCTTTATGTACTTGGATTGATTTATGAAGTAGCCTTCTCTACATTGTAGAATCTGCAATCCAAGAAAGAACTGTAAATCACCCATTAAACTCATTTCAAACTCATTGGTCATTAGATTTGCAAATTCAGTACATAATGAAGCTTCAGTGGATCCAAACACAATATCATCCACATAGATTTGCACAATTAGTATATTCTTACCTTGGGTCTTGGAGAATAATGTTTGATCAATTTTACCTCTTGTGTAGCCCTTTTTGGTGAGGAATGAACTCAGCCTGTCGTACCATGCCCTAGGAGCCTGCTTTAAACCATACAAAGCCTTATGCAGTTTAAAGACATGATTAGGAAAATCATCATTTTCAAAACCAGGGGGTTGTTCCACAAAGACTTCTTCCTTTACAAAGCCATTTAGAAAGGCACTTTTTACATCCATTTGCTGCAATTTAATTCCATGGGACGCCGCAAATGCTAACAGTATTCTAATGGCTTCTAACCTTGCAACTGGAGCATATGATTCTTCAAAATCAACTCCAAATTCTTGGTTATACCCCTTAGCCACCAATCGAGCCTTGTTCCTCATAACAACTCCTTCTTCATTAAGCTTATTTTTATAAACCCATTTGGTTCCAATAACAGGATGAGATGAGGGTCTGGGAACAAGTTTCCAAACCTGATTTCTTTCAAATTGATTTAATTCTTCATGCATGGCATTTATCCAAGATTCATCTCTTAAAGCTTCCTCTACATTTTTAGGCTCAACTTGAGATACAAGGGCTAGCTGATCTAATTCATCAACTGTTTTAAGCTGAGATCTAGTTTTCCTCGGTTCATTAATTCCTCCAATGATGTTATCTAGAGGATGATCTCTGAGAAATCTCAGATTTTCAGAATTGTTACCTGGGATGATCTCTCCTTCGGGTTGATCATTGGAATCACCTTGCTTTGGTTCTGCTTCAGTCTCCATTGGTTCCTCTTTGCCTTCCAGAAATTCCCCATCTTCATCTTTGCCTACCTGTCCAGTTTTGTCAAAGTCATTATTTTCATCAAATGTGATATGTGGGGATTCTTCAACTAGCTGATCTTTGGTGTTGTAGACTCTATAGGCTCTTGATCGGTCAGAGTATCCCAAGAAGATTCCTGGGTCACTCTTTGGTTCAAATTTGTCCAATGATCTCTTGTCATTGTTATGAATAAAACACCTTACACCGAAGATTCTAAAATGAGCTAGAGATGGCTTCTTACCTTTGAACACCTCATATGGAGTTTTCGTACTAGATGGTCTTACCATTGCCCTGTTTACAATATAACATGCTGTATTGACCGCCTCAGCCCAAAATCTTCTTGGAAGATTGGCTTCAACCAACAAGGTTCTGGCCATTTCAACAAGTGTGCGATTCCTTCTCTCTACCACTCCATTTTGCTCTGGCGTCCTTGGTGATGAGAACCTGTGATTTATTCCTTTGTTCCTGCAGAATTCATCAAACTCTGAATTTTCAAATTCTCCCCCATGATCAGATATTATTGAACACACTTTGGACTTTCCATCCTGCTTCATCCTTTTGTAAAATTCCTGAAACTCAGAAAAGGCATCACTTTTATGAGATAAGAACATGACCCATGTAAATCTAGAGAAATCATCAACAAGTACATAACCGTACCTCTTACCACTAAGGCTAGCAGTTCTTGTTGGGCCAAAAAGGTCCATGTGCACAAGTTCTAGTGGTCTAGAGGATTGACTTTCAGTTCTACCTTTGAATGATTTTCTTGTTTGCTTACCTTGGGTACATGATTCACATACTTTGACATTTTGAGCAAACGAAATTTCAGGTAAACCAGATACCATTTTATTCTTAACCAATTTGTGCAGCACCCTGTAGCTAACATGCCCTAGCCTTCGGTGCCACAACCAAGTCAGGTCCTCCTTCTTGGCGGTGAGGCACAAGTTGGAGTGGGCTGGATCATCCAAGTCTATCATGTAGACATTATTTACTCTCTTGCCCATAAACTTAACTTTAGCCGAATTTGGTTCAAGAATTTTACAGATTTTAGAATCAAAGACTACTTGATGGCCTTTGTCGCATAGCTGACTGATGCTAAGAAGATTATATTCAAGGCCATCCACTAGCAGTACATCTTCAATGTTATTTGTAGATGTCTTACCTACCTTACCTTTCCCAATGATCTTGCCTTTGTTATTTCCTCCAAATGTCACATGTCCTCCATCTTTTGAGTTTAGCTCGGAGAATTTTGCCTTGTCCCCTGTCATATGTCTTGAGCAGCCACTATCTAAGTACCACTTGTTGTGTATAGCTGCCAAACACACCTGCATCACAAGTTACACAGAAACTTTTGGACCCCAATGGTACCCGGGTCCAAGATGACTTGTAAAGTTACGAAATTGCTGCAGTAATCCTTTGGGAACCCAGATTCTGTTAGAGCAATGTACATTTTTATTTTTGAACTTGTTCAGATTGGGTTGCTTTTGTTCTAAAGTTTCTTTAATCTGAGTCCACCTTTGTGTATTCAAGTTTTCATTTTGTTTTACCCGAGAAAACCTGTGATTTCTGTTTGCTTGTCTGGCCATGGTCGACTTTTGGTATGTCTGTGGTCGACCATCGCGTCTCCAGAACTCAGCATCTGTTCTGGCACCACCTCTGGTCGACATCTGGTGTACCGGTGGTCGACCACTGCTTCTCCAGTAACCAGCGCCTGTTCTGGCAGATCCTCTGGTCGACAGATGAAGGGTCTGTTGTCGACCAGCCTGTCTCCAGGCACCTTGTTTTCCAGATTTATGTCCTTTAACTTGGTTTATTTGATGATTTCTGTGAATTTGGGTTTCTTGTTTATTATTTTGAATCTTATATTGATTGACTGTTTTCTCTTTAAAATTTCTCTCTTCCTTGGTGACATTGTTCCTTTTGGAGGAGCATTCAGCTACATCCTCTTGTTTATCTTGGTATAGATTAATCAGGGGCCTTTTTCCTTTTGAGTCAGCAATCCCATTTACGGTTTTTATTTGGAATTCCTTTTTAGCCGTAGGATTGTATCCTAACCCTTCTTTTTGAAAGTTTACTTTTATTCCCAAGACAGCATTTAAGTTTTCTTGACCCTTGGTCATTTTTTCCAAGGCTTCCTGTTTATCTTCCAATTCACCTTGGATTCTTTCTATCTCTTTTAGAAGCTTACTGTTTTCTTCCTTGAGTGAATTGTTTCTTTCTTGACTTAACTTAGTTTCCTGTTCATATTCTTGAGTTTTTAGTTTTAGCTCATCAATGTCGTTTTTTAGCATTTCATTCTCTTCGGACATTCTCTTGTGGTTTTCTTCATCTAAGTCCATTTGATTCAGCTTGTTTTTCAGAGACTTGATTTCCATTTCTAGTTCAGTTTTGTTTTCCATTGAATTGCTGTCTTTATTCAGTTGACTGATCTTCTTCTTCAAATGTTTATTTTCCTTTCTTATTCTTTCATAAGTATCAAGCAATTCTGAATATACTTCTTCCCAATCCGAACTAGAGAAGTCTTGAACTGGGGAACTTACCTCAAGATCACTGTTGTCTCCCTTGGCCATCAGACAGAGCTTTCCTTCTTCTTCCTCGGAAGTTGTTTCCTCTTCACTGCTCTCTTCCTCCTCACTCCAAGTGCTAATCATCGCCTTGGGTTTCTTGCCTTTCCACTTGAAGCTTGATTTCTTAGGAGCTTCTGGACATTCAGCCTTCATATGTCCAGGCTGCCTGCAATTGTAGCAAATGAGTTTATTAGAAGAAGTCTTATGTTTATCAGATTTAAACTGGGATGACTTCCTTACCATGCCCTTTGGATTTCTGAATCCTTTACCTTCCTTTCGCAGGAATTTCTTAAATTTTCTTGTAAGCATGGCTAGCTCACCAGATTCTTCACCTGAGCTAGATGAGTCTTCATTGTCAGACACCTCAGAGGTGCTTGTCTTAGACTTTGGGGCAAGTTGCTTCTTTTTCTTCCCCTCATCTTCCTTTCTCTTCAGATTGACCTCATAGGCCATCAGGGATCCTACTAACTCATCCACTGTCATTGTTGTGAGATCCTTTGAGTCCTCAATGACTGTGGCCTTGGTATGCCACATCGATGTGAGAGACCTTAAAATCTTCCTCACTAATTCCTGCTCTTTGTATGTCTTCCCTAAGCTCTTCAAGCCATTAGTCAATTGTACTAATCTGGCATACATCTCAGAAATACTTTCATCATTTTTCATCCTAAACATCTCATATTCTGAGACTAGCATATTTGCTTTTGTCTCTCTTACCTCGGAAGTACCTTCGTAGATTACCTTTAGACGATCCCACATTTCTTTGGCTGTTGCGCATTGGGAAACTCTTGAGAATTCTGTGGGGTGTAGTGAGCACTGCATTACGTTCATGGCTCCCCAGTTGACAGTTGATTTCCTGACCTGTTCTCTGGTCCAGGTTTCTTCATCTTCCGGTAGCTCAAAAGGTCCGAGGCTCACTACCCTCCACATCTCGTGGTCTTGCGCACGTAAGAACACCTGCATACGATTTTTCCAATAAGAATAATCAGTTCCATCAAAATATGGAGGTCTAGTTACAGAGTGCCCCTCAGCTATGAGGCTTTTAGAGTTCAGTCCTCCCGGTCTCTCCTGGTTGTTAGACCACATTTTTGGAGAACCTGCTCTGATACCACGTGTTGGATACGGACTGAATAGATCTAGAGGGGGGGTGAATAGATCTTTCCCCCTTTTCGATGATTTACTAACTATTGACCAGATGAGCTACTGGTAATTAATGAATTATAGAACTAATGCGAATAGTAAAGATGCAAGCATACGTATAGGAAATCAAACACACACAAGCACACCACATAATCAAACCACAAGATAGGATTTTTAAGGTGGTTCAGTCTCTTCCCGAGACCTACATCCACCCCTTGCTTAACTCAAGCAAGGCTTCACTAAATGAGAATTCCTGATCTCACACAAACACCGCTGACACACAGCTTGACTCCGCTGCCTCACAGCTTGACTCCGCTGCCTCACAGCTTGACACTTGGTGTAAGGATGAATAGAAATGATGAGAAGGTGGAATGATGCAACAGGACTGAATATAGACTTTTGTAACAAAGGAAAGAATTCAGCCTGGGACTTAATCACACAAATAACAAGAATAGACTCCCTGTAGAGCTTCCAATCGGATGCCTTCAGCTGCTTTGCTGCTGGAGGTCGCACAGCTTCAAGCCCAGTCTTCCTTCTGCAGCAATGAGAATGCTTTCAGTCTTCTGCAGATTTCTGATTGATGGAGAGCCACTTCGTCCTGTGATGTAGGTGTGTCTCTTAGCTTCTGTTCTATGCTCTCTCAGTGTGCTTGCCTGCGCGATCAGTTGCCTTCTATCTTTATTCAGATTCTAATTCAAGCATGAAGCTCTTCCCGCTCAAATTCCAGATCTAGCGTCAATCTGCTAGAAAAACAGGGAGACGGTTGAATTCGATTACTATAATAGGTTTGACCGCGTCTCAGCATGATTCTCTCCTTGATTCCCGTGCGGAATCTTATCTCCTGAGCAGCCCAACAACCTGCAACAACCATCTGCAGGTTTTAAGGAACCTCAACAGAATTCGGTTAGAGTTCGGTTCTGGACGCTATAAAGCCCGTGGTCGACCATGACCCTGTCGCTGGTCGACAATGGGCATTCCCCAGACGGCCGGTTCTTCTGGCTGAAACTCACTTCGCCCGTTGGTCGACCACAGCCTGGTCGCTGGTCGACAAGGGACGAATTACAGATGGCCGTCAGTTCTGTCTGATGTTCTGGCTGTTCTGTGGTCGACCAGAGGTGGGGCTTTGGTCGACAGCCAAGGTGCTTCCAGAAGACAGATGATCTGATGCTTTTCTGGTTGAGTTCGTTGGTCGACCATAACCACTTCCCTGGTCGACAAGCGGCCTTTGACACTTCTTCTGACTTGTTGATTTCACTTGGATTTCAGTGGACCTGAAATTACTTAACTTATCAGAAGTAAATTGAACTATCAGATTTATATTGAGTTGATCAGAAACATTGTTTGTCATCATCAAATGGGCATTAATTCAATGCACTATCTTTACACACATAACTAAACCATTTGCTTTAAGAGACAAGATAGAACTTAGATTAGTCAAACATATCCTATTGTCATCATCAAAACCAAGGGATGCACAACATATCGAGCAAGGAATGCTTCGATCTCTACCACTATGTTGTTCAGACGGTCGAATGACCTTACCTCAGCACCGATCATCCTCTCAAGGACCTCCTTCTTCAGATTCTGTTTACAGATCTGCACCGCGTCCTCCTGGTGCGGGGGACGCTTGCACCTCATGCTGAGGTTCCTCCATCTCTTTATGTAGTCGAGTGCCGACTCATCATTTCTCTGTCTCGTGGCGTAAAGCTCTGCCACGGTTACCTCCCGCTCAGCTATGTAGAATCTTTCCTTAAGTTTCTTCTGCATATCAGGCCAGTCAGCAATGGACCCGGCAGGCAAGCTCGAGCACCGGCGGGCAAGCTCGAGCACCACTCGAAAGCGAGCCCGGTAAGTGTCGAGCCGAAGAACTTGAGGAGATAAGCTTCATCCACCGCTAGATCCCCCATAACATTCACATAATAGGCAATGTGCTCCTTGGGAGACCCTTGCCCATTAAATTTCTCAAACTTTGGCGGCTTGGTGATGCCGGCCGACAGCCTCTTGGCAGCATAGTGTGTCGGGTAAGGTACCCGGTATACGTCGAATGGCCTGTGATCACCATCACTCCTCTCCGCCAACTTCATATCTATCATTTGTTCGAGCATTAGTCTGCTTACTGTTGCCGGGTCAACCGGGTTTGGATAGAAATGGGCCGGTTGCGCCAGCGGCGTTGTTAACACCGTCGCCTGAGGTGCAACAATGGACCCCTGCAATGGCAAGTTTGGTGGCGGGGCCGGTGTGATATGCTGTGGCTGATGCAGGGGTACGCCACCAGTGTAGGTAGGTATTGGGGGAGACACCATCGCTTGTGGAGAAGCTTCCGAGGCCTGACCGTTGCCCCCAAGGGTCTCTAGCAATGCTTCAGTCTGCCCGGATGTTGAAGGATGAGCGGCTCTTTCAGTCAGTTGTTTCTTTAACAATTTGATCTCCCGCTGATATTGCTGCATCATGTGTAATACCGCGGGGTCGTTCATGGAAAGGCTAGGGGTGCCCCCTCTTTCTTCGATCGATACCTCTTCGGATGAGGTGGATTGTCCTCCCGCGGTGCCTTCTGTAATAACATTGGCAGCCAAGGCCATTGAGGGTTCGTCATAGTCACCTTCTCCAGTGTGGACTTGTGACTTCTCAGCTGCCGCTTTCCCTCTTCTGGTAAGAGGTCCTGGCCTTCTGGCAAGCCTAGCCACTTTTTCGGGCTCAGTTGGTAGAGCCCCGTACCGGCCAGATACCCCTGCCATGTTGCAGGTATAAACTCTTAGGTCTCTGCCTCTTCTTGTTGTTCTTCTCGATGGCCTACCCGGAAAGACCAATCTGTCAAAGACCGATCTCCGCGGCTTCACTTCTTCCCTCGGCGGGGACTGATAATGCTCCTCAGAGCAGTTTCTTGACTCGGCGTTGGGCACCGGCCGAGTCTCTTTTTCTTCATATGCAGAGGCTACTACCCCTAGTAATCTCTGGCGACCCAGGGGAGTACTCCCCGGGCCCCGCAAGTAGTTCTTCATGGCTTGCTCCACTCCTTCCCATTCCTGGTCAGGAGGAGAGTCTGGTGATGTTGCCCTGTTAACAGCAACGGGCATGTGGGTTGCAGGCTCTGCACGGGTAGCCTGATAGTGACGTTGGTAGTGTCGACGATGGGTGTTCTCCGGCGGGGCCGGTCTAGTTAATGTCGGTTGGTAGACGGGGGCCGATGTCCTGACCTCATCTCCTTGTTGTGCCCTTGCCGGGCGAAAGGTGATGGGCCTCGCCTGGGCTGGTGCAGTGAACCGGGCCCCCTTGGGAACCCAAACTTGCTTAGATTTGGTGGGCCTGGAGGCCGACTGATGCAATGGTGCTGGGGCCAGAATGGCAGGCGTCATCTTGCCCTTCATCTTCTCCAGTGCCTGAAAAGAGTTGCGCACTGGTACGGCGGGTACAATGCGATCCGGGATCACCTCGAAACGTTGCCCGGTAAGATGCACCCGGACAGTCCCGATGACAGCAGACTTGCCGGTGCTGGAGAACCGGCCTCGGGGTGATGTCGTGGCGTGGCTCCTCCGGAGCCTCCTCTGGTGAGAGGCCGACCCCTGGCGAGATGGGCCGGCAGTTTGGTGCACATGGTGCACGTTGCAGCTCAGCGTCCTGGTCGGGACGGTCTTGGAAGTCTCGGCCACTGATCGGTCGGCAGCGGCTTTGGCGACGCCCTAGATGGGAGAGTCGCTTTCAGTCCTGTCAGACGCTTCCACGTCCAGCAGGTTCGTGAAGGCTACCCCAAGGAAGTTGGGGAAGCCTACCGCGGGAGGGAAGCTCCAGAAGCTGAGGGGTACGGCCAAGTAGCCGTTCCGAACATGGCTCTCGTCGGCCTGTTGACTGAACGTGGGGGCCATCTTGGTGTCCGAAATGCAACCTGCATTTACAAATCAAACAATTAGTATTACAAGAAAGGGGCCACAGGGCCCTTGATCCCGGCAAAGAGATGAAGGGTGATTCCAGTCCTACAGGGCGTGCCAGACTTGTGGACGCACTAAAATTCGGAAAGAATCGGTTCGTTCATTGATCGGGTTAATTCATCTATTTAGTGCGAGGGCGTGCCAGTCACAAAGTGACAATTTATTCAGGCTTCACGGAAGCCCATGGTGCGCTCGATCTGACTAGTCAGACGATTGTGTGGTTCGGGTCGGGACCGAAACCCGCCGTGCCATAAAGGCCACGGTGTTATTTGCATCCCCCATACGGGGGAACACCCTTGATTGATTACCGGGAATAAGGGCCCTACGGCCTGAGATTCATGGTAACAAAGCGAGAACAACGATCTCGGATCACGTTTAAACAAACCCACGTTGGGACGTAAAATGTTCATAGATACATATATGTTGGTCACTCACGGACCATTTCATGTTCGGACGGAAGTCCGCATTTGTAGCGTCGAAGACGACGATAAAACCGTATGGATGTCTGCCATAGGTACGGCAAGTTTAATGAGGATGCGAGATAGGATCCCGGAAGAATTGGGTCAAGCTGATGAATTATCGGCCCAAGAGGTGCCCGGATCAAGACCATGTCGGGGATTCCGAGGTCCACGTCCGATACCAAGGGGCATCATTGCTTTTCTCTTCACGCATAGTCCGGGGGAGAGGGTTGTTAAGTGTGAAACCCGAACTCGCCAATGTGCACCCTCGCACGCGGATCGACCTGCGCGGTCAGGTCGCGGGGTTCGACCTGCCCGGTCAGGTCGTGGTTGTTAAATGTGAAACAAAAATTTTAGTTATAGCAGGGGTAATCTTTGATTATTGGCTTCATATTCCTTTCATTTGTTTTATCCATTAGCTTAAAGTCTTTTCTCTTGTTGGTTAATCATTCTTTCTCTTTTAGGCACGCCGGTCTAAAGAGACACCAAGAGAAGATAGGGCGCGCCAGTTAAATGGAAAGTGGGATGCGCGCCGGTTTAAGGAAGCCAAGGGGGCGCGTCGGATAAGGGGATGCCAAGGGGCATGTCTGTTAATGGCCAATGAACAGTATGGCGCATCGGAATAAGCACAATGGGGGGGGCGCCGGTTAATGCAAAGAAGGGGAGGCGCGCCGGTTTTGGGCTCCAAATAGGAATGGGGGAGCACTATTTATTCCAATATTTCGAGAGTGGTTTTGAGTGTGGCGTTAAACTGGTGCGGGGGGTGAGCGCACCGAATTAGCCCACGCCGAATTAGAGGCGCGCCGGGTTAAGCTCTGTGGGTTTTATTTCCTTCTGTTTGATTCTTTTTGCTTCTGTTCTTGTTTCTTCCACTTGCAGATTGATCAAATGGATAGATTGTTTGTTCAATTGATGCTTTAAATCAATAGAGTGCTTCTTATCATTTGTTGAGGTGAATGAGTACGTGTATTTGGATGTCTTACTTGAAGGGTTTATTATGCAGGAACTCAGAGATTTAGCTTGATTCATAGGCTTAGTTTGTTCGTATGTTCTTACGTGTCGTCTATTCTTACGTGTTCTTCGTCTGGCAAAATTTGGGCAGCATCTCCCCCGGACTGAAGCTTGCCAGAGAAAAATGGGGAACACCAGACGGATTGCTCCGGGGTGAACCTCAAAACTCGGAGTGAGGCCTCCGTTAACCCATAAGTGAATGTGGAGACTCGAGGACCAGCCTTCAAGAGCTCCAGCAGCTCACGGGTGGTGATTTTGTGGAAGTTCCACAGGGACGGATGTTCGCCATGAATAGCTATGAGTGTTCACCCTGCGAACGGGTTCCCTCAAAGTTCATGCCACAAAAGGGGCAAGCTCTCGAGGACCCCGGGTGATGCATAAAACTGAAGGAAAAGGGAAGCCAGATCAGAGCAATAAAACATTGCACATGCTTACAAAGCCACTCTTTTATTCATCCTCAGGGGAAAGGAGGGAAGATAGGTACAAAAGGAGATCTACCCCCAAAGCATAGGGAAGAATACAACGGAGAAGATAAAAAAAAAGTAGACGTTGAGGTGGGGGGGAGAAGAAGATACACCGGTGGGGGAGAAGGAGGAACAAAGCACAAGCTCCCCCCTTCTCTCCCTTCTCTCTTTCTCACCCTCTCTCTCCTTTTTCTTCACCTTGCAGATATGAATGGATGGAGCTTCTTCTTCTCTTCGGACGCCGGAGACCTTAGCCGAAACAACCAGCCCCCCTTTCAGTCTCTCCTCCAGCCTCTCCTCCTTTTTCTTCACAACGCGTCCCCTTTTATAGAATGGCCAGCCTGGGAGCGTTCCTGCACTTCCACCTCATCCGCAACGAAGTTGGGAGTTGACTCGATGCGATGGACGATGCTGGTTCGCGCCGTACGTTGTCGTTCATCCGAGGATGAGATGTTTCGTAGGTCTGTCGGGGGTTGCTTCGTCGTTACCGCTTCTGTGTTGTCGAACGGAGGTAGAAGCAGAGCCATGGGCATTGAATGTTCTCTGTGCGTCGCATTTATGCTGAACAGAGCATCAGTTGGCAGACGGGACAGGATGAGGTTAAACTCATTTGTATTTGGCGCGCCGTATTAAGAAGAGGATATTGTGATGGGTTCTCCAAAAGTAGCGCGCCGTATTAAGTTTTTGGCCTTCAAATGGCCACGCCGCTTTAGCATTTGAAGGAGAAGCTTTTAAAAATGGGCAAATGGGTACTTCAGTTAAAACGGCGCAGCCCGGGGTGCACCGAATTAAACATTTGCAAAGGGGCGCCATATTAGAGCATAAAGGGGGCACGCCGTATTAACAAAGCAAGGGGCGCGCCGGATTGAAGCTCTACAGTGCCGTTTTAAGCCTCAAAGTGATTCTTCTCAGAAGCGCTGCCATTTATATGAACGTTGGCATTCCCGGAATGTTTTAGTTGAGATGCATGGCGTCCGCAATGTTCCGTTCGTAGCTTTTGGGGCTCGGTCCAGACTTTTCGTGACTTTCGGTGCATGTCGAGCTGTGCCCGAGTTCCCACCTTTTCTTTGATTCTGCTCTAGGCATGGCCTGGTTAGAGAATTGTGGTGGTATCTTCCACTCGAAGGGGCTCCCTTGATGGGTAGCGGGCCACCGGGTGAGTTCTCGTCCTGACCGGGTGAGGTATAGGTTTGTTCTGCCTTCCCATCTTCGACTCGCACGTGAACGCGTAGACGCGAGTGTCGTATGATCATCATCGTCATTTTTTTGACGTCCACAAGCCCTTACTTCCCTCACTATATTTCCCTGACTTTCCGGTGTAAAATATCCTTTTGCCCTCATGGAGCGCCATTTTTCTCCTCTATATTACTCTTCTTCTTCCTCATCTTTCTATTCCCGCGTGGATTCCTCTTCCCACGTGGGCCCTTATTCTCGTGGCCCTTCCGACCCGCAAGCAAATCTCATGGCCCACCTATCATGTCTTGCTTGCCAAACGGCCCCGGTCTAGGCCCAAAAATTCATCGCTAATCTTAATGGGCCTTATTCTCATAATGGGCCTCCCTCTTCTACTCTTAGTGGGCCCCCTTCCTTTAACGGGCCCTCTTATTCTCTAAATGGGCCCCATGCTGCTACTGGCCCAATCGGTCCATATTCCCACGTTCATGATCCTTCGAGGCCCCCATATCCTTCCACTCCTGGAATGGGATTTTCTTCCTTTCAGTCTAGATCTCCTTATCCGGCCCAATACCATAATCTTGGCCCAAATTCACACTCTCTTGCTCCGGCTGGCTTGCATCCTTCTTAGCCTCTCCCCATCTGGGAGATGATTGCTCAAGCCCAATGCCAGCTTGATGAACTTCAACCTCAAATTGATTCCAAAACTTCTTTGAGTGTCCCGTTTGCATTCCAAGGTCTTCAGCTTCCATCGCGTTCACAAATTCCCGCATATCGCCGCTATGGTGGAGTCGGTGACCCCTACATGCACTTGAAGGAGTTTCTTTGTGAGTCGGCCCAATTCCGACATGACCAATGTTTGATGGCCTATCTGTTTGGTCTGTCTCTAGAAGGCCCGGCTCGGGATTGGTTCTTCTTATTGCCGCAAGATCAAGTGGTGAATTTTCAAGCCGTTCAAGAGAAATTTCTTCAGCAGTATCAAGACCAAGCTGGGCACAAGTATTCTACGGTTGATCTGGCCCATGAGAAGATGAAGTCCGATGAGGAGTTCTCTACCTTCACCGACCGCTAGCGTCACTTGGCCGCTCAAGTCCTGGGGCATATTTCGGAGGGAGAGCAAATCAAGATGATCATTTCTAATGCAACACTCGAATATCGGTTCATCTTAGCCCTCAACGATATCACCTCATGGCAGTAGCTTTATAGCCGAGCCCGATTCATCTGCCAACAACTCCTTGTTTCCCTTGACCCCGAGTCTCCTTCACCTTCGACGTTCACATACGCCTCCTATCCATCACCTTCCATGAGTCAGCCATCCGCCACATATCCTTCCACGAGTCAGCCTTCCGCTCCCCCGCACCCATATACCTCCACATATCCTTCCACGAGTCAGCCTTCCGCTCCCCCGCACCCATATACCTCCACATATCCCTCCACATATCAACCCTCCACGAGTCAGCCTTCCGCCTCTTCATACCCGCGTGAACCTCTGCCCCCGGTCAAGGAAACACCACACCTCGAGCGGGTGGATGCCGTCTATATACCCCCTCATCCTGCTCCGCATATGCCTTCACCAAATCCTTCCCTTAGCCATGCGCCATTGCCTACGCAACCTTCTCCATCATGTTCCCATATCCCTCGGCATCCACCGTGTCCGAAGCGGGCTCCTTGGTGCGAACACCAGGGCGATCACGTGACACGTCGGCGAACCGACGGTGCCATACGCGGAGCGCCAAGTGGACTACATCGGCTTATCTTCAAAATAGGGATACTTTGACTTGAATTTGGACCTTTTTTGGCATTGAATTGGGCTTGTAATGGTTATTGTATGTGTAATTTGCTAAAGGGCTGGTTGTAAGGCTCCTAATGGGCCAATTTGTTAAAGCCCTTAAAGCATTCCATAAGAAGGAATGGCCTTGGTCCATTTCTAATGGATCCATAAGCCATATGGGCTTCCTTCCACATGGGCTATCTAGATTGGATAATCTAGAGTGGGCTCTCTTCATTCATGGGCCTTCAAGGGTGGAATGCCCTTAAGCCATCTAGGTTGGAATGGGCTTGGTCAAGCCATGGACCAAAGTGGCCCATTCAAGGCCCAATGAAGGGGGCGCCCTCTTTTTTGTTGGTATTAGGCTAGCTAGTTTGATTTTCTTCTTCAATTACCACATGGAGCATTCAAATGGCTGCTGGTCAAGTTCCACATGGCTGCCACCTACCATCTTTACCTTGAAATTCAAAGGTAGGTGAGCTACCATGTCCCCTTGTCCCCCTTTCCCTTTCACCAAGGGTCTTAATCCATGCGCACCCCTCCCCCTACTTGCATCTTGCGCAAGTCCCCTCCCCCCTACCCCTTCCATTTCCCTATATAAGGGCATGTATAGTGTTTATGCTTAATACAATGAAGTTTTGTTAAGAGATAAGTGCATTAGAGATTGATTCTCTTGGGAGTGATTCCCTGGTTGCAGTCCTGTGATGGGATAGTTCTAGGTCGTGTGACTCGACCTCATATGCCCCTTTTATTCTTATCTTCTTCTTCCAAAAAAATTATCCGTGATACCTCTGCAAGTTAGCAAACTTTTAGCTTTGGTTTCGCATCGATCGGAGTTCGTGAGCAACGGTGGCTAGTTTTCTCGTGAAGGCGCGCAGATCTGCCCCAGATTGCTGCCCAGATCTGAAGATGACTGTGTATTGAATTCTTCAGCCCAACCCTGACGCCATATGAAGTTGGTTCCTGAAGAGAAATCATAGTATTTCACGTCCTCTTTGTGTTGCCGCTAGTTTCGCCTCGATCCGTGACCGGTGCTGATCGTGACGGCTGTTCTCGTGGGATCGTGCGGGCTGGTCTGAGCAGGGCCGGCTGAGAACTAGAATCAACTTTCAGAGCCTGCCCCGCTTCATCCGGCCAAGATCCGTGTGAGGGATCTTCATAGTATTTCTTCCTCTGGACGTCTCCTACCCTCTCCCACAAGGAACTCCCCGATCCGACATCGAAAACCATTTTCCCAACATTTTACGGTGTTTCTGTGTAGTTCTGTGAGCACAAAACCAGAACCTCAGAAGATTCATCACTGCGCCCAGATCTAAAAGCATCTATTCGCGATCTTCGGAGTGAAGATACTAAATCCAGTCGGGACCAGGCGGGCAGAACTGGGTCGGCTTTCCGTCGGCGTACCCGAGCGGCTCCAGCACGCGTTCCTTGCCTCCTGCGAGTGTGGCCCGTCAACCCGGGTTCCAGCAACCCCAAAGTTATTGATTGTAGCCCGATACCTCCCTATGTGGAGTGGGCCAAGCTTCTGAAATTGTAAAGTTAATCTTGTGTGTATTGGGGTTGTTCGGAAATCGGCTGGGAATTCTTCCCTACGACTAGTCGTGGAGGTACGTGCTCGTTCCGATCCTTACATTTGCTGTTTAGTATGCTTTCTATATTGCAGCGTTTGTGAGAATAGGGCCGATAGCTAGTTTCAAATTCACCGCGTTTGTGAGTTGTGAGCACCCGTTCCATAGCTCCAATTGAGCATCGAGCGCGAATTAGCACCCTAGACGACGGTGGTTTCTTAATCACCGCGATCCCCACGTTTCCCTCGCAAGGGACGATCATCGGGCTCAAGAGAGTTGCTGTTGAGAGACGTCTCCACCCGGAGAATACCACGGTGGTCAGTCGCCCGGCTTGCCTTAGCGTGTTAGTGCTGGCCGCACAACGAGTCGGTCGTATGTCTTAGCCCGATCGTCATCCGTCCCGCATCAAATTAGTATAAGAGCGGGTTGAGTCTAGGGTAGTCTTTGCATAAGTCTTTCATGCATCATGGTCTAAGTCGAGTCTAGAACCATCATTACTTTCAAAACAAAAAAAAGAGTGTTTTCAAATTGCATTTCACCCAATAGCCCGGTATATTAAAAGGCGTTGCCCGAACATTAGGTTATGCCTATCAGGAAGGTAGCGTACTTGCGCGAGTGATCTTCGGATTGCTTATCTCCGCCACGTACCGAATATTGGTTAGATCTACGAGCATCATTTTTTTGCATTAGTGAGTGTTTGCATTAGTCGGTGTCTTCTAGTTCGTGTAGTCCTATAAGAGTCAGTCAGTCTTGTCCAAGTGTCGGCATGTCTACCATGTAGTTCCCCAATTTCTCATGGAGTCCCAATCACCCGGGCGATATGACTGTTGGCCCACCCATGGGCTTGGCAACCATCCTCTCCGCTTCTGTAGGCCTGAAGCCTCAGATTTTTTTGGCTCCAATGACCCGGGCATCTACCTCAAGTGGGAGGCCACCATGGACACCTACTTTGATTGTTATACTATGTCCGAGGCAATGCAATTCTCTTTCGCCAAAGAGCGGCTTCTTCATGAGGCTGCCGAAAAGTGGGATTACATTGAAAGAATGAGAAAGGTTAGGGGGCAATGGCCCATCGCGTCATGGTGGGACATGAAGAGAGAGCTTAGGAAGGTCTACGTGCCCCGACCGGTCACCTCCAACCGGTCACACCCAATCACTTCCAACCAAGTTGGTTCTAGTCGGAGGCAAAGAGTCCCACACGTAGATGAGCCAAGATCCAATCCTAGGACGGTTGACTACGGGCGAGTCCATCATGATATCCCTATTCCAACCCACTCCGTTGCCGAACTTATGCAAATGATTTTGGACCGGTTGGATGGGGTGGATAGGACACGTACTCCTAGTGATGTACTCCTACCCGAGCCTAAGGAGGTCATCGCCGATAGTCTTAACCCGGCCCCATCAATGGAGTCCCCAAGCCCTCTCCCCATCATAGTGGATCCTCATTCCCCACCCACAAGAGCTCCCATGCTACCACCCTCTACTGCCGAACTCTATTCGGAACCCTCTCATTTGGAGCCACCAAATCCCGAGCCACCCGTGTTTCTTACGGGAATGCTTTTCATCGCCGAGCCACTCCTTAGCTGGCTCAAAGATGGCTTGGTCCCACCTCCCTTCCCATCCATGGACCCCACACTACCTCTAGTGCCAAGCAACTCGTTTCACGCCACCTTCCGGTCTAGTCACTACGTGGATACATTGGACGACCTTCTTAAAGGGTTAAACCGATAGTTGGTATTTACGCACTTGTTGGCCCCAGGCTTCGACCGACCCACCAGTCGTAGCTTCACCCATTCCACCTTAGGGTCCATTACCTCCGTGTACACCGTGGGTCATGTTACCACAGAGGTTCTTCTACTCCTCCCGCTACCGGTCGAGCCTGACTTCACTCCTTTTATCCCGAGGGAGGAGCCCTATCTTCTATACACTGTCTCATCTACCACGATGGATGGAGGTGACCATCACCTTCATGAATTTCAAACGTGGGACTATGTAATGGAGGAACCGGGGGGTCACACATTCTTTGACCCATTCGACCCCTTCTCTAGTGGGCCTCGTGACCCACCACTTCCCCTCTACTTTGTCAAGGAAGTCCCCTACCACTCTCTTCCCACTCGGGCCAATCAAACTCCACATAGAAACAGGTCCGATTATTGGGAAGCATGGCATGCCTTACCTACATGTAGTGGTGATGAACCTCTTAGCCCACCCACACCCACATCTGATAGGAAGTCCTTACGTGCATGGTGTCTTTTTGGGTGTCTAGGAGTACATCATCCTACCTACCTTTGGTTGCATCTAGTGTATTCATGGCACACATTTGGGTGTCCTGGTCCGCCATCGTCCATGCGTAGGTCGGACTAGCCATATGTTTGTCTAAAAGTCATGTGTGTGTTTGTTTGTCTCTCTAGTTGTTTTCTTTCATCCATTTGGTTTGCATAAGTCGTGTCTCAATCAAAGGCCAGCCATGCACGCATAAGGAGTTAGCCGATGCATGCTACATATCCGTGGATTCAAAGGGGGAGTACATCTAGATCAGGGTCATACCTGACAGGTTTCCACCCGGAGACCGAAAGCCACTCTAAGTCCACGATCCCCACCCATTCCGGGTTAAGAAACAAGTGGGTCCGAAAGCGTACGATATTGAACTACCGAACGACAATGGTGTCAATTCGACGTTCCATGTTTCCTCTGGTAGCATATTGGAACCCGCGGTGATCCCTAGTGAGTCTCGAGCTTTATCTTTCTATTGAGAGTGACCCCTCACCCGAGAGTCCACCTTTCCAGTCTCAACGCATGCATATAGATTGTATACTGGATGAGCAGGTGATCACCACAAGGAATGGCGCATACCCACACGTCCTAGTGCGTTGGCGAGGATGCCCCACGATGACCAATGCCTTGATCACATGCGTAGAGCGCAAGCTTCGGGACCCTTACACGACGGGGTCGAGTTCCTCCCACCCGGGGAGAATTGGTGCGGACACCAGGGCGATCACGTGACACGTCGGCGAACCGACGGTGCCATACGCGGAGCGCCAAGTGGACTACATCGGCTTATCTTCAAAATGGGGATAATTTGGCTTGAATTTGGACCTTTTTTGGCATGGAATTGGGCTTGTAATGGTTATTGTATGTGTAATTTGCTAAAGGGCTGGTTGTAAGGCTCCTAATGGGCCAATTTGTTAAAGCCCTTAAAGCATTCCATAAGAAGGAATGGCCTTGGTCCATTTCTAATGGATCCATAAGCCATATGGGCTTCCTTCCACATGGGCTATCTAGATTGGATAATGTAGAGTGGGCTCTCTTCATTCATGGGCCTTCAAGGGTGGAATGCCCTTAAGCCATCAAGGTTGGAATGGGCTTGGTTAAGCCATGGGCCAAAGTGGCCCATTCAAGGCCCAATGAAGGGGGCGCCCTCTTTTTTGTTGGTATTAGGCTAGCTAGTTTGATTTTCTTCTTCAATTATCACATGGAGCATTCAAATGGCTACTGGTCAAGTTCCACATGGCTGCCACCTACCATCTTAACCTTGAAATTCAAAGGTAGGTGAGCTACCATGTCCCCTTGTCCCCCTTTCCCTTTCACCAAGGGTCTTAATCCATGCGCACCCCTCCCCCTACTTGCATCTTGCGCAAGTCCCCTCCCCCTACCCCTTCCATTTACTTATATAAGGGCATGTATAGTGTTTATGCTTAATAGAATGAAGTTTTGTTAAGAGATAAGTGCATTAGAGATTGATTCTCTTGGGAGTGATTCCCTGGTTGCAGTCCTGTGACGGGACAGTTCTAGGTCGTGTGTCTCAACCTCATATCCCCCTTCTCTTATTATTTTCTTTTTTCACAAAAATTATCCGTGATACCTCTGCAAGTTAGCAAACTTTCAGCTTTGGTTTCGCATCGATCGGAGTTTGTGAGCAATGGTGGGGAGTTTTCTCGTGGAGGCACGCAGATCTGCCCCAGATTGCTGCCCAGATCTGAAGATAACTGTGTATTGAATTCTTAAGCCCAACCCTGACACCATATGAAGTTGGTTCCTGAAGAAAAATCGTAGTATTTCAAGTCCTCTTTGTGTTGCCGCTGGTTTTGCCTCGATCCGTGACCGATACTGATCGTGACGGCAGTTCTCGTAGGATCGTACGGGCTGGTCTGAGTAGGCCCGGCTGAGAACTAGAATCAAATTTCAGAGCCTGCCCCGCTTCATCAGGCCAAGATCCGTGTAAGGGATCTTCATAGTATTTCTTCCTCTGGACGTCACCTACCCTCTCCCACAAGGAACGCCCCGATCCGACATCGGCAACCATTTTCCCAACATTTTACGGTGTTTCTATGCAGTTCTGTGAGCACAAAACCAGAACCTCAGAGGATTCATCACTGCACCCAGATCTAAAGGCATCTATTCGCGATCTTCGGAGTGAAGATACTACATCCAGTCTCTGACATTCTCCAACAAACGGCGCTCCGATCGGGCATCGGATCCAGCCGTACCATCCTCCGCAAGCTTGCTGCACAAGGTGACCAGCGCGGGCAGAACTGGGTCGGCTTTCCGTTGGCGTACCCGAGCGGCTCCGGCACACGTTCCTCGCCTCCTGCGAGTGTGGCCCATCAACCCGGGTTCCAGCAACCCCAAAGTTATTGATTGTAGCCCGATACCTCCCGGTGTGGAGTGGGCCAAGCTTCTGAAATTGTAAAGTTAATCTTGTGTGTATTGGGGTTGTTCAGAAATCGGCAGGGAATTCTTCCCCACGACTAGTCGTGGAGGTACGTGCTCGTTCCGATCCTTACATTTGGTGTTTAGTATGCTTTCTATATTGCTGCGTTTGTGAGAATAGGGCCGATAGCTAGTTTCAAATTCACCGCGTTTATGAGTTGTGAGCACCCGTTCCATAGCTCCAATTGAGCATCAAGCGCGAATTAGCACCCTAGACGACGGTGGTTTCTTAATCGCCGTGATCCCCCCGTTTCTCTCACAATGGACGATCGTCGGGCTCAAGAGAGTTGCTGTTGAGAGACGTCTCCACCCGGAGAATACCACAGTGGTCAGCCGCCCGGCTTGCCTTAGCGTGTTAGTGCTGGCCGCACAACGAGTCGGTCGTACGTCTTAGCCCAGTCGTCATCCGTCCCGCATCACTCCTTCTCCGTCGTTGCCGGAGTCTCTTATAGACATTTTTACGGCTTTGATGGCCGCTCGCGCATTGTAGCTCCCTCCAATTGTGCCTTGCCGACCCGCGGCCGGGGATGTGTTTCAATATTGTGAATTTCATCGCCAACAGGGGCAATTGGCTGAGGATTACCCCGAGTTTCAGGAACTTGTTTATAGCTTGGAAGATAATAATAGGATCGATTGGGCCGCCATGCATGAAGCTATTTTGAATCTCCGTGATAAGCAGCAAGAAGTGCCGCCCAGGCAGCCATCTCCGTAACAAGACCAGGGGCATCCCTGTGACTCTTTGAGTAGTGTAGCACCCGCTCCGTCACCTACTCCGTCACCTGTTCCCTCCCCTATGCTTTTGTCCACCTTGTTGCCTACCTCATCACCCTCTCCATCTCCACCTACCCCCTCACCTTTACCATCTCCTACTCAACCTCCACAATTTAATATCCCAGACCTTTCAGATCCCTCTTCGTGGGTCCCTGATCTGGTTCTTCGGAGTGTCTGACTCCGCTGTGTTCAAATTTTCATTTCGGACATCTTTCGTGTTCGGATCGGCGCGATCCGGAGTTGTTTCGGCAGCCCGGGAGCGTTCTGCGGCTTTTCCACGTGTGTTTTTCGATTCTCGGTGTATGTTTCGGTAATTCCTTCGGAACCTCGTTGCGGGGGAACTGGGTCGTTCACCTAGGCGAGAGTGGTACCGTTGCGATCGATGCATTCCGAGGATCGCGAAAATGTGATTTTTGATTTTTTGGTATTTTTTAGAATTTCTGGATTTTCTATTTAACCCCCCCCCCATTTTCTTTTCTTTTTCTTCTTCTTCTTCCTTTCTTCTCATTCCTCCCTCACGACTGTGGCCGCCCTCTCTCTCTCTCTCTCTCTCTCTCTCTCTCTCTCTCCCGTTCGAGCGCGACGACCTCCGTTCCGGCTGCAGACGTCGGCAGTGCGATGGCGCGAGGACGTGGGTGACGACGAGGCGGTCGTGCGGGTGTGCGGCAATCGTGGGAAGCATGGGAAGGTGAGGTTCTAACGGCGTTCTTCATGGGATTGAGCTCGGATCGGCGCGTCTCATCGCGAATCGGAGGTAGGGTGACGTTCCTTAGCCTCTTGCCTTTCTTCCCCGTGAGTTTTAGCTCGAGATGAGGTTGAGAAGGGTTATTTTTGCACGGCGAAGGGCCGTTCATGCCGCGGGGACAGCTTGTCCGATCCACCGTTTTGAGCCCCGATTCCGTGGTTTAAGGGCGTAGGAGCATGCTAGGAGGGCTTGGGGGTTCTTCTCTCTCCGTTCCCCCCTTCGTGGGGCTTGTTTGGGGGCCGAAATGGGTGATTCCGACAAGGTTCGCCGTCTTCACGTTGGTGGGCGATGTGCGGTCGAACCAGGGCCCGCACAACCCTTGTGCGGCCCCGTTCTGGCCATCCATCAGCTCAGCGCGCTGTGGCTGGGGCTCGGCGCGCAGTGGGCTTGTGCGGTCTGTCGTGGGACCGCATATCCTAAGGTGCGGCCCCATAACGACCGCCTAACCCTGGGTTTTCGACAGTTGAGTATTACCGTTGTACAGTGCATCGGGATGTGCGGCCAGGAGCTGGCCGCATATGACCCTTTGTTCGGCCAGGTGCTAGCCGTACGTCATCTGGTGCTGTTGCCTGGGTGTGCGGTCAGATCTTGACCTCACAACTCTTGAACGGGGAAACTGTAGCCGCTCTTCCCTACTGCGGCTAAGGACTAACAGTTGAGGCTTATTACCATTGGGAGACGAGCGGCCAGGAGCTGACCGTTCCTCACCCACGTGCGGCCAGGAGCTGGCCGCACATTTTTTGAACGGGCCCATGTTGGCCGTTCTTCAGCCCATTTCGACCTGGGTAGAACGGTCCCGTGTTGGCCGTTTAACCTTGGTGCGGTACCTATGCGATCGCACATCCCTGAGCGGCCCAGTGTGGACCGTTCAAGGGGACAGGTCATGTCGGCGTGTCTTTCGTCGTACTGAGTGGTACCGGGAGATGTCGTTGTCAGCTTCTGTCATCGTGCGATGGTATTGGTATGAAGGGCATTCCTTGTACTGTCCGGTTGCGGCGTGGTTTTCCATTGACTTGAGAGTCTACTCCGTAGTGACCCTCCACTAGTCGTAGCCTACTTACACACGTGTGGTCCTACCAGGGAGTTGTGGAGAGGCTACCCTTAGAGACAGTTCATGGACCGGTTTTCGTCGGGCCCCACGTCATGGGGCCAGAGTCCGGCTGAGGAGAAAACCAGTCAGAGGGCAGACCAGGGATGCACGGTCTGTGTGTGCACACGTGGTTGGGGGTGGTTGGACCCACGCCGACGGGTGTGACCCTAGCTAGTCACTCGTTTGTGGTTACTTGTTCGGTGTCCGTGCCTCTGGTAGGAGCTACCACGTTAGGCAGTTCACCTGCGGTGCGGTGTAAGACGTCAGGGGACGCTACCGACTATGCTTCTATTGGGAGGTACTCCTGTCGAGTCGGGAGTGACAGACTGTCAGTCTTTGCGACTTCGACCTTCAGGTTTTGTCTTGTTGACCGATGTGTTCCGATCATTCAACCGTGGCACGTGCGTCGGCTTTCGTGCCGTTAGATCGGTGTTTTGTAGATTGCAGGGCTTCCCTTTTTGAGGTACTCGCTTACTGCTAGCGTAGCGGTTTCTCCGTTTGCGAGGTAGGGTTCGAGTGACCCCTACTGATTCTTGTTCCGAGCCTCATTCTCTGCGTGTTTTCACCGTGTTTCAGGTGAGTCGCGGCCTCAGGGGAGCGCGTCTGAGGCTCAACGTGGTTCAGGTGCCCAGCGTTAGTGCTAGAGGTCAGAGCCGGGGTATGCCCCGTGTAGATGTACTTTTCATTCTTGTCTCTGTACTAGTTGTGGACTACTGCTATTGTTATTTTATTATATTTTGTGGACCATGTATCATGTAAATTGTTAAACTATTTCCTGCTCAATTATATAACTGTTTAATTTCTGTAATTATTTGTGATACTTGTGTAGTCTCCACACCATCCTTTTAACCCTTCCGAGTCTTCGGACTCGTGGGTGGCGGTGCGAGTCTCAGGTTATCGGGCCTTCCCGGTAATCAAATTCTCGGGTCGTTACAGCTGGGATCGGAGTAGCGGTTGTGGGATTATATGAGAATCATAAGTAATTGTAGTGGTCCACTAGTCCACAGCGATGATGTACAGGTGACGCTGGCGTCGGGCATCGTGTGTTTTTCTTGACCTTACTGTTTCCGTGTTTTCTATCTTTTGCTTTAGGAGCGAGCATGGCGCCGAGGCGGAGCACTCGCTCTCAGCAGGGGCAGTCGGCTGGAGGTCAAGAGATCCTGTAGGGTGTTCAGCGAGATCAGTAGGAGCATAGTAGAGTGCCACCGGGGGCCACCGAGGTAGTGGATACTGTGAGGTTTCCGGGGGCCAAAGATTTCTTCTGTGGCATGTACCAGCTTATGTCTCAGCAGTTCGGCGGAGAGGCTGGTGAGGGCTCGTCGACCAGGGGTGGGCCAGGCCAAGCAGTGAGGGATTTCATGCAGTTTTATCCACCTTACTACGACGGTCAGCCAGACCCTGATGTGGCTCGGAGTTGGCTCGACGAGATGGAGAGGGTGTTCAGTTCCGCGCGGAGTACTACGGAGCACAGAGTGATGTTGGCCTCCAACCAGTTGCAGGGTACGGCTCGGGAGTGGTGGTCTTCCCAGTGGAAGACGTCTTTCCAGCTTTGTCCACTTGAGCATATTGTGTGGAGTGACTTTGTCAGTACTTTCGAGCGTACCTACTATCCATAGTATATTGCTACGCAGCAGATGCGTGAGTTTCTGGAGCTGGTTCAGGGGGACATGTCCATGTTGCAGTACAGGGCCCGATTTGTTGAGCTGGGTCGGTATGCACCTCATATCATGGAGCATGAGAGGGTGAAGACCGCACAGTTCATACAGGGCTTGAGGCAAAAGCTGAGGTACCATTTGATCATGAATGCGGCCATTGATCTGGAGACAGCGTCTCGTGTTGCGGGTTCTTTGGAGATGGATATGCAGAGGACTCGAGGACCGATCAGCCAGGGGCAGTCTTTGTCGGGTCACAGCCAGCAGTCAGCTACGCAGCAGCATGGTTCCTTTCAGCATGCGTCGGGTGGTTCAGGAGCGTCGGCACCAGCAGCGTCGGCGACATGATCTGCGTCTTTTGGCTCGAAGGTCAAGAAGTTCTTCAAGAAGGGGTTCGGTAAGAAGAAGCCCAAGGATCAGAGGCAGGCATCATCGGGCAGTGTATAGCAACCGATTCTGTTTCAGCGTCAAGGATCCGTGGGTGGATCACGAGGACCGTGTCCACAGTGTAGTGAGTACCACCTAGGCAGGCAGTGCACAGCGCCGATAGTTTGTTTCCGATGTGACCAGTCAGGGCATATGACGCGTGACTGTCCTCAGAGGCCACAGCAGCAGCAGCCGTTTCCTCAGCAGGAGCAGGTCCCCCAGCAGCAGAGGTAGCAGTAGGGACAGTATCCGCCGCTACCTAGGTCAGCTAGTGTGGGAGGCAGGCAGAGAGCTCGAGGCCAGATCACACACATTACTAAGGCAGAGGCAGTGGCGTCGCAGTTCATGGAAGGTACCGTTCAGATTTTGGGTTATGCGGCTCGGGTTTTGTTCGATTCTGGCGCGTCTCAGTCGTTTGTTTCGGAAGATTTCGCCCTCAGTATTGAGGAGCTGGTGACACAGTTGTCCTATGATTTGGCAGTGGAGTTACCTTCAGGTGATTTTAAGATCAATCCGTATTGTTTCGATGAGGTTCCGGTGTGGGTTGAAGGGTGAAGTTTGCCAGCTAGGCTCTATGTGTTGCCGCTTCAGGACTTTGATGTGATTTTGGGTATGGATTGGCTCGAGACACATCATGCGTTGGTGGATTGTGGCTCGAAGAGTGTTTATTTCTGGCGACTTCACGGACCCACCTTCTATTTTCAAGGTATCAAGTCTTCCTCTTCCCGCTTTCTCATTTCTGCGATTCGAGCTCGTTGTTTGCTTGATGCTGGTTGTCAGGATTTTCTCGCCTCCGTGGTTGTGACTAACCGAATGGAACCGGATGTCGAGGACATTCCGGTGGTATGCGAGTTTCCCGATGTTTTTTCAGAGGACTTGCCTGGATTGCCTCCCTAGCGGGAGATTGATTTCGTTATCGAGGTTGTGCCGGGTACGGGACCTTTGGCAAAGGCTCCCTACCGTATGGCCCCCACTGAGTTGAGGGAGTTGAGGGCGTAGTTGCAGGAGCTGCTAGCCAAGGGGTACATTCATCCTAGCTTTTCCCCTTGGGGTGCGCCCGTGTTGTTCGTGAAGAAGAAGGATGGTAGCTTGCGATTGTGCATTGACTACCGGCAACTGAATGAGGTGACCATCAAGAAAAAGTATCAGTTGCCATAGATTGATGATTTGTTCGACCAGCTTCAGTCTGCTCGAGTGTTCTCGTGGATTGATTTGCGGTCCGGTTACTATCAGCTGAGGATTCGCGAGTCCAATGTGGAGAAGACTACGTTCAGTACGAGGTACGGGCATTATGAGTTTCTGGTGATGCCGTTCGGGCTCACCAATGCCCCCACAGCCTTCATGGACTTGATGCAAAGGGTGTTTCATCCGTATCTGGACCAGTTCGTGGTCATATTTGTGGACGACATCCTTGTTTATTCGTGGTCTGCCGAGGAGCACGCGTACCATTTGGGTGTGGTGCTGCAGACGTTGCGAGATCACCAGTTGTATGTGAAGCTCAGTAAGTGCGAGTTTGGCTTCATGAGGTGCACTTTTTGGGGCATGTGATTTCTGGTGATGGTATTTCCGTGGACCCCGCCAAGGTCGAGGCAGTAATGTAGTGGCCGAGGCCGAGGTCTGCGACAGAGATCCGGAGTTTCTTGGGGCTTACAGGCTATTATCATCGATTTATCCAGGATTTTTCTCGCATTGCGGCCCCGATGGCTAGACTTATGCGGAAGGATGTGCCTTTCGTCTGGTCTGAGGAGTGTGAGCAGAGTTTCAGGGTACTGAAGAGATTGCTCACCTCGGCTCTGGTGTTGGTTCTGCCTTCGGGATCGGGAGGTTTTGTGGTGTGTACAGATACTTTCGGGGTCGGATTGGGTGTTGTATTGATGCAACATGGTAGAGTGGTGGCTTATGCATCTCGGCAGCTGAAGCCCCATGAGGAGAACTACCCTACCCATGACTTGGAGTTGGCGGCTGTGATCTTCGCGTTGAAGATCTGGAGGCATTATCTGTATGGCGAGAGGTTCGAGATGTTCACTGACCATCAGAGTTTGCGATATGTGTTCATGCAGAGGGTCCTTAACCTCAGGCAGAGGCGTTGGATGGTGTTTATGAAGGATAATAACTTCACCCTGTCTTATCAGCCGGGTAGGATGAATGTCGTCGCCGATGCCTTGAGTCGGAAGGTCACGGTCAGTGCCTTAATGTTGAGGAAGTGGAGGCTCTGAGAACAAGTGCCCGAAGTTTCATTCAGGCTCAAGATTCCTTAGGAGCCAGGGTTGGCAGTGCTTGCTAGTTTGACTATCACGCATACCATCTACCGTCAGGTGATAGAGGCTCAGCATGCGCACCCTGAGTTGCCCCGAATTTTGGCTTTGGCTGATGTGGAGCTCGGTGAGGATGGTGCCGTGAGGTTCTGTGGTAGGCTGTACGTCCCAGCCGAGGAGCGGGTTCATCGTGCGGTGTTGCGCGAGGCTCATGGGAGCAGGTACACCGTACACCTGGGTGGGACCAAGATGTATCGGAACTTACGGAGGCAGTTCTGGTGGCCTTGGATGAAGAGAGATATCGCCGTGTTTGTGGCCAGGTGCCTGACCTGTCAGCAGGTGAAGGCGGAGCATCAACGACCGAGAGGTACTCTCCAGCCCTTGGATATTCCTGCGTGAAAGTGGGACCACTTGACCACGGATTTTGTGGTGGGATTGCCGAGGACTCCGAGCGGTCAGGACAGTATTTGGTTACTGGTGGATAGGTTGACGAAGGTGACTCGGTTGTTACCAGTCAAAGTCAGCTGAAGCGTGTCCAGGTTGGCTTGTCTTTATGTGGAGCGGATCGTTCCGTTGCATGGGATTCCCATCTCCATCGTGTCGGATCAGGATCCGCGTTTCACTTCTGGATTCTGGGGGTGTTTCCAGCGAGCTCTTAGCACAGATTTGGCTTTTAGCTCGGCGTATCATCCTCAGTCAGATGGTCAGTCAGAGAGGACCATTCAGACTTTGGAAGACATGCTGAGATCCTCCATCCTGGAGTGGCAGGGGAGTTTGATTCACCACCTACCGTTGGTGGAGTTTACCTAGAACAACAGCTATCATTCGAGCATCGGCATGGCTCCTTATGAGGCTTTGTATGGGCATCCGTGTCAGACTCCACTAGACTGGTTTGAGGTGGTGAGCGTGTTTTGACTGGACCGGCGTTGGTGCAGCAGTGCGTGGAGGTGGTGCACCTGGTTCGTCAGAACATGTTGGCGGCCCAGAGTCGACAGAAGAGTTATGCTGACCGTAGGCGGCAGCCTCTCGCGTTCACCATGGGCGATCGCGTGTTCTTGAGAGTTTCTCCGATGAAGGAGGTGATGCATTTTGGACGGTGTGGGAAGCTGAGTCCCTGCTATATTGGTCCTTTCCACACCGTGGAACACATCGGTGAGGTAGTTTATCGGTTGCAGTTGCCCCCTGAGTTGGCGTCGGTGCATGACGTGTTCCACGTCTCGATGTTGCGGAAGTATATGCCCGATGACTCTCATGTGCTCGAGGTTTCTGTTTGGCCGAGGTGACTCTAGATCTTTCTCTCCCAAAGTTTCTGGTCCGCGTGGAGGATAGGCGAGAGCAGCACATGCGGAACAAGGTCATCCCTTTGGTTATGGGTGGTGTGGCAGCGGCACTCTGGTGGTGAGGCTTCTTGGGAGTGTGACGATGAGATGCGTCAGCAGTTCCCTTACCTTTTTTTTTCCCCCAAAACCCTGCTTAGGTGTAAAATGTAGAGTGCTCCTCGGAGAAGGAACATTTCGCCATTTGACCACTAGGAGGTTGATTTTATTAAGATAAACAACAAATGAAAATTACATGATGCGGATGCTAGGCATCCCTAGCTTATCCAACCGAGCTGCACCCTTGATCTTCGTGGGTAGCTCATGTGAGAAAAAGAAAGAATTACAATTATTGGTGCAGGCTAGAGAGGCTAACAAATCCGCAACAACATTTGCTTCTCTGAAGATATGAGTGACTGAGTCCCTTGGAGTGAGTAATTCCCTGATTTCTCTGACATAAGTAAGGATGGACCATGGGCATTGATCTTTCTTGTTGATAGATTGCACAAGGATTTTGGAATCACTTTCAATCAATGCCGGATGAGAAGATACCATTCTAAGGTATTTAAGTCCATCTAAAAGAGCTCTGGCTTCAGCAATAATACTGGTAGCAGCCCCGTAGAAATGGGAGAAGGCAATGACAATTTCACCTTTAGCATCTCGGATTAGACCACCCCCACCTGATGTACTATGATTCTTGCTGGCTCCGTCTGTATTCAATTTAAGCAAAGGCCATGGCGGACAAACCCATTTGACAATTTTCAGTATGGGATTTATAGTGCTTCCTCCTTTTATTCCAAATTGTGAGAGAATTCGCTTCCTGCTTGGGTTGTCTTCTCTTAAGTCCGACAGTTCACAAATTGTTTTGGCTTGGGTGACAATGCTATGGATAAGACTTTGCTTGGAGATGTGCTTGCCTTCATATTTGGCCAAGTTTCTTGCAGACCAAAGTTCCCACATGGTGTAGCCGATGACAGCCAAAGAGAGTAAACCATGCTTAGTTTTCAGATTTATCATAGAAACCGATCTGATAATCCTGAACCTAGCAGAATTTCCTTCAAACTACAGTCCCATGGCCATAAGGGAAGACCATGTAGAAGAGGATATTTCGCTGTGAATAAAGATATGTTGCAGTCTTTCTACTTGGGGCTATAGGCAGCATTGACATTTAGAGCATATCTGAATACCCATAGCCTGAACATTGTAGTCTGTGGGTAAGCAGTTCCATACAATCTTCCATAGTAGCACAGATATTTTGGTTGGCAGCCATTTAGACCAGAGTTTGGACCAAGGCATGTGCCCCTGGTCATGATTGCTGTTACAAATAAGATTGTAAACATAAGATACTACACAATCACCTGAGGATGATAGAGACCAAACCTCCTAGTCCTGCATCTGTGAAAAAGTAGTAGTTCTGATAGTAGAGCATATGTCAGCTGGTAAGAATGTATTGATAACCTGAGTTTCATCTGATGTCGGATGCAAAATACATTGGCTGACAGTAACCTGAATGTTAGGTATAGTAGCCATCGGTGTAAGTAAGTACAAGGGCTGGTTGCCCAGCCATGTATCCTTCCAAAAATTGGTGGAGCTCCCATCACCGATGATGACTTTTTTATATTGAGCAATGAGATCTCTGGCTTGAATCCAACTTTTCCTGCCATGGCCTTTCATGTGTTTAAAAGTCACATTCGAAATGTGACAGTCCTTGATATGTTTTGCTCTGAAGTAAGAAGCCCACAGAGAATTTGAATGTAGAGCTCTCCATAGCATTTTCACCCTCAATGCTATCTCTAAATGTCTACGGGACATTATACCTAATCCACCTTGGCCAATTGGTCTACAGATGGCTTGCCAGGATTTCCAGTGATGTTTTTTCCCATAATAAGATGAACCCCAGAAGAAGTTAGCAAAGGATCTGTCCAAAGTTTGGTGGATGCCAGTGTGAAGGGGGGAAGATGCCAAGGTGAATATCAGGATTGAGGTCAGCACGTGTTTAATGAGGGTTAATTTGGCTCCCTGAGAAAGCAATTTCCTTTGCCAACCCTCCAACCTCCTCTGAATAGAAGAAACAAGCCCAGCAAAATATACTTTTTTGCTCCTGCCAAGAGTAAGAGGAAATCCCAAGTATTTATGTGGAAAAGAATGCTGAGAAAAACCAGTGTAAGCTTTTATCCGGTTGATAGTTGCAACATTTGCCTTTTGGTGCATAAAGAAGCCACTCTTCCCTACATTAATCAACTGACCAGAAGCTCTTTCATATGTCTGTAGAGTTTTAATTAACCTTCGGACAGTGGTCAGAGATGCATTACTAAAAATAAGAGTATCGTCAGCAAACAATAAATGGGATACATTTGGACAGCCTCTGGGGACAGCAAACCACCCAACAATTCCAGAGTTGAAAACTTTCTTCAAAGATCTACTGAGTACTTCTTCTGCTAGTATAAATAGTGCTAGAGCTATGGGATCTCCTTGGCGTACTCCCCTAGAGGATTTAAAGAAACCTGCCAATTCACCATTCAGCTGTACTGAAAACCAACAGTTGTTTAGCAATGTCTCAATAAGATTAATAAACTTTAGACTGAATCCAAATTTTCTTAGAACAGCAAATAGAAAATCTCATTCCAGTCGATCATAAGCCTTGGCCATATCCAACTTAAACATGACATTCCCTCCTCTAGTCTTTCTGCCCAGCTCATGAACAAGTTCTTAGGCTAAAGCAATATTCTCCACAATTTGTCTACCTTGCACAAAAGCTGACTGTTCCAAAGATATTAATTTTGGCAGAAGTTTGGCCAGCCTGCTATTGATGATAGTAGAAATAATCTTATAAAAGTAATTACATAAGCTGATTGGACGAAAGTCTGAAATGTCCACATCATTATGTTTTTTAGGAATGAGTGCAATTATAGAGGCTGTCACATTTCTAGGTAGAGGCTGTTGTAGAGTGAAAAACTCTTGCACTGCACTGACTACCAGGGTATGAATGATATGCCAGGAGTTTTGAAAGAAGGCACCAGTGAACCCATCTGGGCCCGGGGCACTGTCTGCAGACATTTTAAAAACCGCATTCCTGATCTCTGGAGCACCAGGGACAGCACACAGACACTCATTGTCTTCTAAGTTAATCAGAGTAGGAATGCATTCCAGAATGTCTTCATCTATGTAATGATCTTGCGTAGAGAAAGCCTTCTGAAAGTGAGTGACAGCAATGCTTTTCATTTCTACAGGATCTGCTGTTATAATACTTGCTGAGCTCCTCAACTTGGCAATGAAATTTCTCCTTCTATTAGATAGGGTAGACATATGAAAGAACTTTGTATTCCTATCCCCTTCAAGTAACCATCGAACCCTTGATTTCTGCCTCCAAAAGCATTCCTGTTGAAGGTACTTTTCCGAAAGGATAGATTTAGCCACCTCAAGTTTGTTGTGGTTCTCAATTGAGGGGTTATAGTCATAACAAAATTCAGCCTGAAGAACTGCATCTTCTGCCGAGGCAAATTTCATATGCACATTACCAAAGGTTTCCTTATTCCATATGCTAAGCATTTTCCTCACATGTTTCAGTTTTAAGCAGAGAGTGGTAATGGAGGAGGTAGCAATGGGACTTGTTCACCAATATAGATCAACAGCTGCATTGTACTGATCATGCAAAGTCCACATTTTTTGAAATATATATCTGTTATGGAATCTGACCATGGGAGAAGATTTAATCAATAATGGAGCATGGTCAGAGGCTTCTCTTGATAGGTGTTCAATGACAACAGGAAGACAATTAACCCATTTTGTGTTGAGGAGTACTCTGTCTAATCTGGCCCATATGCCTTTACTGCCCATTTGATTATTATGCCAGGTATATTTGGATCCTACAAATCCAACATCCATTAAGCCACAGTCAGAAATGCACTCATTAAAATTTGACATTGTTGAGAGATTGACAGGTGTTCCCTTACCTGTTTGAGTGAGTCTTCCACTTCTTTCCCCTTGGGTTGTTCTCAATTTCGAGGACGAAATTCTTTAAAGGTGGGAGGGCTATAATATCTCAGACCTTTCGGATCCATTTTCGTGGGTCTCGGATCTGGTTCATTGGAGTGTCCGACTCCGCTGTGTCCAAAATTTTGTTTCAGACATCTTTTGTGTTCGGATCGGCGCGATTCAGAGTTGTTTCGAAGGTCTGGGAGCGTTCCGCGGCTTTTTCGCGTGTGTTTTCTGATTCCCGACGTGTTTCGGTAATTATTTCAGAACATCGTTGCGGGGGAACCAGGTCGTTCACCTAGGCGAGAGTGGTACCATTATGATCGGTGCGTTCCGAGGATTACGGAAATGTGATTTTTGATTTTTCGGTATTTTTTGGAATTTCCAGAATTTCTATTTCACCCCCCCAATTTTCTTTTCTTTTTCTTCTTCTTCTTCCTTTCTTCTCCTTCCTCCCTCACGATCGTGGCCGCCCTCTATCTCTCTCTCTCTCTCTCTCCTGTTCGAGCGCGACGACCTCCGTTCCGGCTACAGACGGCGGCGGTGCGACGACGCGAGGACGTGGGCGACGACGAGGCGATCGTGTGGGCGTGCGGCAAGCGTGGGAAGCGTTGGAAGGTGAGGTTCTAACGGCGTTCTTCGTGGGATTGAGCTCGGATCGGCGCATCTTGTCACGAACCGGAGGTAGGGTGATGTTCCTTAGCCTCTTGCCTTTCTTCCCCGTGAGTTTTAGCTCGAGGCGAGGTTGAGAGGGGTTATTTTCATGCCGGGAAGGGTCATTCATGCCGCGGGAAGAGCTCGTCCAATCCACCGTTTTGAGCCCCAATTCCGTGGTTTATGGGCGTAGGAGCATACTAGGGGGACTTGGGGGTTCTTCTCTCACCGTTCCCCCCTTCGTGGAGCTTGTTTAAGGGTCGAAATGGGTGATTCCAGCGAGGTTCACCATCTTCTCGCTGGTGGGCGATGTGCGATCGAACCAGGGCCCGTACAACCCTTGTGTGGCCCCGTTCTGGCCGTCCATCAGCTCAGCACACTGTGGCTGGGGCTCGGCTTGCAGTGGGCTTGCGCGGTCTATCGTGGGACCGCATATCCTAAGGTGCGGCCCCATAACGACTGCCCAACCCTGGATTTTCGACCATTGAGTATTACCGTTGTACAGTGCACCGGGATGTGCGGCTAGGAGCTAGCCGCATAACCCTTCGTGCGGCCAGGTGCTGGCCGTACATCATATGGTGCCGTTGCCTGGGTGTGCGGCCATATCTGGACAGCACAACCCTTGAACGGTGAAACTGTAGCCCCTCTTCCCTAGTGCGGCTAAGGACTAATCATTCAGGCTTATTACCATTAGGAGACGAGCGGCCAGGAGTTGACCGTTCCTCACCCACGTGTGGCCAGGAGCTGGCCGCACATTTGTTGAACGGGCCCATGTTGGCCATTCTTCAGCCCGTTTGGACCTGGGTAGAACGGTCCCGTGCTGGCCATTTAACCCTAGTACAATCCCTATGCGACCGCACATCCCTGAGGGGCCCAGTGTGGACCGTTCAAGGGGACAAGTCATGTCAGCGTGTCTCTCGTCGTACTGAGTGGTACCGGGAGATGTCGTTGTCGGCTTATGTCACCGTGTGACGGTATTGGTACGAATGGCGTTCCTTGTACCGTCCGGTTATGGCATGGTTTTCCATTGACTTGAGAGTCTACTCCGTAGTGATCCTCCACTAGTCGTAGCCTACTTACACGCGTGTGGTCCCACCAGGGAGTGGTGGAGAGGCTACCCTTAGAGATGGTTTGAGGACCAGTTTCCGTCGGGCCCCACGTCTTGCAGCCAGAGTCCGGCTGTGGGAAAAATCGGTCAGAGGGCCAGACCAGGGATGCGCGATCTGTGTGTGCACACGTGGTTGGGGGCGGTTGGACCCACACCGACGGGTGTGACCCCAGCTAGTCACTCATTTGTGGTTACTTGTTCGGTGTCCGTGCCTCTAGTAGGAGCTACCATGTTAGGCAGTTCACCTGCGGTGCGGTGTAAGACGTCAGGGGACGCTACCGACTGTGCTTCTAGTGGGAGGTACTCCTGTCGAGTCGGGAGTGATAGACTGTCAGTCTTTGTGACTTCGACCTTCGGGTTTTGTCGTGTTGATCGTGGTCTTTCGGTCGTTCCACTGTGGCACGTGAGTCGGCTTTCGTGCCGTGAGATCGGTGTTTTGTAGATTATAGGGCTTCCCTTTTTGAGGTACTCGCTTACTGCTAGCGTAGCGGTTTCTCCATTTGCGAGGTAGGGTTCGAGTGACCCCTACTGAGTCTTGTTCCGAGACTCATTCCCTGCATGTTTTCACCGTGTTTTAGGTAAGTCACGGCCTCAGGGGAGCGCGTCTGAGGCTCAGCGTGGTTCAGGTACCCAGCGTTAGTGCCAGAGGTCAGAGCCAGGGTATGCCCCGTGTAGCTGCACTTTTCTTTCTTGTCTCTGTACTAGTTGTGGACTATTGTTGTTGTTATTTTATTATATCTTGTAGACCATGTATCATGTAAACTGTTAAATTATTTCTTGCTTAATTATATAACTGTTTAATTTCTATAATTATTTGTGATACTTATGTAGTCTCCACACCATCCTTTTAACCCTTCCGAGTCTTCAGACTCAGGGGTGGTGGTGCGAGTCTTGGGTTATCGGGCCTTCCCCGTAATCAGATTCTCGGGTCGTTACACACAACCTCCACCAACCCAAGCCTCTACTCAGGCAAGTGCTACCTCTTCTTCCTCCTCCATTCCCACCACCGCTTCTATTCTCGACGCCACTCGACGTGTTGTGTCGATATGTCGAAGGTGGGCATCGTGACCCTCCAATTCCTCCGCCTCACCACCACTATTACCATCCTCAATTCCACTACCTCCATCAACCACATCACCCTCTCCACCATCTCTAATACCCCCACCGCCATCACCATCATCTTCACCGCCTCCTCTCCCAGCGACCCCTCTTCCATCACTTCCACCATCTCCACCGCCTTCATCCTCCCCTTCGCCATCGTTTCCCAAGCCTGAGCAAGCTATACCTATACCTACATCTCCACCTTCGCCTTTACCCTCCCCCACGCCTCCACCTTTGCCTTTACCCCCACTTACGCCTTTCGAGCCTTTACCCACGCCTTCCAAGCCTATTACCTGCACTTCTCTATCCACTTCCACCCCACGGAGCGGGTGTGCATTATCTTTGGTGCCCCTCGGGTTTGGTCCCCAGGGAGATGATGAGCCAAGCCAGGTTTCGATTGTGCATTTCTAGATTCAGGATGTTATTTCCCACATGCCAATCCGAGTCCTAGTCCCTGGCTGTTTTGGGGATGATGAGCCTACACTTTCAAAGACGGTTGTTAAGAAGAGTTCCCTTGCATTAGTGCCAGTTTCTGTTAAAGCAAGGCCGGTGGAAATCTCTTTGCTTGCCGGGAAGTCCACCATTAATGTTGTTATTACTTCTCACTCTATTGATGTTCAGTTCACTGGCCAGGAAGGGTTCTCTACCCAGATTGTGCTAACTCATACGGCCACCAAGAGCCTGATGGATTCCATGTTCAAGGGGCAATTAGCCGTATTTTCAAGATTTTCCAAGGATATTCTGCACATTCTATGCAATCTTCATCGATTTATTAGCATGCCAGCCGCGTCAATGCCATGTATTAGTCTCCCTTGGTCTCGTCCTGCCCTTTTATCAAGGGAGTTATGTTTCAAGACTGTTTTTCGAGTGGAGTTGCCAAATCTCAGGATCCTGGTGCCAGGTTACAGGACTCCATGGTTTTCTGATGCTCATCCATCTAAAGAGTTCGCTGTTCAAGAATGTCCACATGTTGTTAGCACCAAATGTCTAGCGGCAACCGCCCCAATAAAGTTGCATGTTCATAGAAGGGCCCGGTCGTCTGCCAGATGGGCCCGTTATTTGAGGAGACATTGCAGATCAAGAAGGCCGAAGGTATGGGTCCACACCAAGCAGGCCCATGTTCAAGAGATTGCTGCTAAGAAGAGGCGACGACGCAAGTACAAAGGCCGCATGTTGTGCACTCGAGGGGCCGCTACTTCTTCTTCTCCTTTCTTCCATTCAACATTTCTTCTACTCAGCTCCCACCCTTGGGTGGTGTATTTACCTTCTCCCAATCCAATTTCTGTTGTTTTCTCTTTTCTTTTCGAGTCCGCAAACCCCCATTCTTCTTTTTCCCCTCATCCAGAACCTCTGGATTCTCCATTTTATCATGATTCTAGGCCTCGACCTATGTCATGCTTCCATCCCACTTTCAGTGTTTCTTCTAATCCTTCTCCTCCAGTATCCCCGGGTTCTACTTCTCGTTCCCTTTCCCCGACCTTGTCGGGTGTTTATGATTCTTTTTCCCCGACCTTGTCGGGTGTCTATCATTTCCCTTCCCCGACCTTGTCGGGTGTTTATGCTTCTTCTTCCCCACCTCTGGCGGGTGATCGCTATTCCTTTTCTCCGACCACATCGGATGATTCTTATTCTCCCCTTTCTTCTTACTCCTCCTCACCCTTTTAGGGTTCTTGCCCTTTGTCATGCTATTTTCGAGGCTTTAGCCCGCCTTGATCTCAGTTAATCACCGCTTCTTCTGTATCTGATTCCTTGTTATCAGGGTCTCTGTGCCCTAGCGAGGGAGTTTTAGCCCTCATCTCTCTTCTTTTTTAATCCTTCTTCGTCCAGTTTGGTGTCTGTCGTTCCTCCGTGTAGGGGATTCTTTGATCCTTTGCTATCCTCTCCCTTTCGTCCTGTCAAGCAAGGAATACAAAGCTCGTGCTGCCCAAAGCTTGATGATCAAGATCGTGTCAGGATGCTGTTACCACACTGTGGATATGCAAGGTATCGTTATTTTGTGCAAGAAAATGTTATCATTGCTATTATCTCTCGTACTCCTGCACACGCTTATAATAATGCTATTCCTCGACATGTTTGAGTGGCTTTTAGAAATTTGCTTAGTTAAGCTTAGTCAAAATGAGTTTGCTTCTGCAGCATCCTTAGGCTAGTGATAGCTTCGCGCTGGGAGTCTAGTTTCTTTTCCTGATCGTTTAGGGTGACCTTTTGTACGGCTTTTTCACACACTTCATGGCAAGCCATGGTCGATTCCTCTGAGGCACATCGTTGCTGCTTTGGCCATACTGTAGGTATGCACAAGGTCTTTTCTTATCTCTGCTCGGCCAAGTGCAGGGGCAAGAGATTGATGGATGAGATGACCAACCTAGGCGCTCCCTAATATGAGAGAGGTCTCAAATAGGGGCAGTCTTGACTCTCAAAAGTGAGCTTCCATGCTATATCTGGCCAATAAGGGGTACCAAAATGAGAAAATAATTCAATGTAAAATTATGATTGGAAGGCATGGCAAGAGTGACAGTACAGTTACCCGTGGGACGTCATGAGCCCGGTCGCATGTATGCCTAGTAAATATGGGTCTAAAAATCAAAGACATAAAGCCCTGGCGCAACAGACTGTATCTTTAAGGGGTAGTGCCCTGGAAGGAAGTAGAGTCATAATATCTCCTATCCTGCGTAAAGCTTGTCTCTAATTTTTCTTCTATTTCTCCCTCGTAGGCTGGGTTGTATCCTGGGTATGGCCTTAGTAGGGGCACCGTTCTTACGAGGCGGTTGGTTGTGGCAAAACACCCTCATATGCACGCCCTGCTTAAGGGAAGCCTTTAATGAGAGGGGTAGGAACAACGGTCCATGGCTAGTAGTTCGAGCCCGTCTTTGGGTGCTGTGGATTGCTATTTCAAAATTTTAAAAATTTAAAATAAATAAATAAATAAGGGTAATATTACCAAAAATCTAAAAAATGAGATATTATCAAAAGTCCCCAAAAAATCAAATATTGTTCAAAAATCAAAAAATTCAAATATTGCTAAAAATTGAAAAAAAATACAGAAAATTGAAAAATCTAAAAACATTTGTCTTTTTATTCCTTTCTATCTATCTGTTTTGAGGACGGATACGTGATTTGTTTGCTAAGTGTGCAGGTTGTAGGAGTTCAAGTTTCCTTGCTCTATCATTCGGTCTGCCTCCTGTTCACGACTTCTGATCTGTTCTCTCTTCTTCAATCTGGTTTCTCGATCTATTCTTAAGCTTGTGTCCTTCTCAACTCTCGCTTCATCTCATCATGTCTCTATGAGAGAGCATTGCCTCACGATTTTGAACCTAGCACGTTCTACTTCATCCGATCTTGGGACTTTGATTGATGAATGTGTTTTGTTATCTTTTGTCCCCCGTGTTGGTTGTCACACGTGTTGATATCTATCATGTCTTTGTTTCATGTGTCTATGTCTCACACGTGTTGTCCTTGTCACGCGTGCCTTTGTCCGTTTGTGTCATCGCATGTGTTGTCTTATGTCCCACGTGTCTTTGTCCCACCACGTCCGTGTCATCACACGTGTTGTCTTATGTCCGCCATGGTGTTGTCCCACGTGTCTTTGTCCCACCATATCCTTGTCCCACCGTGTTGTGGTGTTGTCTTGTTCCACCGTATTCTTCAATCTCACGCATGCTTGCCATTTGTTCTTGTGATGTTTTGTCATGTTTTTTGTGATGTTATGTTCAATTCATGTCCAGTTATGTTATGTTATCTTCATGCTTGTTCATGTGGTTGTGTCTTATTCAAAAATCCAAAAAAAATGCCATTTCGCCTGCACAGGTAAGTCAAGTATGGCCTTCTATCCTTGTATCCATTATTGCATTACTATATGATATTATGTTATATTATCTCGAGAACAAGTTGGTTATCTACGGGTTCCAGGATCTGATGTTCCCCTATAACAAAAATGATGATGATCCAGGTTCATGTGTTTAGTCATCGGATATGCCGTTAGGTTAGGAAAATTAGGGGACGACGGTTCTATCTCGCACACCGTGGTTGCGGATAGTAGCTTGACCCTGATTGCCCCAGTCTAGCAATATTATTCTCAAGTATTTTTCTATTTTATGGCTTTATTTGCATTTGATTTAGTGATTTCTTTTATTTTAGCCCAGCATGCATCATACGAATCTTTTGAGCATTCATGACTCATGATTTGTCTGAAAGTATCTCATTTGTGATGGATGATTGTGCATTCAGTGTTCAAGTAAGAGGAACTATTCCATTCAGAGATGGAAGGTTTTCTCGGGTCTAATCGCTTCGTTTGATTGACTGAAGGTCCCTTTCTAGAGTTTTAGTCTGTTTATTTACTTTTTTAATGCTTGCTCCGGTCTCCTCATTGGTACGAGGGATTGTGTCCCCCATGAGGTTGATCGTGTGGTTTTCTTTTCGTTTAGTTAGTTTCACAAGACCGGTGTCATATTGGTCCGATCATTCCTTGTGTTTGGTTCAGAGTTTTCCGGAAGATTCCTATAGCTCATTGGCAATGAAACAGGTGTCTTTTACCTTAACGCCTGCTTTTCAATCCGCTCCGCTTCATCTCCATATTCCATTTCGCTTTCGCTCCACGTCCGCTCGCTCCCCTGCAAAGAGGACGTTAAGGAGGGGCATCTGTTGACACCCATTTTTTACCTATGAGTTGAGTCATTCCTCTTACCATCATTTGTTGATGTCTTGAGTTATCCATTGCTCATTGGGCTATTTTCAGGCACGTCTTTGGGCTTATTTTATGGGTACCTCCCTCCCTGGCTAGATCTGACCTCAGATTCGGACTTAATCGGCCTTGATTTCCCTTGATTTCAATTGGTTTTGGGTTAAGTGGGATCATTTATCCCATTTTATCAATTTCAAATCATCCAGGCTTTACATGGTCTAACGATCAACCGTTCAGTGACTGGGCGGTCTTGTTGGAACCGTTTACGAATTTAGTGGATATTTGATTTTCTAAATTTCCACCGACAAGCCATTGCACGGTCGAAGATCAGCCGTTTTACTTCCATTGAACGGCCAGGCTTTAGACCATCCCATTCCCCAGAGTCCTCAGTCGGTTTATTTTTTGGATAATTATCTATTTATCCTATATTTCTGGATTAATCACCGACATGTGTACACGGCCTAGCATTGGACCATTTTATTCATTGAGTGGTCTAGCAGTAGACTGTCTTATCCTGAAAAGTCCAACACCGTGATGGCCGGTAAGTTCGGTGGATAATTAGATAATTTCTTTTTTTTTATCACCGACAGCGTTGGACGGTCTAGCAATAGACCGTGCAATTGTCTGGGTGGCCTATCGCGCGACCATGTACTTGCTCGAAAACTATGGATTGTTTGGATTTTCTCTCTCCGTCCATGGTTAAACCCCCACCTTCCTCCGCCATTTTCTCCACGGTTTCTCAACCAAATGGGGTGCCGTTCAATCCTGGTGGAAGATTGGATGATTATCCACATATTTTGTTTGATAATCTCGGATTTTTATCCACTGAAAAACCCTAATTTCGAGGTTGGACTTTCAAGGGTCAATAAATAGAACCCTTAGTCCAAGCATTGAAAAGGGGTAGATCCAATGTCGACGGCGAAGCACTGCCAGAATTTTGAGTGAGCTATAGCCAGGGAGGGAGGCTTTCTATGTGACGACCCAGGGTCCGGGTACCGGGTAAACCCGATGCCACTTGAATCCTGCGAGGCCTTCCAAGAGTAGAACAGCTCCTTAAAGAGATAAAAGGGTTGCCGTGGGGTGTACAACAATCTAAAATAAGTCCAGGAAAGAAGGAACTGAAATTTAAAATTTGTTTTCATATAATTTACATGCTTAAAATAGACAGTAGTCCAGTAACTATATAAGCTCCCAAAGTACAACTCAAAAGAAAGGTATAAAGCCTAGGGGCATACCCTGGCTGACACTTGCTGGTTTACCTATCAACTGCCTTCAAACCACGCAAGAAAGCCAAGCCTACTGCGTTTCACCTGTAACCACAAAGGGTGAGCCTCATTTCATTGGCTTAGTAGGGGTCACGCCGATCCCTACCTCGCAGCAAACAATACAAGAACAATATCATAAATGCATGAAACATAAGCAATTAAATAGAACTGCATGGAAATATCAACATAATAACATGGCTAAGAATTACTAGAAAGACAAGTAATCACACATTATATGAAGACTAATCGTTCATGGCATATGAAGATTAATAATTCATGGCATATCAAAACTAATAGTTCATGGCATATGAAGACTGATAGTTCATGGCATATGATTACATACAAGGATCACATGTTCATCATGAGAAGGAAATAAATCACATGGAGAAGTAACAAAAGTTAAACATGAGTATCAAGACTTTAACATGTGAATGAAGCTAACTAATTAATTGACTTCATTCTACCATATGTTCTACAACGTGGGAACGAACATATAATGAAACTAGCTATTTCATTGAATACATTCTACCATATGTTCTTCAACGTGGAAACGAACATATAATGACACTAGTTGTTTAATTGAATACATTCAACATTCAATATATTCGAATACCGTTAAATGAATAAATGAATATATTAAAGCATCCTACCGTATTCGAGGACCTTCATACGAATATAAAAATAGTCTAATATCCAATTAAGTCAAGTTCCTATAATCCATCTGACAGGATAAATAAGCCACTAGAAGCAAGACCAGATGCGTCCACTGACGGCTTACGCTACGTCTCGGGAGCCTCACACACGTGATGAACACGGGAACAGGAGACACCGTAGTAAGTACAAGGGACAACAGTAACGAGTGACTAGTCAGGGTTACACCCGTCCGCGCTAGTCGAAGCCCCTGACCACGTGTGCACACACCGGCTCGTGCCTAGAGCCAGGCCTCTAGCTAGTTTTTCCCCCCCTAGCAGGACACTACTGTAAAGTAGGGGCCAATGGAAACTAGCCTAAAAACCATATGTCAGGATTACCTAGCCACCCCTCCCAGGTGGTTCGACTCATCGTCGCTAGGCTACGTCTAGTGGGATCAGTCAAATAGAGATAAGAAGTTAACTTTAATGGCATATGAGAGAGAGTTATCTTTCCCTTCCTATATCTACTTTAGTTAGGGTTTTGGCTTCCGCTCTCCTTGTTAGGGTTTTGGCTTCCGGCCATGGCCGGTCCTGGGGGGGAGCCTTCGCCTCCCCCTCCTTGCTCGCTGACTCCTTTTGGTGATGGTGTTCCTGCCAATGATCAACCTCTGCCTCCTGCTAGTTTTCGTCACGTTGGTGTCTGCGAAACATCTTCCCATGGTCTTGCGTCATGCAGGCACATTGCTATTGATGCTTTACCTATACCTTCAAAGGACGGCACGGCCAGTAGATCATTTAAAGCGCCTGATGAAGTGTCGGATTGCGCAAAACCTTCCCATGCAATACCTTCTGACGCAGGTCCAGCCGCTGCTCCTTCTCGTTCACATGTGGCCACTGGTGCATGGCCAACCCTTCCTTCGTCGTCTTCTGCCAAGGACGTGAGGGGTGATAATCCCCTGGCTGCGCTTCCCTCTTTTGCACAGGTTCTGCTATCATCTATATCCCCACCGTCTGTGCCTTTATCTGTTCATTCCCCTGCTTATACGGATCTTGGGGAGCCTGCGGCCTTCTTTTCTATGGAAGAGATTCAACTTTCCTACAAGCCTCTGGAACATGCAATAGTTGCTAAAACTCCTTTGGGGAGGCCTACGTTCCAAGAAATAAGACAGCACCTTGTGCAGAGGTTCCTTTTCAAGCAAGATTTTTACTTAAGCGCTCTTGATGGTCGACATCTACTTCTTCGGTTTCAAAACCATGAAGATTTTTTGCGTGTTCTTCTCAAAGAGTCTTTGTATATCAAGGGCAAGCCTTTCTGGTTCTCCAAATGGACGATGGAATTTTCTCCTGATGAGGATTCGCCGATTGTCCTGGTGTGGATGGAATTACCAGGTCTTCCTGCAAATTTCTATAACGAGGCCATGGTGCGTTCTATAGCAGGGAGTGTAGGGCCTGTTCTTCAGGTGGACAGAAACACCTTATGCCTTACACGCACTCATGCTGCCCGTGTTTGTATTCAAATTGATGTCTCCAAGGAGCTTCCTCATTGGGTATGGGTTGGCGCAGGTAACAAAGGTGTGTGGCAACCCCTTGTGTTCCCGGCCCTTCCATTGTTCTATTCCACTTGCAGAAGGCTTGGGCATATTTCCTCCAAGTGCAGAAAAAGGATGGACGACACCAATGCTTCTGCTGATGTTGAGAACGTCATGACTCAACCACTTGCTCAATCACGACAAAAGAAAATATGGCGCCCTGTCCCTGCCTTGTTGCCTGGTCCAGGAACTTCACAGTTCCTTCAGTTCCCGCTGATGATGGAGATCATCCTGGATTTCTCAATTCACATACTAAGGCCTCAGGTAGCTTAAATGTGGCTTCTGCCAACCCTGTTACAACAGATAACCGACAAGGTACTGGTTTGGAAAAGGCTACTGCTCTTCCCCCTGCAGGTTGTGATAATGGTCTTCACCCTTCCTCTATAGAACATTCTGTTAATGTTCTGGTAACGGAGGATGGCTGCAATATTAATTTTCTGGATCCCTCCACTGTTATCAAGGACACTGATATTATCTCTGAGCTCCCTTCTGACCAAATTCTTTCCCCTGTTAATGCCATTGTTCCTGTCCCTGAGATTGAGATTGTCGACTCTCAGTCCACTTTGCCAGATCAGGATTTCATGAATGCTGCTAATTATTGTTGTGAGTTGCAGTCCGATGAGACTTTTAAAAAAAGGAAGGAAATAGCTGAATTGGCTGCTGTTGATAATTTGAAGGATATGCAAGGTGTAAGCCCACGTATCACTACAAGATCCATGACCAGAAGTGGATCTGCTGGTGACATTCCTCAAAACCTCCATTCCAAATGAATTTCATATCCTAGAATATCAGAGGAATTGGTAATGACACTTCTATTGGTCGTGTCAAATTGCTTACTACAATCTATAACCTTGATTGTATTGCTCTGATGGAGCCCAAGATTCACACTAGCAATATGGACAGAATCTGTAGAAGATTGGGAATGTCCAAAGCAATTGCAAATGAAGATGGTATGGCTCACATTTGGGTCTTGTGGAAAGACCACCTAGATTTTTCTTTGGTTGCTAGAGATGATCAGCAAATCACTCTTCTTTTGTCTTCTTCTGTTCAAGTAGCATCACATTTAACCTTTGTCTATGCTAAATGCAATGTACCTGAAAGGAAGGCCTTATGGACTTCTCTGCTCAATATTCATTCTCAAATTACTGGGCCTTGGATGGTGGCAGGGGATTTCAATTGCATCATTGATGTTGGTGAAAAGCTTGGTGGTAATGACCCTAATTCTTCTGCAATGGCAGATTTCAAGGAATGTATATCAGACTGTGCTCTCCTTGATGCTGGTTTTAAAGGTTCATCTTATACTTGGCATAATAACCAGTCAGATGGTCGTGGCATTTGGGCTAGACTGGACAGAGTTTTAATAAATGCTGACTGGATTGCTTGTTTTCCCATTTCTGTTGTGCACCTATCTAGGGAAGCATCAGACCATGCTCCCTTACTAGTGCAACAGGTCACTCATAACAAAGTAAGGAGCAGATTCTGCTTTCAAAAAATGTGGACTTACCATGATCAATTTCTGGATGATATTAAAAAATGTTGGGATACAAGTCCAGTGGCTTCTTCCCCTACAACCACTCTTTATCTCAAGCTTAAGAGTCTCAGGAAAATGCTAATGGTTTGGAACCACCATGTTTTTGGCAATGGTCATGCTAACTTGACAACAGCTGAAGATGTTGTCCTTAAAGCTGAACATGTGTATGATCTACAGCCATCAGCGGATAATTCAATTGCTCTTGATGAGGCCAAGTCAGTCCTGTCTAGGATTCTTCTTCAGGAAGAGTGCTTTTGGAGGCAGAAATCAAGAGTCCGTTGGCTCACTGAAGGTGATAGAAATACTAAGTTTTTCCATTCTACCACTATGGCTAAAAGGAATAAAATGTGCATCTCTCAGCTTCAAAATTCAGCTGGCTTGCCCACTTCAGATCTGGAGGAATTGAAGGCCATTGCTGTGTCTCACTTTCAGCAAGCTTTTTCAACTCAACCTCATGTTATAGATAGCACCTTACTTGAATGCATTCCTCAAGTGGTTGCACAGTTGGATAATGAAGCACTCTGTGCTATCCCAACTGAATATGAAATTAAAGATGCTGTCTTCAGGTTATCTCAGGATAGTGCTCCAGGGCCAGATGGGTTTTCTGGTGCCTTCTACCAATCAGCTTGGGTTATTGTTTCATCTACTGTGGTTAAGGCTGTTCAGGAATTCTTCATTTCCCAGGAAGATCTTCCCAGATCTGTCATTGCTACCTTGGTAGCTTTAATCCCTAAACAGGTTAATGCCACCAAGATTTCTGAGTTTAGACCTATTAGTCTTTGCAATTTCTTCTACAAGATTATTGCCTCTATCATCAATTACAGATTATCCAGCATCCTGCCTAAGATCATCTCCTCTGAACAATCTGCTTTTGTGAAAGGAAGGAATATAGTTGAGAATATTGCTTTGGCTCAGGAATTAACCCATGAACTGGGTAAGAAAACCAGGGGTTCAAATGTGATGATAAAGCTTGACATGGCTAAGGCCCATGACAGATTAGAATGGGATTTCTTGTTTTCAGTTCTGCACAAGTTTGAGTTCAGTAATCAGTTCATATTCCTTGTAAGGAAAATGGTTAACAACAACTGGTTTTCAATTCTTTTAAATGGAGTGCCAGCTGGTTTCTTCAAATCCTCTAGAGGAGTCCGTCAAGGTGACCCAATTGCTCCCTCTCTGTTCATCATAGCTGAAGAAGCTCTTAGTAGATCTCTGACCAGAGCTTTCCAATGTGGTCTTGTGGATTGGTTTGCTGGCCCTAGAATCTGTCCCAAGTTATCTCATCTTCTCTTTGCGGATGATACACTGATCTTTTGCAATGGAAGTATTAACTCAATCAGGAACCTACTTAAAGTTCTCAAAGCATATGAAAGGGCTTCGGGGCAGATGATTAATGCTGGCAAAAGTGGTTTCTTCATACATACCAGACATAATAATTCAGTTGCCAGGAAAATTGAGGAAGCCACAGGTTTTGTTAGACATTCATTTCCTCACAGATATCTTGGCTTTCCCCTGGTAAAAGGCAGATGCAAGAAGGTCCATTACAATGGTATTATCAGTACTATTCAGAAACGGATTTCAGGATGGAAATCAGGGATGCTTTCCCAAGGTGCAAAGCTGACTCTTATCAAACATGTTCTGTCCTCTTTGCCAATATACTTTTTAACTTCGTCATCCTTGCATATTGGCACCCACCAAGTTCTTGAGCAGTCTTTTGCAAATTTTTTCTGGGGTTCATCTGCCCATGGAAATAAGAAACATTGGAGATCCTGGAAAAATATTTGTAATCCAATTTCGGAAGGTGGCCTTGGTATAATGTCTCTAAGACATATGGAGATAGCCTTGCGAGTTAAAATGTTGTGGCAAGCTCTGCATTCAAACTCCTTATGGGCTGTGTATTTCAGAGCCAAATACATAAGGGATTGTCCCTTAGACAAGGTTCAATTCAACAACATGAAAGGATTTGAAAGGAGGTGTTGGCTTATAGCAAAAAATCTTATCATGCAGCATAAAAGGGTTGTTGTTGGAGATGGCAGCCGGACTAGCTTCTGGTATGACAGATGATTAGGAAATAACACCCTTGCTGATTTTCTGCCTGCAGACAACATACTTAACCCTGGCTTGTCTGTCCGAGACTATCTATTACAGCAAAATGTGGAAGACTCAATTATGCATAATAGGATTTTCCCTACTGATATTTGTATTGCTCTAAGGCATACAAAATCAAACCAAGAGCATGATCAAGCTGCCTGGAGTCTTTCTTCTTCAGGGAACTGTACTGTTTCATCTACCTATAATTTTATTAGAAGCAACCACAGGATACAATTGAATAACCAATGGACTTGGTTATGGTCTCCATGGCTTCCTACTAAAATCTCAGTTCATCTCTGGAAGATCCTAAATAGATGTCTCCCATTGGATTCCAATATACAAAGGATTGGTATTCATCTATGTTCAAAATGCAGCTGCTGTAAGAATGCTCAGTCTGAAGACTACAGCCACCTATTCATACAGAGTGACTGGGCTTCTCACACTTGGTCTTACTTCAAATCCTTAGGCATGCAAATTGATGCTAATTCTGTAAGCAACATTATTCTCCATTCAATATGTTTCACTCAGAAGAAATCCTTGTTTGGTTTATTTAGTCTTGCTGCTATTGGTGTTGGCATGTGGGAGATTTGGTGTGCTAGAAATTCAGCTAAGTTTGATGGGTTAGTTGTCTCAAAATAGAGGCTTCTCCATAAAATCTGCCACAAAGTCAAGGAGATTTGCCAGGTTGCTGCTTTAACCGAAGCCAATCATGGTAGCATCAAAATTTTAGAAGCTTTTGGCCTGCAGCACTATAAACCCAGACAGCCTAGATTCCTGGCCGTTAAATGGATATGTCCTCCTTGGCCTTCTCTCAAGCTAAATACAGATGGTGCTTCAAAACCTAATGGTGAATCTGGTGGAGGTGGGGTCATAAGAGATCATAAAGGAAATGTACTGCTTGCTTTCACCCACTACTATGGTAAATCAAACAGCATCACTGCTGAAGCCCGTGCTCTCTTGGATGGTCTAAAATATTTAAGAACAACTGGTTCTGCTGCCACCATTATAGAATGTGATTCTAAAACTCTTGTCCACATTATTAACAGAGAAGCTACATGCCCTTGGTCAATCCTCTCCTTTGTCAGAGAGATATGGAGCATTCTAACCCCTGCAGATTCTATCACTCACATCTACAGAGAAGGGAACACAATGGCAGACTCCTTGGCTTCTTTAGCTTGTTACTTGAAATGTAATTCTTTTTATCCTTTCCCTGAGATTCCTTCCGTCATCAAGGGTGCTATCAGACTTGACAAGCTGGGTATGCCCAGTGTTCGTGTGATGTAATTGGTTTTTTATCTTTATCATTATTCAATAAAATTCCCCCTAGTGGTAAGGTGTTGGAGTAGACATCCTACTCCTCCCCCTTCTCTCTAGGCAGGGCTTTTATATAAAAAAAAAACACGTTATAAGCAAAAGAAATGATAATGCGCAATATAACACATATAATGATTTATAACTATGTCTAAGCAATAACTATGTCTAAGCATGCTAAACATTCAGCATTAAGCACATAATCAGAAGAATGTGATGAAAATGCAATAAAACTATATGCTGAAAAGAATGACGGTCTAGACTTGGCCGCAAAGGTCAATAGGTAGTCACTCGACAAGCCATTTACATGACGATAGCGGTTAGTCTATCGGCCACTACATTCTTCCCGCTTAATAGAACGGAAACCTGAAAATAGTGTACGAAGATGAAACGGTCTAGCCTGAACCGCTAAGCCGAGAGATGGTCATGGGAAAAGGCCGCTCGACAACAATAGCAGTCAGCCATACAATCGCTACACTGTCAATTTAATACACATGATTTCCATATTAATTAAGATTTAAATACACATGAGGAATAAATCTAAATAGTTCATTGCGCTTCTGAACACCATTAAGACATGTGATTGTATACAAAAACTACTCATTCATCATGAGAATTTAACAAATCACATGAAGAAATAATGAAAGCTAAACAATTTATAAATCATGGGATCAATTCATCATTCAACACATTCATATTATTATCACAGCATAGGAGCATATGGAAAATATGACTCATAACTCATGCATCAATAAATATGCCACAGTTTATAAAACTATTTAAACGTGGTAAATATGCAACATTAAATGCATAATTAAATGAACACGCATATGCATAATTAAACAAACATGCATATGCATAATTAAACAAACACGCATAAATTACAGATTAGGCGATCGAATAACAAACCGATGCGTGCTACTTAACGGTTTGGCCGCGAGGCTTCCACCACCATACATATTTAAAATATTTACACTGTCAAATTGTCAGCCGCTCGGGTTGATAAACAGGTTATGGTGGACCGTTATAAAATCTAAAATAATTGAAACATAGTCCTTCCCGGAGAATCGAATCCACCGGAATCATAATCGGATCCCCTCCCGGTCGACTTAAATCGACGGGAGTTATTATTTTTAACCTGTTCCCTGCCATTCCACCATCATAATATAACAATTTATCGCCTATGAACTCAGCAACGATGGGCATGCGATTGTTAATCTATGAACTCAGCGATGATGGGCATGCTATTTGGAACAATTTAACGGGCTAGGGCTACGATCCCCCTACCTCATGCGATGGAAATGTTCGATCCGGCCGCAAACAAGCCAAGGGTCATCGCGGCTTGCCTTTGCTCGGTCGTCTCTCCACTCCACGGTTCGTCCTAGGTTGATGCCATGGCGTTGCACTCGTCATGGGGAAGCTCCCGCCGGTCCTAGCACGGGAAGAAGACCGCTCCCCCATCGAATGCCGAGCCGAGGACGTCGATTCCACCGTGAGAAGGGGAGGGAGAAAGCCGTCGTCTTCACCATGGGTTCGCCCCTCTACACCGGGGTTTGGAGCAGACGAGGTCGCCGCGCTCTCCACCTTGCCTGCTCGCCGGCGCGGTCGCCGGACCTCCTCCACCGTGGCCGATGAGTCGTCATGCGCCAAGAAGGGAGGAAGAGGCGAGAGGGGGTCGCCGGTTCGTGCCGGCATTCAGTGGTTCCGCGGCTCCGTCAAGGGCACCGTCGACACCGCCATGGTGGCCCACCTTATAGGCTCGCCGTCTTCCGTGGACGATGGCGTCACCACCGAGAAGACGAAAAGGGAGAGAGGGGTTTCGTGTCTGTGGCGTGCCTGCGGGTTTTTGTCGCCTGCGGTTCAGCCGAAAGGGGGGTAGGGTTAGTGTCAATCGCGGGTGGAAGAGGGTTTGGGGAGAGAAAAAAGAGAACCGACGGTTCTCTTCTTAGAAAAAAACTTGCGATGATATGTTTTTTTTCAAAATAAACCTCTAATTGCTCAAAGACCTTAAGCTAAGCAAAATAGTACATATGCCCCATTTAATTCGAGAAACCTTTAACTAAATGGATTAAATGCATAGAAAAAGCCCATTAAACCCATTAAAAGCTTCTAAATTCATGGATTTTAATATTTTATGATCCGACAGGAAATCCAAATTCTGCGGGTCTTACCGTCCCTCCCTCCTTATGAAATTTTGTCCTCGAAATTTAGGACTACTAACTTAGGGTACGAGAAGAACTCACCCAAGCATAATATATAATGATCCCTAAAATAGATTCTAATTTACTCGACATGAACGAGACAAAACTCACTACTCCACGTAAAACCTAACCTCATGCTAACAATGGAACACTAAAACAATAAAATAAACAATACAGAACACCAAATTCACATAGAAGCATAAACAAAGCACCAATTCCTATCCAACTACAAGGAAGTCAATTACCTTCTCAAAAGAATAACCATGCATCTAGCAACGCTAAGAATCTAATCTCGCCACATCCAAAACTTAATACAATGGCTAAGACAGCTCCTCAGGACAACCTCGCACTAAAAGTCTTACTCAATTGCACCTGCAGCACCTCCAAACTTAGGAACCATCCTTTAAGGTTAAAATAAACCTAAACATACACGTCAATGCACAAATCATGGAGCAAAATATCAATTTCATAAATTAAACAAAGCTATACAGAAATCATAACCGAACCATCCAAGACAAACTCCGCATGTCTGTCCAACAAAAGCATGCGACACTTCACTTTCTATGATTCACACTAACGAGATGGTCGAGGACACTCACGGAGATAGTGTCCCACCTGACCACATCTATAGCAACTATGAAACGGGCATTGATTCGGCACATGGCCATCTTGAGTGCACGCGGAACAAATCCTAGCCGTAACAACTTCTGGGAAAACTTGTCTAAGATAAGGACACTGCACAGGTTGCTTAGGTCTCAACGGACAATCACAGGCCATGTGACCTAGCTGGTCGCATCGAAAACACACCACTGGCAATGAACATGGTCATCCCCGATGATGACCGCCACACTTCGGACAAGGTCTCGGCTGACTCATAACCAATCCTTGTCGCTGAGAAGGTGCAGATTCTGGTACACTGCCAGCTGAAGCTTGCCGGTCAAGCCGCTTCTTAGCTCTTCTGAACAACCACTCAAACTTCCGCTTTTGCTTCTGTTTTCCCTCCCGAGGTTGACTCAGAACAGGTGTAGAGGGTCTAGGTAACATCATTTGCCGCACGGGAAATTGTTGTGCGTCACCTTGATGAACTTGCGCCACTCAAGTCTGTTCCTGAACCCTCAGAAAGTCCATCTCTAAGATAGCCATAGTCCGAATAGCTATTTCCAAATCACTCACACCAGCCATCATAAGAGTATGACAGATCTCTGACCTCAACCCTGCGATGAACTGTTGGGTCAGTATCACTTGATTTACCATGATAGGTGGAGCAAACCCGCTCAACTCTCTGAATTTGGCCGCATAAGTAGCAACTGGAAATCCTTCCTGTCGCAAGGCTAGAAACTGAGATGATAAGAACAGATCAGTCGGTCTCAGTGCTTCAGGGACTACAGTAGGTTGCAAAGGTAACATTCTAACATGCACCACTGGAGCCCTCGATGCCTGATCCACCGGAAGTCGAACTTCTACCCGCTGCGCTATAGAAATCTTAAACGCACAAAACGGAAATGATTAAGAGGAAAGCACAGAATAACCTAAACCAACAGATGAGTGTACGGGACTTCTGGACTAGCAATCGCTGCATTTACTTTACATTGCTATACACCAACACAACAATGCTCTGATACCATCTGTGACGACCCAGGGTCCGGGTACCGGGTAAACCCGATACCACTTGGATCCTGCGAGGCCTCCCAAGAGTGGAAAAGCTCCTTAAAGGGATAAAAGGGTTGTCGTGGGGTGTACAACAATCTAAAATAAGTGTAGGAAAGAAGGAACTGAAATTTATAATTTCTTTTCATATAATTTACATGCTTAAAATAGACAGTAGTCCAGTAACTATACAAGCTCCCAAAGTACAACTCAAAAGAAAGGTACAAAGCCTAGGGGCATACCCTTGCTGACACGTGCTGGTTGACCTATCAACTGCCTTCAAACCACGCAAGAAAGCCAAGCCTACTGCGTTTCACCAGTAACCACAAAGGGTGAGCCTCATTTCATTGGCTCAGTAGGGGTCACGTCGATCCCTACCTCGTAGCAAACATTACAAGAACAATATCATAATTGCATGGAACATAAGCAATTAAAAAGAACTGCATGGAAATATCAATAGAATAACATGGCTAAGAATTACTAGAAAGACAAGTAATCATGATATCACACATTATATGAAGACTAACAGTTCATGGCATATGAAGACTGATAGTTCGTGGCATATGAAGACTGATAGTTCATGGCATATGATTACATACAAGGATCACATGTTCATCACAGGAAGGAAATAAATCACATGGAGAAGTAATAAAAGTTAAACATGAGTACCAAGAGTTTAACATGTTAATGAAGCTAACTATTTAATTGACTTCATTTTACCATATGTTCTACAACATGTGAACGAACATATAATGAAACTAGCTATTTCATTGAATACATTCCACCATATGTTCTTCAACGGCGAAACGAACATATAATGAAACTAGCTGTTTAATTGAATACATTCAACATTTAATATATTCAAAGACAGTTAAACGAATAAACGAATATATTAAAGCATCCTACCGTATTCGAGGACCTTCATACGAATATAAAAATAGTCTAATATCCAATTAAGTCAAGTTCCTATAATCCATCCGACAGGAGAAAGAAGCCACTAGAAGCAAGACCAGATGCGTTCACTAACGGCTTACACTGCGTCTCGGGAGCCTCACACTCGTGATGAACACGGGAACATGAGACACCATAGTAAGTACAAGGGACAACAGTAACGAGTGACTAGTCAGGGTTGCACCCGTCGGCGGTAGTCCAAGCCCCTGATCACGTGTGCACACACCGGATCATGCCCTCTAGCTAGTTTCCCCCCCCCTGAGGATGCTACTGTAAAGAAGGGGCCCACGGAAACTAGCCAAAAAACCGTATATCGGGATTACCTAGCCACCCCTCCCAGGTGGTTCGACTCGTCATCGCTAGGCTACGTCTAGTGGGATCAGTCAAATAGAGATAAGAAGTTAACTTTAATGGAATATGAAAACACGTTATAAGCAAAAGAAATGATAATGCACAATATAACACATATAATGATTTATAACTATGTCTAAGCAATAACAATGTCTAAGCATGCTAAACATTCAACATTAAGCACATAATCAGGAGAATGTGATGAAAATGCAATAAAACTATATGCTGAAAAGAATGACGGTCTAGACTTGGCCGCAAAGGTCAATAGGTAGTCACTCGACAAGCCATTTGCATGACGATAGCGGTTAGTCTAACGGCCGCTACATTCTTGCCGCTTAATAGAACGGAAACCTGTAAAGAGTGTACGAAGATGAAACGGTCTAGCCTGAACCGCTAAGCCGAGAGACGGTCATGGGAAAAGGCTGCTCGACAACAATAGCAGTCAGCCATACAATCGCTACACTATCAGTTTAATACACATGAATTCCATATTAATTAAGATTTAAAGACACATGAGGAATAAATCTAAACAGTTCATTGGACTTCTGAACACCATTAAGACATGTGATTGTATACAAAAACTACTCATTCATCATGAGAATTTAACAAATCACAAGAAGAAATAATGAAAGTTAAACAATTTATAAATCATGGGATCAATTCATCATTCAACACATTCATATTATTATCACAACATAGGAGCATATGGAAAATATGACTCATAACTCATGCATCAGTAAATATGCCACAGTTTATAAAACTATTTAAATGTGGTAAATATGCAATATTAAATGCATAATTAAATGAACACGCATATGCACAATTAAACAAACATTCATATGCATAATTAAACAAACACGCATAAATTACAGATTAGGTGGTTGAATAACAAACCACTGCGTGCTACTAAACGGTTTGGCCGCGAGGCTTCTACCACCATACATATTTAAAATATTTACGTGGTCAAATTGTCAGCCGCTCGGGTTGATAAACAAGTTATGGCGGACTGTTATAAAATCTAAAATAATTGAAACATAGTCCTTATCGGAGAACCGAATCCATCGGAATCATAATCGGATCCCCTCCCGGTTGACTCAAATCGACGGGAGTTATTATTTTTAACCTATTCCCTACCATTCCACCATCATAACATAACAATTTATCGCCTATGAACTCAGCAACGATGGGCACGCTAGTTAATCTATGAACTAAGCGACGATGGGCATGCGATTGTTAATCTATGACCTCAACTGGGCATACTATTTGGAACATTTTAATGGGCTAGGGCTACGATCCCCCTACCTCAAATGCGATGGAAATGTCTGATCCGACCGCGAACAAGCTGAGGGTCATCGCGGCTCACCTTTGCTCAGTCGTCTCTCCACTCCACGGTTTGTCCCGGGTTGATGCCACGGCGTTGCCCTCGTCATGGGGAAGCTCCCGCCGGTCCTAGCACGGGAAGAAGACCGCTCCCCCCTCGAATCTCGAGCCGAGGACGTCGATTCCACCATGAGAAGGGGAGGGAGAAAGCCGCCGTCTTCGCCACGGGTTCGCCCCTCCACACCGGGGTTTGAAGCCGACGAGGTCGCCTCGCTCTCCACCTTGCCTGCTCGCCGGCGCGATCGCCGGACCTCCTCCACCGTGGCCGATGAGTCGTCGCCCGCCAAGAAGGGAGGAAGAGGCGAGAGGGGGTCGCCGGTTCGTGCGGGCGTTCGGGGGTTCCGTGGCTCCGTCGAGGGTGCCGCGGTGGCCCACCTTGCAGGCTCACCGGCCACCATGGACGATGGCGTCGCAGCTGAGAAGACGAAAAGGGAGAGAGGGGTTTCACGTCCGCGACGTGCCTACGAGTTTCTGTCGCCTTCGGTTCAGCCGAAAGGGGGGTAGGGTTCGAGTCGATCGCGGGTGAAAGAGGGTTTGTGTTGGGTTCTGTGCGCCCCCTCGTTGTCTTTGACAATGGTTTTGATGACTCCAATATATTGTGTGTTTTATGTCTAATGGCATCTTCATGATAAACAAGCTAACATGATGATATCTTGTTTTGCAGGTTGAATTTCAATGGTCCTTCATGAATACAACTCTGATGTTGCCTCATGCATGTTGGGCATGAGACTTTGGAACTAACTTGTGAAAGCATTGTGTTTTGGTAGCTCTGGATTATTGGTGCTTCCTTGCATATCCTATATGGGTTTTTAATGAACTGACATAAATGCTTGACATTGTGAGTTTTATGTTGAGAAGGTTCAGATTCCTCTAGACTGAACTTGTAATCCATGTGGATCTTAATGATATGTTGTTTCATGCTATTTTGAATGGACTTAAACTCCTGAATCTATAATGCTCTCAGATCATTGGATAAATAGACTGAACTTGAATTACCTACATTGGACTGCTAAGGTAATTTTTATGGTCTCCCTGGGATGGGTCGACCCCATGTTTTTTGAGCATTACTTTCTGTTTTGGACTGATCCTGAATGTCCTGAACTGTATTGTTTTTATATGCCTTGGACTGAAATTTAATATTGCTAAAATAGATTTCATTGCGGTGAACTTTCAATGTTAGGACTGAACCTGAAATTGTGAGACTTAACGATGAATTCAAGGGTCGCTTGCACTTAGTGTGTAACATGACTAAATTCAGTTTTGACTTCAGGTTTTAGATTAAATCAATGATTTGAATTGCAAATGGCTGTTCATGTATGTTGACTGTGTAGATTCTACTCATATTGAGTTGGACTGAATTTGCAAATTCATGTGTGAATTGATAGGATATCAAAGTGGTTAAGGTTGAAGGAGTTATGCATATGTCATATGGGAAGGTAATCATTCTTGTCGATTGCATTGACAAAAAACTAAATATATGTTTTATACAAAGTGCAGGTTCATATGTTCTCAACTAATTAGGTGGATGGTATGTTTCTACACTTGCATTTTGTCCTTTTTGTTTCAATGGATTTTGATGAGCTTTTGTGTGTTGAAATCCATGATCAAATAACTGTCAATGAATCTCACATGAATGAAGGTAAACTACTCAGGAATGCTCATACAAACATGAAATGGTCGTGTACTCATGCTTTGTGTTCAGGCTAAATTTTCTAAGTGATAGGGAGTTGATATTGGAGCTTTTCATGCATATAAATCAAGGGAATAGTAAGAACTCATGGATATTTGAACTTCAATGTGAATGGATTGTTTTTGTGTTGAAATTAGGCTTGTATATGGGTATCCATGTCATATGTGCTCAAGTGATTGAAACTTGAACTTTGAATGATTGTAGTGTGGTATTTCAATTGCGTTTCAATTGAGCTTTTCCATGTCAGGAAAAGTGTCGACCCATAGGGTCGACACTTTCATTTGTGGTATGTCATTTTAATCAAAACAGAACACCCGAAAAAAAAGGGGTCGACCCAAAGGGTCGACACTTTTTTGTCTTGAGTTCTGTTTTCTCTTCAAACAGAACTGTCGTGAAAAAAGGTCGACCCATGGGATCGACACTTTTTCATTGGGTTTTGTTTTTGGCAGAACTAGTCTGCACGAAGTTCGACCCTAGAGGTCGACACTTTTTTTTGGTTTTTCGAACGGGCTTCCGGATCTTAATGTGAACCCATTGTTCATGAATCCGATTGTCCTGGCTTTTGACCCTAATGGCCTTAGGGCATCCTTAACATCTAGTATGTGATATGAAGGGGGTCTAAAAGGGGCTATTAAGTCATTTGGGGCCTCAAGCCCTTTGGTATATATCGCCGCCCCCTTTCATTCCATTGGAACATCCCCTTGAGCTTCTAACGTGAAACCCTTTGCCTTGCAGGAAAAGAAGGTGCTCCGTCTGCTGGAGGTGAAGGAGAGTTGTGCCAGGATAGTCTTCCATCGAGCACAAGCCGAGATTTGGGGGTCGCGGTCTGCATCCTCTACATCCGGAGCCTCGAGCGACTATATCTTCTACACCGGCTTCATCCAACCTTCGGTTCATTTGTTCTAAGTGCTACCTTCTCTATTCTCCTAGTTTGTGTAAAGATTTAGGGGATATCTATACCATTCATTCCTATACTCTTGATTGAGATTAGCTTAATGTTTTGGGCATTTGGGACTTCATGTCCGGTTGCTTCCACTCCGGTTTGTCATTTCCAACACACCCTACCTAATGATTCAAAGGAGTTGTGGGACATTAAAGGCTTGATTGGAGCTAGGACTTGAACGAACAACCTTGGATCCTCAAGGAGGATGACCTACTACTCCAACCAGCTGCGGATAAAAGCTCCTCCAACCTAGGCTTCACGAAAGATCTTCTTACATCTATTGGAGAATCAAGGGGATTATTCTACATCTTATTTGTGTTTAATTCATTATGTGTTTCACAGTTCATTTTCATCTACATATTGTTGCGAGCGAATATTGTATATCTTGTGATTTTGTTAAACTTAGAATATCTGTGTGTGTGTACGAAGCTGTGTCTCCGTGTGGTTGTTGTGTCCGGGGTACGTTCCCCGAACATGTGTGTGTGTGCTGTAGTGGCAGCGTGTTGAGGCAAGGCCTCGTGTGTGTATTGCTGCGGAAGCATCATGTGTGTATTGCTGCAGAAGCAGCGTGTGTATGGTTGGGTTCGTCCCCGTACTGCTACTTCGGTAGCCTGTTAGTGAAGCCTCACCGGTTTTGGTGAGGGGTGGACGTAGGGAGCCCGTCGTGGTCCCGAACCACCTTAAAATCTCTGTGTTCGTTGTGATTGCATGTGCGATTGTGCATTTCTCCTATCTCCCTTCACATGTTATCTTATTGATTTTTATTTCACTACACCACTACACTTCGCTAGCTCTGCCATCTGTTATTAGTAATCGTTCATCGCTTGTTGGATTGGTTGTCCGAGTGAGATCGGAAAGATTGAGAGAATATCAAAATCTCACCTGAAGTTTTTGTTAATCAACATAGTCAATTTCACTTCTGTTATAATTGGGTTAGAAAGTTTTTAAAATCCGCCATCTAGGTAAAGGGGACAATTCAACCCCCCTTCTTGTCCGCCATCTATCTGGGCCAACAATTGGTATCAGAGCCTCGTCTCTGATTTTTTAACTGACCTCACGGTCTAGGAGTAAAGGTCGTTTTCATGATGGCTAGCTTGAATTCTATTCCTGTTTACAATGGTTTTGATTATACTTCTTGGATATGAAAGTTTTGTGTTTAGATTTGTGGTTTTGATCCGAAACTCATGAAATTAATCTCTCATGGTCCACATGTCTTACCCAAAAATGAATTAAGGTGGACTGATGAACATAGGAAGATGAATTCGGATAATCTGTTTGCCTTGAATGCTCTTAAGGCTGCTTTGGACACTAATCAATTTCCATTTGTTTTATCTTGTAGGACAGCCAAAGAAATTTGGGATGGACTAAAGGAAGCCCAAAAAGAATGTTGCAACAACGGTGACTGCTTAGTTGCAAACAATGAAATTGAGCATCAAAACGAGGAGAGTTTGAAGGTAAATTCTAACTCCGATTCCGAGGAAGAAGATGAATTGAGTTATGATGAATTGCTAAATGCTTACGATGAACTAGTTGATATATACAAAGCACTAAAATCTGAAAACAGAAAAATGAAAGGAAACTTGATAATATTTTACATGTTAACTCTTCATGTGTAAAGTGCTTTGAAATTGAAAATGCTTGTGATATTAACTCACCATGTACTGAATGTTCTGAGCTTAGGAAGTTGACTGAAAGCTTGTCGCTTGAAGTCGATATGCATAAAGAAACCACTTCATGTTTAAAAACTGAAAATAAAACTCTAATGGCTAAAATTTCAGAACTCTAATAAATAAGAGAAGATAATGAGAAGCTGAAAATGTTGAACACAGCTATGTCTGAAAAACTGCTTACCCTTGAAAAAGAAAAATCCATGTCTGTTGACAAGAATGAAAAGCTGAAGGAACTTAGACAGAAAATAGAGAGGTTGAGGAACATTAATGACAAATTTGAATCCAATGATACCATGAATGCAATGACTAATGGAAAAGTGAGCTTTCAAAAGAATGAATCTGAACATGCATCCATGACTGAAAATTCATTTGAAAAACTGCAGAATGAAAAGCTTGCTGAAGAGATTAAGAAATTGAAAGATCAAAATAGTCTACTGGTTGATAAAATCCACATGTTTGAAAAAGAAAAATATGTAGTTGTTGATGATCTTGAAAACTCTCATGTTCTAGAAGAAAAGGTTGCAAGTTATAAAACTGTCAATTCCTTTTTGAATAATAAACTTGCATTGTGTGAGGAAGAAATTGCTAAGTCTGAATTGCATATTTCATCATTGGAAAATGAAATCAAAATCTTGAATGAATCTTTGTGTAAGTGTGATGAAGGAAATGAAAAACATAAAAATGTTGATGATCGCTCTTGTGTGCATGTAAAACCACTTGTTGTCAAACATAATTATGCACCAAGTAGAAGAAGAAATGTTTCATGTTATTATTGGGGAATATTTGGTCATGATATGTACGATTGCTTTTTAATGAAATTTGATGATGATGTGGCCTTGAAAATAAGAATGGAAAGTGATACTAGTTCCAAAGATCATGAGAAACTCACAACGAAAAACCTCAACACTCATTGTTACTATTGTGGGTTAAATGGTCATGTTTTTGAAAATTGCTTCGTTAAGAAAAATGATGATGAATGGTTTCTCAAAAAGAATTTTTCATGTTATTATTGTGGTGAACTTGGACATATCATGGATACCTGTTCTTTAATGAAAAATGATAAAAATTGGACCATGAAAAGAAAAACTTCTCACTACTTTTACTATGGCCTGAATGGACACTCAATGGATGACTGCTCCATGATGAGGGCCGATGATGAATGGTATAAGAGGAGAAATAAAAAGAAAACTTTTGTTCATGTAAGAACTAACCCCTCGGGACCCAAGATGGCTTGGGTACCCAAATCTTCAAAATGAGAATCTGTTTTGCAGGGGCGCCTTGAGGTCAAGAAACATCAACAAATAAAGGACTCTCAAGGTGACAAAGAAAATGGTTTGTTTTGAAGTTTGTTTCACCTAGGTTTTCCTTGACAAATCTGAAAAGGAAAAAATTCTATTTGAAGAAAAAGTTTGTAATTAAAAAGTTACATTTCTGTATCACTGACTCTTGTCAACTTCTGAAATGTTGAGATCCTTCAATTTTGATGAGTAGTTGACTTGAATGATTTTTTTTGAACATCTTGTGAATAAATTTGGTTTTGAATGCTTCACCTTGGATATACATAGTTAGTTTTCATACACACCTTCACTTTTGCTTAGCAAATAAAAATTTGGTTTTGAATGCTTTACACTGTGCATAGAGTCCTTTATACTCTTACTTACTTTTTACAAATAACAACTCACATGTGCATACATAGAACATATACTTAGCTTCATGATATTCATTGCATATATCATACACATCTTTGCATACCTGTGAATAAGAATAATTTTTCAATCATCTTTTCAAGTTACATGTACATACTTGCATATATAGATACTTGACATACTTGTGTGCTTAAATGCCATGATTATTCGATATATAAAATGGTGTTAGTGGAAGGTTGGATTATGTTCAGCCGGAAGCTTTCACTACGCGTGAGGTGGTCTTTGGACCTACGTTCTCCGCCAAGTACCGATAATCAATCTGCTTGAAGTCATTGGAAAATCTCTAGTTGAATGCATGTATATACTTATACAACCACTTTTTGACTCCTTCTATGACTCATCCCTTGCTAAATGAAATTACATTTATTTAGACATGTTTGTAACATGGCATATATTAAGGGGGAGATTTTTTATAACCGTGCATACATTTAGGGGGAGACATTACTGTGGGAAAGCTAATTCATCTTTTACATTCAATACAACTATCCACACAAAATGCACCTTTTGGAGATAATGATTCAACTAATAAGGATTACTATTTTCTACTCTACACTTGAAAGGGCTATTGATTCTCTACATAGAAATCACAAGTCTCGTGAGGAAAAAGTTGTTTACCACTTCAAAAATTTGTATAAGTGGAACGTGGATCCGAGTAGCCGAGAATCTCCCCCGAAATAAAGGAGGAAACTCGTGTCGAAAGGAGAAACTAATCCATATGAAAATAAGTGTGATTTACCACCGAGTAGCCGGGAAGTGCCCCTGAGACAAAGGGTATAACTCGCGTCGAAAAGTGTCTCATCCACATCATAAAAAGTGACGAAACTGAGTAACTGGGAATTGCCCCTGAAACAAAGGGCATGACTCGTGTCAAAAGGTTAGTCACATTATTTTTAGTAATTAAAAATTGAGGTCATACGTAGCTACCAAAATTCGAGCATCGTGTATGGAAGTGTATGGATGATAAGTTCTTTTCAGTGTTCTTTAAAAAATCTGATTTTCCATATTGACTTGAACTTTATTGCTCAATCTTCACATATGCACCTTGGGTTTGATTGTTTGAATGTCCTTTATGAATCAGTCGCCTTTCATGGTTAATGTAGTACTTTATATGTAAGCACGGCCTTCTTAATATTATACATGCACATAATGTTCTACAATCGATTGCATTATCCTTACACCCGTCCCGAAGGGACTTGCATGAGTCTACACTTAACTATGCATGCTTGAGTGCCAGAATGCTTGATTTATCTGTTCATATCATGCTTCATTTCATTTACATGCATCTATAGGTTAGACATGTAGATAACATGTTAAATAACCCATTGTCAGTTGGTTTTTGTTCTGGACAATTGGGTAGAATAATGTGCTTTTTAAGCATAATCCATTTTGTGCATACTTAGGTTTCACTTTTGCATATAGTTTCTTTATACTACTTGTGCATAATTAGTTACACATATAGAAAAAATTACAAAAATTGAGCATTTACACTTCTTTCACACATCTGCTGATTGCACATCAAATTCCAAACCTTTTCTTACTTCTTAGTTTATAAACCTTCCCTTCATGGGAGGTTAATTGCTGGGTTCATGCGCTCATGTCTCATTCATTATTAGAAGCATCCCAGTTGCTTTTCAGTCCCCCATTTTTTGATAATGCAAAAGGGGGAGAGAACTTTGAATTGTCATAATATATTGTCATCATCAAAAAGGGAGAGATTGTTGGATTCTGTGCGCCCCCTCGTTGTCTTTGACAATGGTTTTGATGACTCCAATATATTGTGTGTTTTATGTCTAATGGCATCTTCATGATAAACAAGCTAACATGATGATATCTTGTTTTGCAGGTTGAATTTCAATGGTCCTTCATGAATACAACTCTCATGTTCCCTCATGCATGTTGGGCATGAGACTTTGGAACTAACTTGTGAAAGCATTGTGTTTTGGTAGCTCTGGATTATTGGTGCTTCCTTGCATATCCTATATGGGTTTTTAATGAACTGACATAAATGCTTGACATTGTGAGTTTTATGTTGAGAAGGTTCAGATTCCTCTAGACTGAACTTGTAATCCATGTGGATCTTAATGATATGTTGTTTCATGCTATTTTGAATGGACTTAAACTCCTGAATCTATAATGCTCTCAGATCATTGGATAAATAGACTGAACTTGAATTACCTACATTGGACTGGTAAGGTAATTTTTATGGTCTCCCTGGGATGGGTCGACCCCATGTTTTTTGAGCATTACTTTCTGTTTTGGACTGATCTTGAATGTCCTGAGCTGTATTGTTTTTATCTGCCTTGGACTGAAATTTAATATTGCTAAATTGATTTCATTGCGGTGAACTTTCAATGTTAGGACTGAACCTGAAATTGTGAGACTGAACGATGAATTCAAGGTCGCTTGCACTTAGTGTGTAACCTGACTAAATTCAGTTTTGACTTCAGGTTTTAGATTAAATCAATGATTTGAATTGCAAATGGCTGTTCATGTATGTTGACTGTGTAGATTCTACTCATATTGAGTTGGTTGTGAATTGATAGGATATCAAAGTGGTTAAGGTTGAAGGAGTTATGCATATGTCATATGGGAAGGTAATCATTCTTGTCGATTGGATTGACCAAAAACTAAATATATGTTTTATACAAAGTGCAGGTTCATATGTTCTCAACTAATTAGGTGGATGGTATGTTTCTACACTTGCATTTTGTCCTTTTTGTTTCAATGGATTTTGATGAGCTTTTGTGTGTTGAAATCCATGATCAAATAACTGTCAATGAATCTCACATGAATGAAGGTAAACTACTCAGGAATGCTCATACAAACATGAAATGGTCGTGCACTCATGGTTTGTGTTCAGGCTAAATTTTTTAAGTGATAGGGAGTTGATATTGGAGCTTTTCATGCATATAAATCAAGGGAATAGTAAGAACTCATGGATATTTGAACTTCAATGTGAATGGATTGAATTTGTGTTCAAATTAGGCTTGTATATGGGTATCCATGTCATATGTGCTCAAGTGATTGAAACTTGAACTTTGAATGACTGTAGTGTGGTATTTGAAGTGTGTTTTAATTGAGCTTTTCCATGTCAAGAAAAGTGTCGACCCATGGGGTCTACACTTTCATTTGTGCTATGTCATTTTAATCAAAACAGAACACCCGAAAAAAAAGGGGTCAACCCAAAGGGTCGACACTTTTTTGTCCTGAGTTCTTTTTTCTCTTCAAAAAGAACTGTCGTGAAAAAAAGTCGACCCATGGGGTCGACACTTTTTCACCGGATTTTATTTTTGGCAGAACTAGTCTCCACGAAGGTCAACCCTAGAGGTCGACACTTTTTCTAGGTTTTTCGAACGGGCTTCCGGATCTTAATGCGAACCCATGGTTCATGAATCCGATTGTCTTGGCTTTTGACGCTAATGGCCTTAAGGCATCCTTACCATCTAGTATATGATATGAAGGGGGTCTAAAAGGGGCTATTAAGTCATTTGGGGCCTCAAGCCCTTTGGTATATATCGCTGCCACCTTTCATTCGATTGGAACATCCCCTTGAGCTTCTAACGTGAAACCCTTTGCCTTGCAGGAGAAGAAGGTGCTCCATCTGCTGGAGGTGAAGGAGAGTTGTGCCAGGATAGTCTTCCATCAAGCCCAAGCCCAGATTTGGGGGTCGCGGTCTGCATCCTCTTCATCCGGAGCCTCGGGCGACTATATCTTCTACACCGACTTCATCCAACCTTCGGTTCATTTGTTCTATGTGCTACCTTCTCTATTCTCCTTGTTTGTGTAAAGATTTAAGGGATATCTATACCATTCATTCCTATACTCTTGGTTGAGATTAGCTTAAGGTTTTGGGAATTTGGGACTTCATGTCCGGCTGCTTCCACTCCAGTTTATCATTTCCAACGCACCCTACCTGCTGATTCAAAGGAGTTGTGGGACATTAAAGGCTTGATTGGAGCTAGGACTTGAACGAACAACCTTGGATCCTCAAGGAGGATGACCTACTACTCCAACCAGCTGCGGATAAAAGCTCCTCCAACCTAGGCTTCACGAAAGATCTTCTTACGTCTATTGGAGAATCAAGGGGATATTTCTACATCTTATTTGTGTTTAATTCCTTGTGTGTTTCATAGTTCATTTTCATCTACATACTACTGCGAGTGAATATTGTATATCCTGTGATTTTGTTAAACTCAGAATATTTGTGTGTGTGTACGGAGCTGTGCCTCCGTGTGGTTGTTGTGTCCGGGGTACGTTCCCCGAACGTGTGTGTGTGTGCTGCAGTGGCAGCGTGTTGAGGTAAGGCCTCATCTGTGTATTGCTGCGGAAGCAGCGTGTGTGTGGTTGGGGTTCGTCACCGTGCTGCTACTTCGGTAGCGTGTTAGTGAAGCCTCACCGGGTTTAGTGAGGGGTGGATGTAGGGAGCCCGTTGTGGTCCCGAACCACCTTAAAATCCCTGTGTTCGTTGTGATTGCCTGTGTGATTGTGCATTTCTCCTATCTCCCTTCATGTGTTATCTTATTGATTTTTATTTCACTACACCACTACACTTCGCTAGCACTACCATCTGTTATTAGTAATCGTTCATCGCTTGTTGGATTGGTTGTCCGAGTGAGATCGGAAAGATTGAGAGAATATCTCAATCTCACCTAGAGTTTTTGTTAACTAACATAGTCAATTTCACTTCTGTTATAATTGGGTTAGAAAGTTTTTAAAATCCACCATCTAGGCAAAGGGGACAATTCAACCCCCCTTCTTGTCCGCCATCTATCTGGGCCAACAGTTTGGGGAGAGAGAGAAGAGACCCGGCGGTTCTCTTCTCAGAAAAAAACTTACGATTATATGTTTTTTTTTCAAAATAAACCTCTAATTGCTCAAAGACCTTAAGCTAAGCAAAATCGTACATATGCCCCATTTAATTCTAAAAACCCATTAAACCCATTAATAGCTTCTAAATTCATGGATTTTAATATTTTATGATCCGATAGGAAATCCGAATTCTGTGGGTCTTACATTCTACATCCTTCTAAGCCTCCAGTTCATGGAGTAGTTGCTTTTTTTTGGTGTTTGGTCTAGGCTTTAATAGTTCTTTCACCCATTGCATACTTCTTTTCACCATCTTCTTCCCACGTTTTTGCACCATTTCACATCATTTCCACACCATTCCTATTGTTTTGATGCCCTATAGGGGTTTAAAAACCTCCCAGGTATCGCCCATTCCATGTTATTATGTTTATTATCCATTCTTTTCTATAGTTACTACACTTCCTAGGGCTAATTTGGGTTGCGTTTTTGTATTCTCCACGTTGTCTTGCAGGTAAGCATCAGCATAGCACGAGGCCCATCCCATCTGGCCGACCGGAAGGGGTGGAGGATCGAGTCCCACCACTTGGGGTCTGGCGGCATTGCGCGGTCTTATTCCATCCATCTGCAGAGGAGAGCAGTCATCCTTTGGTCTTGTCAGCTGCCTTTATTGAACCGTTCCGTCGCCAGTCAAGCTTCGTCTCGCTTCCCTTTTCAACGTTGGAACGGTGTATCGAGCGGCCGTGCTATCCACAGAGCGGCCCATCCTAGACCGTGTACCAGCGTTGCTTCTTCCAGGCGAGTGTCCTCCCTTTTCCAAGGCACGTTGTGCTGTCTTGCAGCATATGCGTATCTTGGTGGCTATCACATCCACACACCTTCTTCTACCCCTTTAGCATCACTTTTCATTCATTCTTCACACTTGAAAGGTCGGACAGGTACAAAGGGGAAAGTTAATGTCTACACACATATGCATCTTATCCATAAAATGTCTGTGCATGTTTGCCTTCAACACATCTGGGTCTAAGCATGTGTCACATATCTAAGTCTATGCACAATCACATTTGACTAACCAAGTTTGTGCACATTCACATTTGCATAACCAGGTTGTGGACCATGGAAAAATCCACTAATTAAAGGGGAAAATAATAAGAAGAAGAGTGATAATAAAAATATGAAGAATAATGAAAAGAATAGTGAAAAAAGGGAGCAAGAGAGCACGTGGTGCTAATAAGAAGAGTGATCGCCAGAGGGGTTACCTCAATAAGAAGAAAAGATGATCGCGAATACCTGGTGATAATAAGATGCGGGATGGATGTGAATTCCTTCCTCCACCTTCTATCGGCCGACCGATGAAGGGGGTTTTCCTTGTTGATTACCTTGAAACGAAGAACAAACAAACAAAAGAAAAAGTGGATCAGCCAAGAGTGAGTGTAATATCAATCCAAATAAACAATATGATGATGAAATATGAATATAGCATGCGCACCTTTTTTGTTTGGTTTTAAAACCCCTAGAGAATTAAGGGTGAGGGAGGAGATGAAATACTAATGCAACAGGGGAAAAATGATGAACGTGATAGACAATGATACGATGAAAACAAATATAAACAAAGGAGTGAAACCCTTGCTGTTCCTGTAAACAGTAAAGGGAGAACCACCAGAGCAGCAGGAAGCAGAGGAAAACGATGAAGAAATCACACGGATGAAGAAAAACTCCTCTATCGCTGTGTGCTCTCTGTGTTCTGTCCCACTCGCTCGAGATCGACCAGGGAATCCTTTTATAAGGTTTCGATCAAAGATAGACACAGATTCGGAAGATAAGAATAGGCAGTGGTTATCAAAGGCAAGGACTCTAGTTCCCAGATCGAGCAAGGTGACCAAGAAAGGCAAGGAACTCTTCAGGAAAGACGAGTTTAGGAAGGACACGAAAAGGGGAGACACGACCTACCGAAGGGCGTCAATTCAACAATTGACGACCTGCCCAAGGACGTTAAATTAAAACACGACCAGGATCAGGGCGTCACTTCCTGGATTCAATTTGGGTAATAAAACCTTCTTTATTTGAAAATTATAAAAAAGACGCCTGAAGCAAAGGCGTTTATTAAGAACACGCCCTGAGGAAGGACGTTAATCATTGATTTTTTAAGCATAGTGGGACTCGTAAAATACCAGGAATTGACGCCCATATACGTGGTCATCCTTTCTTTAGAACGCGCCTAAGATTAGGTCGCTATTTAAAACACGCCCTTCTTCAAGTCGTGAATCTCCAAAAAATGCAAGAATAAATCACAAAACCACACAAAAATAGAAAAATTTATATTATAGAAATATTGAAGTTCACTTTGGGGCATTAACATAGTGACATGAGATTCAATCAACAAAGCGTCAATTTTAGCGTGTCTACAGCTGTCCCGCCTTGGCGTCTGCTTTGCAAGGGAGTGAGACGAAATGAAGTGAAAGCGTAACAAGCGGAATGAAGTGGAATGAACTGATAAGTAGATGCCAAGGTGTGATGTGACACGCCTCAGACACTAAGCATTGGAAAATCTTTCCAAGATTCTGAGTGAAACAAACTCTAGGTGATTCCAAGGAAGCATTGATTTGCTGGATAAAGGAGGCTAAACTAAGTAAATAAAATGTGCACGTGGGCACGACAGGGAGACACCATTGGAGAGTGGTTACCAGCCAATGTGGACGTGCTACAACCAAGGTGGATTTACAGAAAAATAAAGAGAATTGAGATAAAGACCCAGCAAAGGAAAAAGTTTCAAGGAAATATCCTGAGCAGCTTCAAAGAGAATAAAGTATTTGATTTGGAATGGAATATCTCACGTCAACTCAATCAAGAGCGAGTGACCTTCATTATTACCATAATATGAAGATTTTCAGCATGAAGCTCAAAGTCCTACATGATGCATGCTGGGCTAAAAGAAAAAGATAAAATAAACTAAAAATAGAAAATAATCAAGGATAATATTGCTAAGCCATCTAGATTTGGTCAAGAATCCAGATCTCTGAGCTGACACTAAGCCGAAGCCCGTTTGTCTGCGCATCAACTCAGAAAGTGGAACCATCATCCCAGACCTTGAATGACTCAACGGCCTATCCGTGTGATCAAGACTCTCCTAGAATTATCACTGTTTTTGATGAAGGGGAACTCAAATTCCAGGTTCATCAGAACCACAAGGTCCTTGATATGCTATAATAGCATAGAATACCATATAGTAACAATGCTTACAGGAAAGAAATACAAGAAAAGAATGATGTTACTCAGACGAATGACCCATGATCCTCGAACCTGCAACCTTCTGCACTTGAAAATTCATTAGCCCTTAATAACAATGATCAGAAATAACCCTCAAGATATGATCATAAGTGCTTAATTAAAACAACAATTCCAACCAAAGAATAGCACTTAAGCTCATTAAAACATATAGAGGAGTTTAAACATGTGAGCAAATAAAATCACGACTAGAGGGAATGGCGTCAAAAGCATGAAAGGTGCCTGACATCAAGGCGTCAAAACATAAAAACACGCCCTTTATTAAGACGTTAAATGCACCGAGCGTTCAAGAAGAAGACGACCCATCAAGGGGCGCAAAATAAAACACGACCTCTGTTCGGTCGTCAATTCAACAATTGACGCCCCAACAAAAGACGTTAATTAACCACCCGCTTCCGATTCCAAATCGAAAGCAAAACCCAATCCTAATGGCAACCAAACTTCCAACTCCGAACAGCCTTAAGATCCTCCAGACTTCTATAAAAGGAAGGAACCTCTCCTTAGATTAATCAAAATAAATTCATCAAATCCTGCTTCTTCGGTTTCTGCTACAGCTCGTGCTCTATTGCAGGCACTGCAATCGCCCCACACCTCCTGCATACCAAAGATGGAGAGAGCCATTAAAAGATCCAAGATTTCAATTCCCAGGCTTACTGAAATCAACGGGCACATCAGCAACCGCATTGCATTAAATCAAGTAAAGATTGATTCTCTGTTCCTTCTTTTATATCTCCTTCGGTTCTGCCATTCCAATTCTTCTCATCCACTTCTCTGCTTTCTTTTCTGTTTCCTTTCTTTTTCACAGGAATATCCTAATATCCCAGGAGCCCGGAGATTCATCAAAATTAAATGGTTGCTTCTTATTCTTTCCAAGTTTTCTTCAGATATGAGGGTGTACTTAGCAAGATGGCACCTTCTTGGTCTAGTTACCCATGCAAAACACTATGACCAAATCCACCTTGATTGGGCTGCCATAGGAGCTCTAATTGAAATATGGCACCCTTCCACTCACACCTTTCTATTCTCAACCTTTGAAGCCACCATCCTATTAGAAGAATTGGAGTTGATCTTGGGCTTGAAGAGGATGAAGCAAGGGGATGAGAAAAAGATGGCCATCATGCCAAAACCAATCTCCACACATGAACTATTAACCACATTGATACCTAGCCCAAACTTAGTGAATCAAATCAAGGTCACTAAAGGAATTAATCTTCTAAAGCTTGCCTCATGGGTGTACAAGAGTGCGGATCAAGCTAAAGAAGAGGAAGAGATCGAACGGGTAGCAAAGGCCTTCATGGTATGCTTGGCGGGAGCACTCTTATTCCCATCCACGGAGGATTTCCTAGAGGAGGCCCAATTGAGCGCAGTAGTGAGCTTATGGGAAGGAGAGAGAGTTGGACCGGCCATCCTAGCCTATCTCTATAGTGGGCTTACCTCAGCGGCGATGGGAAGGCCCATATACGGATGCATGCTAGCTCTCTCTAGTTGGGTAGATCTCCACTTCAAGTTCGATCCATGTGATGAGGCCCAACAATCCTCAAGAATCTTCTCAAAGAGCCCACTCTCTTATATGACCGGCTCATTAGGAATAAGCAATAGGGTGACGAACCGGATACCTCAAATCAAGAAGAGAGCGGAATGGAGAGCACACCTCAAAGTAATGCCAAAGAACCTCTTCACTTGCGCCCCGGGAGTACTCAAGACTCAACAACTCCGTGCAAGATTTTCTCCCGGGACGGACCTTCGACTCATAGGCGCTTCAGAATTCGTTCTGTATAACTCACATCGGTGCCTTCCTCAACTCGGGCTTCCACGGCAAATATTTGAAGATCCATCTCATCTCCCTCCGATCAAGATACGGGACCTCGGCAGCAATGAAGATGGAGAAGAGTGCACAACTATCCAAGCTCTGTGGAAAATCAACAAGGCTCATCATCCTGTGGAAAATTTAGAAGAAGACAGAGAACAGTGGAAGTCTTATGTAATAGCTTTAAGAAGCTTGAGGCCCAAAATGACTCATTGAATGCAATGTGATCTTTCTTCCAATAAATCAATGATAATTTTCTGATTGAGCCAATAACACAGTGTTTCTGATCAAATCTTCCAATAACTTTGCGGTTCTGTTGCAAATAACGACTCAGTCAATGTCGTTAATTTTATAAATGACGCCTCAACGTACGTCGTCTTCAATGATTGATCTCTCATAATTGACGCCTTCAGATATGGGCGTTAACTGAATAACATCTTAGGACAAGGCGTGAATTCGATTTATATTCCAAAAAGTATTCGTTGAAATTCCAAAAGTAACACCTTCAGCAAAGCCACGTTTTATATAAATAACGCCTCAAACATAGTCGTTACTCAGAAACAGTAATCATCACTCCCATCACATCAATGAATCCCCATTGAATGCGTCTGACGACGGTTATCATTCCCCATTAATTTCATAAGACACGGCCTTCCTTAAGTCGTTAATTCTTTTTTTTGACTGTTCGACTTAACATTCCCTCCTTTCTTCTTCTTCCTTCGTCCTCTTTCCCTCTTTCTCTCCTTCTTCTGCAACCCTAACCGAAACCAACCCCTATCCTTCTCATTCTCTCTCATTCTCTCTACACCCTAGCCCTAAGCAATGGCAGGTGGACTCAAACGGCAGAGGGTTTCGGCCCCGGAGACGGTGGACTTGGAAGATGAACAAGCAGCCGTGGAGGAAGACGCCATCGTAGAGGCTCCACCGGCGGCGGCTGAGGAAGGTCCGGCGGCGATGGCCGGTGACGAAGAAGAACACGGCGACGAGGCCGTGGGAAATGAGGAAGACGAAGGTGAAGGAAGAGGAAATGAGGAAGAAGAAGAAGGTGAAGGCGGTGAGGATGAAGAAGGAGAAGACGAAGAGGAGGGAGATGAAGGAGAAACGACGACGGTGGCCATGCCTCACCGTGGCCAACCCCGGCGGCCACGATAGCCATGGCCCGAACTCCGGGGAGAGTTGACAAGACCCAAACGCTAGAAGGTAAGCCTCCAACCCGCTTTCCATTTTTTTTTTGAAATTTATTTTATTTCTATTTCAATTTCCATAGCCCTCGGGCTAGAAAAACCTGCAACTCAGAAAGAAGACGCCCCCAGGGGTGTCGTGAATTCAAGAAGAGACGCCCATACCTGGGTCATGAATTCATTTTATTTCCTGAAAAACAATTAACATCATGAAAACACGCCCTAGAGCATGTCGTCCATTTAAATTATCATTTTTTTCGTATTAATCATGCTGTTAATTTCCATGCCTTTGTTCAATTATATATTTTTTCATGATTTATATCGCATGCTGTTTTTATTTTATTTTCACAACCCCTGGAAAACAACGCCCCCCATCGGGGCGTCAATTCAACAGATAACGACCATAGGGATGGTCGTCCATTTCATTAATTCCAGAATAAATTATTAAAACCCAAAAAACCATTTAAGAAAAACGCCTCATTCAGAGGCGTTACCTAATCAAATGACGACCCTGAGACGGGCGTCAATTGAAAAAAACCTTTAGAAAATTAGAAATTAACCTCAAAACCACGCCCCCCATCGGGGCGTCTCTTAGATAAGCAACGACCTAGGGTAGGTCGTTAATTACAATCTCACTTAGAAACCACGCCCTCCTCAGGGGCGCCAATTAAACAAATCACGACCTGGGGATGGTCGTTAATTAAATCAAACATCAACATCTCAAACCAAGGCAATTAAGTGAATTTCAACAAGAATAATTGAACAATTAAACCAAAATTTCTTTCTTTATGCGTGCAGGGGTTGATGAGGACACGGATCTCCTGGGTCATGGTCCGGGCAGCATATTACGGCCTCCCTGAGTTCCAGAGAGCCAGGGTAGATGCTATGGGGTTTGGGGCCTTCCTTAGCATAGAGCCAGTCAGACCCGACCTACCACTTATCCAGGTTCTGAGGGAGCGATGGGATAGGACTAGCCAGGCATTCCTGATACCTTGGGGGCATATGGTTCCTACCCTAGAGGATGTAGCTAAAATCACTGGACTGAGGGTAGACGGGGAGGCAGTGAGCGGGATCACCTTACCAGACTACACCGAGCTTGCCCAGAGGCTGCTAGGGCTAGAGATGGTTTACGAGACACCTAGCGAGTGTAGGACTATCTTCCGCACCGACCTGACTACAGTGATGGGCTTAGGGGATGCTAGGCATAGATTAGGGGAGTCCTTAGAGCGATTCTTACATAGATTGATCGATGGGGCTAGGGCAGTCTACTGCCAGGACTCAGCTGACAGGGAGAGAGTAGACCGGGACTTGAGGAGGTTTCTACTGCTGCTGCTCGTGAGGCTATTGCTCGGCACGAAGGGCGACATCATCAACTGCCGATTCCTAGGGATCCTCGAGGATTTAGAGGGAGTCGGTAGGTACGCCTGGGGAGCGGCGCTGCTGGCGCACTTACTAGCCGACCTGTCCACGGGGACAGGACGAGAGACGACCGTCAGTGGCTTCTCACCTTTTCTTCAGGTATGTATTTCTTATTTTTTTTCTTTTCTTTTATTATGCATGTGAATGCCTCACTAATGCTATGCATGGATGCAGGTTTGGAGCCATCTATACATGCCCATGGGGTGTGCTGACCCACGGCCAGGAGGTGAGGGTGCTTTCCCTCTAGCACGACGCTGGCTGCCAGTCGTTTTTGGTGCCCCACTCGGCTACGAGTTGTGGGTGCTACGGAGAGAGTTCCGAGACTTCCCTCCCTCGCTGGTATGCATGAATGTTATGCATTTTTGTTTATTTGATTTTATTATGATTATGATGAGATGACACACACATGTTCATGGATGCAGGTGCAGTGGAGACCATATGCAGAGATGACAGATGAGGGCCAGCCGTGGGTCGTAGCGGGCCGACCTCGCTTTGGGCATGAGCTCTGGGTTCATTGCCTGAGCGAGATTGAGCCGTTACGGCTTAGGCTGGTGATGAGGACCCTGGGCCTACACCAGGAGTGGATAGAGGTCGGGGAGCCACGAGGGATCGGGAAGAAGACGCGCGGTCGCACGAAGGTGATCGACTGGAGAGTACGGTTCGAGGAGCAGTACGCTGACTGGCGGCGAGGCGGGACCCGAGTCACCTCCCAGGCGGCTGACAGCTCTGAGTACCTCCGGCGCTACTGGGAGGTATACGCCGGCCGACCCCAGATGAGGGTCTTAGGGGTATGTATGAATGCAATTATTTCTAAATTGAATGTAAATGCTTATGTGACTATCATGTGACTAATATGTAATGAATGCAGGATGCACGGGACATAGCGGCGATGGATGCCCGGGCCCACCTACACAGCCTGGAGGACCAGCTGGCCGCCACACGGGCCGACCTTGAGACCCTGGTGAGTGTTTAAATTATTTCTATATGCAAATGAATTTTTATTGAATTATTGATGATTAGCCACTGACGATTTTAATGAATGCAGCGTGCCCAGCAGGGAGCCGTTAGGAGGGATGCAGGGGAAGCCTCCAGCTCGAGGGGACCCAATGCAGAGGTGACCGCACTAGCGGAGCAGCTAGCGGGAGCGGTGGCACGGGCCGAGGCTGCAGAGCGCGACCTCGCCTCACGGGTAAATTCCAGAACTCAAACCCTCATTCAATTATTGATTATATAATTATGCATTGATAAATTTCATTTTTTCCTTTTTTTTTCAGACTGAGGAACTTCGAGCCGCTCTTGCTTGCGTCTGCGAAGGACAGCAGGCGATGACTGCCCAGGTGAGTGATTTGCCTTCCGTCATGCATTGCTTAGTTCATGAATTTGAACTGTGGAACTGATGATTTGTTTACCTGTTTGCAGACCAGACAGTTACAGGCGGCACGTACCCAGGCTGCCCTGGCCGGGATAGAGCTGGCAATCCGCGAGCAGCGGATTACAGAGCTGGAGCGGTCCTTGAGGTGACGGGAGGAGCTGCCTCAGGACGTGGCAGAGCTGCGGGTTGCCCTCGAGCTAGAGCGACGAGAGCATGCTCGAGAGCGAGAGGAACACTTGGCGGACCGTGCCCGTCACCACGAGCTACAACAGTCAGAGCGTGCCCGTCACCACGAGCTACAGCAGTCAGAGTGTGCCCGGTACCAGAAGCTGGCGGTAGCACACGAGCGTGAGCTGGCAGACTCGAGGACCCAGCTGGTCCTTGTTCAGGAGCGGCTACGAGTTGCTGAGGAGCGTCTCCAGCGAGGGCGTGAGCGAGCTCGTGCTGCGGGGTACTCCTTCACTAGCTCCACCTTTGTGGCGGGTTCTTCTCTTCGAGAGAGGAGCGAGGCAGGGGGCCAGGCTCGAGTTCCAGCTTCTTCTCGGGGGCCCATGCCCCCTCCACTAGTGCCTCCTCGGGATGGCGAGGACGAGGTAGAGAGTAGGAGAGAGGAGGGTGGAGGCGAGAGCTGAGAGACTTACTTGTACTCCTCCACCCTCACACCTGTATTCATGATGTATATATATATGAGATTGACTTTTTTGTTACCTGAGCACTTGTGTAGTTGTGTACTTGTGGTTGTGTACTTCGCTTCTTTTCCACGTTCTTCGTGCCTTGTAGCTGTGGTTCACACTCAAATAAACAGGTTAATTCATCTGTTCGACTTGGCCCCTTGCTCAATAAGCAAGGGGTGCCTTTACTTTTGACCTGGATAGCGGGTCAAGGGGCCAAGCCTTTAATCAAATAAGGTAAATGAAATAACCAATAAAGGGAGATGCGACACGCAAGCATACGTATGTAAACAATAATCAAGATGCCCTATGCAATAATGCAAGCACACATATGAAGAATAAACCCCATTTCTTCTTTTCTTTTCTTTTCCTTTTATATTTTTTTTCTTTTATTTTTCAAAAGACACGCCTTAGATTAGGTCGTTATTCAAATAAAAGACGCCCTAGGTGACGGCGTGAATTTGAAGAACATTTTTGAATTTTGTTGAAAAGATAACCATATTTGTGGGCGTTATTTAAAAAGAGACGACCTTAAGAAAGGCGTGAATTCAATAAAAAGTGCCTTAATCAAAGACGTTACTTCTTTTTTCTTTGGGTTGTTAAAGCCACCCGGGCTCGTAATCCTACACGGTCACCATTTAAAATTCGTTGGTCTTTCTTGATTAATCAAAAGGGGGGGCGACGTGATGATAGTTAACTTATACCCGAGATTTCGCATGGTGCAATCTCCTAGGTTAGCCTTGACCATTCTGCTGGTTTATGACTTACCACAAAGAAAATGAAGATATAAGGAACCCATAAGATATTCTGAGAAGCTCTAGATAAAACCACTTCCCCTTACCCTATGCCTGTTGGGGTTCGGTCTTCGGCATAGGGAAACTTTGTTGTCTTTTGCCTCATTTATTTTGCATGCATACGCCCAAGGTTTTCCTTGCGGGGACTTTGCCCTCTTGACATGCTTTTTTTTTCATGATTTGACTTTCACTTTGGAACTGATTTGTATTGCTGAAAAATAAACCTAATTGTACTTAGGCTTTTGTGGCATTTGTTCCCTTTTGGGCCCTGACTTCCACCTACTAGGGCGGCGGATAGGCTTGGTGGATCTACCCCGAGACTTCCTTTCCTCCCTTATGGGCCGAAGAGAAAAGAATGAGCATCGTCTTCACCTTTAGTCAGGTTTTTGACTTCCCATCAGATTTTGCACCACTTGAGTTCACGGTTTAAGTGTGTAATGTGTGCGGGTGTCAACCCCCTTTTGAGTTAACAAGACTGATGAATGAATTCTGAATTTTGACCTTTCAGACCTTGAGCCCTTGTGTGCCATGGCAACCCTTTTCAATATATATATATATATTTTGGATTTTGGAAAATTCTATATATATATATTTTGTGATTTTGGATTAGGGGTAATATTTCTTAAGATACAAACCATTCCAAGGATGAGTTAGCTCTTGTCCTTCAGCATTAATTAGTTTATAAGCATTGCCAGGATAAACCTCCTTTATAACAAATGGTCCTTCCCAGTTTGGTTGGAGTTTTGAACGAGGTCCACCAGGTTTTACGAAAATTCTCTTGATTACCATCTCACCGACTTTGAATTTTCTCTCAATTACTTTCTTTTGATAAAATCGTGACAGCCTGTTTTGATAAACACGCGCATGCTCAGCAGCGACCAGACGCTTCTCATCTAGGAGTTCCAATTGAGCAAGGAGCGAATCGCGACGCTCATCAATAGGGAGTTCCTTATCCAATTGTACTCGCAAAGATGGAATGAGAATCTCATAAGGGACTGCCGCTTCCATTCCATAAGTAAGGGCGAAAGGGGTTTGCCCAGTAGGGGTACGAATGGAAGTGCGATTGGCTTAGAGAGCTTCAACTAGCTTGTCTGGCCAATCTGAAAATTTATTAGCCTCACATGTCTTCTTAACAATTTTGATCAAAGTTTTATTAGTGGCCTCTGCTTGGCCATTGCCCTACAGATAATAGGGAGAAGAATGATGCAATGCAATGTTATACCTGTTGCAGAGATCCTTGAGCTCTTGAGAGATAAATTGAGGTCCATTGTCGGTGACGATGGTACTCGGGATGCCGAATCTTGCGATGAAGTTCTTCATTATGAACTTGCAGACTGTTGATGCTTTAATCTCCACGTAAGCTTCCGCTTCCGCCCACTTGGTGAAGTACTCCGTCGCCGTGAGGATGAACGACTTTTGCTTGGTCAGGAGGTTCGAATCACCAAGAGGTCCAATGATATCAAAAGCCCACATGGAGAAAGGCCATGGGGAGGACATAGGATGGAGTGAAGAAGCAGGAGAATGAATCTTGTCGGCGTGCAGTTGGCACTTAACACACCTTCGAACATAGATGGAGCAATCCTCTTCTAGAGTTGGCCAATAGAAGCCTAGCCTAAGGATCTTCTTAGCTAACATCTGGCTGTTCACATGACCACCACACACTCCTGAATGCGCCTCTTCCACAACTTTCCAAGATTCATCATCGTCGAGGCATCTTAATAAAACACCCGTGAGTCCTCTCCTATAGAGCACACCTCCAACCAAAACATAACGTTGAGCCACTCTTCTAATTGCTTTCTTCTCTTCGACAGTGGCTTCGTCGGGATAGGACTGATCATTGCAATATCTGGCAATCTCATAATACCAAGGTTTCTCTTCATCAGCCAACTCTTCTTCCCAATCTAACAACATGACCTCTTTGCCTTTAAGAGATTCACTCCGCCTGACCCTCTCGAGCACCTTATCCCTAATATCGAGGAATGCACGATCCTTGATAGCTGGAGTGTCACGCTGATGAATGAGAGGAACATGGAAATCACGCTCAGGAGGGAAGACTAGAGCAGAGGCCAAAGAAGCAAGAGCGTCGGCTAGGATGTTCTGGCTTCGAGGAACGTGAACAAAGATCAACTTGGTGAAAAGTTTGGCATAAGCTGAAGCAAGTTCCTGGTAGGGTTTGAGCTTAGGATTGATAGTGCGGCACTTGACAAGCACCTGGCGCAGAATACGCTAACTATCACCAACAATTCGCAAGTGAGTAACACCATATTGATGAGCGGTTTGAAGACCGTCCAAAAGAGCCTCATACTCAGCTATGTTGTTCGTGACAGGGAAAGTGAGCCGAGCAGCAAACAGGATGGTGACCCCTTCTGCTGTTAAGAGAACCATGCCGATCCCTCTTCCTTGGGAATTTAGAGCTCCATCAAAATGTAACGTCCACATAGAATCATGGGGTTGATTAACGGACATTAGTTCTTCGTCTGGAAACTCCGAATTGACAGGATCAAATCGGGGTAGAGGGTGGTGAGCAAGATGTTCAGCAATGGCGTAACCTTTGATAGCTTTCTGTTGAATGTAAGTGATGTCGAATTGAGAAAGGAAACTTTGTCAACGTGCTAATTGATCAGTGAGAACAGATTTTTCAAGAAGGAATTTAATCGGATTCATGCGTGCAATGAGGTGAACTTCGTGAGCTAAGAAATAGTGTTTTAACTTCTGAACTACCCAGACTAAAGCAGCGCAAGTCTTCTCTATGGCTGAGTACCTCTGCTCACAAGGGTTTAGAAGTTTAGACAAATAGTATGCTGCCCTCTCTTTACCTTCTTCATCCACTTGAGCTAAGACAGCACCTACAGAGTCATCCATAACAGAAACATAGAGAATAAGTGGTTTGCCTGGAATTGGTGGCCTCAGGACAGGAGGATTGGCCAGATAATCCTTCAATCCGTCAAAGGCTGCCTGACATTTCTCATCCCAATTAAACTTGACTCCCGGCTTAGTAAGCTCGTAAAACGGCCTACATCGTTATGAGTGCTGGGAGATGAAGCGGCGAATAAATTGCAACCTCCCGATCAGTCCTCGAACTTCCTTCAAATTCTTGGGAGGAGGCATGTCTCTGATGGTCTTCGCCTTATTGGGATCAACTTCAATTCCCCTTTTGCTAACAATAAATCCAAGCAACTTCCCTGATGAAACGCCAAATACACACTTTTTGGGGTTCATTTTCAATTGATACTCTCGTGATCTTTGCAAGACCTTAGCTAGAACCTCAGGGTGCTCAATCCTTGTCCTTGATTTTACTACCAGGTCATCCACATACACTTCAATATAAATATGAATCATGTCATAAAAAATCGCCATCATAGCCCTCTGATAAGTGGCTCCAGCATTCTTGAGTCCAAAGGGCATGACCACATAACAATATGTACCCCATGGTGTAGTGAATGATGTTTTCTCTTGATCTTCCTCAGCCAAACGAATCTGATTATAACCTGAAAAACCATCCATGAAAGAGAGAGTCTCAAATCCTGCTGTATTATCAATCAAAACATCGATATGAGGGAGGGGGAAGTCACACTACCAAAAAAACGGGATTTCAGACGGATATTTCAGACTGATATTTTCCGTCTTAATATCCGTCTGTATTTGTGACGGATTAGTTTCTGTCACAAATTCCATCTCTATTAACGACAGACTACATTCGCTCTGAAGATCCGTCTATAATTATAGACGGAATATATTCCGTCTTTATATCCGTCATAAATTTAGGACGGATATTCATACGGAAGTAATCCGTCTGAAATTTCAGACGGAAATAAGTTCCGTCCAAATTTCCGTCTCAAAATTCCCCCTTTCCCGCCACCGTCGGCCCCTCCCTCCCACCCCTTCCACCCGACCCCATTTCCACCCCCCCCACTCTCCCTCTCACTCTCTCCTTCTCCTCTGCCCTCTGCTTCCGGTCGTCGCCGCCGGAGCCGCAAAGTCGTCAGAAGCCACCGTCGCCATCCTCGCCATCCTCAACGTCGACGTCCTTGCTATCGTGCCCACCGCCATTCGTGTTAGCTCGCAGCCGTGCCCACCTTCCTCGCCAAAGCTCAGACGATCGCCGCCGGTATGTCCCCCCTCACCCTCTGTCTTTTTTTTAACCTACATTTGTTCTCGTTGGGGGTGTGGGAGGGGTGTCGATGGGGAAGGGGAGAGGAGGGGCGTCATTCCCGTGGCGGCGGCTGGCGGCGAGGGGAGGGGGGTCGGTTGGGGAGGGCAGTTGGGAAGGGGATGGGGGTTCCCATGGCGGCCGGGGGTGAGGGGATGGGGGTTTGGGAAGGGGAGGGGGGCCGGCGATGAGGGGACGGGTGTTTTGGAAGGGGAGGGGGTTCCTGCGGTGGCCGGCAGCGAGGGGACGGGGGGGTCGGTTGGGGAGAATACTCAGATGGGGAGGGGGGTTTCATATAGTGTGGGGGGTGGGGGTGGCTTACTCTGGTGAGAAGGGGGTAGGGTGGGGCAGGGTTACTCTGGTGGGTGAGGGGGGCTCACAGTGTGGGGGTGGGGGGGGGCTAACTTCAGCGGGGAGGGGGGTAGGGTGTGGGGGCTACTCCAGTGGGGAGGGGGTCAAACAGGGTTGGTGGGGGGCTTACTCCCACCGGGAGGAGGCAGCATAGATGTGGGGTGTGTGGGGGGCTTACTCATGCAGGGAGGGGGGCTGCAACTACAAGGTGGGGTGATGGAGGGGGATTTACCTTGGTGGGGACTGGGGAGGGGGGGTTGTAGTGGCAGGGTGGGGTGGTGGAGGGGGCTTAACTCCGACGGGGATGGGGAGCATACGGTGGGGTGTGAGTGTGGGGGCATATTTCGGTGGGAGGTTGGGGAGGGTGTTACAAATTATTTTTATTTTATTTTATTTTATTTTATTTTAGTTAGGTATATGTTAATTTTTTCTCAATGTCTGGTTAAAATTAATCATGGTTAGATTCTCGGGTAATAACGAATAATTACGACAATGACATTTTTGCACAATTAGGGTTTATATAGTAGGGCTGTCAATGGGGCAGGCCGATCCGACAGGCCCTCGGGTTTGGCTTGATTTCGGGCCGGGCCACAAGATTTTTTTCGGCCCGCGGGTTTTTAGTCGGACGTAAAAGCCCGGCCCGACTAGACCCGCGGGTCGGGCTCGAGCTTTGAGTTTGACCCGCGGGCCGGCCTGGCCCGTTCTCTTTTTTTATTCCCACTTTAAAATTTAAAAATTATTTAATTAAAATTATGTTATTTTACTTAGAAAATTTAAAACTCTCTTTTCACATAAATTATGTAATTAATATCAATTTGTTAATTAATTTAGTGAGATTATAAACTTTATATTATTAAATATATTAAATTTTATTTTTTTATTTTTCTATTTACGTTGTCGGGCCGAGCCAAGCCTTAGTCGGGCTTTATATTTTTTAAATAATATCGGGCCCAGCCCGAGCTCGAGCTTAATATTAACAAGTCGGGCTCGGGCCGGGTCAACTTAAGCTCAGCCCAGGCCCGGCCCATTGACAGCCCTTAATACAGAGTGATATAACTATTAATGTATTTTCACGAGTAATTTTTTTTTTACAAATTCACGTCTAACAATAATTTTCATGCAAAAAACCCGCGGTAAGTGGCCTCGCTCTCCCTCTCTCTCTCCCGATCATGTTCCCCTCCCTCAATCCCTCTCCCTCTCCCCTGTCCGGCTCCCTCACTCCCTCTCCCTCTCCCCTCTCGCGCTCCCTCACTCCCTCTGGCCGCCCTCCCCCACCCCCTCCACTGCCCTCTCTCCCCTGTCCGGCTCCCTCACTCCCTCTCCCTCTCACTCCCTCTGGCCGCCCTCCCCCACCCCCTCCACTGCCCTCTCTTCCCCTGTCCGTGGCCCCTCTCCCCCTCTCATTATGATGTTGTTCTTGTAAAATCTAGTTTGAACATTAGGTGGATGTATTTTAATTTGTAGAATCTATCTAAAAACTCGTTGGAGTGAGATATCGCAAATTCTGAAAATAGACTCAGTTTGAACATGTCTTATTCTCCTCCAAAAATCTATCAGGGCGCATAAGTCAAGATCTTAGTACTACATTTGATTAAAATGATAGAGATGTCAGATATTTTAATGAGTAGAATTTTAAAACTCATCCCCACAAATCCAGCCAAACTCCACGTAACGGAGTCATAGATAATTTGGACCCGTGGCCTAAGTGACCGTCTCACTCCCTGTCCAAATTGGCCACTGTGAACAATTTCACATCACTTGGGATCTCCCTGGGTAGCTTCTTCCTGATTAATTTGGACTGAATTAGACTGGGGAGACTCGTCGGACCCACGGAGACTGATTTGGACTGAACAACCATGGGTTTAGTTTAACGATACACAGGTTATTTTTTTTAAAAAAAATAAATCGCTTGTGTGAAATGCTACACATGTTCCTAGTCTTGCCCCGGACAGAACTTGATGATAGCTGTATTTTTCCTTTTCTGGGCATGTGACATTCTAAACGCAATAAATAGCCAGACTTTACAAGAACACCATCAAAGAACCTTCATTCAATCAACAATCATTAATTTTTAGTTCAGATGGTATGCAGGAAAGTGAAGTTCCAACTTCTGATCCGAGAAACAATGTCCTTTTTGGAGTTGACATTGATAACCCTCTTGGGATACCAATGCCTAGTGATCCTTTACTAGCAAAAAATATAAGCTCTGGCAAAGACTATCAGACTGATCTCACTTCAAACAACATTATTTTCAATTCCAGTGGCTCCAAGGAAACTCAAGCAGAATTCTCAACATCAATTGTTTCTCAATCTTTTGGGGTTCCAGATGTGGCATTTAATTCTAGTGACTCCACTAATGATAGCAGCGTTTTGATTGGTAGATCAATAGATATCACTCGGTCTTCGGGCAATGATGAGTTGAAGTAGGATCTTGCTCGACTGTTCAGCATATAGACGAGAGGGGGGAGCTCTGTGGGAGGGGGGTGGAGCTTGGTGGGACGGGGAGCTCCGTGGGAGGGGGGAGGGGCATCCGAGAGGGTTCCAGTGGGGGGGAGCTCAGTGGGAGCAGGAGGGCGGGTGGGAGGAGGGGGAGCTTTGTGGGAGGGGCATCCGTACATGCTCCACTGAGGTTGAAAGTGATCCCATTTGAACCTTGTCTTATGATGATAAGAAGATATAGAGAAATGGAATGACCACATATCTTAAGTAGTACATATATACAAAGATGTGGATAAATGCAAAGAAATCAGAATTCTCTATAGCAATAGGTAAATACCCAAAAAATTCATTTTGTGATTTAAAACTTTGTGGATTTTAATTGCATGTAAATATAATTTTAAATCTGATTTTAATAGAAATTTGATGTTAATTTAGCTCAAAAATGTAGATTGTTTTGCTTCGATGTTATTCATTTGAAAAATTTTGTAATTTGGGTGTTATTTAATTTGATATGTGCATAATGATAATTGCGTTGTTATTTAATTTTATGTTATATAAATGCATGGGGTATTCCCTGTGAGTTGAGGTGCGTGGGTGCGACCTAACATTACACGCACCTCAGGAGAGCGCGTTAAAACCGTGTCAATGTGCCTTCCCGTTCAAGACTTTGGGATTGATATGTATGTTCTCATTTATTTATGAGAATGTATATATCTACCTCAAAGTCTTGAATTGTCCCGTTTGGACAGTCTGTGAATGTTTGATCGCACTTAGGCAGTCATTTACTATATATGTTTGTATGGTTTGTTGAGAATTTCGGTTGCGTCTCCTCACTCTTCTCTGATATACCATTATTGATTTTGAGTGTTTTCTTAACCACTTACTTGTAAGTGTTTAAGAAAATTTCAAAATCAATAAATATATTTGGTATATCGGAGAAGTGTGGGGAGATGATGCCGAAATTTTTAGCAAATCGTGCAGCACATATAGTAAGTGATTGTGCGATCAAACCTTCATGGATGGGTTAAAAAGTGATAATCTAATCAATATTCCTCTTCCAACTGCAAATGGTCTATGATGAACGATGTGAGGAAAGGGTCGGGTGTAATATTATGAGTAATGATTTGAAAGTTAGGATGTGTATTGTCATTTATTGGGTGCAGGCAAAATGTCGACAGATCGTTCATGGATGTATCGTAGAATAGTTGACCGGGTGGTGTCAGATGACTTTAAGCTTGGGGTTGAGAGTTTCATTCAATTTGCATTGGGGAATCCAAATGCAGCAATAGATCGCGACGGTCACATTCGTTGCCCTTGTTCAAGTTGTAGAAACTTGAGGTGGTGTTCAACATGGGATGTGCAACATCATTTGTACACGAAAGGGTTCGTGGATGGTTATACGAATTGGACGTGTCATGGTGAGCAATTCGGGAGGTATGAGCCCGACAATATTGCAGGCACAAGTGGGTACGTGGATATGGTTGTAGATGCTGCTGGTCCTAGTTTTAATATTCACGATGAAGTGCCGAATAAGATAGCCGGAAGATTTTATGAACTACTTAGGGATGCTGATGAGCCGCTGTGGGATGGTTGTGAAAATCACACTCGATTGTCTGCAGTGTCACAGTTGTTGAACTTGAAATCTGAATTTCACATCAGTGAGACTTGTTTTGACCGTCTCCTCCTCTTGATCAAGAGTATGTTACCTCGAGACGAGAAGTTGCCAGAAACTTTTTACCGTGCAAAAAAGATGGTCAATGACTTAGGACTTGGATATGTGAAAATAGATGCATGTCCGAATCATTGTATGTTATATTACAAAGATGATGCAGATAAGATATCATGTTCAGTTTGTGGCCATGACAGATTCAAACCTAAGGGGGGGGGGTCAATTCAAAGGCAAAAGATGTACCTTACAAGGCGTTGCGATACTTCCCTCTTGTGCCTAGGCTGCAGCGACTGTATATGTCCTCAAAGACGGCTCGGCATATGACATGGCACACCGAAAGAGTACGTCGTGCCGATGATATAATCAGTCATCCTGCCGATGGTGAAGCTTGGACTCACTTTAGTCGTACTCATCTTGCCTTTTCAAGGGAGTCACGTAATGTTCGATTGGGTTTATGCACAGATGGCTTTAATCCATTCGGTGGTTCAGTGGCAGCTTATTCTTATTGGCCAGTGTTCATGACACCGTACAACCTTCTGCCGCACATGTGCATGAAGCGAGAAAATCTGTTTTTGTCCCTAGTAATTCCTGGTCCAAAAAGTCCCGAAAAAAATTTGGACATATATCTCAGGCCGTTGATTGATGAGCTCAAAGTTTTATGGACTGATGGAGTTGTTACTTATGATGCATATAGGAAGAAAAATTTTATTATGAAGGCTGCACTGATGTGGACAATAAGTGACTTCCCTGCATATGGAATGCTATCTGGTTGGAGCACACATGGGAGGCTAGCATGTCCTTACTGTATGGAAGATACCAAATCATTTGTATTGAAACATGGGGGGAAAAGCTACTGGTTTGATTGCCATCGGCGGTTGCTACCAAGTGACCATCCTTTTCGAAGGTAAAAAGACTCGTTTAAAAAAAATACTGTTGAAATGGATGAAGCTGACTTGCAACGGGTGTCGGGTCTACATATGGCGTCACGGGTGCACAATTTACCAGATGTAGTTCAATTGTCTGGTAGCACACGGCAACTCCCTAATTTTGGAAAGGATCACAACTGGGTCAAGAAAAGCATTTTTTGGGAATTACCTTATTGGTCAACTCTTCTTGTATGACACAATCTGGATGTCATGCATACCGAGAAGAATTTTTTTGATAATGTGTTCAATACGATCATGAATGTTAAAGGGAAAACAAAGGACAACGCCAAAGCACGTATGGATTTAAAGATGCTTTGTAGACGTCCAGAATTGGAACTACAAAGTGTCAATGGCAAAACTGTGCAGCCTAAAGCAACTTATGTGCTTCATGATACACAGATCAAGGAAGTATGCCAGTGGTTGAAACAACTGAGATTCCCAGATGGATATGCATCCAACATAGCCCGTTGTGTGAATGTTAATGAGGGGAAAATATATGGTATGAAAAGTCACGACTGTCATGTGTTCATGGAGAGGCTACTGCCCATTGCATTTCGTGATTTGTTGCCAAAGCAGATATGGGGAGCACTAGCTGAGATGAGTCAATTTTTTAAGATTTTATGTGCATCTGAACTCAGACTTCGGGATGTACAAACTATCGAACAAGATGTTGTCACAACCATTTGCAAGCTAGAGAAGATATTTCCTCCGGCATTCTTTGATTCGATGGAGCACCTGGTAGTTCATTTGCCATATGAGGCTATCGTCGGAGGTCCAGTACAATTTCGATGGATGTATCCATTTGAGAGGTATGTGACAATTTTTGTTAACTTATAAGTCGTCCATAGCTGCTACATTTTGTTGCCATCTGACTTGTTGTTGTAGGTGCATGCATGAATTAAAAATGAAAGTTCGCAACAAGGCACAGGTGGAGGGTTCGATTGCTGAGGCATACATTCTTGAAGAAATTTTGAACTTCTGTTCTATGTACTTTGAGCCAGAGATTCAAACTCGTCGTACTCGACCTCCACGTAATGATGATGGGGGAGTGGATGAATCGTCCGATCGGCTCTCCATATTTAAACATCCTGGACGTGCGTTCGGACGTTGCTTGACTCGCACGCTCGAAGATAGAGAGTTGCATGCCGCTGAGATATATATTCTTTTGAATTGCCTCGAGATTGAACCTTATGTTGAGTAAGATATTAATTCACATTTCCAGCAACTCCATAAGTCTATACATCCTCAAAGTCTATACAACATTGACTTCACAAAGTCTATACATTGGCTTCCTCAAAGTCTATACATTGGCTTCCTCAAAGTCTATACAACATTGACTTCACAAAGTCTATACATTGGCTTTATCAATTTTTTTAATCATTTTTTTTACGGGGTGCTACATTTATATTGCAGACAATTTGATTCAGAATTAGCTGAAAAATGTCCAAATATCCAGGATGTGGAGATTGAAAAAGAACGCGACAAGTTTTTTTCCAAATGGCTAAGAAACCGAGTTAGTGTGAACTCTGAATATATATGTTTGTATTTACGTATGTTGAGGTAATTGTTATTATTTTAACTACTCTAATTTGAATATAGGTTGAACAAGGTCTCATTACTGATCAAAGAGTACAACAGATAAGTTATGGCCCCTCGAACCAGACACGTGCCTATCCGGGATATATTGTGAATGGATACAAATTTCATACAAGGGATTATGGGCGAAATAAGTCTACGATGAACAGCGGCGTATGTGTGAAGGGAAATTTATACAATGAAATGGAATTGGACTACTATGGTATTATTGAAGAAGTCTTAGAACTTCAGTATTTGGGACAAGACAATCATGTATATATATTTAAGTGTCAATGGTTTGATCCTAATTCTGTTCTACATGACACAAATTATGGGATTGTCAATGTCAAGCATAGGTTTAAACTTAAGACCTATGAACCGTTCATTTTAGCCGCACAAGCCCAGCAAGTGTACTATTCAAGCTATCCATCATCCAAGAATAGAGATTGGTGGGCAGTTTGCAGGGTTAACTCAAAACTCTTTCCCACTTATGAGTTAACTATGAGTGGAGATGTCTCAGAGGTTGCTCGTGCTGAATATTATCAATCAGACGAAGTTGGCGTTGTCGGTTCCTCTAGGTTTAATATGGACGAATCTGATGAGCCACTGTCATTACGTACGCGAGATGGCGTGGAAGAAGTCGATCCGACGGAGCTAAATGTTGATGTTAGAGGGGAGGAAGAATCAGATGAAGATGAAGATTTTGAATCTCATGAGACTACTATGGATGACGAAGATGATGAAGTTGAGCTAGATATATCAACATGAGGGAGGCATGTTTTGATAATTTAGTAAGAAGATTCTTACTTTTAAGCATAATTTTAAATAACATTTGTCTAGCCTTATATAATTGTGGATTAATATGTATTAATTGTTTTGTTATTAATAAGGAAATGGTGCGAGGAGGTCGTAGTAGGGGTGGGAGGAGATCTAGCAGTGAGAGGGGCACTACTATCTCCTCGCTACCATCTTCTTCAGACACAGGTATATTTGATCAATAAGTTAGCTATATAAATATTTTATTTATTTACAAACTTAAAAGAATTTATTTATAGGTGCAAGTGTCGGCTCACCACCACTTGTACATACGCCACCACCTCCCGCTATAGGTATGTATATTTTAATTTAAATTCTTGAACATTTGTTATACTTATGAAAATAAGTTCTTACAGGTCTCAGTGGCCTCCCACCTGTTGTGCATACGCCACTCCCACCACCTTCCGCTGCAGGTATGTATATTTTAATTATATGTTCGCAATATTTGTATCACTCCACATGACAATAAATTCTTGCAGGTCTCAGTGGCAAAAAGACTCGAGGATCATGTATGTATATTTTAATTTAAATTCTTCAATATTTGTTCTACTTATGACAATAAATTCTTGCAGGTCTCAGTGGCCTCCCACCTGTTGTGCATACGCCACCCCCACCACCTCCCGCTGCAGGTATGTATATTTTAATTATATGTTCGCATTATATGTATCACTCCACATGACAATAAATTCTTGCAGGTCTCTGTGGCCTCCCACCTGTTGTGCATACGCCACCCCCACCACCTCCCGCTGCAGGTATGTATATTTTAATTATATGTTCGCATTATATGTATCACTCCACATGACAATAAATTCTTGCAGGTCTCAGTGGCCTCCCACATGTTGTGCATACGCCAAACCCACCACCTCCCGCTGCAGGTATGTATATTTTAATTATATGTTCGCAGTATATGTATCACTCCACATGATAATAAATTCTTGCAGGTCTCAGTGGCCTCCCACATGTTGTGCATACGCCAACCCCACCACCTCCCGCTGCAGGTATGTATATTTTAATTATATGTTCGCAGTATATGTATCACTCCACATGACAATAAATTCTTGCAGGTCTCAGTGGCCTCCCACATGTTGTGCATACGCCAACCCCACCACCTCCCGCTGCAGGTATGTATATTTTAATTATATGTTCGCAGTATATGTATCACTCCACATGACAATAAATTCTTGCATGTCTCAGTGCCCTCCCACCACCTCCCACTTGTACAGGGCCCACCCCCACCAGTCAGCCCCTTGACGATGTCGGCAGTTGTCACGAGGGAGGCACGACCCATGATAGACGTCGCCCGTGTTGGGTATCCGGGTAAATCTATAAGGTTATATTACATTAATTAGCCCTCAACTGTGTAATATGAATATTTTGACATTTGCAATTACAGTATGAAATTTGAACCCCACGGCGCTGTCCATCATTCCACCGAACTCATGTTGGCACATGTGCCCGGGGCAGCTTCCACTTTCAGAGATTTTCCGATGTCCGTCCGCGATTCATTGTACAACATGTTCTTAGTAAGTAATTACGTCATTTAATTCAAGTATTTCCCAAAGTCTATTTACAACTTTATACTAAGTGTGAAAAGCAATTGATTTACAGCGGTCTTTTCAATTCACATGTGGACATGACGCGGCGAGATGTCATCGTGCCTGGGAGTCTACTATGCTCTCAAGTTACAAGAGGAAAATACATGAGGCCCGAGCACACGCTAAAAAATTGAGTGGGGGGGGTGAAGACCGACAATTGTGGAAGGCGCATCGCCCTCTATGGATGAGGCAGGAGGATTGGGAGATATCTTGTGACCATTTTGCCGACCCCAAGTGGATAGAAAAGTCTGAAAAAGCCAAAGCAAACAGGGCGTCAAAACCAGGTTCAAATTTGCATACGAGTGGGTCCATCTCTTATGCGGCTCATAAACAAAAATTGGTAAGTAATATACCAATTTATCTTATTACAATTTATCCCAATATTTGACTTTTTTTTACTATGAATTGTATAACAGGCTGTGGAGCTTAATCGACCTCCGTCGTTCCTCGAGGTGTTCGACAGAACACACAAAAAGAAGGGGACTAATGATTTTGTGAGTGACACAGCTAAGTCAGCAGCGGTAAGTTTATCTACATATGTAACTTGTACCGTTCATTTAAATCGGCATGTAATTCATATGAAATTGACTAGTTATTTTATTCAATTTGTAGGAAACATATAGCAAAGCAGTGACAGAGAAGTACGGGGAGGGAGACACGCAGCAGCCGGAGTTCGATCCGGTGGAGTGGGTGGCAGCAGCTGGCGTACCGAAGAAAGGCCGAATATATGGTTTTGGGGAGAGCCTAGACGCAAGCGCAGTGACATCAGCGTGTGCGAGTTCTAGCTATACTTCTTCCAGTGGCAGTGCCTTCACTATACCTTCCGTTGCCCCCAGCGCTTCTGCCAGCGACATGATGGACATGGTCCGATCGCAGATTTCTGATATGCAGCGGCAGCAGCAGCATTTCCAGCAAGAGATCTCTAGCCAAGTGTCAGTATTCTTGCAGGCAATTAGTGGCCTCCTCTCCCAGAGCGGAATGGTCCCTCAGAAATCAACCACCACCACAGCACAGCCCGCACAGGTGAGTCTCTAGCCAAGTTTTTATTTTGATGGAATTACTCAATTATGTTCATTATTAATTTTAAAACTCATTTACTTCAGAATAATTGAGAAAATCCGGGGGTCTAAAATTTGAAATACCGGTCGGACGGCCGTGCCAATCATTCCAACGCGACCGGGGAGATGAAAGTGACTTGACAGAACTGACGGAATCCAAATCGGATGCCCAGTTTGATCTCGGCGCTAAAAGTTCAGTTTTAAAATACACTTAGTTTAAATGAACTACCAGGTCGGGTCCGGGGGTCTAAAATTGGAAATACAAGTCAGACGGCCATGCTGATCATTCCAACGCGACCGGGGAGATGAAAGTGACTTTTCAGAACTGACGGAATCCAAATCGGATGCCCGGTTTGAGCTCGGCACTCAAAGTTCAGTTTTAAAATAAACTTAGCTTAAATGAACTCCCAGGTCAGGTCCGGGGGTCAAAAACATGAAATACAAGTCGGACGGCCATGCCAATCATTCCAACACAACCGGGGAGATGAAAGTGACTTGTCAGAACTGACGGAATCCAAATCGGATGCCCGGTTTGAGCTCGGCGCTAAAAGTTCAGTTTTAAAATACACTTAGTTTAAATGAACTACCAGGTCGGGTCTGAGGGTCTAAAATTGGAAATACAAGTCGGACGGCCGTGCTGATCATTCCAACACAGCCGGGGAGATGAAAGTGACTTGTCAGAACTGACGGAATCCAAATCGGATGTCCGGTTTGAGCTCGGCACTCAAAGTTCAGTTTTAAAATAAACTTAGCTTAAATGAACTCCCAGGTCAGGTCCGGGGGTCAAAAACTTGAAATACAAGTCGGACGGCCGTGCCGATCATTCCAACACAACCGGGGAGATGAAAGTGACTTGTCAGAACTGGCGGAATCTAAATCGGATGTCCGGTTTGAGCTCGGCGCTAAAAGTTCAGTTTTAAAATACACTTAGTTTAAATGAACTACCAGGTCGGGTCCGAGGGTCTAAAATTGGAAATACAAGTCGGACGGCCGTGCCGATCATTCCAACACAGCCGGGGAGATGAAAGTGACTTGTCAGAACTGGCGGAATCCAAATCGGATGTCCGGTTTGAGCTCGGCACTCAAAGTTCAGTTTTAAAATAAACTTAGCTTAAATGAACTCCCAGGTCAGGTCCGGGGGTCAAAAACTTGAAATACAAGTCGGACGGCCGTGCCGATCATTCCAACACAACCGGGGAGATGAAAGTGACTTGTCAGAACTGGCGGAATCTAAATCGGATGTCCGGTTTGAGCTCGGCGCTAAAAGTTCAGTTTTAAAATACACTTAGTTTAAATGAACTACCAGGTCGGGTCCGAGGGTCTAAAATTGGAAATACAAGTCGGACGGCCATGCCGATCATTCCAACACAGCCGGGGAGATGAAAGTGACTTGTCAGAACTGGCGGAATCTAAATCGGATGTCCGGTTTGAGCTCGGCGCTAAAAGTTCAGTTTTAAAATACACTTAGTTTAAATGAACTACCAGGTCGGGTCCGAGGGTCTAAAATTGGAAATACAAGTCGGACGGCCGTGCCGATCATTCCAACACAGCCGGGGAGATGAAAGTGACTTGTCAAAACTGGCGGAATCCAAATCGGATGTCCGGTTTGAGCTCGGCGCTAAAAGTTCAGTTTTAAAATAAACTTAGCTTAAATGAACTCCCAGGTCAGGTCCGGGGGTCAAAAACTTGAAATACAAGTCGGACGGCCGTGCCGATCATTCCAACACAACCGGGGAGATGAAAGTGACTTGTCAGAACTGACGGAATCCAAATCGGATGCCCGGTTTGAGCTCGGCGCTAAAAGTTCAGTTTTAAAATACACTTAGTTTAAATGAACTACCAGGTCGGGTCCGGGGGTCTAAAATTGGAAATACCGGTCGGACGGCCGTGCCGATCATTCCAACGCGACCGGGGAGATGAAAGTGACTTGTCAGAACTGACGGAATCCAAATCGGATGTTCGGTTTGAGCTCGGCGCTAAAAGTTCAGTTTTAAAATACACTTAGTTTAAATGAACTACCAGGTCGGGTCCGGGGGTCTAAAATTGGAAATACCGGTCGGACGGCCGTGCCGATCATTCCAACGCGACCGGGGAGATGAAAGTGACTTGTCAGAACTGACGGAATCCAAATCGGATGCCCGGTTTGAGCTCGGCGCTCAAAGTTCAGTTTTAAAATATACTTAGTTTAAATGAACTACCAGGTCGGGTCCGGGGGTCTAAAATTGGAAATACCGGTCGGACGGTCGTGCCGATCATTCCAACGCGACCGGGGAGATGAAAGTGACTTGTCAGAACTGACAGAATCTAAATCGGATGTCCGGTTTGAGCTCGGCACTCAAAGTTCAGTTTTAAAATAAACTTAGCTTAAATGAACTCCCAGGTCAGGTCCGGGGGTCAAAAACTTGAAATACAAGTCGGACGGCCGTGCCGATCATTCCAACACAACCGGGGAGATGGAAGTGACTTGTCAGAACTGACGGAATCCAAATCGGATGCCCGGTTTGAGCTCGGCGCTAAAAGTTCAGTTTTAAAATACACTTAGTTTAAATGAACTACCAGGTCGGGTCCGGGGGTCTAAAATTGGAAATACCGGTCGGACGGCCGTGCCGATCATTCCAACGCGACCGGGGAGATGAAAGTGACTTGTCAGAACTGACGGAATCTAAATCGGATGTCCGGTTTGAGCTCGGCGCTCAAAGTTCAGTTTTAAAATACACTTAGTTTAAATGAACTACCAGGTCGGGTCCGGGGGTCTAAAATTGGAAATACAAGTCGGACGGCCGTGTCGATCATTCCAACGCGACCGGGGAGATGAAAGTGACTTGTCAGAACTGACGGAATCCAAATCGGATGCCCGGTTTGAGCTCGGCACTCAAAGTTCAGTTTTAAAATAAACTTAGCTTAAATGAACTCCCAGGTCAGGTCCGGGGGTCAAAAACATGAAATACAAGTCGGACGGCCATGCCAATCATTCCAACACAACCGGGGAGATGAAAGTGACTTGTCAGAACTGACGGAATCCAAATCGGATGCCCGGTTTGAGCTCGGCGCTAAAAGTTCAGTTTTAAAATACACTTAGTTTAAATGAACTACCAGGTCGGGTCCGAGGGTCTAAAATTGGAAATACAAGTCGGACGGCCGTGCCGATCATTCCAACACAGCCGGGGAGATGAAAGTGACTTGTCAGAACTGGCGGAATCTAAATCGGATGTTCGGTTTGAGCTCGGCGCTAAAAGTTCAGTTTTAAAATACACTTAGTTTAAATGAACTACCAGGTCGGGTCTGAGGGTCTAAAATTGGAAATACAAGTCGGACGGCCGTGCCGATCATTCCAACACAGCCGGGGAGATGAAAGTGACTTGTCAGAACTGACGGAATCCAAATCGGATGCCCGGTTTGAGCTCGGCGCTCAAAGTTCAGTTTTAAAATACACTTAGTTTAAATGAACTACCAGGTCGGGTCCGGGGGTCTAAAATTGGAAATACAAGTCGGACGGCCGTGCCGATCATTCCAACGCGACCGGGGAGATGAAAGTGACTTGTCAGAACTGACGGAATCTAAATCGGATGTCCGGTTTGAGCTCGGCGCTAAAAGTTCAGTTTTAAAATACACTTAGTTTAAATGAACTACCAGGTCGGGTCCGGGGGTCTAAAATTGGAAATACCGGTCGGACGGCCGTGCCGATCATTCCAACGCGACCGGGGAGATGAAAGTGACTTGTCAGAACTGACGGAATCCAAATCGGATGCCCGGTTTGAGCTCGGCGCTCAAAGTTCAGTTTTAAAATACACTTAGTTTAAATGAACTACCAGGTCGGGTCCGGGGGTCTAAAATTGGAAATACAAGTCGGACGGCCATGCCGATCATTCCAACGCGACCGGGGAGATGAAAGTGACTTGTCAGAACTGACGGAATCCAAATCGGATGTCCGGTTTGAGCTCGGCACTCAAAGTTCAGTTTTAAAATAAACTTAGCTTAAATGAACTCCCAGGTCAGGTCCGGGGGTCAAAAACTTGAAATACAAGTCGGACGGCCGTGCCGATCATTCCAACACAACCGGGGAGATGAAAGTGACTTGTCAGAACTGGCGGAATCTAAATCGGATGTCCGATTTGAGCTCGGCGCTAAAAGTTCAGTTTTAAAATACACTTAGTTTAAATGAACTACCAGGTCGGGTCCGAGGGTCTAAAATTAGAAATACAAGTCGGACGGCCGTGCCGATCATTCCAACACAGCCGGGGAGATGAAAGTGACTTGTCAGAACTGGCGGAATCCAAATCGGATGTCCGGTTTGAGCTCGGCGCTAAAAGTTCAGTTTTAAAATAAACTTAGCTTAAATGAACTCCCAAGTCAGGTCCGGGGGTCAAAAACTTGAAATACAAGTCGGACGGCCGTGCCGATCATTCCAACACAACCGGGGAGATGAAAGTGACTTGTCAGAACTGACAGAATCCAAATCGGATGCCCGGTTTGAGCTCGGCGCTAAAAGTTCAGTTTTAAAATACACTTAGTTTAAATGAACTACCAGGTCGGGTCCGGGGGTCTAAAATTGGAAATACCAGTCGGACGGCCGTGCCGATCATTCCAACGCGACCGGGGAGATGAAAGTGACTTGTCAGAACTGACGGAATCCAAATCGGATGTCCGGTTTGAGCTCGGCGCTAAAAGTTCAGTTTTAAAATACACTTAGTTTAAATGAACTACCAGGTCCGGTCCGGGGGTCTAAAATTAGAAATACCGGTCGGACGGCCGTGCCGATCATTCCAACGCGATCGGGGGGATGAAAGTGACTTGTCAGAACTGACGGAATCCAAATCGGATGCCCGGTTTGAGCTCGGCGCTCAAAGTTCAGTTTTAAAATATACTTAGTTTAAATGAACTACCAGGTCGGGTCCGGGGGTCTAAAATTGGAAATACCGGTCGGACGGCCGTGCCGATCATTCCAACGCGACCGGGGAGATGAAAGTGACTTGTCAGAACTGACGGAATCTAAATCGGATGTCCGGTTTGAGCTCGGCACTCAAAGTTCAGTTTTAAAATAAACTTAGCTTAAATGAACTCCCAGGTCAGGTCCGGGGGTCAAAAACTTGAAATACAAGTCGGACGGCCGTGCCGATCATTCCAACACAACCGGGGAGATGAAAGTGACTTGTCAGAACTGACGGAATCCAAATCGGATGGCCGGTTTGAGCTCGGCGCTAAAAGTTCAGTTTTAAAATACACTTAGTTTAAATGAACTACCAGGTCGGGTCCGGGGGTCTAAAATTGGAAATACCGGTTAGACGGCCGTGCTGATCATTCCAACGCGACCGGGGAGATGAAAGTGACTTGTCAGAACTGACGGAATCTAAATCGGATGTCCGGTTTGAGCTCGGCGCTCAAAGTTCAGTTTTAAAATACACTTAGTTTAAATGAACTACCAGGTCGGGTCCGGGGGTCTAAAATTGGACATACAAGTCGGACGGCCGTGCCGATCATTCCAACGCGACCGGGGAGATGAAAGTGACTTGTCAGAACTGACGGAATCCAAATCGGATGTCCGGTTTGAGCTCGGCGCTCAAAGCTCAGTTTTAAAATACACTTAGTTTAAATGAACTACCAGGTCGGGTCCGGGGGTCTAAAATTGGAAATACCGGTCGGACGGCCATGCCGATCATTCCAACGCGACCGGGGAGATGAAAGTGACTTGTCAGAACTGACGGAATCCAAATCGGATGTCCGGTTTGAGCTCGGCACTCAAAGTTCAGTTTTAAAATAAACTTAGCTTAAATGAACTCCCAGGTCAGGTCCGGGGGTCTAAATATTGTTTCAAGCTAGTAGTTGATCTATAAAATCTGCAGTTATCAATTTGATATGTTTGATTTATATTTATGCTCATTTCTTCGCACTAATTTTTTTATCTATGAATGAATGTTATTATTTTTTTAATGTAGGGGGATCCTTCTGCGGGTAGCGACAGAGGAGATGAGCAGGGCAGTGACGATATGGATGATGAGGATATTGACGATGTACCAGATATTTCTTGATGTTTAATGATATTTGTTTTATGTTATTCAGACGGATCAGCAGGGTTAATGTGTTTTTCTTTGTATTTATTTTGTCAGCATGGTGTTGAATTTTTTTATTGGTGGTGTTTATTTATTTGAACATCTATGTTATGTTGAGATTTTTTCGGTGGTGTTTATTTATTTGGGTATGTTGATGTTGAGTTTTTTTTTGTGGTTAGTTCCAATAATTTTTTTTAACAGGTTTATTAGATAAATAAACTTAAATTTTTTAAAAAAAATATTTTTTTTTTCAGACGGATTTATAATCCGTCTGAAATGACGTTTGTAATAGAGACGGTAATTTCAGACGGAATTTATATCCATCGTGAATTACGTTTTAAACACCGACGGATTTAGGACGAACAACATATGGAACCGTCGTTGGAAGTTACGACGACAAAGTAATCCGTCGTAATATCCGGCAGAAATAGAGACAGATTTCAGACAATATTTCAGACGGATTACGGACGGTATTTACAACGGATAATAAATCCGTCTTAAAAACCGTATGAAATACAGATGGAAATTTCAGACTGATAATTACATACGGAAATTTTATCGTGTGAGATTTAGACGGAATTTATGACCAAAATTATTTGTGTCTTAATTTCAGACGGAATTTCAGACCGAAAAGTTAACTGTCACAAATTTGTGACTAAGAATTTCAGACGGTCGAGTTCGGTCTTAAATCCGTCGGAAATCCGTTACAAATATGTGTTGCGACAGATTTTCAGACGGATTTGAGACGGATAACGTCCGTCTGAAATCCCGCTTTTTCTGGTTGTGTCATCTTTAGGACATGCACGGTTGAGGTCCCGGAAGTCTATACAAATCTGAACTTTTCCTTCTTTCTTCATGACCGGGACGATGTTAGCCACCCAGTTGGGGTAGAGGACGACTCTAACAAATCTAGCCTTGTGGAGCTTGTCGACCTCTTCTTTCATCTTTAAATCCATGTTAGGGTGGAAATGCCTCAACCATTTTTTGATCGGGACAGACCCTGGCTTAAGTGTAAGTCGATGTTCAACGAGCGCAGGGTCTAATCCAGGCATATCCTCATAACTCCACGCAAACGTGTCCTTGTATTCTTGAAGTACCAAAATAAGCGCCTCCTCTTCGGAGGGCGGCAAATTCTTGCTGATGAGGACGATCCTAGGGTCTTCTTCTGTACCAAATTAACTTCTTTGGTAGGCTCTTCTACAGAGGCTGATGGTTCATCAAATATTCTCATACCACTGGCAAAGGCATCAGCCTCGTCCTCATATTCATCATAACTTTCATCCCCCTCTTCAATAGGGTCTTCATCATTCATGATCTCGTAGACACCTAAACCCTCATAAGAAACATTAGCATCCTCATATTCTGACTCTGGCAGGATAATCGAATTCTCCACGAATTCAGGAAGGGCTAAACAAGCCTGGCATCTTCTGGCTAACTCCAACAAAAATCTACGCGGAATCTGCTTACCCTTGGATTTCTTATGAAGATCTACCCCATGAATTTTATTAGAAGAAGAAGAAGAACTAAAAGAGGAAGGAGGTGAAGAAGTGGATACAGGAGGTGATACAGAAGGAGACCCCTCACCAGAGAGGAAGAAAGGATTTATCAATGAATCATGGAAGAGTAGCCCCTGGGTCGGGACACACTCGGAAAAGAGATAAGAAGTCTCCTCCACGGAGATGGAGGATTGAAGAGTTGGAATTTTGACGTTTTTTTTTTCATTTTTATCTTTATTTTCATGTTTATTTTCTTTTTCTAGAAGAAAGCATTGTGAAGGGAGAACAACAGGAGGAGTGGAGATTGAAAGCTGGGAGAAAGATTGAACTAGAGATGACCTACGTGGGGTGTGATGGAGAGCTTGGAGAATTGCTCGAGGAGCAAAGGAGGAATCGGGAGAGAAATCTGCAGTGAATCTGGAGAAAAGCTGACCATAATTGGCGGCGATCTCAGCACGCGAGAGAACAATTGAGAATGTAGGGAAGCTAGAAGAGACGGATGCATAGAAGTGAGGGAAAAGAGGCCGGCCCACAGCCTGTCTATTGTAAATTCTTCTTCATATGGAACATCTGGCTCTCCAGTGTCCGTATAATCACTCAGCAACTGCCTCTTATCTGTAATCACAGCCGGCATCTCAATCAATTCATGTATTAGTGGTGGCCATTCCGGATCAGTCGGCATAAAGAGACGGCTCAAAGCAATAGTAATATCATACATATCGAACCATCTGTACCAATCACACTCTGGATCATCCATCTTCCTTCTTTTATCGGGCCTTAGAGATTCCAGGGCTTTATAAGTGGCCAATGGTGCAATATGACGAGCAAACTGTCCTGCATGAACATCTTGACAGTCTAGAATGGAGGTGATTATTGTAGTCTACTCATTATTCTGAACGCCACTCGTGACAAAATGTGTCTTTAATGTCCAAGTAAGCGGCTGGCCATCTGTCTTCAAGGTGGATGTGATAACTGCCCATGGCTCATCTTCATTTTTGCCCGGCCCTTTGTAGCCCAGGCCACCTCTTGCAATCAATTTCTGAGGCTTAATAGGCCTAGTCCTGCCTTGACAACTGGCACCCAGACCTTTGCCGTTTTGATACCCCATTTTCATTAGAATTTTCCAACCAGGGGTGTTTATCATGCTTTTCTTCTTCTTCCCCTTGGAAGGCAAGGGTGTCATAGCAACTGTCGTGACAGTCTCGGGCGACATTGGCCGTGGATAAGGGAGGTCTAGTATTGATAGCAACGGCTTGTTGGCAGGCCAAATAGAAGGAACTGATGAAGTCAAGTGTATATCTTCCTCTGGTAGAATTAGCATACTGGTAACTTTGATGATGCGGCCCTTGTGTGGAAACTTAAGGCACTGATGATTTGTAGAGGGCACTGCATCGAGCTGTTGAATGTAGGGGCGGCCCAGAATGCCATTGAAAGTTGGATCCATGTCCAAAATGTGGAAATCGACCGTGATTGTGGCCGGACCCAAAATGACTTTCAGTGTGATCATGCCTAGAGGAGGCTTCTTGGTATTGTCATACGCTGAGACTGTTATGGTAGACGGCCGAATCAGATTTTCAGGAATGCCACATAATTTCAAAGTGCTCGGCGGCAAGACATTGATGGATGCCCCAATGTCCACTAGACATTGTTTTACCGCCACCTTATTGATGTCGACTGTGATGCATAGAGTGTATTTCCTTGCTGGGAGTGGTGCGAGTTCATGTTCATGAAAAATGATAGCCGGCTGACTGCTAGCGGGTGTCAAAACTGTAGTTATCTGCTCAACAGGGATGTCTTCGTTGACCATAATCTCTTGCAGATACTCTTTCAGAGCTAGCTGATGAGTGGTGGACGTTTTGATTAATTCTAGAATGGAAATTCTCGCTGGAGTTCGGTCCAAGTGCTTTAACAAATCATACTGAGTTCCTGACACTGACTCTTGTTCTTGTTCTTGTTCATTCGGCCCCTGTGCGGGCTCTTGCTCTCTTTGGGGAAAGATGCGCTGGAACATTCGTCCACTGCGGAGCGGTGCTACGTTTTGTCGTGCCTCTGTCGGGGCAAGTAGAGGAGGAGGGTTAGAAGAAGAAGAGGGTGTATTGGCGCTAAGAAGTGGTGGAGGGGTGTTTGCAAAGGGAGTCCCTGTAGGGTGCATTGATGAAGAGTTTGACAAAGATGCCCCGACAGGAGGCGTAGGAGTAGAAAGGGATACCCGAATGTGAGGAGAGTTGGGGGGTGGAATGAGGAGAGATCTGGGTATAAAAGTCTGAGGAGCCGGTGGTGGAGGGTTCCTTGCCAGTGGAGGAGTAGTGGTGGTGGGTGCAGCGGGTGTTGGCGACGGTCGGATAAGGAGTAGTCTAGACGGCGAAGGTGAAGGGTTGGTGGTGGATAGCGGAGTTCGCTGCGTGGTAGGCTGCGGAGGCGGTAAACGGGTAAGGAGAGATCGGGTTGGCAAGGTTGGAGAATTGGTGGGAGCTGGTGGATTAACGGGGCGTAGAAGAGCCCGGCTCAATTGGGGAGTAGAAAAAGAAGGAAGCGTGCGCAAAAGGGGTGGAGGTTGATTTGAATTATGATTAAATGCCCCGACAGAGGCGTTTTCTTCATGCCATCCCTTTCCTCTCTCCACCTCATGGAGAGATGTGACAGGGTTCACGTGCTGATTTGGTGGGTGCTCCGGTAGTGGGTTGTGGACAATCCCCAGATCTTGCTGAGGTGCTGGAGCTTGCTGTTGTACTTCTGGAGCCTGTTGCTGTGGCTGCTGAGCCTGCTGTTGCCGAGGAGGCCTTCTTTCTTTCATAGTGGCAATAAACTGCCTCATCTCATCCCAGTTGATGCCACCCTGGTCATTTAAGTCATAAATATAGTCCTTGAAGTGGAAGCAACGATCAATGTTATGACCAGGGGAGCGGTGGAAGATACAGTAGCGGGACGTGTCAACATTAGCAGGTCACACTGCCCTTTCCTTTGGTAGCATGAGCAAGTTGGCAGCCATTAAGGCATTGAAAATATCCGGGAGACTTTCTGGCAATGGCGGATAATGGGCCCTTTTGGGGCCAAGTGGTCTCCTTTGCTGTTGTTGTTGCGGTCCATAATTAGTGGGTGGCGGTACTTGGTGGTATTGTTGCGAAGCTGGAGGGTCAGCGCGGGGCGCTTGGTTTTGTGGTGGAGCAAAGGAAAGTTGAGGAGTAAATTGGTGTTGTGGGGGTGAAGTAAAGAGGGTGCCTTGTGATGGAGGTGGCGGAGGTCGTGGGTTAGATTGGAGAAAAGGTGTGGGGTTGCCGACCGCGCCAACTTGCTCATTGATGACGGTGCCCTCAGTCGTGGGCCCGCTATTGTTGACATCTGTATTCTTTTTAACCAACCTTGGTTTTGGCTCAAACATGCCCATGATAGGTGAATCTTTCATTTGTGTCTGAATATAACGAGCCCTTTCATAAAGCTCCTCCATGGTGGTCAATCTGTTCATAGCCAGTATATGCCGGAACTGAGGGGTTGCATTGGATATAATCATCTTAACCTGTTCCGGTTCTGATAAGGTATCTTTCAACTTCTCGGCCATTGACCGCCATCTATCAGCAAATATGATGAAGTCCTCCTCAGGCTTCATTTTCTCTGCGACCAAATCTGTAACTGAAAGGGAGGGTCCAACCCTGTCCCTGTACTTCTGCAAGAATTTCTTCTGAACCACATCGAAATCACTAGCATCTGCAGGATCCAAGGAATAGAACCACTCGAAGGCTGGCCCCTCTAAGGATCTTCTAAACAAGTAAGCCAATGAGGCTTTGTTGCCCTGCCAAAAGGACGTTTCATACATAAAATCCTTCAGATGGATAAAAGGATTACCAGTTCCATTGTATCGCCGAAAGTTCGGCATCTCAGAAGGTGGTAAATGAAAAACTGGCAATGTAGGAAGAGAGATCTCTAGGGCATTCTTGGCAGCAGTAACCTTGTTGAGTTTTTCTTCCATGATAGCCAATTTCTGAAGGAGCAAAGCATTAGTGTCTGACTCGACCGGGGCCGAATTTGGAATGAAGGTGTTTGGCATAGGCGTCCTTAGAATTTGGGGAGGTTGAAAGAATTGGGGCCTAGCCGCTGAGTAGCTCGCCTGTTGGGCCGGCATGGCCGCAGCAGGGGTCGGTGGACAAGAGGGGGGTTTGTGCAAGACCGCTTGGTCATTAGTGAGGTGATGGCCACTCTCGGCCGGAGGGGGGTTGGAGGATGAAGAAGGAACGGACTTCCCTTTCAAAGCGGCCTGAACTGCCTGCCGCTGGGAGTCATCTAATTGAGATAGGGCATTAATCAAATCGGTAACATTGAAGGATGGGGAGGGGTTCCCCGGAGTGTTGGAGGGTAAAGCCTGAGAAGAGGGCACAACCTCTTGAGAAGTGGTATCAACCACATGAACTTGAGGATAATGAGAATGAGGAGGAGGGTAATTCCCTTCATGGTAGATAGAATCTTGCGGAACCTCATATGATTGACCAAAAACGTTCTCTTCCACATCATCATAGGAATATCTGTAGCTTGCCATGTTGATAATCTTACCTGAACGGAGTTGCATGCTTAAAAAGAGAGAAGGCTTTATGAATGAATTATCACACAACAATCACTCAACTCAAACAAGTTTAAATAATTCAACTCAATCAAGTTATGCAAACAAGTTGAGATGAACGCAAGATTTTAGTGTTAGGTTTGAGATTAAGGTGGATTTATTTGCAGAATAATTCACTCCTTTACAGTGTGAAACCTAGTTTGAATCCAAGTGATATCTCCGTGTCAACTAGGTTCTTTCTCTTTTCTCACCAACGAAGGTTCTCTAAACTCCGGATACTTCAAGGGTACAACCGGCCCAGCGTCCGTGAGGGAATCCACGGGTGCGGGGACTTACGGAGGTCTTGGAAAAGGGATTTCCGGTCAAAAAAAGAGACGGAATGCTCAATGGAGGGTTGTCCCGATTCCAAGAGAGGTGTGTGAAATCCTAATGTAGAGAGAGGAGGTCTCTCAACCAAATGCCACAAAATGCAGTATAAGATAAGCCAATCACAGCAATATGATCAAATACTCAAGGTAAGCATGAATCCAGCATGAATAGATAGAAACATTAAGGTTCTGTAAACACACAGGAAAGAGGCGACCTGGAGGCAGTCGCTACTAACAAAAGAGACGACAGTGTGGCTGTCGTGAATTCTGGGAGGGGCTCTCGGACAATAAACAAACGCACCTTGATGTGGGGCGCTAAATCTGATAAAGACGTCTCTGACAGAGGGCGTCAAATATAAGTGGTGCGCACGATCGAAGAAAAACGTGCCTTGGTGTGAGGCGCTGCCAAATAAAAAGACGCCCGAGAGGAGGGCGCAAATTCATAGAAGCAGCAGATATGATAAAAGACGCCTTCGTGGAAGCCGTTAAACAGAGAAAAGACACCCTGGCTGAAGGCGTTAAATAAAAAGGCGCCTTTGTGCAAGGCGTTAATTCAACAACAGCAGTAGACTTAAACACAAACTGGCTGATCCCGGGGAGTGTGCAGTGTGCACAGTGGAGGGTGCCCGTGGGGCACAAAGGAGGGGTACCGTGGGTACCAAAGGGAAAGGGCACGCGTGGGTGCCAAATGGGAAAGGGCACACGTGGGTGCCAAGAGGAGATGGTAATCAAAAGAAAAATAGTGGAAGTCCCACCGTGATCGCCAATTTGTGGACCATGGAAAAATCCACTAATTAAAGGGGAAAATAATAAGAAGAAGAGTGATAATAAAAATATGAAGAATAATGAAAAGAATAGTGAAAAAAGGGAGCAAGAGAGCACGTGGTGCTAATAAGGAGAGTGATCGCCAGAGGGGTTACCTCAATAAGAAGAAAAGATGATCGCGAATACCTGGTGATAATAAGATGCGGGATGGATGTGAATTCCTTCCTCCATCTTCTGTCGGCCGGCCGATGAAGGGGGTTTTCCTTGTTGATTACCTTGAAACGAAGAACAAACAAAGAAACGAAAAAGTGGATCAGCCAAGAGTGAGTGTAATATCAATCCAAATAAACAATATGATGATGAAATATGAATATAGCATGCGCACCTTTTTTGTTTGGTTTTAAAACCCCTAGAGAATTAAGGGTGAGGGAGGAGATGCAATACTAATGCAACAGGGGAAAAACGATGAACGTGATAGACAATGATACGATGAAAACAAATATAAACAAAGGAGAGAAACCCTTGTTGTTCCTGTAAACAGTAAAGGGAGAACCACCAGAGTAGCAGGAAGCAGAGGAAAACGATGAAGAAATCACACGGATGAAGAAAAACTCCTCTCTCGCTGTGTGCTCTCTGTGTTCTGTCCCACTCGCGCGAGATCGACCAGGGAATTCTTTTATAAGGTTTCGATCAAAGATAGACACAGATTCGGAAGATAAGAATAGGCAGTGGTTATCAAAGGCAAGGACTCTAGTTCCCAGATCGAGCAAGGTGACCAAGAAAGGCAAGGAACTCTTCAGGAAAGACGAGTTTAGGAAGGACACGAAAAGGGGAGACACGACCTACCGAAGGGCGTCAATTCAACAATTGACGACCTGCCCAAGGACGTTAAATTAAAACACGACCAGGATCAGGGCGTCACTTCCTGGATTCAATTTGGGTAATAAAACCTTCTTTATTTGAAAATTATAAAAAGACGCCTGAAGCAAAGGCGTTTATTAAGAACACGCCCTGAGGAAGGACGTTAATCATTGATTTTTTAAGCATAGTGGGACTCGTAAAATACCAGGAATTGACACCCATATACGTGGTCATCCTTTCTTTAGAACGCGCCTAAGATTAGGTCGCTATTTAAAACACGCCCTTCTTCAAGTCGTGAATCTCCAAAAAATGCAAGAATAAATCACAAAACCACACAAAAATAGAAAACTTTATATTATAGAAATATTGAAGTTCACTTTGGGGCATTAACATAGTGACATGAGATTCAATCAACAAAGCGTCAATTTTAGCGTGTCTACACAGGTCTGTGCACATATCAAGTCTGTGCACATTTGACTAACCAAGTTTGTGCACATTCACATTTGCATAACCAGGTCTATGCACATTTGGAATTCAGGTCTACGCACATGTATAAGTCCATGCACATTGAAGTCCAAGCATGTCCAGGGTCTGTGCACATGTAGAGACCAAAGTCTATGCATATACATACTGCTTGATGAAATGCCTCAGTGAGCCCAATTCAACTACACTGACCTCACTTGCTCAAGTCCTCTTATGTATCGACCTTAATGAAGAAGCAGAACCTGTTTGATGAAATGCCTCAGTGAGCGGCTCCCAAGGCCATTTGTAGCAAACTTGCAGTGTTTTCAGAAAAGGATCCAGAGAGCAAAAATAGGAACCGCAAGTGCCCAAAAACTCATCTTTTAAGGTCTGGAAGGTGTCCTTGGTCAGTCAACCATCCTTGTCATCATTGGCTTGCTAAATTAGTCCGTTTGGTCAATGGAAAGGGAGGTTACCATATTCGAGAACAGTCACCTATCTAGTACCCAACTTTTTACCTCCACCCAATCACATGCTCTGTCAGTCACATCCCTCAAGACAAAAGGACGTCCTGATTGTCCTACCTGCAGAAAAAGGAGACGCTGCAGGTCCTTCTTGGGAGGCTCCTCTCACACCTTCTCAGGTCAACCAAAGTAACAAAATGGAAGAAAATTTCTCTGCTACCTCCCTGGCCAACCAGTAGCTGACAAGACAAAAGGTCCTTGAAGACAAATGATTATTTATGAAGAGGCAATCACATTCAGCATGGAACCTCTTCTGAGAGGGGTGATTGCGTCTATAAAAAGGAAGGACTACATGCAAGAAGGCCGCTGCTGCCACAAGTGAGAGCCACACCTTGAGCATCCAAGAAGAACATATGTGAGAAGGGAGTGAAAACAGCCCAGCACTAAGGCCAACTCGGTCCAGTGTTGTAAGAAAGAGTAGAAGAAAAAGTGTAAGCTGAGAGAGCCCAGCTCATGTGAGAAATCAGAATGTGCAGCCAAAGAAATTAAAGATCTGTGTGTACCCTTGGTCGTGGTTCAAGTCTAGAGCTACCTTGCTCCTTTGGAGCTAAATTCCTTTTGTTTTCTCCTCCTTGTTTGTGTGGGTGTATGTGTGTGTGGGGCGTCGTCCTGTGTGGTGTTGCATTTGCAGCGTGTGTGGAAAACTATCCCTACCGGTTTATGTGTAGGAAGTGGAGCTTCATTTACAGCGTGTGTGGAAAATTGTCCCTACCGATTTATGAGTAGGAAGTGGAGCTGCGTTTACAGCATGTGGTAAAGCCTCACTGGATTTGGTGAGGGGTGGACGTAGGTTGCGGGTTTGCAACCGAACCACCTTAAAAATCCATGTGTAGTGGGCTGTTGTGTGCGGTTGCTCATTATCCCTTACCCCCATTCACAGGTTCGTGTGTTGGCACTCTCATATGCTAATTTAGTTGCTTTCTACCGCACACCTTATCACTCTATTCACACACACACGAGATGCCTGCTGAGTCGCCATTCTCTTGAGTCCCGATATGTTTGTGTGGGTATGTTGCCACCACAAGTCTGCCACGTCAACGCACCTCCTTGCTGAACCACAAACCTTTGTGGGTGTGTTGATCTTCACAGTCTAGCTCATGAATCACTTATGCTTAATCTAATGTGCTTTATTTGCACTACTACAGTGATATGTGTTTTAATTAGCTATATTTTAAATTGGGCATGATTTGTCAATGGATCTATTCAACCCCCCTTCTAGATCCGGTTGCACCTGTTGGACCTAACAGATCAATGGGAGGAAGCTTACACTGATTTGTTTAAGATGTATGAGAAAATAAGAAAAGAAAATAAATAATTGAAAAAGAAACTGAAATCTATCAACTATGTTGAATCTGATCATGTTGAAGTTGAAGAACTGAAAGTTGAAATCGACAAACTTAAAATGAAATTACAGGAGTTTAATAATGAGAAATCTGAATTGAATACTTTGAAATCTGAGAATGATAATCTTAGAATTAAACTCCTTGAAGTTGAAAACTCATGTTCAAATGAATCTATATGTAATGAATGTGTCTTTCTGAAGGAATTAATTGATGATCTTAATTCTGATGTTGAAATGCAGAGAAATCTGATTGTGTCTTTAAAAGAAGAAAATGAATGTTTGCTTGAAAAGAAAAAAGAAGTTGAACAATTTGAAGAAACCTTGATGGAAGAAAATGACAATCTGAAAGAACAGAATAAAAAGAGCATGGTCTTAAATACCATCATGTCAGAAAAATGGTTAGCTATTGAAAAAGTAAAATCTATTTTGAAAGAAAATGAAGTTAACTGTGAAATAAAATTGAGACAGGAAGTTGACACTCTCAAGAGCTTGAATGATGCTTTACATCAACAAATAATTTCATGTGAAACAGAGATTGTTAACTATGAAACTAATGTCTCCTCTTTGCAATATGAAATTCAGGATCTAAGAGATTCAATGTCCAAATTTGTTAAAGGGAAGGACAATCTTGATAAGATCCTTGGAGTTAAAATAATTTTTCAGAAGGAAGGGTTGGGCTATAACTCTTTTTTTTTAAAGCCAAGTCATCAAGTGGGAAGAAGGGAGAGTGCACCCCCATTCCAGAGGAAGGGAATGTTCTCACTCCACCAAATCACCACTTGATGCTTTATTTTATTGATTTACCAAAAGAATACATTTTCATAGGAGGCGATGCCTCTGAAGTACAATGAGAGAAATAAAAAGAAGAAAGAACTATACAAGCCTCCTGTGAAAGTTTGGTATGCCATTGGCATCTGGAATAGCATATCCTTTAGCTATTATTGGCAGCTCCCTAATCGAAGATTATTCCAAGTTACATCTCACAAGCACGACATGATTTGCAAGTGCATTTGCAAGCTAGTTTCCCTCTCTGTATGAGTGAATAATGGGGCAATGGAAGGAAGAGAGAATTTGTTGCAGAGAGTCCCACCAAGGAAGTAAAGACCATGGGGAATCTCTTTTATTTTTCAGCATCTCAATCAAAACCAAAGAATCTGTAAAAATGACTGATATCAAGATATTGTGATGTTGTGCTAGCCGAAGACCATCTAAAAGGGCCCGACCCTCTGCCACCATATTTGATCCAACACCATAATAATATGAGAAACCCAACTTTAATTACCCATAATGATTTCTGAAACAGCCACCACCCCTAGAGAGACCGGGGTTGCCTTTACTTGCACCATCCACATTTAAGGAAAAATTAATGACAGGGGCTTTCCAAAGAACAATAATGTATGATAGGGGATAGCTGGTGATTGTAATGCCAAAACCTTGCAGAATTGTCTGATATTCATTACCGGTTCCTTGTTTAAATCTAATATGGTTCACAATTAGATTTATTTCTGCTCGGATCTGCTCCGGGATCTTTTTAAAGCTTGTTTGATTGCCTTCATATCTTACATGGCATCTAAATTTCCATATCTCCCAAACTATCATGACTGTGACCAACAATGATATGAAACCTTTGGGTTTGTTCAGAACTGCCTCATTTATAACTGTTCTCAGCCTACTACTGATAGTGGAAGCTTCCAAGCAAGTGTTAATAAGCAATGGAGCAAATTTACTACATAGGAATTTAGCCACATCACTGTTAACGAATAAATGGTTTTCATCCTCTATATCATGAGAATTAAGGCAGCAGACACAACTAAAAGCAATGTTAATTCCGCACATTTGAATTTGCATGTCCACAGGGACAGCATGTTTCAATAGTTTCCAACAGAACAAGGAAGCCCGTGGGGGAAATCTTGGAATCCAAATTTTACTGATCATTACACCAGAACTTGATGTCTGCTCTTTGATAAAGCTATAAGTAGATTTGATACTAAATTTACCTAAATTAGTGAGAGACCAAACTGGTATATCCTCCCCATACTGAATGGAAAAGCTATGTATTTGACCCCTCAATGGCTGGTCTTCCAAGTGTTGCCAGACTGGATGTTGAAAATTTGCCATGGCATCTTGAACAGTACAGTCTTCAGTCAGAGGAGAATTCTGTATATTAAGAGTATCAACCAGAGACTTGTTTTTATACCAATTGTCTTTCAAAAAATTAGTTGAAGCACCATCGAAAATAATCATACGAGAGCTGGCCAAGAAGATAGACCGAGCTTTCTCAAAGTCCTTTGCTTTTATGCCAGCAGGAAATGGAGTTTTGCAATCTGATATGTGGATACCATGATAATACTTACTTCTCACAAACTTGGTCCAAAGAGAATTATTGTGTGCTGAAAGCCATAGTTGTTTGACATAGAAACACAATTGAGTATCTGATTGGCTTCGAATGCCTAGTCCACCTTCGGAGAAAGGACAGCACAATTTATCCCAAGATACCCAATGCTTCCTGTGGGCTATTTCAAAGCCCTGCCAAAAAAAATTAGAGCAAATATTCCCAATTTGTTTGAGTATAGTGTAAGGGATGGAAGCTGCACTGGCACTATACATGGGAATGGAAGCTAAAACCGAACGGATGAGAACAAGTCTCCCTGCCTGGGACAGTAATTTACTTTGCCAGCCAGCAAGCTTGGCATTGACTTTGTCCAGCAAATATTTAAAGTGAGGACTTTTAACTCTTCCTTTAAAAAGAGGGATGCCCAAATACTTAATACTACCAGTCTTGTGCTGATAGCCTGTTAATTGACATATTCGGTCAATGGAACTTTGAGGCATCTGTTTAGCTACCATAAAGCAGCTTTTTTGGCCATTGATTTTCTGACCAGAAGATAATCCATACCTCTACAAGAACTTCAGTAAGTGATTGAGCGAGGATACTCCACCATTCATAAAAATGATGGAATCATCCGCGTAAAGATGTGTGAAATGTGTTGGACACCTCGAGGGAGATGGTAAAACTTGCACTGTCCATTGGAAAACAAGTAGCTGAGGCCCCTGCTCAAGACTTCTTCAGCAAGAATGAATAAGGCAGGGGCTAAGGGATCCCCCTGTCGAACCCCTCTTGAAGACTTGAAGTAGCCACGAATGTGACCATTGAGGGAAATAGAAAACCAACAATTTACAAGTATTTGGGCAATTAATGAAACAAACCTATTGGAGAATCCAAATCTTTTCAACACCATGAAGAAAAAATCCCACTCTATCCGGTCATAGGCTTTAGCCATATCAAGTTTGAGAAGCATATTATGTCCTCTGACTGGTCTATCTATCTCCATAAACATTTCCTTGGCCAGCAGAAAATTATAAGTAATTTGTCTTCCACTGATGAAACCACTTTGTTCATTTGATATAATGAGGGGCAAAATATGTCTCAGCCGGTCACAGATGACTTTGGAAACTATTTTATATGTAAAATTGCATAAGCTAATTGGTCTTAACTCAGCAAAGGATGATGGATTGTTTACCTTCAGAATCAGGCAGAGAATAGTAGAAGTGACCCCTTAAGGTAAGCCCCATCCTTGAAAAAACCTCTAAACAGCTCTTATGACATCCTCTTCTATAATGTCCCAGCAATGAGTGAAAAAACCCCCAGTAAACCCATCCGGCCAGAGGGAACTATTGCCAGATAAGAAAAAAATTGAGGACTTAATTTCCTTTGCCAAGGGAATAGCACATATCATTTTGTTCTGGTCTTCATTTATCAGCCGAGGAATGACTGAGAGGAGGTTTTCATCAATACTGTGATCTTCAGTGGTTAATAAGGCTTTGAAGTAGTCAACAGCACCATTTAGTAACAAGTCTTGTTCATCTACCTAGTGGTCATTGATTTTCAATTTATAGACATGATTTCTCTGCCTTTTGACCTTGGTATATTGATGAAAAAACTGTGTATTTCGGTCCCCACAGGAAATCCATTGTACTCGAGACTTTTGGTACCAAAAAATCTCTTCTCGGGCTAGAATAAGTCGCATATGAGCATTAGCTTTTTGAAGATTAATGCGATTATCCACTGTAGGATTGGCATCAAAGGAGGATTGAGCAAACTCAACCTGTATTACAGCAATATCATTGGCCTGATTGATATTGCCAAAAATTTCTTTATTCCAATTTCTTAAAGCTGCCTTCAGATCTTTTAACTTTACTTGGAGAACATGGAAAGGATGACTATCAATGTGGATACAATTACTCCATTGCATTTTAACAAATTCCAGGAAGCCCTCATGTGTATGCCACATATGCTGATATAGGAATCTCCCTGGGACAGGGTGTGTAGAAGACATATGTAAAAGTAATGGGGCATGATCTGAAGGGCCTCTAATTAAATGGCTAACTGCCACATTTTGGTTTAATTGTAACCAATGGGAGTGTAATAAGACCCTGTCCAATAGAGCTCTAATGTGTGAGGGCCCAGTTTGATTGTTAGTCCATGTGAATTTAGAGCCAATATAGCCAGCATCAACCAGGCTCGTGGCAGACAGAAATCCTTGAAAATCAGTCATAGCAGCCCTAGAAGAGAAGGATCCACCTATTTTTTCCTCAGGAGAGACTATGCAGTTAAAATCTCCTCCTATAATCCAAGGGATAGTCACTCCTTGGCTAAATTCCATAAGAGACTCAAATAATTCCTGCGACAGCTCACATTACAGGAAGCATAAATCACAGTGAAATACAATGTAGCTATATTATTATCCTTGTAAGCCACGGTCAAGTATTGTGGGTGCAGTTCTATGATATCAAGGCAGATATTGGACTTGTGAAATAACCAGATTTTGGAGGAATCTCCATTATTGCCAATGAATGAATGTAATTTGATGCGCCGAGCCGCACACTGAGCACGGTTTAAATTTATTCTAGGTTCTGATATAGAAGCAATGCAAATGTCCTGATCTTTAATATGTTGAGCCAGGCTTCTAACAGTGGCTTTATTTCCTATGCCTCTCACATTCCATATCAAAGCTGAGTTAAACATGATCAATAGTGGACTGTGAATGGGCAGCCAGTACCTTAGCTTTTGCCCTGGTTAAACGGGCATCACTGAAAAGAACTCCTGGTAGGACAGACATCTTATTCGATTTTCAAATCTCAGGGGAGGATTTTGCTTCCATTTTCTTGACATAACATCCTGGAGTTCTCCAAGGCTGACAGTGTTGAGATTGCTTCCGAGTTAACAATTGTACTGGCATTTGAGTCTAAACATTTTAAATCTGGAGGTTGAACGGAAGACTTGTTCTGTATTATATATTTGCTGTGATGGATTGAAGGAAGCTCAGTTATTGATGAAATCTTCTTTATTCGAATCAGATCCGTAGTGATAACCTCTTTTGTGTCATTTCCACAAACAGAAGGTGAGGGACCATCATTCCCTTTTAGCTCCAAAGATCCTGATGTAAGGATAGTTAGCTGACAGCACTTAGAATTATCAACAAGCTTGTTATATCCAGAAATTAGTTTATCTTGTATAATTGCTTCCTCAGAATCCAAGTCATCAATTGACTAGATTAATGGTGAGAATCTATTTGTGTCAGTAGTTGTAATCTTAGGCCCTGGAGTGTTGGGCATCCGGGGCCTATATTCCTGGCGAATACCCTTCTGAATTACGAGAGGAGCAGCATTACTCAAATGTTGATTGTGCACCAGTTTTTTACTCTGTTTCTTCTTGCATTGATTTTCCATGTGCCCAATCTTATGACAATGAGAGCATAGGTGCAGAACTCTGTGATAGCTAATTTTCTGCCAAAAACCACCACCTTCCGAACCAATCCATAACCGATCCTTCCTCTGCATATCTAAATCAAGTTCTATGCATACCAAATCCTACGAAGTTTCCGTCATGGCAAAAGTTGCATCGTGGATCCGCAAGACATAGCCAACATTTCCTGCTATTGATCTGAGCATATCATCATTATAGAAATTGACTGGTATAGAAGGGAAACCAATCCATACAGGAACTACCGACGGATCAGAGTCAAATTGAAAATCATGCGACCATCTGAAGAACCGGAATAGAAATCATTTTATATATAAGTTCTTTTGAATCAAAACTTTGAGCAGATCCACTTTGCAGCCCAGTAGAATCAAGATATGTCTGGCATTCAACCGGTTGATGATGAAATCAGAGTTAAGTTGAAGGCGCTGTGAGAGCCAAGTTTTAAACTCCGGAATGGAAGGTCGGCCATAGGAGCACTTAGCTATGATTGCATTCTGAAGATGTTCGAAAGAAGCCTGGATTTCTTCTTTGGAGAAGAAGACGGCGGACTCTCCTTGGTTCGTATATGTTGGGGCCTTCACCTGAAATGAAATTTGCGGTCAGATCTTTGACTCCATGAGGGTTTGGGCGTAAGTTTTCCATGGAGCCGCCATTGCCACATCTGAGCATCCGGCGTCATTGCTCGTCGGAGAGGATGAGGTCTCTCCCACCGCACCAGCCATGGCCGGCGGGGAGGAGACGGAGAGAACGAAAAGAAGGGTGGCGGGGAAGAAAAAAACCAGAGCTTCTCTCACTAAAAATCTAGAGAGATAAAGTGTTTGATGAAAATTCTATGTTAAAATCTAGCATCAGTAACTTTGTCAATTGGGCTATAACCCTGTAAATAAAAAGAACATTGGAAATAAAACTCAAACTTCTTTTGTTTCTAGTTCTGCTCCACATGTTTTCCAATTCACTACTCTAAGAACTGAAAATCGAAATACAAATCTGAAAAAGACAGGAAAATAGAAAAGGACTGTAGATGTTTCTGCGGTGAATGTGAATAATGCCACACCATTGCCTAATGTTCATAAGTCTTCTATTCATTCTCAGGTTCATTAAAATAAAATCTCATGTGATTATCGTGGTAAAACTAGTCACCTGATGCATGACTGTAGAATAATGAAACAAGATGATCAAATGGCTAGCAAACTCCATGCCAAAAATAGTCACGCTAAGAACACTCATGCTAGAAATCACATGTTTTAGATTAATAAAGCTGAGTGTTTCAATTGTGGGAAATTTTGACATCTTGCTAAAAATTGCTGGTTTGCTCAGAAGAAAAAGTCTCAATATGATCATGCTCAGGTTCCAGTAAACAGAAATGTCTTCCTTAGAAATAAATCTATTTCAGTCCCTAAACATTTAATATGTAATCACTGTAGAAAACCTGGACATACTATGTTTGAATGTTATTCGAAGAAATTTGATAATTCAACTGTTTGGAATGCTTGGAGTAAACCTGTTAGAGGTGTTACTCATCTAACAGGACCCAAGAACTCTTGGGCTCCTAGGTTTGCAAAATGATTCTCTGTTTGTAGGAGTGCCTTGATGGCATAAAATAAAGGGGTTAAATAAAGATCAAGGCACATGAAGGTCAGTCAAACCCCGTTCTTGTTTCTTTTATCTTGTTGCTTGAATAATGTTTTTTGAGTTACTACATGTCTGGTCAGATTGAACTCATTGATGTCATTTGATGCAATCCTATCAATTGGAATCTTATTAATTGATATCATTGATTGATGCTATCTTGTCATGAGTATTGTATTTCTGACTATCTGCCACATGCGAGTCTCAAATGAGATTTTATATGCCAAAAATCATTCATGTTAATTATTCATGCTCATAGTAGAAGCATAGGTCTGCATGATTCTTTGGTATATCAAAGGTACGTTAAGAGAAGGGCAGATCATTTCTATCTGGAAACCCACATCATGTGTAGAGGCTTGCCTCCGCCAAGTACCAAGGGTCCAAAACTTGCATATAGTGATTAATTTGCACTTCATTGTTACATGACTGTGTACCATGAGAAAAGGATTGTTGTTTGGTTGAAACTACTGTACACAGTGAGGGGGAGCTGAGTCAATTTTTTCAGATATATTGGACTGTCTCTGATTGTCAGAATATTTGTATTGTTGTTGTTGCTGGTTGAAATGCTATATTGTTGAACCTCATTTCAGTGGAGTCAATGTTGCTCAAATGTTGGCGGTATGTTCTATCTGAATAAGCGAACAGGTTGGTGCATAAGAAAGATGCTCTGACCTTGCTATGCTAATAGGTCGATGCATATGTTAGGTGCACCAACCTTATCATGCTAGCTAGTCGTAGCACATAAATGGAACATTGACTATAGTTCGCTGGTTAGTTGAAGCACATGAGAAGAACACCAACCTTTTTGCAGAGAATTTGATGCTTATTTTTGAGGTTAGTCTTGTGAGATGTGCAGAGTTGTTGCTGAGATTATTCTAGCTGGAATGTATTTCATGGTTAAGTTAGTAGGTCAATGTTTGGGAAAAAGAACATCGACATCATCACATTGATAGGTCGATGTATATAAAGAAACACTAACCTTACTACATATGGAATAAGCTGCATGCTATGAGATGTTGTGCTATCTGATGAAGGCTGTTGTCTGATGAGAAGCTAGTAACGTTGTGGCTATGGTTGTCTGCAAATCTATCCCTAGTCTTACTCTTATCTCCATGTGGCTTTCTACCTTACTACTCTTACATATCTTTACTTTGTTGATTTCTCCATCCATGTCATCACATCTGTTCTATCTATGACAAATCCTTCTCACCTCATAAATGTATATGCATTCTTTCAGGGGGAGTTTGTCGTTAGATTCTATCACTTAGGGGGAGTAAGTCTTGAAATCTGTCACCTTTACTAACCAAGAGATACATTTTCTAATATCACCTAGATCTAAAAGGAAGTTGCTTCGACTTTACAGAATGTGGCTTTCTATCTATGAAGATTAAATCTTATCTTAATTGTTGAATATTGTCCTTGAATGTATCTTCAATGGTCTTAAAACACTTGAAAAATTGGAATCGTCCAGTAGATCTCCAGAAATCTAAAAATTATAAGTAATAAGACAATCTGGTAAAGAATCATGTACTTATATTGTTCTTCAAACTACTTTTAAGTAAAATCTGATATAAGACCAGGGAATATGCCATTAAATAAAAATGAGAAAAAGGCAGAGCAATGGCATATCTTTTTGAGAAACTGACCATTTGTATCAATGAAATTCAGTGGTTATCTCTGATCAAAACTTGAAGCATAAAAGTTGACTGCATTGAGTAACCAGGGATTTTGGTGTCTTGTCAACATGTCTCCTTGTGTAAAAAGGTGTAGTCATACTAGAATGCTCAATCGAGTAAATAAAAGAAAAAGTACAATATGGTTGACTCTGAGTTCGTTTTCAGAAATGTAAAACGGTTTTAATTTCAATATAAGACATATTTAAATCAGTTTTGTCTAGATGAAAATGACAAGTAAGATTGATGATTTTCTGACTAGGCTTAGTACCTTGATTAGATTGATTTATTTCCATTGATCTTGCATCAAAGGGTCAATTTCATATGATTAATGCATAAAGATATAATCCTCATAAGCACAAAACCATGTAAGTGTAAAGAAAGGCATTTTAACTTAAAGAGAAGGGCAATTTGGGAATTGGTCTTAAAATTGGTAAAGTCGACAGAATGTCTTGTCTAAACTCTACCCTATATCAACGTCTACCTCACCGTTGAAACCCATTTCATCCAGGACGAGGATTCAATTCCATTCCAAACCCTTCGCATCGAAGCACCCTAGTCATCCTTAGTCTCTCACCCTATGCAAAACTCACTCACTCCATTCTTGTCCTCCACTCTTCTCAAACCAGTGCATTTAATCTTCATCTTCTTCTCGTATCCACTATGTCTTCTCTAGCCACCAAGAGTAAGCGGAAGCAGAAGGCTCCAGAGGAGCAGCAACCAACGGACGCTCTATCTGAGAAAGCGGGCAATTCCTCACAAGGAAAGAAGATCAAAGCTTGCACATGATCCGGGCACCGTTTCTGGGTTACGTGAAGAAAAATCTGCTAAAGGAAAGGAAAAGGTGTTTGAAGCACCAGCCAAGCGGCGCCGGACATCTACCGCAGAGACAACTCACAGAGTGTCTGAAGAAGAAAACGAGTCTGATACCTCTTCAAGGCAAGCAGAGTCTGTTCTTGAAACCGCTAAAATCATCTTCCCACGGTATGTGGATTTTTACGATCAGAGTATGCTTACTGAGTATCCGGAGTTATTAGATTTGATTAAATTTCAAAAGTGGAAGAAATTTATGGGTAAACATGGATACTACTAACCTAGATTGGTCACGGAGTTTTACAAAAACTTGAAGTTTGATTCAAACCATTCTAGGATATCATCTCAGGTTAAAGGGGTTAAGATTGAGATTACTAGGCATTTTCTTCATAAGGTCTTTAGAATTCCTGAAGATGTGGTTGAAGGTGATTTTGAATATGATAAACATGAAGCATACTCCATTCGTACTGACAAGCCTAGTAACCCCAAGGACAAAAAGCAAATCAAATTGAATCAGTTCAATGCAAATAAAATTTCCCCTCTGAGAGATTATTACATCATATATTCACCACAACTATAACTCCACAAGATGGAGGTAGAGGGAGACTTATAGAGTCACAGCATTTTATCTTCTACTGCATGTTCAAGAAAGTTAGAATCTGTATGCCAGAATTAATGATTCATATTATGGGTACCTGCAAAGAATACAGAAGGCACTTACCTTATGCAGCCCATTTAATAGCTATTTTCAAGAAAATGAACATTTCCTTAGAGGATGAGACATTCAAGGAAATCCCTACGGTAAATGTATATAATATGGATTTCATTACAAAGTTTTTGAAGCTTAAACCATCTGAGGCAAGAATTCAAGAACAGGAACCAATGGATCAGTCTGAACTACAAGTAGCAGAATAGAATATCCAACCAGTGGAAGAGGAGCAACAACAAGTGGAAGAAGAAGAACAGCCATAACAGGCAGAAGAAGAAAAAGAAATTCCATCTGAGTCAGAACTTGAGTAGCAGCAACAACAAGAAATAGAATTTGAAAAATAGCCAGAGTCTAAACAACAACATCAGCAACAAGATGTGAAAAATATGGAACAAATTCAGCAAGATGCACAAGGTCAGGGGGAGGACCAGCCACAAATTGTTGAACAAGAAGTGGCAGCGCATATGGAGCGATAGGTTACTGATGAAGATATGCATATTGAGTATCTGCAAGAGTAGTCAAAGCAGATAGTAGAACAGTTTTCAGAAGAAACTCATCCAAAGCTACAGGAAGAGCAGCTAGAGCAAGAAGAAGAAAGGGGAGAGACGGAAAGAGAAGTTTAGCTAGAATAAGAACTTCATGAGATAGATCAGCAATTCAGTTCTGATGATCAAATGATGCAGTAGCTTGATCAACATATTGATCATTTGATAGACCAAAAAGAGCAGCAGCAACAACAACAGTTTGAACTACATACAGAGCAATATCAAGAGCAGCAAAGGATGGAAGAGGTATAGAAAGAAGAACCTCATGAGCACCAAGAGGAACAAAGGTTGGAGGAACCTCAAGAGCCACATGCTGAGGCTGAAATACCTCATGAAAATTATCTAGGTCATGCCACATATCATGGACCTTATCACGGGCCTGTGATTGGTTTGGGTATTCAGCCACCCTTATCTCCTGAAGAACCCTATGTTCCACTAGAGTTTCAGGCCTCAAGTTTAGCTGGACCAAGCTCAGGTCAACATGCTCCTGATGTACATCCCTCACTGGTAAATATCTTGATGAACCAGTTCAGAATGATGAATGCTTCCTTCATGCATTTAAATTCGGCTATAGAAAGGCTAGATGCCAGGATGTTACATGTTGAACAAACTGTGAATAGTCAGTGGGAAATTTTTGCCTATGATAAGTTCAAATCTGATGAGAAACTGCACAACTTTTTACAGTCATTACTGGAAGTAAGTAATCAAGCAGGATACATTCTGAGTAAGTTAAGAGAAACTCAAGCTTCATCCCATTTAAAAACAATTCAGATTCTTATCCATGCTTTTGATATCAGAAATGACCAGCAAAGAATCAGAGAAGAGATACACATTATACGGCAAGAACAACAAGCATTGTCTCAAAGAATAAACACAATATCAGATGAAGTTCAAGGAAATATTATTCAGTTGGGAAATATTTATGGGAAACTTGATATTGTTCAAGAACAAGTGCAACAGCTGTCCATCAGTTTTACAGACAGGCCACAAGTTCATCTACTTCCATGGCAGAAATCCACCAACAACAGACCTCTCAGTTAGAAAACATGTGCAACATGTTGAAGAATTGGTTTGTCGATCTGACCTCTACTGTTAAAGAGCTGCAAGCACAGGTTCTTCAAAATGATCAAAAACTTATGGCCAAGTTTGCTGATCTAGGTACAAAGGTAGATAGAATTCCAAATACTTTTCTTATGGCTGTGCCTTTGACAGAAAGGGGTAGTTCTAGCAGAACACCCACCAGAAGACCAAGACAGCGAGGTGGCAGCTCTAGCAGAACCTGTCCAGCAGATGTTTGATGCCCTATGAAGAACAAATCATCAGTCTGACTATTTACCCCTTGCTATTTTTTTTGATAATGACAAAGGGGGAGAGAAGAAGAAGTGTCATGTATTCATGGATGTTGAACACTTTAGCTAGACTGCATGGAGAGTGCATGTTTGTTTTGTCTGTGATTATGTTTGCATATCAATCTTGTCTGAGTGATTGACTTGATGAATTAAAATAATGTTTGTTTTATATATGGAAATAATAGTGCACACTCTTGTTTGAATGAATGACTGCTTCATGGATCAATAATTGAATATGTGAATAATTGTGTCAATTTCACTTTGTACAAATACATACATGACTCATAGTTGTCATCATCAAAAAGGGGGAGATTGTTGGAACCTTGGTTTTGATGATGACACTATATAAATCATGTTGGGACTGAACTGCATAAGAATCTTCACATTGAACAAACCATTCATTTGTCTAAGTGTCAAAACTCAGGTCGATGCACATATAGGCACTTAGTCATTAAGGTCGATGCATGTTCAGGTCCTAATTAGATAAGGTCGATGCATGTTCAGGTCTCAGTTAGGTAAGGTCGATGCACATTCATACTTTATTCACACAGGTTGGTGCATATATTCACCCGTAGTGTATTAGGTCGATGAACATTGCATCTTGAGTAAAGCAAGGTTGATGCACATTGTACCTTGAGTAGAGCAAGGTCGATGCACATTGCATCTTGTGTAAGACAAGGTCGATGCACATCCTTACACTCACTTTATAAGGCCGACACTCATGCTAGTTTTATGCAATCCAGGTCGAAGCATGTTCTGCAGCATGTTATACAGGTCGATGCACACATTGTAGCATACTCTACAAGGTCGATGCATATTCTTTAGCATGTTGTACTTGGTTTGTTCACGTATAGAGTCTAAGGTCTACGCATATATATAGGTCTGTGCATATTTAGGGTCTGTGCACATGAAGGATCTAGGTCTGTGCACATGCATTGTCTAGTGTTTTAAGGTCTGTGCACATAAAGCATCTAGGTCTGTGCACATGCATTGTCTAGTGTTTTAAGGTCTGTGCACATGATGAATTCGTGGTCTGAGCACATGTGAAGTCTATGTACATGCAATGTCTAGGTCGATGCATACACTGATTCTAAGTCATCAAGTCTATGCTCTGGGAATTACACTTGGTATATCTGCATACGTTTGATTTGAGCAATTGAGTTCTCTGAATTTGATTAAGCATGTATTCTCTTTATCATAAGTAAGGTGTTTGATGAATGACTATTGTTTGGTTGACAGGTACAACCAAACATGAACTTTCAAGCAATTACTCAGTTGATCAAACAGTTGGTCGATGCATCTTGCAAACATTGTAGATCAACAGAAGTCAAGTTATCAGAATCACCTAATTATTTCAGTGGGCCATCTGGGCTCGTTAGCTTATCCTTCCAAGACACGTGATCCCAGGATAGTTAGTGGCACGTGATCCAAGGTGGTCCTTTGATCAGAATTATTTTTCATGTGGATTCACTCCTTTCTCAAACTCTGACACGTGGACTGATTCGCCCAACTTCTCTGAAAGTCTCTGACCGGAATTCTCCCTCCACACGCCGGATGAATCTGCGTGGGGGCCACATGATCCTGTTCGTTTGATATAAATAAGATGAAGAGAGAACGAGATAAGTAGAAGAACAGATCGATGAGAATAGATCAGTGAGAGGAAGAGACGATAGAAAGAAGAATAGAGAATTTACGTGTGATGAGAAAAAGTCAGTTGAAGGAGTATAGTGAATTCAGAGAATAAAAGAGCAAAGTGCTGAGGATCGTGAGTGAGTCGCAGAAAAGAGAAAGAGGTCAAGAACAAAGAATCAGAATTGAGAAGAAAAAGAGAGAAAGGAGATCGTGCTGTAGTAACTATCTCCAGATCAGATATGGGAAAATTCTTGCTCATTGGAGCTACATTGAATTGCTCGTTTATTCAGTTCTTTGTTTTCATTCAATTGTACTTTTCTTTCATCTTTACACTTCAAGCTGTTTGGCAGCCATTAGCTAAGCTATAATGCGCAGCAGTCAGTCAAGCTATTTGGCAGCGGATAGCTAAGCTGTAATGCTCAGCAGATAGCCAAACCGTAATTCTCAATGGATAACAAGTTGTGTTGCTTAGCAGTTGTAGGGATTTATCCCCAAAGCTGTGGATCAGCATTTCAAGCTGTGTGTCAGTAGAATCCACACTCAAGTCTTAGTGTGGGGTGGATGTAGGTGAAAACCGAACCACCTAAAATTCCATGTGTCTTCTATGATTGTCTTTGCATGTACAGCTTCAATAGATGCATGATTAGGAACGATCTCTATGAGCATATACATTTGATCTTTGCTAGAATATTCACTTTAATTTTTGCACCGTCTCTTCTGCTTCATCCATCTGGTCAGATCTAATGTAGTTATTTCTTCTATTCCGCAAATGTTTTTACGGAGATCCCTTCACCCCCCCTCTGGATCTTTGTCGGGCTTACGTTGCATAGCACCTAAATCCCAACACACTTGAGTCAGATTTTACAAGCAATTTTCAAAAGAAGCCCCAAACAGTGAGAAGTCATCCATAAAGACTTCCAAAAATTCACCCACCATTTCAGAAAAGATAGATATCATGCACCGCTGAAAGGTGGCTGGGGCATTGCACAGCCCAAACAACATTCGTTGAAAAGTAAACGTGCCATAAGGACACGTGAACATTGTCTTTTCCTAATCTTCCGGGTAAATTGCAACTTTATTATACCCAGAGTAGCCATCCAAAAAGTAAAAATGCCTTTTCCTAGCTAGTCTCTCCAAAATCTGATCTACAAACGGGAGAGGGAAATTATCTTTCTTTGTTACTGAATTTAATTTTATGTAATCTATGCTAACTCTCCACCCCATTTGTAATGGCATGGGCACTTCTTCTCCTTTTTCATTTGTCACAACGGTCAACCCTGATTTCTTCAGGACAACTTGCGTCGGGCTGACCCACTTACTATCTGAAATGAGATATATAATCCCGACATCCAACCACTTCACCACTTCCTCCTTTACTACTTCTTTCATGTTGGGATTCATCCACAAATCCGCTTGGGCATTTGCCACTTAACCTCTAGCCTAGCCACCAATTTTTCAGAATAAAAATAAATTCCAAAAACTCTTCTCTTTGTTTTGGGTGACCTTCCAAGGGTAATCTATCTCCGGGGTACTTCGTGGTACAATCTGCTCGGCGTCCGTGAGGGAATCCATGGGTGCAGGGACTTATGGAAGTCTTGGAAAAGGAAATTCCAATCTAAAGAGACAGAATGCTCAATGGAGGAGGGTCCTTCCAATTTCAAGAAGGGTGTAAGGAATCTAACTTGCCCTTGAGAAGGAGAAATAGAAGAGAAGAGAAAGATTTTTTTTTCAAATGATGATACAAGTAAATAAGAAATCAACTAAAATGCACAATCCATGAAAATGATGCAACTACAATGAGGATATGATAGCATGAATTTTTTATTTTTTTAGAGATTTTTTTTCTTTTTCAAAAAGAGAGATGGATACAAGATAAATATCAACTAAAAACACTAATCAGCATGCAACCTATTAAAGAATAATGCCAAAAATCATACTTTCTGTATTTTTCTGGTTTTCTAATTTTTTAGATTTTTTAGAATTTTTTTGATTTTTTTAAAGATTTTTTAGAAATTGGAAAAATATAACCTATACCTACACTTAATGACCTTTAGCGATGCTTGATTGTCTAGGACTTTTTCAGATTTCCAGAATTCATGCTTCCTATAGTGATAGAAATAGAGTTTCAGTGACACTTTCTGACTTTCTGCAACAGTTGATTTTCTGTGAATTTTTGCTCTGAAATTCCCTTTTCTTTGATTTTCTGATTTTTTTTCTTTTTCCTGCAAAAAAATATAAAAATAGAAAAATCAATATTCAAATATACACACCAAATACAAGAATATCCAACTATAAATAAATATTTTTATTCCCTGACAACGGCACCAAAAATTGATGTCCACTAACTCGTCGTTTAAAAGTCGTGCCATAATTTCAAAAAATAATCGAACTCACTCATTAAAAAGATATAAAATCTAAGTAGAGTGGTAAGAACGGGTCGATCTCACGGAGAAGAAAATTTCTTTTTGAAGTAAGTTGAAAAATCCTTATGTTTTGAAAACAAAGTTTGAGTGAGTTTAAACTTATGGAAAAAAAGTGCATGAAAATAAACCTATCTAAAGAATATGAGAGGGTTGAGAAGAGAATTGAAAGGAGATAGAAAGAGAAAGTAAAGAACAATTGCACAAAAGATTAAATTTTTATTTCTAAAGGAAGAGTATAGCTTTATGAAAGCTAAAATTACAACTTTAGTAATCTGAAGGAAAAGAGGAAGAAATAAAGCCAAGATGATGAAGAATAGCGCCGCCATCTCCGTGCTGAGCCTTGGAAGAGATCACCCCGCTTTGAAAGTAGACGCCGCCTTTAGAGCACCAAAGGAAGAAGATCCACCTTAGGATGTGTGAAGAAAATAGAGAAGGAAAAGATAGATAGAAGAGGATGAAGGGAGTTAAAAAATAGTAAAACAGAGCTAAAAATAGAGTAAGAGAAAAATCAAAATAGCATTAAATCTAGGAAGAATTGGAAGAGGTGGAAGAAGATAAAGATATTGACCAGAGGAAGAGGAAGAAGTTTTGTGAACAGTTCGGAGGGAGAACAAGATCAGAAGATGATGAAAATAAGGGAAGAACAGAGGTGGTTTGAGCGGATGAACAATGAAAAACTTAGGATAGAATCTTGAAAACTAAGAATAACATGAAAAAGGAAGAGAATTAGAGGAAGAGGAGAAGAAGAAATTGTAGAGAACTTAAAAAAGAAGAACTTTGCAGAAGAAAGTAATTTAAAAAGATGACTAGAAAAATATAAAAATAGGCTAAAAAAAAGGCTAACATCCTCCCACGGTGGCACCCGGTGGCCTTTTATAGTGCACAGAGACTTTCACGATCGTGGCCCTTTAGGATTAGCTCAAATCCGACTTTTTAGCATCAAAGATTGATCAAAATAGATATCTTGTCATGATTAGAGTCTTCCTTTCCTCAAACAAGAGGAGATTAGTCCAAGAATAGAAGATAACTGTGATTAGAGCAGCCCGGTTCTGTTTCTGCTTCAAATTATAAATGGCGACTAGAGGTAGGTCGCACAATTCATAATGGGCGACCACTCAAACGGTCGTAAATTCTTTATTTCCCTATTTTGATATTTTGTTTTTTCATAAATCAAGGAATTGGCGACTATGTAAACAGTCGCTCATTCTTTTTCCATGTTTCCTGATTTTTCTTCTGATTTTTTGAACAAATGAATGAGCACCTGCTTGGTTGGCCGCTCATTCTTTTCCAAAGAAACTGCGCCTGCGTAAATGATCGCTCATTCCTCTTTATTTTCTAGCTTTTCTCTTTTTTCTATTTTCATCAAATGAATGTGCGCCAGTATACGCTATCGCTCATTCTTCTTTTCTTTTTTCAGTCCTTTTTCCTTCCATTTTCGTCTAGGGAATAGGCGGCTCTCAGAGTGTCGCATTTTCTTGAATGGGCGCCCTTTCAGAAGGTTGTTCATTAATTGGCGCCTGGAGCTTTGTCGTAAATTCCTGAAAATTTAAAAAATTCAAAATAATCAATGTTCTTCATTTCAAAATAAGTTATAATAATTGTGCATTTTTTAAAATATTTCTCAGACTGCTATTTTGACTCAAAATTGATGATAAAATCATGCATACTCAAATTAATGGTGAGAATGAGATTTTTGCCATATTAATGCATAACTATGCTCATTAGATACTCAAAAGTGATGAATGTGATGTAAATTATGATATAAAATATAACACTTATGACAAGCTAGAGGCTTACTTTACCGAATGTTCATATTCCCGACTTGTTTCTGCTGTATATCTCGGGACGTGACAGTTAAGGTGGTATCGGAGCCTAGGCTTATTAAGTCCTAGAAAAAAATGTCAAGTTATAGGTTTAAGTCCAAGGTTCTAAGGATTCCCAACCTATGAACTGGTTTATGAGAAAATTTCCAACCCATGTGAGATTGGGTAGAGCCCGGTATAAGATAGTTCTCTACTAAGAATTAACCTCTAGACAAGAGAAAAATTAAACCTCATGTGAAGAGGGGTGATCTCAAGTTACTCCTGAGCTGGGAAGTAGATGTCCACATATACTTGAAGTATGAACTGCAAGAAGGGAAACACGTTAGAGGTGCCCAGGGTTGGAACCCCGAGGAAGACCCTCCGATGCTTAAGTCAGCAAGAGTAGTAGAGCACTGGTGAGAAGGGAGGAATCAGGAGGAATATGGGGACGCGAGATCCCTCTCCACCAAGAGGTGAAGTGGTTCCTGCTCAGGGTTTTAGGTGTCTCTTACCTTTCTTCGGCAGGGTTCTTCCAATTTAAATAGTGGCCCATTGAGTGAATGATCCCTATCAGCTGAGGAGATTCGGGGGGGGGGGGGGGGGAGTTATGTCCTCCTCGTGGCCTCTTTATAGCCTGCGGACTCTTGGTCTCCCCTGTCCCCTTGGGCTCCTGGCTTTTAAGAGACACGTAACGGCCGTATTAATAAGCTTCAATCAGTTGGCCCGAGCATGAGACACTGACTGTTGAAGGGCCTCCCGAGCAATGAGTGCATGATTAGGGTAGAGAATGCGGGGCTCCGAAGGAGCTCTCTCGATCGAACTAATGCTCGGAAGCGCTTGTTCCAAGTGAGTTATTTGGACTTATATTGAGTGGGCTCGGGGGCTACCACTTCAAGGAGTTGGGCCTCGTTCGGTCTGGTTGGACCTCTTTTGGCCTCTCTGTCTGGGCGGTTAGATTTCCCCTCCCCACTTGTCCCCCTCCTACTCCCAAGCCAAAATTAGGCTCGGATGAGTAGCATTTGGGCTGGACTTTTTATGGCTCTGGTTGGGTGGAGATCTCTCTCTGTAGGTGCCACATGATGCGGCTCGTCCTCAAAATATGCCTGTCATGATGAGTAAAAGGAGGCCCTGCCTTGGGAGATCGGAATGCCGCGCCGCTCCTAGCCAGGGGTTATGAGCATTGCACATTTTCGTGTCCTTTTATTTCCGGGGTTTAGGGTTTTACCTCCTTTGTGTTTAAATCAGGGGGCTTAGGCGCCGTGTGAGTAGTTTGGAGGAGCGGAGAATCGCAGCGGCTTCCGTGGAACTAGAGAGAGTACCGCGGCAGCGATTCGTCAGCTTCCTTCTGCTTCGGAGTCCTCTGGCCTAGAGCTTTCCCCTTCTTCTCCCAGTTCTTCTGTCTGTTCCATGGTGGACCAAAATCTAGGGGCCGAGAGACGAGAGGGAGAACAGGCCTCGAGGACTTTTTTGGTGCCATCGGAGCCTCTTCGCAGCGAGCTGGGTGAGGCGGACGTGAAGTGGCTGGAGAATCAGTATGGGCTACCATGGTGATTCAAGTTCCTTGCACCTGAGCCTCATGAATCTAGTTTGGCAACTCGTTCTGGCCTCTTTTGTTCTTTCATCTTGGCCTGGAAGTGCGGCCTTCGGCTGCCCCTCCATCCTTTCGTCGCCGAGTTGATTCGGTTCTACCGGCTGGCTCCTGTCCAGCTGTTCTCCAATTCTTACACCCTTAGTTTTTCTTCCATTTTCCTATGTGGCAAGAGAGGGGTGCGCACCTCGCTCGACCTCTTCCACTATTTCTTCGAACTGAAGGAGAACTCTTTTGCCGGGAAGGGCTTCTTCTTCATTCAGGCGAAGCAGAAGAGGAGTTGCGTGTCCCATTCCGTGAAGGATTCCTCTCACAAGGGGTGGAAGACCCAATATTTCTAGGTGGGTGCATTGACGGTCGGTGTGGTCTGGGATTTCCTGACGGCGCCCAACTTGCACCCGAACATCCCTCCGAAGCAAAAAGAGGTCTCTCCAGAGGTGCAGAGAGATGCTGCTATCCTTCCGTGGGACCGCCTGGAGAGTGCTGAGTTGGTGACTCCTCCTAACATCGATGAGTATCTTTCGCGACTACTGTTGCCGACGGGTAAGGGTCTCAGGGACTTGTCCTCTTTCAAGCAAGTTCCTTCCTTTTCTCAATTTGCTCTTCTTCGCGCAGACCTGCGGCGAGCAGCTGAGGAGGAGGAGGAGGCACCGTCAATCGAGCTGGAGGTCATCAATGTGGATGATACACCGGCTCTAAGCGATCTCCCAGCTTCGGAGGGCTCATCCCGCGCCCGGGAAAAGGGCAAGGGGATCGCCCGGGATGATGCTTCTGAACGCCGGGGGGTCAAGCGGAAGGATCACGTGGCGAAGTTGTTGCGATCTTCGATGCAGGCTCAGTCTGCTGAGAAAAAATGGGAGAGGAAGGTGGATGATGCGGGATGGACACGCGACTCGACTCCAATTGGATATGCGACCCTTAGACTCTAAGCAAGCTCGCGATCACCCCTAACGAGGGAAGCATACAGACGTGCATGGTTGGGAAACCAGTAGTGAGCTAGGGTGGTCTATTCACAAATTCGTGCCCAGATCGGGTCACGGGATGGTCTCACTCTCTCTCGCAACATTGGTGAAATAAATATATCGAGCTAATGGCCCTAACACATGCTCTCTAGCAGCGGCATATAAAAGCATATACAAGAATAGCAAATGCCAAGTAAAGGAGCGAATACGATACCTCCACGCGCCTGGCGTGGGGAAGACGATCTCGACCGATCTCGTACTCCCGGAATAATAATTAATTAAATTACAGCAATGATTTACTGTCCACTCCACGCAGGGAGGTAAAGGGCGACACAGCGGGACCCGGGAGTAGAGGGTTCGGGTTGACGGGCAGCTTCTTGTGTAGCTTCGGCGGCACACGCACTCATGATCATGGGACCCACATGCTGGTCAGTGGGGCCGTATGGGCCCGGAGCGGCACCGCTGTGATGGGGACGTCCGGAGGGTTGCTCCCCGGGAAGGCGGCGTGCTGGTTCACCTCGTGGAAGGCGAGGAGGCTCCGATCGGTGCGGGGTGGAGTTGCTGCCCACGGATCTGAATTCTGTTTCAGACTTGTGCGTCCCAACGAAAACTGATGTTGCGACCAGCACCGACGTCGGATCGACGCACAAGAGGTACCGTTGGAAAGCTCTGTCGAAAGTCGTCGACCCACTTGGGCCCTAGAAAATTCGTTGGGACTGTGCTTCTGATGCGGAATTTTAGAACCTGACTGATCTCTGTTTCAGATCTGGCCGGATAGAAATGAACTTTCCTGAGAGTTGGCATTGACAGCGATGTAGACCTTCGATTCAGCTGTTGAGATCTTCATGAAAATTGTAGATGAAGAAAATATTAAAACGAGGATAATTTTTATGAAAGGTTTGGTGGAGATTTGACTGGGGAAAAGTATTTTCTAGTACCGGGTGGTCGGATCTGGACAGCAGAGACAGAATAGAACTTGGGATCTGAAGTGATTTTTTAGAAAATATAAACGAGATTCTAAATTCACAAGAAAATTTGTGGAAGTGGTATTAGGTGGACAGAATCTCCAGTAAAATTGGGGTTCAAACAAAAATCAAGAAGGGGAACAAAAGGGCAAAACTCAGGGCTACTGTGAAACTGGACAGACTGCAGACAGAACTGGTGGATTGGGAGGCATGAAAATGGAAAAATATAAAACGGGGGCTGAAATTTTTTTCAATGTTTCTGGGATGTGGTGATGACCTCTAGAACTCACCCTTAAAATCGCAGCTCCAGAAGATGTAGGAGTTGGGAGCTAAAATTCTCGGAGTAACCCTCTGTCTAGCAAAACAGAACCTTGGACAGCACTTCGGAAGAGGCTACGCGGCGGCTCGATGGCGGCACGAACGGCGGCGGTGGCAGTAGAGATAGAATCCAGAGGGGCTAAGGAGAAGATAGAATGGTTCTATACCCTGGAGATTGGAGGAAGAAGAGAGAAACCAGAGGGAGAGAGGGGAGGGGCGCACCAAGCTCCTTGCATTACACAATTTTTTTCTTCTCATTAATTCTCTAAAATGTGGAAATACAAGTATTTATATAAAATGGAAAATGACTCAAAATGCCCTCAGATCTAGGGTTGGAAGGGGCACTAAGGGGATAGGAGAAAGTATTTCTCCCATGTGGTCAAAACACATTCACATATTCTAATCAAACTTACCTAACTTAGCCTAATAAGGACAAAAAAGGGGGCGCCCTCCTTCATGGGCCAAAGGGCCTCTTATGGGCCAAGACCATCCACAAGCCCCAAAAAAACTATACATAGCTTATGGGCCTTCCAAACCTAGGTGGCTCATGAGAGGGAGAAGCCCACTTGGGCCTTAAGTGACTTTAAGGTCTATTATGAGGCCTTAAGGTCCAATATGATATAACCTCTTTAATGGACCTAACAAATGAAAGCCATTAATAGATTCTACATGGAATGTGGCCCAATGACTTATTAAAAGCCTTACAAAGGAGCCCAAATGAAAAAAAAGTAAGCAAACACACTAATACAAGTCAATACATAAATACATTCCATATGTATGATGAAATAGCCTTTGATGCCCCCATCAATTCTCCCCGGGTGGGAGGAACTCGACCCCGTCGAGAAAGGGGTGCTGCTGCTCGAGTAGCTCCGACGAATCCGTCACCGTACCAAGTAGCGCGGGTACACTCTACTCCAAGTGATCGTCACCTGCTCATTTCGTATATACTCGATATGTGCATGCTGCTACGGGAAGAGGCTAGAAGTGGAACACTCCGAGGTGGGATCACTCTCAAGGGGAGGAGGCGATTCGAAGACTCACTAGGAATCACCGTTGGGTCCCTGTAGGTGACTAGATCTGGGGCATAGATGTAGAGCTGATCCCATACTCGCCTCTCACTCATACGGGACTGACATCAACAAGCTTGCACAGGACGCATGCAGACTCCGACAGACCACAAACCACATAAACAACCCACACAAAACAAACCATACAAAGAAGAAACTAACTCATGCATGACCCTAGACAAACTTGAACATTCTTAGTACTACTATGACTGAAGACACGGAGACACAACACAAGGGACACACGAAGGATGACTCGGCATGGATGACGGTCAACGTCTACGTACACTACATGTAAAGAGAGACTAACCCACAACTTAATGCCATGAGTTCCATCCTTTGTCAACCGTCTCCGGTTCGAGAAGACTCGTCCTCGGGTATGAAAGTGTGGGAGGATTAGGGGATGGGTGACGAGAATGTAATCCGGACGTCTAGTGTAAAACATGATAATAATGAAGTCCGGAGACTGTTTCTCGTACGCATGGTAGAAATCAAACCATACCGTGTCAACATAGGGTATCGACAGTGGTACGGTAGTCTCCAGTAGTTGCGCTGCCGTGTGAGAGATGGGTAAAAGTGGGATGGTGGGGTCCACCGAGGACAAAATGGGTGAAATAGACGGGTCCGGGGTGACCGGTGTGAGTGGTGGAGAGGGGGATTCCTGTAGCCCACTCAAAGAGCAGACCCAACTAGGCCCAACAAGGCCCAACAAGGCAAGCTCGCCCAAGTGACAGCCCACAGGGCCCACTCGGAAAAGCCCAATAAAACAATGCTCGAGGAAACAACTCTCCTAGGCGGCCCCAAGGCTCGGAGAGCCCGAGCCTCGGTCAGGTCACAGGAAGACCCGCGCACGAGTTACCCCTCCGCCCGAAGGGGGGAAGCGCTAGCCGGTCTATCCGACCCATCTCCTCACCGAGCTAGGCCTATCGCCCGATAGGGCCGGCCCCCTTAAGCTCGGGACGACCGATGGAATCATTGCAGCCATTAGAGTCCATAGCGGGCCAAACACTAAGATGTCCAGGAGCTCCAGTTTCCCCGCTAGGATAACGCCCCCACGATGAGTCCATCAAAGCCCACGACGAGGACGTAACCTCCACTGGAGACCTCTCAGCTTGCAGGACTCCGGAAGGCGGCGCACTATAAAAACCTGGGAGACCCTCCGGCGAAAGGTAAGTCAAGAAGGGTATTGTTCCACCCCCAACTCCTGAGCAAGGATCACTTCACCCCATTGGTGGAGAGGGATCTCGCGCCCTCACCTTCCCCTCCCTATCGCTGCTCCCACCATTGCTCTACTGACTTGAGCGTCGGAGGGTTTTACCCCAGGGAATCCCCCTGGGCCCTCTGACCCGTTTCCCTGTCTTGCAGTTCATTATCTTGGTGATTACCAGCCAGCTCAGGAACCAGCGCGAGATTACGCCTCTTCAAGTGGGGTGACTAACAGTCCCTGGCTCTCTATTGGCTCACTCTCTAACCCCCAAACATTAGCGAGGTACTCCTCGACCAACTCTTGGTCAGCCTCATAACTCACTAGAATGAGTGTAGGTGGGACATCCTCGATATGTGTGTCCTCTATGGTAGGGGAATGTGAAGGACACAGATCGGAGAAATGGCTAGGGGCCACATGGTTGGGCTCCGAGAGAGGTAGTGGACACGAGTCCGTTAGGGAGCGAACTGATAGGGGTGGGTGGTTGTTGACACAAAGGTGGTCGACTGAACGTCATCGTGGAAGACGAACTCGCCGGGTAGGTGAGGTGGATATAAGATGCAGGTCCTCCTATCCCGGTCGAAGGTCGCTCTCCTCTCTTCCAACCATGGTCACCCTAATATAATGCATGGTCCTGCTAGCGTTCCAATATTGCACCATGCACCATCGCAGTAAAATTCGGAGCCGATCCTCCTTTGAAATTGGACACTAGCAAAATCACCATCGCGGATAATTTCGCCCGTCTTGGAGAGGGACTCCACAATATCAAGAGAAACCAAATTATCCGACTCCTTATGAGTGAAATGGAGTTTCGTTGTGGACCCATTGGGTAGAGTGTGATGTGACACAATGATGGGGATGCAGCAAGACACTATGCTTCCTCAGACTTAATTCGCAAACACAATCACAAGATTCGAGCAAACTTTGAGACGCCGTCTCACCGTGCGCACCCGTACCCCGTGGTGACTCGATGATGCCGAGTCGAGGTGGTGGAGAAAGACCCTTGCTGGTAGAGGGCCAGCACAACTAAGGTTCACCCTCCCGAAGGTATGATGCCCACAATCAAGGGCGGCCGGGTGCCTTGGGGGCACTAGGTCACTCACTCACTATTGTCCACGATGACCACTCAAGATGGTGGATCCGGGAACGGGCACTCTCTTACTAGCCAGCGGACTAGCTTGACGGATATTAAACAAATAGAAACTAGGGGAGCAAGGGTAGAAGCTCATCTGGTTGGTTTGAAGAAACCAACCCCGATCGGAGACGATGGGCGAGCGGGGAAGTGTGGATTCCCCGCACACTGCGCTGGTGAAGCTTGAATCCTATTTAATACAAGTACTACACCTCACACAGGAGGGTGGACTTGGGGTGGGGGTGTTGATTTACACGCAAACACTACCTCCACGCAGGGAGGGGCGGTGAGCCGGCCAGGCGGGGAGGGGAGATTCGCTGAAATCGCGAAAGGAGAAGCTGATGTTGAATCTGCCTGCTTCCTGTGGTGGATGACTGACAGTCACTGTTGAGGTTGTAACTCCCGGTTTGGAATTTTGCAGATGATGAGACCAGCGAGGAACTCTTCGTAACTGGGGCTGGGATGCCTCAGAATTTTTTAGAATTCTTCTGGTGTCGCAGATGGTCCGGGTAGGGAGTCGAACAGAGTGACAGAATCTGGAGAAGGTGACTTCAGGTTCCTAACAGCAGGATGCAGAGGCTGCCCCAACAGCTCCCGGACTCCGATTCATGAAACTCTGGAGTTTCTGGAACCGTGGACGAGCCCTCTTCCCAGAAAAACTGATAGGGAAGCCGTCTGATGTCGGAGAGGACTGGGGGACGCAGAATAGTGAAGGATGGTCGTTGCAGACTGTGGGAGGCAGACCCGCGCAGCCGAGGGGGAAAAATGGTAACTTCGGCCCACGGATGCTGAATGAAGTTTCGCTTCTTGATTTTGAAAGTGGACTGGACGAGGAAGAACGTTTAAGAAGAGCTCGTGGCCTGATTCTTCTACGGTTCTTCGTGGTACAGCTTCTCTTCCGGTTCAGGAACTCGGTGTGAGGAATTCTGCACAGTTGGGGGAGATCGGGCCTCCCGGGCAGCCCGGACCTCGGATGGGGACGAGACCAACGCGGTGGCGAAGCAGACTGGCAGAGCTTTCCGTTGATGTAGGCCACGCCCCCAGAAGATCCGGGATGAGGTCGTGGGCGATGCTGCAACAGGGTGCTGATCTGCAAGTCTTCAGCTGTATGCAAACGAGAAGAGAGAAAAGGGTGGGGGTGGTTTCTTTGGTGGAGGGGTGAGGGAGATGGATGCTTTGGTGGAGGGGAGTGGTTTGGGAGGTGGGAGGGGTGGTGAGGTGGCGGCCAGGGGCGGAGCTAGCAGGGAGAGGGGCTGGGTGCGCAAATGGCCAAGGGGGAGGTGGTGGGGTGATGGGGGCGCAAGTAGCTTGGGGAATAGGGAGGACTTCATTTGGAATTGGTGAGATGGGTTAATGGTGGTGTTAATGGAAGCCTTCGGGATGGGAAGGGGTTGCTTTGGGGATGGGAAGGGGTGTCTAGGAGAAGGGAGTCTCCCTTGGGAAGGTGAAAGGGTGTATGGGGAATGGGAAGGGTTGCTTGGGGAGTGGTGGGAGTTAAGGGGGGTTAATGGCCTTGGGAAGGTGAAGGGGTGGGGAGGGCTGATGTGGGGGATGAGGTGGCAAGGGGAGGAGAGAGAGGGATGGTCGACCTAGAGAGAGAGAGGGGAGAGGAGAGAGAAAGGGTCGCCCCTTCTTGAGAGAGAGAGATAGAGATAGAGAGAGAGCTAGAGAGAGAGAGAGAAAGGCACTTCAAGTGGCTAAATTTCTTCAATACTTCATTAGCTCCAAATGGGGGGGATTGGGGTCCTATTTATAGGAAACCCACAATTTAACAAAAGATCCTGAGTTTTTGACTAATGACAATAAACCAAGGGGGAAGGGGGGTGCCTATGGGCCTAGCCCGCTTAATTGGGCCCAACTGACTCATTAACCACTCTAATGACAATTAACCTAGGTAGATGACTCTTTAACCTAGGTACTTGACTCAATAAAAGGGAAATTACATAATTTATGACTCAAGAAAATATAAAAATTACAAGCCATGATTAAGAAAAAAATGCCGCAAACATGATGACGCATAGCTGGCAAGCAACGGGACCCGTGGAGAAATGGGAAGTGGTAAGCGATGTCCCCATCAGAGTGGCTTTAGAAATGAGATGGGTGAAATCCAAGGGTTGGGCCATGAAGGCATTGCATCGGGCCACCAGGGATGACCACTCGGATGCATGGTCTTGGGGAACGGCCATGGGGGTGGCGAGTAGTGGACATGCATGCACACGGGGACAAGATCAGACTCTCATGGACTAGACACGACCCTACTATGCAATGCAAAGTTGGAATGCAGACTCGACTACACACCTAGACTTAGCCAATATCCGGTACCTGGCGGAGTTAATTGATCCGAAGATCACTCGCGCAAGTGTGCGGCCTTCCCGATAGGCGTAGCCTAACGTTCGGACAACACCTTTTGATATACCGATTAATGGTATGCAAATGTGACACTTAGACCGACTTAGACATAGACTCGACTTAGACAATGACTAGACGTAAATGACACCTTTTTTTTATTTTTAGACACCCCCGACTCAACTGGCGCTCTGATACCAAACTGATGCGGGACGGACACGCGACTCGACTCCAATTGGATATGCGACCCTTGGACTCTAAGCAAGCTCGTGATCGCCCCTAACGAGGGAAGCGTACAAACGTGCACGGTTGAGAAACCGGCAGTGAGCTAGGGTTGTCAACTCACAAATTCGTGCCCGGATCGGGTCATGGGACGCTCTCGCTCTCTCTCGCAATAGCGGTGAAATAAATATATCGAGCTAATGGCCCTAACACATGCTCTCTAGCAGCGGAATATAAAAGCATATACAAGAATAACAAATGCCGAGTAAAGAAGTGAATACGATACCTCCACGCGCCTGGCGTGGGGAAGACGATCCCGGCGGATCTCGTACTCCCGAAATAATAATTGATAAAATTACAGCAATGATTTACTTCCCACTCCATGCAGGGAGGTAAAGGGTGACACAGCGGGACCCGGGAGTAGCGGGTTCGGGTTGACGGGCAGCTTCTTGTGTAGCTTTGGCGGCACACATACTCACGATCGTGGGACCCACGTGCTGGTCAGTGGGGCCGTATGGGCCCGGAGCAGCACCGTTGTGACAGGGACGTCCGGAGGGGTGCTCCCTGGGAAGGCGGCGCGCTGGTTTGCCTCGGGGAAGGTGAGGAGGCTCCGATCGGTGCGGGTTGGAGTTGCTGCCAACGGATTTGAATTCTGTTTCAGACCTGCACGTCCCGACAAAAACTGATGCTGCGACCAGGACCGACGTCAGATCGACACACAAGAGGTACCGTTGGAAAGGTCTCTCGAAATCCTTCGACCCTCTAGGGCCCCAAAAAATTCGTTGGGACTGTGCTTCTGATGGGGAATTTTAGAACCGGACTGATCATAATTTCTGATCTAGCCGGACAGACCGTGATTTAGACCTCCGATTCAACTGTTGAGATCTTCATGAAAATTGTAGAGGGCGAAGAGAGGAAAACGGCAATAATTTTTATGAAAGGTTAGGTGGAGATTTGACTGGGGAAAAGTATTTTCTGGTACCTGGTGGTCGAATCTGGACAGCAGAGATAGAACAAAACTTGGGATCTGAAGTGATTTTTCAGAAAATATAAACGAGATTATAAATTCACAAGAAAATTTTTGGAAGTGGTATTAGTTGGACAGAATCTCTAGTAAAATTGGGGTTCAAACAAAAATCAAGAAGGGGAACAAAAGGGTGAAACTCAGTGCTATTGTGAAACTGGACAGACTGCAGACAGAATTGGTGGATTGGGAGGCACGAAAATGGAAAAATATAAAAAGGGGGCTGAAATTATTTTTAATTTTTCTGGGATGTGGTGATGACCTCTAGAACTCACCCTGAAAATCTTAGCTCCAGAAGATGTAGGAGTTAGGAGGTAAAATTCTCGGAGTAACCCTCTGTCCAGCAAAATAGAACCTTGGACAGCACTTCGGAAGTGGTTTCGCGGCGGCTTGATGGTGGCACGAACGGCGGCGGCGGCAGTAGAGATAGAATCTAGAGGGGCTAAGGAGAAGATAGAAGGGTTCTATACCCTGGAGATTGGAGGAAGAACGGAGAAACCAGAGGGAGAGAGGGGAGGGGCGCACCAAGCTCCTTGCATTACACATTTTTTTCTTCTCATTAATTCTCTAAAATGTGGAAATACAAGTGTTTATATAAAATGGAAAATGACTCAAAATGCCCTCAGATCTAGGGTTGGAAGGGGTACTAAGGGGATAGGAGAAAGTATTTCTCCCATGTGGTCAAAACACATTCACATATTCTAATCAAACTTACCTAACTTAGCCTAATAAGGACAAAGAAGGGGCGCCCTCCTTCATGGGCCAAAGGGCCTCTTATGAGCCAAGACCATCCACAAGCCCAAAAAAAACCATACATAGCCTATGGGCCTTCCAAACCTAGGTGGCACATGAGAGGGAGAAGCCCACTTGGGCCTTAAGTGACTTTAAGGTCCATTATGAGGCCTTAAGGTCCAATATGATATAACCTCCTTAATGGACCCAACAAATGAAAGTCACTAATGGATTCTACATGGAATGTGGCCCAATGACTTATTAAAAGCCTTACAAAGGATCCCAAATAGCAAAAAAAACAAGCAAACACACTAATACAAGCCAATACACAAATACATTCCATATGTATGACGAAATAGCCTTTGATGCCCCCATCAGTGGAGGCCGCCCTCCCGGTTGATGAGGTTCCCTTGTCGCCTCCTCCCTCTGTGGTGCAAGAGGGAGCAATTGACGAAGGGATCATGGCCGATACTGGGGCGCCGAGCGAAACAGAGGGGGCACCAGACGGAGGAGCCCGGTCCGAGCCGGTCGAGGCTGGAGGGTCGCAGGATGTAGCGACTCGATCGCAGCCGACCGAGGCCGGGGAGGTACACGGCGGGGCTGCTCATCCCGAGTCAACCGGTGGGGCCTCCGAGGCAGGATCGCTTGAGGAAGGTGCCCCAATCCTTACTGCTCCGGAGAGAATTTCCCCTCCCTCGACCAGTTCGTTCAGCGTCCGGGCCTCCCTGTACCGGAGGTGCCATTCTATTGCTTCGGGAGTTGTGCGAGAGAAACTCCAGAGGGGACCCCCCTCTACACTTTTTGAGCAACTTATGGAAGGCACCCTAATATTGGCCCAACTCGGAGCTGAGGTAGTGGGCACGTATGCTCGAGTGGAGTCGGAGTGGGAGGCTCTCTCATGGGCCCGTGGCACGCTAGATTGGAAGGTTGAGCGTCTGACCTTTGATCTTGGTGACCTTCATTGGGAGGTGGCCCCGCTTCGGGCTCCGGTGCGGTCGAGCCAGGCGAAGGCTCGGTCGTTGGTAGAGCAGCTGGCCCAGGCCCGTCGTATGGTTGACATGAAGAATGAGCTACTGGAGGCGGAGCGTATGATTCAGGTCGAGCGCGGTGAGCAGTGGAAGGCCGAGCTAGAGGGGCTCGAGGATCGAGTCCGGGGGGCCGAGGATGCGTTAACCGAGGCCCAGAGAAGGTTGTCTGAGTCAGAACAGAGGATAGTTGAGCTTGAGAGGCAGGCAAAATTGGCCGAGGTGGAGGCACTCGAGCGACATAAGAGCTCAGAGGCCTATCACCCGGCTCTTCATCAGACTGCCTTCCCCTATTATGAGTCAGGCTACCATCGGGGGCCTTCGGAAGGGCTTCTCCCAGGGCTTCGATTGGGCTGTCATAGAGGCTGAGGCACAAGCGAATAGGCTCATTTTTCCTTCCGGGCATCCCTATGACTCGGATTGGAATTCCACCGACTCTTCCCACTACACATCGAGCGAAGAGGAGAGTCGGGAGACTTCAGTCTTGCCTGAGCGACCGCCAACTCCGGCAGCCTCGGGAGGGCACAAGACCGAGACAGTTCCCACATAGGTGGGGTCAGTGCCTAGGTCGGCCATCACCGAGAGTACCGGGGACAGATCATCTGGTGCTGAGGGGGCATTGTCCACCGAGCTTGGAGATGGGCCCGAGACCTGATGTAGTAGCTCTTTCTTTGTTTTCCCTTTATGTAGATGTGTAATCTTTTTGGAAAATATAGCGGCGGCAATATTAAATATCGAATTGATTGTTTCTTACTGCATTTGGTGTGATTTAACTACCGTATCCGTAGTCGCCGATTTTCTCTACATGTATCGCGCGTGCTGATCTGTCACATAACTAACATGGCACTGGCGCCTTTCCGCTTTTCCATGCCGCCCTTAATGACTTGCCGGTTCGCTCATCCCGCCGGAGGGAGATGTTGGGGAATGAGGTAACCATCTTAGGGAAGGCCCCTTTAGCGTGTTTTTAAGGGGAGAGTCATTTAAGGCGAACAGCTCCCCCTTCGCCCTATAAAAGGTCCGAGGGGCATCTCCTTTTCCTTGTATCGCTAATGGCCATCCCTAGCGGTTTTTCCTTCTTCCCTTTCCGCGAAGCATTGTACTGTTTTGTCTTGGCGAGGCATGGAGAGTGCTTCAGAAGACGACGAGGCGGACGGCGGTAGGAGGGAAGCTCCTGATGTTTCAGTCTAGAAGAGGGTTCTTCAATCGGGGGTCGCTCTGGGAGAGGGTTGATATCGGAGCATGTCGCCTTCCTGTCCCTGACCTGCCAACACTATTCTGAGGGGAGAATGAAGCTCGTCAAGCTTCATTCTTTCACTGTCCACTCGGCCCCTCTTTCCACCGTCGATCCCGTTGCCCAGGGGGGGAGCTCTCTCAAGCCTCCTCTCCATTTTGCTCGGGTCAACCTCTCTCTTTTTGTTTTTGTTGTTTCCCCTCTTTTCTTCTTTCCTCCGAGCTCCTCGAGCCAACGGGGCCGGCTATCCCTTATCCGAGCCAGTTTCTGCACTAGGCAGAGTCAGTTGCTAGACGTAGGAGTGCCTACTGGGTTGGCCGAGCAATCTGCTCGCGTCATAGTACTCGTGGATGTAATTTTTTTTGTTGTACATGCATATTGTATTGGCTGCGGCCTACTTAATGTACATTAGAGTTTAATGAAAAGTGAAGAATGTTGTTTATTCTACTTTGCTTACATGTGTGTGCTTTCCAGATGATCAAAAGTGGAACTTGCAAAGATTTGTCGCGTTCCATGTCTGAGGGATGAGTACTCCTTTCATGGTGGTCAGTCGGTATGCTACTTTCCCGAGCGTCTCGACCACTCGGTAGGGGCCTTCCCAGGTAGAGGCTAGCTTCCCCGCCGCCTCCAGTTGTCAAGATTCTTCAGCCTTTCTTAGGATGAAATCACCTGGCTGGAAGTGTCTATCTCAGACTCTGGAGTTGTAGTATCGAGTGATGCGTCGTTGGTATTCCGTTGCTCAGATCTTTACAATCTCTCGGATCTCGTCTGCTAAGTCATGGTTTTCTCATAGTTTCTGCTCATTTACCTCGGGTTTGAAGTGGACGACTCGGAGAGAGGGATTGTCGACCTCTAACGGAATCACGGCTTCCGTGCCATATACCAGCTGAAAAGGTGTTTCACCGGTGACCGTTCTTGGAGTAGTTCGGTGTGACCATAGTACGCTCAGTAATTCCTTGAGCCAGCTTCTCTTGGCCTTGTCGAGCCTGGTTTTGATTCCTTTTAAGATAGTCTTATTGGCATTCCTGACCAGTCTGTTAGCCTGAGGGTGGGCTACCGAAGTGAAGTGATTGTGAATATTTAGGTCGGCACATCTGTCTCTGAAGTAATGAGAATCAAACTGCCGACCGTTATCACTCACGATCACTCGGGGGACAACATAGCGACAGATGATGGACTTCCAAACAAAACTCCATACGACTGACTCAGTGATCCTGGTGGTGGCTTCGGCCTCGATCCACTTGGTGAAGTAGTCGATGGTGACGTTGATGAACTTCTTCTGAGCTTGAGCCGTACGGAACAGACCCAAGATGTCGATCCCCCACCGCGCGAAGGGGTATTGCTCGGCAAGGGTGACGAGCTCCGCGGCGGGCTGATGGATCAGATTGTCGAAGCACTGACACCGGTCACACTTCTGTACATAGGTCGTGTAATCATGTTGGAGAGTGGGCCACCAATAACCCTGCCAAAGCAAGATCCTGGCGAGCGATCTTCCTCCCTGGTGCGTGCCGCAGATGCCTTCATGTACTTCTTGAATAGCTCGGCTGGCTTCATCGGTGCTGATGCATTTGAGGAGGGGACCGGAGAATGATCTGCAGTACAAGGCCTCATCTAGCATGACGAAACGTCGAGCTTGGTACTTAAGCTTCCGAGCCTCCCGAGGGTCGGTGGGCTCTTGAGAATCCCGGAGCCAGGATATGTAGGGAGTCCGCCAGTCGCTCGGGGGTGCCGGGTCAACAGTCATAAGCTCGGAGTTGATGCTCGGTCGCTCGAGCTCTTTGAGGAAGACTGATCGTGTAGCTTCGGGGTCGAGCGAGGAGGCCAGGCGAGAGAGGGCATCCGCTCGGGAGTTTTTCTCTCGGGCGATCCGGACTACCTCAAAGCTCTCGAAGAGTCGGGCCATCCTCTTGACCAACTGGAGGTACTTGACCATTTGTCCTTCCTGAGCTTCGTAATCACCGTTAACCTGGATAGCGACCAGTTAAGAGTCGATGTGGATCTTGACTAGCTCGACTCCTAGTCGTCGAGCCATCCTGGCCCCTGAGATAAGGGCTTCATACTCGGTGGCGTTGTTGGATGCCTGGAAGTTGAATTTCAAGGTGTACCACAGCTCCGCTCCTTCAGGGGACTTGAGGAGGACACCGGCGCCACATCCGATCGAGTTGGAGGACCCGTCGATGAACAAATCCCAAGTGGACCCGGGCGTAAGTGGAAGTGCTTCTTCAATCGGGATCGTGCTTTCGGCGATGAAGTCCGCGAGAGCCTCTCCTTTGATGGCCGAGCGGGGGCGGTACGAGATGTCGTAGGCCTCGAGCATGATGGCCCATTTGACAAGGCGTCCCGAGGCTTCCGGGTGAAAAAGAATCTTCTTCAGAGGTTTACCGGTCAATACGACGATGGAGTGCCCTTGAAAGTAGGGTGGGAGGCGCTTGGCTGAGGTAACCAACGCTAGCACCAGTTTCTCGGTTACGGGGTACCTTCTTTCAGCCTCATTAAGCACCTTGCTAGTAAGTAAACCGGTCTCTCGATCCCTGCGTCATTCCTGACTAGGACCGAGCTCATTGTAGAAGGGGTCACCGAGAGGTAAAGGTGTAGAGCTTCACCTTGGACCGGCTTGGACAGCACCAGAGGCGAGGCCAAGAATTCCTTGAGTTCGACGAATGCCTTCTGACATTCCTCATCCCAAGCAAACATAGCAGATGCCATTTTGGGTCCCCTCAACAATTTGAAGAAGGGTAGGCACCGTTCGACCACTCGGGATAGGAAGCGGTTGAGCGCAGTAATGCGCCTCGTAAGGTGTTGAATGTCCTTGATGCAGGTGGGTGTCCGAATGTCCAGGATGCCCTGGACCTTATCGGGGTTGGCTTCGATTCCACGCTGAGTTACTAGAAAGCCTAGGAACTTCTCGGATCTGACTCCAAAGGTGCATTTTGCAGGGTTGAGCTTCATGTTGCACCTCAGGAGGGTGTTGAAGGTCTCGGCTAAGTTGGCAAAGTGGTCTTCAGCCTTCGGGGTTTTGACGAGCATGTCATCAATGTAGGCCTCGATGTTCCAACCGAGGTGTCCTTCGAAAATGTGGTTGATCAGCCTCTGATATGTTGTTCCAGTGTTCTTCAACCCGAACGGCATTCGGGTGTAGCAGTGTACGCCGAAGTCAGTGATGAAGGCGGTCTTCTCGATGTCCTCCGGATCCATCCTGATCTGATGGTAGCCGGAGTAGGCGTCCAGAAAGCTGAGCAGCTTGTTGCCAGAGATTGAATCGACCAGTTGATCGATGCTCGGCAATGGGTAGCAAACCTTTGGGGTAGCCTTATTGAGGTCAGTGAAGCCCACACACATTCGCCATTTTCCCGAAGCCTTCGGTACTAGGACGACGTTGGCAAGCCACGTAGGGTACAAGACCAGACGAAAAAGGCCAGTCTTCTGCCCCTTGATGACTTGCTCTTTGATGACCGCTTGCTTCTCCGGGGCGTGCCTTCTCCTGCGTTGCTGGACAGGCTTCACCGTTGGGTCGAGGTTGAGCTTGTGCATCACCACGTCTCCCGAAATCCTGGGAAGGTGCTCATCAGAGAATGCAAAGACTCGGATGTACTGGGCAAGGAAATCCTTATATTTTTCTTGTTCCTCAAGTGGTAGATCGGCTCCGATCTTGACTCCTAGAGTCGGGTCACCGTTGAGAAAGATCGTTAACAACTCACCACCAGGCTCGGATGATGGTGGTCCCTCTTTGGCTACCTTTATTTCTTTGCTCTTCCCTTCCGGCCTCGTGGCTTTGACCGAGATTATATAGCACCGTCTAGCCAATGCCTGGTTACCCCGAACCGCCCCTACGCCATATTTGGTCGGGAACTTCATTTTTTGGTGAAAGGTAGAGGGCACCACTTTTAGTCGGCTGAGGATACCTCGGCCGAAGATGGCGTTATATGCCATCAGCCCCTTAATCACGATGAAGTTTACCATAACCGTAACGGTTTTGGGCGGGGTGCCGATAGTAACTGGCAGGCTCAGGGCTCCCTCGGGATAAGTTGCCTGGCCGTTGAACCCACACAGGGGGGTTTGGATCGGGGGGAGTTTAGATGGATTCTCTCCCATCTTGAGGAAACATTCATAGAATAATACATCAGGGGCACTACCATTGTCGACTAAAATCCTATCTACGTTACAACGGTTTATTGTAGCCGATATAACGAGAGCGTCGTCATGCGGGGTGGTTAACCCTTCCAGGTCCTGGTGGGAGAATACCAGGGCCTACGGTTCGCTCGCCTATGGGGCCGTAGAATGCTCAACAGAGGCTCGGCTCGCCCGCTCGATGTGACACTTTCTTCCTCGACTGCTATGTCCTCCTGATGCCGCGCCGCCCATGATGACATTGATGTGGACTCCACGGGGGGCATTGTCGATGTATTTGGAGGCACCTCGGTCTTTCTTCTGCCCGGACATGTATCGGGATAGGTGCCCCTGGCAGATGAGGTGCTAGATTTCATCTTCAAGTTGATGGCAATCGTTGTTGTGGTGCCCGTGATCACTGTGGAACAAGCAATGCTTGTGGCGGTTGCGATGCTTGGCCTTCATAGGCTCGGGCTGGTGGAGGAGCCCGAGCCTTTGATGTCTTCATAAATCTCATCGACGGGGGCGGTAAGGGGGGTATACCGCTCGTACTTCTACGACGGCTCTTTATGGTCTCCATCCTAGTTCTGCCTCTTTCCTTGACCCGTCCTTCGCTCGGACGGTCGCTTCTTGTCCCCCTCCCGACCCGAGCTTGTTGTGCCTTGGCAGGCGCTGAGCACCACCTCGCATTCTGCGTGGCCCAGGGCTAGGGTCACTAGCTCGGAAAGGGAGGTAGGAGGATGAAGCACTAGCTCGCGCCGTAGGTTCTCGTCGCAGGTACCCCCGATTAATGCGGTGATGGCCGAGGCAACATCTAGGTGGGGGATGCGCAGGGCTTCTGATTTAAATCGGCTGATATAAGCCCACAACTTTTCCCCATGTTCCTGCTTGAGTGCCAGTAATCCCGCCACAGATCGGGGTGGACCACTGTAGGCGAAGCTTTCCTTGAACACTCGCTCGAATTGCTTGAAGTTGTGGATGCTACCGGGGGTGAGGGCTCTGAGCCATGCTTGAGAGCCCTGAACCAGAGTGGTCACAAACACTCGGCACTTGATTACGTCGGATGCCCCATGCAAGGTCATTAGGGCATCGAAGCGGTCGTAGTGGTCGGCTGGGTCTCCCATGCCGTCGTACGACTTGAAGGTCGGGAGTGAGATGTTGGGGGAAATCTCTGCCTTCATGATGTAATCGGAGAACAGGGATCGCTCCTCGTCCTCCACAGGAGAGGTTTTCTGCAAGGCGTGGAGGGTGCGCTCCTGCTCCGCGAAATGCCTCTCAAAGTCTCACAGTCGGAGGGACATCTCCGGTTGTCGTTGGCCTGAGGATCTGGGGGGACGCATTTGCATGCTATCACGGCGCTCCTCAAGGGCTTCAGTCTCCAAAAACTATCGGTGTGCTCCGGAATTCTCCCTCCTCGGGGTTGAGGAGGCTTCCTGCTCCGGGGGAGGGGCATGTGATGGTCCTCCTGACAGGTTGCGGATGAGCCGCCACCCCCGGAGGGTAAAAAGGCCTTCAGCAGTTTGTTGGGAGGCATCTCCGCATGGAGGGCTCTTCCGGGGGAGCTATGACTTCTCCTCCCTGGCCGCCTGGGCCCTCATGTGATCCACAAGGACATCCAGTTTTACGTTGAGGGTTTGGAGGGCGTCGATACTCCAGCCAGGAAGTTGTTCCCCCGCCACCGATGGAGGTACTTCATTAGCGTGGTTGCTCGGCTGGGAGCTCTCCGTGGGGAGAGAAGGTGCGCCTTCTTCTACCGTCGGGGCCTTTCCCTTGTCACCGGCAATCCTCCTGCCAGAACTCCTTCGCACCATGATGGCTCTTTGTACGTTTCCACAGACGGTGCCAGATGAAGAGGGGCGATCTCGCATTACTCTTGAGCTGGGAAGTAGATGTCCACATATACTTGAAGTATGAACTGCAAGAAGGGAAACTCGTCAGAGGTGCCCAGGGTTGGAACCTCGGGGAAGACCCTCCGATGCTTAAGTCAGCAAGAGTAGTAGAGCACTGGTGCGAAGGGAGGAATCAAGAGGAATATGGGGACGTGAGATCCCTCTCCACCAAAAGGTGAAGTGGTTCCTGCTCAGGGTTTTAGGTGTCTCTTCCCTTTCTTCAGTAGTGTTCTTCCAATTTAAATAGTGGCCCGTTGAGTGAATGATCCATGTAAGCTGAGGAGATTCGGGGGGGGGGGGGGTTATGTCCTCCTCATGGCCTCTTTATAGCCCGCAGACTCTTGGTCTCCCCTGTCCCCTTGAGCTCCTAACTTTTAAGGGACACGTAAGGGTCGTATTAATAAGCTTCCATCAGTTGGCCAGAGCATGAGGCACTGACTCTAGAGGAACCTCCCGAGCAATGAGTGCATGATTAAGGCAGAGAATGAGGGGCTCCGAAGGAGCTCTCCCGATCGAACTGATGCTCGGACTTCCCAACCTGAAGGCCGCCTAGGAAGTGCTTGTTTCGAGTGAGTTATTTGGACTTCTATTGAGTGGGCCCGGGGGCAACCACTTCAAGGAGTTGGGCCATGTTCGGTCCAGTTGGACATCTTTTGGCCTCTCCGTCAGGGCGGTTAGATTTCCCCTCTCCATCATGAATTCCAAGAAAAATGACAAATTGTTTATTTTCTCAGGAACCTTATTTCCGAATGGTTGAAAACAGAGCTAACTGGGAAGCAATGCAACAAACGGTCCAGGGTCTCTCTCAAGCCCTACAAATGGTGGCACAAGTAGGTGCGTGAGCTGGCGCGGGAGATCTACACCAAAATTTCAGGAGCATGAACCCTCCTCACTTCTCAGGATCATTTAATCCTGATGAGGCCGAGAATTAGATCAACGAGATGGATCGGATCTTTCATGTCATGCAATGCACGGATCAGGAGAAGCATCTGCTTGCTACTTTTCAACTCAACAAAGATGTTCGCACATGGTGGAAAGCCACATCGGCTCATCCATCGAATCCGCAAATCAGCTGGGAAGAGTTCCATGAGCTCTTTCGTGAGAAATATTTCTCATAGCATATCCTGATATGCACAGCGTAGAGTGATATAGAAGGGGGGGATGAATAGATCACTCCCGATTTTAAAACTTCAGCTGAAAATCAGTTCTACAGTTTCACAACCCTTCAGATGCAGCGAAAGAGTATAGCTAAAGCAATCAATAATCGGGACAGAATAAGTGTGCGATTGAAAGGTCTGTTCACAGAGAAGCAATTTGACGAGCAGAGGAAATGCAACACAACAATAGCAAGCAAACCACAAAAGAGATAAGAAATTTTAAGGTGGTTCAATTGTAGTCCACAATCTACATCCACCCCTCACTCCAAACCAGAGTGAGGATTCCACTAGCCACGGCTAGAAATAGTAGACTCAGTCTGCGAACACAATGCTGCCACACAGCTTGACCAACCAAGGGAAACAAATCCCTCAACCCGAACTCTGCTACCCACGGAGCTTGACACCTGGACCTACTACCCGCAAGACTAGAACCGGAGATGGATCTCCCTTCCTCCAACCCGGAGGGAACCTGCTAGTGACAACCCGTTACTGGCAAAACCAAATATCACAGATCTCTCTTCCTCCGCAGCCCAGAGGGAAACCGGAGTAACTCTCCCTTCCTCCAAACACTGGAGGGTAACAATTCGAAATCAGAAATATGAAGAAAGAAACAGAAAACAAGATAATCGGTGAAGACAATCGTTTCTGAAAACCAAAACAATGTAGCTTCCGAAGAAGCAAATTAAACACTACTCTCTCACTCAGACTTTTGTCTCAGACCAATACTCTCAAATCTTTTCTCTCTATCTTCTCTCTGGAACGTGGAGGCTCTCTCTTTTCTTCTTCTGCTCAGGGATTCTTCTACTCAGCTTTTTCCTCCAATTCATTTCCCCTGTTCGCAGAAGGCTTCCTTTTATATGGCATCAGACCTGAATTCCAGGACTTCACACGAGTGGGGCTCGTTCCCTCCTTTTCTAGAGTATCCTCGGATCACGTGCCAGGCATCATCCTCGGTTCACGTGCCCAATCATCAACCTGACTCATCTGCAGGTAGAGACAAAGAAATGCAATTAGTTAGTTCAGGCTCTTAACACAGCGTGTATAGACTTTAGAAGCAGCAAATAAGCAAGTGTGTGCAATGTGAGAGTGTGTAGACTTGAAGCCCTTCAAGCGACCACAGTGTATAGACTTGCGTGGGTAAGATGCATGAACAAGCCATAGCCAGTGTATAGACTTAACCGATGCATGAATAGTGCGCCGATGTATAGACTTGGAGAACTGATGCATGAACAGTGCGCCGATGCATAGACTTGAAGAACTGATGCATGAACAGTGCGCCGATGTAAAGACTTGGATAGACGATAGACTTGATGAACGCGTGCATGGGAAGGCAGTGTACAGACTTGAGAAGAACTATGCATGAACAAGCCTAACAAGTGTATAGACTTTGATGTAAAGGCTTGAGTTACACAGGCAGTGTATAGACTTCACGATGCACACCCATATCCAATGTATAGACTTACCCCTTGAAGAGAAGTTAGATCTGGGTCAATTTAGTGGGTCGACGCAATGACCCCATGCGTCAACGCCTCCAGCCTTATCTTCAAAGACATCTGAGGCATTTCAAGGCTGCGTCAACCTCGTGGGCTCAATGGGTTGACGCCATCTGAACTACTTATGAGATGTATAGACATGCGAATATGATGTAAAGACTTGCAAGGGAAAGGCTGTACAGACTTGAGCACAGCAAGGCAATTGAAAGTATAGACTTCACGATGTGAAGACTTGCCAAAGACAACTGGACGATGTACAGACTTCAGCGAAGCAAAGTCTGTACAGACTTGAAGGTTCACAATGTATAGACTTTGGCAAAGCACCAATGTACAGACTTACAACGCTTGAGGACCAGTGTACAGACTTGGAAACCCTGAACCAATGTATAGACTTCACTTCGTGCAAGCTACAGCCCAATGTATAGACTTGCCACCAACGCAATGTATAGACTTGCTTTCAAGGAATGCACTGATGTACAGACTTCATAAACGATGTATAGACTTAGAAGCATGCAGACTTGTGCAAACTCTGTACAGACTCTGCGATGTATAGACTTGAATGAGATGCTGAGTAAGACGATGTATGGACTTTAGACATGATGCAATGTATAGACTTCTAGGACTGCATGCTGTGCGATGTATAGACTCTGAAGTCTTGCGTGCAAACAGGATGTGTAGACTTGATGCAAACGACTCTGTACAGACATGGCCAATGTACATACTACAATGCAGAGACTTTGAACAAGTATGCTGGCAGTGTATAGAGTTGATCAAGTAATGCATGTCTATATGACAACCACATGAACTGTACTATCCTAAGTGATGAAGCATGAATTAATCTAGAGATAGAAACATATTGATTTATAGTGTGAGACATCATCAAAACCGTAGGGATGCAACAATCTCTCCCTTTTTGATGATGGCAACACTATGAATCAAGCAATATCAAGGCTTCACAAGAAATTAACACTCAAGGCAAATTTAAAGCGAATGCATGCAGAGCGAAATTAAACACTACTGCTGAAACACTTCTTTCTCCAAAACCACTCCCCCACAACACACTCTCAGGTATTTTTATGACAAGCTATTCTCCCCCACAGCTCATGACATCAAACTATTCTCTCCCCCACAACTCATGATCTACTGATATTGCAGAGCCTCTCTCCCCCTTTGACATCAGCAAAAGGAAATGCAGAATATATGAAAGTGCTGGAGACATGAAGAAGAAGTACAGTAACTTCTTAGTGCAGAAAGGCACGAGCAAGTCTTAAGAGAATAAGTGAGGTGCTAAACTCAAGTGAGGATTCTTGAACTCCAGTAAACAATAGAGAAATAGAATGATAGACAAGTTTATCAACATACATAGTGTATGATTTAGAGCAGGAGGTAACAAGTATGGCATGATTTAGCTGAACTGGCAACTATCCCAAAAGACAACAAGAGACAAAGTAAGAGAAGGTGTTCTCAAGGTATTGAGGACAAGCAATCCATTAGTGCATAACAATAAGGGAGTTTTGAGATGATTTTCAAGAAGGCCAATGAGTAAGTTGATAATTCACTCTTTTGACATTAGGGAGACACCTTGATTAGAGGCCTGAATCCCTAGTTACTCAGTGTGAGTACCTCATTACCTCCTCCCCTTTTTTTTTAAAGGAACAGAGTTAGTAACTGTGATTTTTGACATGAGGAAACACCTTGATTAGAGGCCAGAGTCCCCAGTCACTCACCAGCTAGCCACCATTGCTCTGTCATGTCTTTTCATTCATTTTAAGCATTTGACACCTCATGACATAGGAGAAAACTTCATTTCATTGATGAAGCTCCCAGTTTCTCAGTGACCAAAACAAAACATGTTTATTCAGTTAAGCCCTTGTGTTGAGAAGATGGAATGATTGAAAACAATACCATAAGGTCTATTTCTTGAAGTGAATCTTGAAGTCTAGATTTCAAGTTGTTTTGGTCAGATATCAAGACATACAAGTTTTGGCCTGAACTGAAATCACTGACAATGTAGGAAGATAAACTTTAACAATTAATTCAGATCTCTGATAGACTACCAGAGGGAAGATTCTTGCTGGACTTTAGTATCATAGACTTATAGACTTAAGAGATGAGTGAGATTCTACTGTCTAAGAGAACCACACTAGATCAGTCATGAAAACCAGCAATGACACACATCTGGTCAATCTTTTTGAATCTGTCAAAGAACTCTCCCTCTCATAGCTCAACAAGCTCCCCCTCAAACATAGCATTACAAAAAACTAACAATCAGACATACAGAACTCCCCCTCACAAAAAGAACAGACTTCACATTTAAGACAATTTATATAAGCCTAATTCTCTTCTCAGTGTAGTGAATTTTTCATTATCCAGAGGTTTAGTGAAGATGTCAGCAATCTGATTTTCAGTGCCTACATGAATCAGTTCAAAATTGTTCTTAGAAACCTCATCTCTTATGAAATGATGCCTTATTTCTATGTGTTTGGTGCGTGAATGCAAAACAGGATTCTTGGCAAGATTAATGGCAATGGTATTATCACAATAGATAGGTGTGCACCCCAGGTCTACTTGGTAGTCCTGAAGCTGGTGTTTAATCCAAATGACTTGTGTACCACAACTCCCTGCAGCCACATATTTAGCTTCTGCAGTGGAGAGGGCCACAGAATGTTGTTTCTTGGAACCCCAAGACACTAAACACCCACCCAAAAATTCATAGTGACCACTAGTGCTTTTCTTGTCTAGTTTACATCCTGCATAATCAGCATCTGTGTATGCAACTAAGTTAAGTGTGTGTGATGCAGGAAACCATAAACCAAGAGAATGAGTAGCTGACAAATATCTGAAAAATCTTTTCACTGCAGCTAAGTGTAATTCAGTGGGTCTAGACTAATTCCTTGCACACATTCCTACACTGAACTGTATATCAGGTCTAGAAGCTGTCAAGTAAAGAAGAGATCCAATCATACCTCGATAGAGCTTGGCATTTACTTCTTTACCTGTCTCATCTGCATCCAGTGAGGTATTGGTACCCATGGGTGTTGTAATGTGCTTCAGGTTTTCCATACCAAACCTCTTGAATAGTTCCATTGTGTATTTGGTCTGGTTGATGAAGCATCCATCCTCTGACTGTTGTACCTATAAGCCAAGAAAATACTTTAGTTCACCGACCAAACTCATCTCAGATTCAGCAGACATCATTTTAGAGAATTCATCACATAGTTCATACTTAGTTGATCCAAACACAATGTCATCTACATATACCTGAACTATGATGAGATCTTTATTTTTACCCTTGGTAAATAAGGTTTGATCAACTTTACCTTTTTTGTAGCCCTTGCTGATCAGAAATTCAGTCAATCTTTCATACCATGCTCGAGGAGCCTGCTTTAGACCATACAAGGCTTTGTTTAACCTAAAAATTTGGTTAGGTTGCGGAGAGAATTGAAATCCGGGGGGTTGTTCAACAAAAACCTCTTCCTTAATGACTCCATTTAAAAAGGCACTTTTAACATCCATTTGTTAGAGTTTTATATTCTTTGAACATGCAAAAGCAAGCAACATTCTTATTGCTTCCATCCTAGCAACAGGGGCATAGGATTAATCAAAATCCACACCAAATTCCTGACAGTAGCCCTTGGCTAATAGTCTGGGCTTATTCCTAGATATGATTCCATCTTCATTCATTTTATTTTTGAACACCCACTTAGTTCCTATGATATTAACATTATCTGGTCTTGGAACAAGCTCCCAGACATTATTTCTTTCGAACTGGCCTAATTCCTCACACATAGCATTGACCCAAGCTTGATCAGCCAAGGCCTCTTCTACAAATTTGGGTTCAATTTGTGAGACTAAAGCAATTAGGTCTTCATTATTCACATTCCTAAAATGAGACCTAGTCCGAAGAGGATCTTCAGGATTGCCTATGACATTATCTATCGGATGATCTTTAAGAAATCTGACATTTATTGAAGACTCACCTGTTTCTCTTGGCTCTTCCTTGTTGGGAGGATTTGATGTTCCACTCGGCTGAGTCTTTTCTTCTTCTTGGTCTTCTAGGAATTCCCCATCATGCTTGGAATCCCTGTCAAAATTTTCAATGTTAGAAACACCTTTCTTATCACTAAAAAGGATGTGTGGAGACTCTTAAACTTTCTGGTCTGTTCTGTTAAAGGCCCTATATGCCCTTGACACTTCAGAGTATCCTAAAAATATTCCAAGGGAGCTTTTAGCTTCAAACTTATCTAAATATTTCTTGTCATTGTTATGAATAAAGCATTTAGCTCCAAAAATTCTGAAATGAAACAAGATATGGTGTTTTCTTGTGAATAGGTCTTACCATGGCCCTGTTGATTATGTAAGTTGCTATATTGGCCGCCTCTGCCCAAAACCTCCTTGGTAATTGACTTTCAATCAGCATGGTTCGGGCCATCTCCACAATAGTTCTATTTCTTCTCTCCACAATTCCATTCTGTTCAGGTGTCCTGGGAGAAGAAAACCTGTGTGTTAGTCCCTCTCTTTCACAAAGATCAGAAAACATGGAGTTTTCAAACTCACCTCCATGGTCAGATTGAATAGAGCAAATTTTATGTTTTCCTTCTTATTTGACCTTATTGAAAAACTGATTAAACTTTTGAAAAGCATCGCTTTTATTAGCTAAGAAAAAGATCCATGAATATCTAGAATTGTCATCAATAATCACATAGCCAAACGTATTCCCATTAAGACTCTGAGTTCTAGTAGGACCAAAGAGGTCCATATGGAGAAGTTCCATTGGTCTAGTGGACAATGGCTCAGATCTTAGCTTGAAGGAATTCTTGGTATGTTTGCCTAGAGCACAGGCATCACATGATTTTGAAATAGAATTGAATTTAATTCTAGGCATGCCTCTAACTAAATCATGCTTGACCAATTTATTTAAGGTAGAGAAGCTAGCATGACCTAGACGTCTATGCCATTCAAAAGCATCATTTTCAGAATTAGCAGATAAACAAAGGTTTGATTCAGATTCTGCATCTAAGTCTACCATGTAGACATTATTAATCCTGTTGGCTACAAATTTAACCACATCAGAATTTATTTCAAAGATTTTGCATGAATTATCATCAAACACAACCCTGTGACCCTTGTCACATAACTGACTAATGCTGATCAGGTTGTGTTGAAGACCTTCCACAAGTAGAACTTTTTCAATGGAGTTTGTGGAAGACTTACCTACTGTGCCAACTCCAATTATCTTACCTCTGTTCTTTCCTCCAAACTTGACCAGACCCCCTACCTTCATCTCTATCTTGCTGAACTTGGATCGGTCTCCTGTCATGTGCCTGGAGCAGCCACTGTCGAGGTACCACTTGTTGTCTTCAGCTGTCAGGCCGACCTACACAAATAACATCAAGCAAAGTGATTTGGAACCCAAGATGAGTTGGGTCCAAAGACATTGTTCAAATCTGTGATCAAATGTTTAGGAATCTAGATTTGCTTCAACATGGTTTTCTCTGGCACCTTTACTTCTGGTTTATTGAAATTATAGCTGGGGTTATGTCCAGCTGGTCTGGAGAAGTAAGTTATATTCCATTCATTAGGCTTCCCATTCCTAAGATATCTCCTGTAAGGTTGTTGATTAACAGATTTTTGAAGATGATAGTTATTTCTCCAGTACGTCCTATTTGGACCCATCTGATTGTAGTAATTCCAGCTTTTCTTCTGATCCACTTGCTTGGTCCATCTACCATTTATGTTCTGATGAGTGGGCTTAGTGAAGTTCTTCACAAAATTCATTCCCATTTTAAATGGTTGACCAGCACTGTTTTTAGTACTGTCCTTCTGACATTGAGCTCCTTGACTGCTATTTGAGCTGGATGGTGTGTCCAGCTTCTCTTTTCCCTTCTCTGGGCAGAAGGTAATGGTTTTGAATTGTAAGGGTCTCTTGTTAGTTGGGTCATAGCCTAGACCCTCCTTATTGAAGTTAACCCTAGTCCCTAGTATAGCATCCAAACTAGTTTTTCCTTGGACAAATTTTTCCAAAACTTTCTATTTGTCTTCCAGCTCTTTTTGAAGAGACTCAGAGTTTTTTAGAAGTTCAGCATTGACTTTCTTAAAAGCTTCATATTTTTCTGAGTTCACTCTACTTTCATTCAGGCTTTCTTCAATTTTGATTTTGAGTTCATTGAGCTGGTTTTGACTGTCCTGGTTTTCTCCCTTCAGCTTTTCATTTTCTTTTCTTAGGGAAGTTACTTCTTCCAATTCTTCTTTTAGTTTCTGATTTTCTACACAGATTTGGGTTTGTTCTTCAACAGTGGTATTGAATTTTCTTTTCAGAACCCTATGCTCTTTACTAAGTGAATTGAACTTATCTAATAATTCAGCATGGGCATCTTCCCAGTCATCAATAGAAAAGTTTTCAAAAACATTTGTTACCTCCTCTTCGCTGTTTGCCATTAGGCAAATTCCTTCTTCATACTCCTCTGAGGAAGTGCTTTCCGGATCTTCTTCCTCATCGCTCCACGTGCAGACCATTGCCTGTGGCTTCTTCTTTTTCTGCACCTTTGAGCTCTTCTTCTGAAAGTAGGGACCCTTCTTCTGGAGATCTGGGCATTCCCCTTTCATGTGTCCCTGTTTGTTACAATGAAAACAAGTCAGTCTCTTATTATTTCTGTCCTTATGATTGCTAGATTCAACATTCTTACTAAAGGAGTATGGCTTCTTCCTCCTAAAGGTCTTCCCCTTTTTCCTTAAAAATTTACTGAACTGTCGAGTGAGCATTGCCTGCTCCTTCTGGTCGAGATCGGAAAAACCATCGGACTCACCGCTACTGCTGCTGCTGCTGCTACTGCTACTCTTGTTGCGGGATGCCTTGAGAGCTACATTCTTACCCTTCCTGTCACTTCCTTCACCACCTCCTTTGAAATTCATCTCATAGGTCATGAGGGATCCTATGAGTTCATTTACTGTCAAAGTCGTCAGATCCTTTGACTCCTCTATCACGATGGCCTTAGTGTGCCATGCTGGGGATAGAGATCTAAGAATCTTCCTGACTATATCTGCTTCAGCCATCTCTTTCCCTAGCTCCTTAAGAGTATTCGTGATCAAAGACAATCTGGCATACATTTCAGTGATGTTCTCCTCTGGTTTCATCTTAAACAATTCATATTCAGAGGTGTAGAGATTTACCTCCGAGGCTCTCACTTGAGCTGTACCTTCATAGATTAGTTGCAGCTCGTCCCACATTCGCTTGGCAGTCTTGTAGGCAGATATGCGGGCGTATTCATCTGGGTGAATAGCACACTGGATGATGTTCAGCGCCATCCAAGTGAGTGAGGATAGCTTGACATGCTCATCTGTCCACGCGTCCTCGTTCGGTGGCAGATCATATGGCCCAGTAGTGATTACCCTCCACAGCTTGTGGCTCTGTGCCCTGATGAACACCTCCATCCTTTTTTTCCAAAAGAGATAGTTATTACCATCAAAGTATGGAGGGCGACTAATGGATTGACCTTCAAGCATGAAACTTAGAGGACCATTAGCATTTCCCTGACCGTTTGCCCACATGATGCAAACCTACTCTGATACCAATTGATATGCGTAGCGTAGAGTGATATAGAAGGGGGGGGGATGAACAGATCACTCCCGATTTTAAAACTTCAGCGGAAAATCAGTTCTACAGTTTCACAACCCTTCAGATGCAGCGAAGGAGTATAGCTAAAGCAATCAATAACCGGGACAGAATAAGTGTGCGATTGAAAGGTCTATTCACAGAGAAGCAATTTGACGAGCAGAGGAAATGCAACACAATAATAGCAAGCAAACCACAGAAGAGACAAGAAATTTTAAGGTGGTTCGATTGTAGTCCACAACCTACATCCACCCCTCACTCCAAACCAGAGTAAGGATTCCACTAGCCACGGCTAGAAATAGCAGACTCAGTCTGCGAAGACAATGCTGCCACACAGCTTGACCAACCAAGGGAAACAAATCCCTCAACCCAAACTCTGCTACCCACAGAGCTTGACACTTGGACCTGCTACCCGCAAGACCAGAACCGGAGATGGATCTCCATTCCTCCAACCCGGAGGGAACCTGTTAGTGACAACCCGTCACTGGCAAAACCAGATATCACAGATCTCTCTTCCTCCGTAGCCCAGAGGGAAACCAGAGTAACTCTCCCTTCCTCCAAACACTAGAGGGTAACAATTCGAAATCAGAAATATGAAGAAAGAAACAGAAAACAAGACAATCGGTGAAGACAATCGTTTCTGAAAACCAAAACAATGTAACTTCCGAAGAAGCAAATTAAGCACTACTCTCTCACTCAGACTTTTGTCTCAGAACAATACTCTCAAGTCTTTTCTCTCTATCTTCTCTCTGGAACGTGGAGGCTCTCTCTTTTCTTCTTCTGCTCAGGGATTCTTCTGCTCAGCTTTTTCCTCCAGTTCATTTCTCCTGTTCGCAGAAGGCTTCCTTTTATATGGCATTAGACCTGAATTCCAGGACTTCACACGAGTGGGGCTCGTTCCCTCCTTTTCTAGAGTATCCTCGGATCACGTGCCAGGCATCATCCTCGGTTCACGTGCCCAATCATCAACCTGACTCATCTGCAGGCAGAGACAAAGAAATGCAATTAGTTAGTTCAGGCTCTTAACACAGCGTGTATAGACTTTAGAAGCAGCAAATAAGCAAGTGTGTACAATGTGAGAGTGTGTAGACTTGAAGCCCTTCAAGCGACCTCAGTGTACAGACTTGCGTGGGTAAGATGCATGAACAAGCCATAGCCAGTGTATAGACTTAACCGATGCATGAATAGTACGCCGATGTATAGACTTGGAGAACTGATGCATGAACAGTGCGCCGATGCATAGACTTGAAGAACTGATGCATGAATAGTGTGCCGATGCATAGACTTGAAGAACTGATGCATGAACAGTGTGTCGATGCATAGAGTTGAAGAACTGATGCATGAATAGTGCGCTGATGTAAAGACTTGGAGAGACGAGCGAGTGTATAGACTTGATGAACGCGTGCATGGGAAGGCAGTGTACAGACTTGAGAAGAACTATGCATGAACAAGCCTAACAAGTGTATAGACTTTGATGGAAAGGCTTGAGTTACACAAGCAGTGTATAGACTTCACGATGCACACCCATATCCAATGTATAGACTTACCCCTTGAAGAGAAGTTAGATCTGGGTCAGTTCAGTGGGTCGACGCAATGACCCCATGCGTCAACGCCTCCAGCCTTATCTTCAAAGACATCTGAGGCATTTCAAGGCTGCGTCAACCTCGTGGGCTCAATGGGTTGATGCCATCTGAACTACTTATAAGATGTATAGACATGCGAATCTGATGTAAAGACTTGCAAGGGAAAGGCTGTACAGACTTGAGCACAGCAAGGCAATTGAAAGTATAGACTTCACGATGTGAAGACTTGCCAAAGACAACTGGACGATGTACAGACTTCAGCGAAGCAAAGTCTGTACAGACTTGAAGGTTCACAATGTATAGACTTTGGCAAAGCACCAATGTACAGACTTACAACGCTTGAGGACCAGTGTACAGACTTGGAAACCCTGAACCAATGTATAGACTTCACTTCGTGCAAGCTACAGCCCAATGTATAGACTTGCCACCAACGCAACGTATAAACTTGCTTTCAAGGAATGCACTGCTTTACCGACTTCATAAACGATGTATAGACTTAGAAGCATGCAGACTTGTTCAAACTCTGTACAGACTCTGCGATGTATAGACTTGAATGAGACGCTGAGTAAGACGATGTATGGACTTTAGACATGATGCAATGTATAGACTTCTAGGACTGCATGCTGTGCGATGTATAGACTCTGAAGTCTTGCGTGCAAACAGGATGTGTAGACTTGATGCAAACGACTCTGTACAGACATGGCCAATGTACAGACTACAATGCAGAGACTTTGAACAAGTATGCTGGCAGTGTATAGAGTTGATCAAGTAATGCATGTCTGTATGACAACCACATGAACTGTACTGTCCTAAGTGATGAAGCATGAATTAATCTAGAGATAGAAAAAGATTGATTTATAGTGTGAGACATCATCAAAACTGTAGGGATGCAACATATCCGTGAAAGGAAAGTAGCTGAATTTTCAGCTCTAAGGTAAAGGATGATGTTCGCGACCGAATATGAACTGCAATTCTCACGGCTAGCACCATATGCCCCGCACCTTGTCAGCATGGAGCTACTCAAGGCCAATCGATTCATGGATGGATTGAGGTTGGTATTTGTCAAGTAGTTAGGTCCACAAAATATCCGGACTTACTCTGAGATGGTGCATAGGGCTGATCTGTGTGAAAGAACCTTGGAGAAGGTAGAGAAATTCAAGGGGAAAGATGAAGAACCAAGCCACAAGCATGACAAGAGAGAGAAGAAAGGAGAGAAATTCAACATCATGGGAAATTATAAATCCCATGATAATAAGAAGAGATCTCACAATGGTAAAAGAAATGAAAAGAGCAAGAGGGTCAAGGAAGAAGAGAAGCAAGTCGTAGAGGCTTGCAAATTCTATGAATAATTCAGACACACTGCCAAAGAATGCTGGAAGCGCCTCAGCGCTTGTTTACATTGTGGTAGCCGGGAGCACAGAATGCCAAACTGCCCACTTTTGAAAGAGCAGCCTATGAAGAATGATGGAGGACGCAGGCGGCAAGGTCATCTAAATGTTTCCATGGATGATGAATATACCAAGGAAGGTGACATGATTGAAGGTACTATCCTAATCCATTAGCATCCGACTTTTATCTTATTTGATATCGGAGCATCTCATTCTTTCAGGCTCAACCGAGGACCAAGAAATCTGATGCTTCACCAAATTGTCAAAATGGTCCGAAGAGTCAGAATAAGAAGTTTGATGCCCACAAAAGTCACATGAAGCATGCTCACATCCGAAAAACTTTCAGCCTGGACATATGATGAATAATTGTTTTGTTATGAAAAAAGATGAATTAAAAGAATGCAAAAAGATAATTGCCCCAACCAAATGAAAATAGTTCTTAAATAGAAAATCATGTTCTTGTTATCATTGTGAAAAACCTGGTCATATAGTAACAAATTGCTGGTTGTTGAAAGGGAAAAATGATTTTCATGCTCAAAATGGTAAACTTCTTATGTATACATAGAAATTCACTACTTCAGCACATACAAAGAAAATTGGTCAGCACACATGTTGTCACTATTGTGGTGAATTTGGTCACTTCAGGGATAACTGCTATTGGATGGAATTTGATGATGAGAATGCTTCAAAAAAACTGAATGCTCGTGTTAACCATCCGGGACCCAAGAAGATTTGGGTACCCAAAACCTTTAAATGATAACTTTGCTGCAGGAATGCCTTGAGGCCAATGATAAAATTGAGAAAAACAAAGGTCTCTAAAGGCAAAGGTAAGAAAATAAAGTTTGTGTTTCAAAATCTGAAGTACCTTATGGCACTAGAAGTCAGTGTTCCTATGACAAGTATGGACCTTGAAACTTTGAATAGTTTTCCCGAAAATGTCTGACTGGCTGAAAAGATATGAATAAAATTGAGGAGTGTGTATGATTTCATTATAGCTATTGAATATTTTTCAATCTGAATTGCATGAGCATAATTGAGATTAACTAAGTATCTGGTATATCAATGGTGATCTGCAGAAAGGCAGATTTAGTCTGTTTGGAACTCTCACCATGCGTGAGGAGGTCTTCGGACCTATGTTCTCTGCCTCGTACTAGAACTTGGAGAAATCAAATGGCTGGTTTGTAAATGAATATTTCAACTGAGCAATTTCAATCTGAAAATGTGTTTCTGAACTGCTTCTGAAAATGTTGTCTTGTTTACACCTCACTCCCTGCTCATTTGTGAGCAAGCCCTCGTGTCATATTGGTTGCATTGCATGTTTCTGATTATCTCTGCTCACTTGTTCATATGGGTCATGAGATGCATAACTTTCTGTTAAAATGTCATTTGATGCACCTTATGAGGGGGAGTAATTGGATGAATGACCTACAATTGTGACTCAAACTCATTTTTTTGGAGGTACATCTCATGCTAATTGCTCAAGCAGAATTGCTTAAAATTCTCTACCCATTAATCCTTTATAATGTTAAAAATTTTGCAATGGATTTCTAAAAATTCTTTCACTGTCTGCACTGAAGGTGTCGACCCCAAGGGTCGACCCTCCCACATGATAATTCTATCTGCAAGATCTCAGTGTGTCACTGGTAGTAAACTAAGAGAGTCGACCGCCAGGGTCGACCCTTTAAGTCATGGGTCTACTTTTGGTTTTAAACTTGATTGCTCATCTTGTGTGTTTTCACTATCTCATGTCTGATCTGAAATCTAATTCAAGATCTACCTCATTTCAGGTTGAGTCTTTCTTGATCAATCTTGTGCAATCTTTCATAACACCCAGGTTAGACACATTTGTAAAAAGCATCTCAGCCATATACTTAAGATTTTATTAGAGTTCATGCATTAGGTGCATTTAGAATATTCAAGTGAAAACTAAACTCTTGCATTTTGCACCCATGATACATTATGCACTACATATTGCATGTTTTCCCATTGTGTGCTTGCATGTTAATATATGTTATTCAACCCCCATCCTTGGAATTTTTATGACGTTATACTTCTTGGTAAATAATTGTGCATCTGAGTCTCTACTAGTGTGCTCCATGTCAAACACTCAGGGGGAGTGAATTTTTAATAAGTGCACCTATATAGGGCGAGTTGCACTATCATGTTTCAAGTTAAGTTTTCTGTATACATGCTAAATCAAGTTCACACATCATCATGCACTTAAATGTGAAAATGAGTGTTAAACATAAGGATATAGGAATTTCTTTTCAACACTCTAGAGAAATTGAATAGGCTACATGTATTTTGAAGAGACAGTTGAGGAAAAAGCTACCTGCCTCAATTGAAATGAAATGATAAAATTGAAGGCAGAGCAATGCTCAGTCTCACTAAGTAAATTGGATGCATGTCACCTGTGACGTGATGTGATTCATTTCTGAAAAAGTGTTGTACTGAAGTACCTCTGCTCAAAATGAGGTGAAATGGTCAATCTTTTGAGTAATCGGGGAGTCTGGCATGTGCTCCATGTGTCTCCTCATGTAAAAAGGGATAATTTGAACCTGATCACTATTAGAAAAATTCAGATTGACATTGTGAAAATGGTGAAAATTTTTAAGATGAAAAATTATGGTGTAACAATTTAATGAGGCAGAGCGTAGTCTCCAATACGCTGTTCTCCTAAAATGAAGTGCAGTCTGTGTAGTCTCTCATTGTGTTGAACTGAAAATCTACTTATCCATATGGCTAATGTTCATTTTCATGTTACTCACTTACACAAGTGATAATTTCATTTAATATGTATTCAAAAAATTTAAATGATGCATGGGCTGCTGCATGTTTTCTTCTATATAACTGCACAGCCTCCTAGGTGTTACATATGAGCATCCTGGTTGCATTGACTCACATGCACCTTTCTTACACCTATTCCTTCGTTTAATAACCAAGAGGGAGATTTGTTACATTTACATGTACATATCTGGTTTAGGCATCAAATTACAGAACTGTCACATTTGCACAAGATCATTACCTTTATATTTAGCATGTGCTTATTGTCACTCATTTGTATGCCTGCATGGTTCATACTGCACCACATTCATAAACTGGTCACATTTCAACTAGGCACATCTAGTTTCATACATTTCCAAAGAAAACCAAAATCTATAAACCAGATAAAATCATGCATTTCATTATTGACTCATCTATCTACATAGTTGCCTAACTTCATTAGCATCATTCTGAATTATGCTCATTCATATCACTCATACTGTGCTCATTTTGATGCGTCATCTTTCACATCTGAAAATTTTTACTGTCTGTTGCTAAGTTTTCTATCTGCACTTGCTAATCTGCCTGAACCTTAAACTTGATCACTTCTGAATACATCTGCTCTGCATGCTTATTTGGCTTCCAATGTATTAACTTGAAAATTGGAAAGAATGTTTTGATTGCGTTCATGTCATACATCTTCTGAGTCTGCATTTCAAGATGTACTACTGCACTAAGCTCCTAAGTCTGCCTCACATGCATGGCATGTTTTATGTTAAATATTTACTCCCACTTTCTAATGATGCCAAAGGGGGAGTAATATGTGCTACATTGTGTGTTGCTTGGGGAGAAGCTGAAGGTTGAAGAATTGCATCACTGAGGATTGATGAATTGCATCATGAAGAATTGCAACAAAGAAACAAAGTTTTGTTATCATCAAAAAGGGGGAGATTATTGAAGAATGTTTTGATTATGACAAAACTTTGTACTTTGTGTATGTTATGAGTGGTTGCATTTGTGTGGCTCATGCCTTGGGTTTTGAGTTGTAATTTTGCATTATAAATATGTAAATGAATATTTTTCTTATGCTGAATTTTGTTCCCAAAGTGTGCTTAATCATGCCGGTCTACCGTCTCAAAAGCACTTGTGAAGTCAAGGCAAAGCATGCCTACAAGATGTGCAAAACAGGAGGAAAGTCTGTCAAGATTCGACAGATTTTAGTTGGTCAACTGAAGCTATAGTTAAACTCATTTCAACACATCTGAAGGTTGATAATATGCTAGAACACACTCTGGAGCATCTCAGCTAAGCAAGGCAATGAAATTCAGCAGCAATAGCACCATCAACTCAGCTATAGCAACAAATTTCAGTCGAGCAACCACTCCCAAGCATCTGGTTGATGTAATGATGCCATGTTAACAAGCCACCTCATCATCAACCCTTCTAGCATCTCTGTTCAAGCAATGAAACCTTATCTGAAAGAAGCATCTGTGAGCCAGCTGCATCAAGCAATGCTGGCAGCCACTTAGTCAAGCCAACAACATGTAGCAACAAAGGGTGCGTTGACTCAATGCACTCAAGGAGTGGACACATCAAAAGTGAAATCAAGAATTCCATCAAAGGTGAGTCAACGCAATGACTCAACAAGTGCAGACAACAATAGTTCAAGAAGAGTAGCTCAAGTCCTTTGAATGAATAGCAGAAATGCCAGCACTAGAAATAGTAGTACCATGCTAGGAGCTAAGTCGGAAAGGGCTGTGACTGGAATCTATTAGATCCAAATGTGCTTATCAAGGCTCTCTCTACCAACATCTCAAATATGTGTCATCCATCAAGCACAACAACAATTTCAGCAAGCTGCAGCAGGATAACCAGCAGCAAGATAACCAGCAGCTTAGATTCTAACAACCAAGGCACTCACCCGGTTGACATTTGAAGAATGTGTCAACACACATATGATGACTGTGTCGAGCTAACTAGGAAGGAGCATCACCAGCAGCAAGATTAGCAGATGATTAGGAGCAGTAAGAAGCTCAAACAAGCTAGCAAAGCTAGCCCGCAAAGAACAAGCAACAACAGTAGCAACTGGAGCAGTAGAAATGGCTTGTAGTGTGCGTCGAGGCAATGAGCAATTGGAGTCGACACAACAAGAAGTTATATGAGAGCTAATCCAAGCAGTATCAGCCAAAGCAACATGTCGTCAACAACGACACTAGCAGAAGCATCTTACTCATGTCGAATCAACTGTAATGTTCTAATAGGCAACAACAAGTCATCACACAAGGATCATGAGAAGCAAAAGCTTGTGGTTTTACAGGTTCAAGGATGGTCTTTAAACCCTCACAAATCTAGATGAACATGGTAATATCTAACCACTTTTTACCCTTGAGAAGAATGAGGTTTTATAAAGGTTTTTGACCCAATCAAGCATGGGTCGACCCACAAGGTATGGGACTATTTGTAGTGGTTTGAAGGCTGGAAGTTGCACTCTGTTTGAGTGGCCTGCGCATTTGTCTTCCACTCTATTTGAGTTGCCTGCATAGAAAATTGCACAGGGGTCGACCCCCTCTGTCCAGACCTCTGTCTGGGCACTCCAGAGCAGAGAATGCTCAGGGGTCGACCCCATGGGTCGACCCTTTCCGAATGGGGTTTTCGAAAGTGTTCAAATCCCTTTGTTTAGCTTTGAAATCTTTACCATTTTTCCCCAAATTGATTCCTACACATATGAGGGTATTCTTAACATGTTCTGGGAGGGTTAGATGGGTCTTTTGGCCACTCCTTGTTATATATATGCATCCTTTCCAAATTTTAGAAGTAGAACCCTATGTGCTAATATTTTCTATCTTGTAGGAGAAGAAAGGGAAGAAGGAGAGAAGGAGAACAAGAGAAGGGGTTCTCATCTACTTCAAGGCGTTTCTGGAGCTTGTGGAAGAAGAGAAAGAGGAGCGGAATGAAGAGAGGAATGAGATGATGCTATAATCGTGATCATCCGTATATGACACCAAAAGGCATTGAGATATCCATCACAAGAGGAAGAATATGGTTAAAGAAGAAGAAAGAAGCTGTAGAGAAGAAGAAGAACTCCAGAGTTGAGGAAGCTAGCGAAGCTACAAGGAAAAAAGCTTAAGGCAAGAAGAAGCTGCGAAGATTGCTGGAGCTTTGAAGAAGGAGGAGCTGCGTAGAAGGAGGACCTGCTTGAGCAACGAACTGAATCATCAAAAAGGGGGAATCTCACTTTGCTTAAATCTCTATTTCTAGATCTGAAGATGTTATGTTATTTGATGTCGCTCTGATAGACATACTCTTTGAAATAGAAGATGAAAAAGTGTGTAGTCGGAGTGTGTTGTGCACACATCCGGGTGTGTCTGCGATCGATGCGGTTTAGCAACATTGGTGCTTACTTTGGGGTTCATCCCCGCTTGTGCTATTGCTTGACAGCGTGCAGGCATTTGCCTGTGTGTGTGGCTGGGGAGCTTTTTCTCGTTTGTGTGTGCAGGCGTCGCCATGTGTGCGTGTTAGAGCTTGGCTCCGTGTGTGTGTGGAGATTCATCCCCATGCTGTTTAACAGCAGTGAAGCCTCACTTAGTTGAGTGAGGGGAAGACGTAGGGAGCCCGGTGTGGTCCCGAACAATCTTAAAAATCATTGTGTCACTGTGAATGCTTGTGTGATTGCTCCATATCTTCTACCCCCATTCACAGGATGATTTGCTAATCGTTGTGCTCACATCTCAACATACACCTAGAACGGTTTCATGTTAATATGAACATATGTCTTCTCATCTTAAGTGTTCATATAGTTTCCGCTGTGTGGAGTCTGTAAATTAAATTGGACTTAATTTTTTAGAGGCATCTATTCACCCCCCCTCAAGATCCGTCGTCCTGCACTATGGGACCCAACAATTGGTATCAGAGCGAGGCTCTATTGTCCCTAGATCAAACGATTTACAGAGAGATTCCAGTGCTTTTATAATCATGAATTTTTCTGTTGGACAAATCTCGATGAATTACTTACCTATCTTCAATTGTTCTGATTTTCCTTCATGGTTAGGGAAACTGTGTAGGCTCATTAACTCAGTTAATCTTAACCTCTGTAAGTTGATTTATCATGGTCCTAATCGATTGCCTTTAGATGAGACCATATGGTCTGAATAGGATAAACTGAAAAACCACAATAATGTTACAGTCTGAAGTTTATAGCAAGCTGTTGTCGATACTCACATGTTTCCAGTTGTCTCTTCTAGTAGAACGGCAAAGGAGCTCATGGATCAATTGATCAAAGCCTAAGAGTAAAAGATGGACGGCCTGTGTCTTATGTCCGATAAACTGGATACAACAAGTAAGGAAAGCTCTGAGGTAAATTCTGACAGCGATGAAATTTCATTTGAGGAACTGTTAAATGCATATGAAGGACTGTCGAATAAATACAAGAGAATTAAGGTTGAAAACAGAAAGCTCAAAAGGAAATCTGAAAACACTTTCCATGAAATTGTTTCTTGTGAAAAATGTTCTGAGTTGGAAAATTTGAGTGAACCTCTCTTGTCTGATGTTGAAACACATAAAGAAACGATTAAATCTTTAAGAAATGAAAATATGGAACTTCTGATCAAAATCTCTGAATTACAGGAAAATGAAAAAGAGCTGCAAGAAAAAATAAGATCTATGTCAGATGATCAGAAACTAATAGATGAACTCAATCTGCATGATGAGCTTGCAAAAGAAAATGAAAAGTTGAAACAATTGAACACAGCCATGTCTGAAAGACTGTTAACTCTTGAAAAAGGAAAAACTGTGGATGTTGATGAATCTAAAAAATTACATGTGCTGGAATATGAGATTGAGAATTATAAAACTGTCAATAGACTGTTGAATGAAAGTGTTGTTTAATGTGAACAAGAGATTACTAGTTATGAGTTGTATGTTGCATCACTTGAGAATGAAATTAGTGAATTAAATAACTCATTGTCTAAATTTGTCAAAGGCAAGGACAATCTCGTTAAAATCTTAGGGACCCTGGTGAATTTCTAACGGGAGGGACTAGGGTATGATCCTAGTAAAAAGAAAGCTTTTGGTTTGAAAATGTAAACATCATTTGTGCATGCATCATGTTCCTCCAACATCTCAAATGCCTCCTCTGTTGAGAAACCGAAGTCTTAAGTTCAGGCTCAACCTAGGACCAAGAAATCCGATCCTTCACCAAATTGTCAAAATGGTTCTAAGAGTCAGAATAAGAAATTTGATGCCTACAAAAGTCACATGAAGCATGCTCATATCCGTAGAACTTCAAAGCTCAATTGTTTTTACTATGGTCAACCTGGACATGTGATGAATAACTGTTTTGTTATGAAAAATGATGAATTAAAATCATGCAAAAAAATAATTGCCCCAAGCAAACAAAAATAGTTTTTAAACAAAAAATATTGTTTTTGTTATCACTGTGGAAAATCTGGTCACATAGTGACAAATTGCTGGATGTTGAAAGGGAAAAATGATTTTCATGCTCAAAATTGCAAACTTCATGTCTATACATAGAAATTCACTACTTCAGCACATACAAAGAAAATTGGTCAGCACACATGCTGTCACTATTGTGGTGAATTTGGTCACTTCATGGATAATTGTTGTTGGATGGAAATTGATGATGTGAATGCTTCAAGAAAACTGAATGCTCATGTTAACCATCCGAGACCCAAGAAGATTTTGGTACCCAAAACCTTTAAATGATAACTTTGCTACAGGAATGCCTTGAGGCCAATGATGATATTGAGAAAAATAAAGGCCTCTCAAGGCAAAGGTAAGAGAATAAAGTTTGTGTTTCAAAATCTGAAGTAGCTTATGGCACTTGAAGTCAGTGTTCCTATGACAGGTATTGACCTTGAAACATCGAATAGTTTTATTGAAAATGTCTGACTAGCTGAAAAGATATGAATAGAATTGAGGAGTGTGTATGATGTCATTATGGATATTGAATATTTTTTAATCCGAATTGCATGAGCACAACTGAGATTAACTAAGTATATGGTATATCGAAGGTGATCTGCAGAAGGGCAGATTTAGTCTGTCTGGAACTCTCACCATGCGTGAGGAGGTCTTCTGATATATGTTCTCCTCCTCATACCAGAACTTGGAGAAATCAAATGGTTGGTTTGTGAATGAATATTTCAATAGACCAGTATCAATCTGAAAATGTCTTTCTGAACTGCCTCTAAAAATGTTGTCTTGTTTAGACCTCACTCCTTACTCATTTGTGAGCAAGCCCTGGTGTCATATGGGTTGCATTACATGTTTTTGATTATCCCTGCTCACCTGTTCATATGGGTGATGAGATGCATAACTTTCTATTAGAATGTCATTTGATGCACCTTGTGAGGGGGAATAGTTGGCTGAATGACCTACAATTGTGACTAAAACTTAATTGGGAGGTGCATATCATGCTAATTACTCAAAATTCTCTACACATTGATCCTTGAAAATGTTAAAAATTTTGCAATGGATTTCTAAAAATTATGTCACTATCTGCACTGAAGGTGTCGACCTCAAGGGTCGACCCTCCCACATGATAATTTTGTCTACATGATCTCAGTGTGTCATAGGTACGTGAACTGAGAGAGTCGGCCCCCAGGGTCGACCCTCTAAGTCATGGGTCGGCTTTTGGTTTTAAACTTGATTGCTCATCCTGTGTGTTTTCACTATCTCATGTCTGATCTGAAATCTAATTCACGATCTACCTCATTTCAGGTTGAGTCTTTCTTGATCAATCTTGTGCAATCTTTCATAACACCCAAGTCATACACATTTGTAAAAAGCATCTCAGTCATATACTTAAGATTGCATTAGAGTTCATGTATTAGGTGCATTTAGAACATTCAAGTGAAAACTGAACTCTTGCATTCTGCACCCATGATACATTCTACACTACATATTGTATGTTTTCCCATTGCGTGCTTGCATGTTAATATATGTTATTCAACCCCCATCCTTGGAATTTCTATGACCTTATACTTCTTGGTAAATAATATTGCATCTGAATCTCAACTAGTGTGCTTCATGTCAAACACTCAGGGGGAGTAAATTTTTAATAAGTGCACCTATATAGGGGGAGCTGCACTGTCATGTTTTAATTTAAGTTTTCGCTATACATGCTAAATCAAGTTCGCACACCATCATGCACTTAAATCTGAAAATGAGTGTTAAACATAAGGATATAAGAATTTCTTTTCAACACTCTAGAGAAATTGAACATGCTACATGTATTTTCAAGAGGTGGTTGAGGAAAAAGCTACCTGCCTCAATTGAAATGAAATGATAAAATTGAATGCAGAGCAATGCCCAGTCTCACTAAGAAAATTAGATGTATGTCACCTGAGACGTGATGTGGTTCATTTCTAAAAAGTGTTGTACTGAAGTACCTCTGCTCAAAATGAGGTGAAATGGTCTATATACTGAGTAACCGGGGAGTCTGGCATGTGCTCCATGTGTTTCCTCGCGTAAAAAGGGATAATTTGAACCTGGTCCTTCTTAGAAAAATTTAGATTGACTCTATGAAAATGGTGAAACATTTTAAGATGAAAAATTATAGTGTGAAAGCGTAGTCTCCAATACGTTGTTCTCCTAAAATGAAGTGCAGTCTGTGTAGTCTCTCATCGTGTTGAACTGAAAATCTACTTATCCATATGGCTAAAATTCATTTTCATGTTACTCACTTACACAATTAGTAATTTGATTTAATATGTGTTTAGAAAATTTGAATGATGCATGGGCTACTGCATGTTTTCTTCTATATAACTGCACAGCCTCCTTGGTGTTACACATGAGCATCCTGGTTGCACTGACTCACATGCACCTTTCTTACACTCATTCCCTCCTTTAATAAGAAAGGAAGAGATTTACTGCATTTACATGTACATATCTGGTTTAGGCATCAAATTGCATAACTGTCACATTTGCACATGATCATTGCCTTTGTATTCAGCATGTTCATATTATCACTCATCTGTATGCCTGCATGGTTCATACTGCACCACATTCATAAACTGGTCACATTTCAACTAGGCACATCTAGTTTCATACATTTCCAAAGAAAATAAAAATCAGAGAAAATCATGCATTTCATTATTGACTCATCTATCTGCATAGTTGCCTAACTTCATTGACATCATTCTGAATTATGCTAATTCATATCACTCATATTGTGCTCGTTTTGATGTGTCATCTTTCGCATCTGAAAGTTTTTACTGTCTGCTGCTAAGTTTTCTATCTGCACTTCCTCATCTGCCTAAACCTTAAACTTGATCACTTCTGAATACATCTGCTCTGTATGCTTATTTGGCTTCCAATGTATTACACTTGAAAATTGGAAAGAATGTTTTGATTGCGTTCATGTCATACATCTGCTGAGTTTGCATTTCAAGATGTACTGTTGCACTAAGCTCTTAAGTCTGCCTCACATGCATGGCCTGTTGTATGTTAAATAGTTACTCCCACTTTTTGATGATGCCAAAGAGGGAGAAATAAGTGTTGGATTATGTGTTGCTTTGGGAGAAGTTGAAGGTTGAAGAATTGCATCACTGAAGATTGAAGAATTGCATCATGAAGAATTGCAACAAAGTAACAAAGTTATGTAAAGACAGAGGATACAGTGAATTTACCTGGAAAGCTCATAAATGGGGTCATTTCAAGTGCCCTGGTTTATTACCCATTTATTCCTTTCCAAGACACACCTGCAACAGCTGGGTTATCTTGATCCCGCAGGAACCCAAGCAACCTTGGGTCCTGAAATGATAGTGGCACCATTGAAGGGTGCTCTCCACCGTTTTTGAGCATTAAGATCATCAAGATCCATCAGCTTACATTTGGACATTAAATGTCCAAACTGATCACAATAATGGCAAGTAACAAATTTCAAGCTCTTTTTATGCACATTATTGTGATCATTGAATCTATGAACATTGAAGTTTATATTATTATGCACATTAAAGTTCTGTTTTCTGAAACCAGCCAACTGGCACTGATTTGCTCTATGGCCAGGTTTTCCACATTCAAAACATGAAGAATTCATTCTGTTAAAATTCTCATAAAATGCATGTCTTTTTACAGGGATTTTAGCAGGTTTGGAGTTAAGTGTTCTTCCCTTAGAATGCCAACACTTTACAGCAATGTGGGCCAATTTGCCACAATGAAAGCAATGAAGTTTTCTTTTAGGAGTTGCATGATATTTAGCATGGAGTTGTTCACCATGCATTCCTATAGCAACTAGATCATCTAATTTCATTTGTCTACACTCATGCATGAGATGACCTATCTCATGACAGTAAAAGCAGTGAATTCTTTTCTTTTGAACAAAAGAAGGTTTCTTAGCATGAAAATTCCTAGCATGCATTCTATCAACATTCAGATCATCCTTTTTCAGCACAGGACAATTGTCCATGAAGTGACCATGCTTGCCACAGTAATGACATAAAATATTATTGGATTTCTTTGAAGCATGGCTTTTATCAAATTAGTTCTTAGCATGTAGATTGTTCTTTTTATTTTTCAGTGGTTTTTGATTTTCAGTTGCAGTAGAATGTTTTGGGGATTGTCTTGAGGTTCCAGCTACTTCAGAGCTTCGAATAAAAGTGGTGTAGAACTGGTTCCTCTTGGCTTGCTTAATTTCAAAAATGTTGCTAGTCCCCTTTCTTTGACCAGTTACATTATCTTCCAGAGGCATTTTTATTTTGCCTTTATCCTTCACAGATTTAGACATGGAATTTCTTAGATCTTGAATTTTAGAATTTATAGAAATAATGTCAACATCATAACAAGCAATGTCAGGTTCACATCTGATAACCGGTTGATGTAAAACATCATTCAGACTTTTGAGTGTATTCATTTCCTATTTCAATCTTTGTTCAGAGTCATTTTCAACACACTTTCCCTTTTCAATGGTTAACCATTTTTCTCCCATAACAGTATTTAAGACCATGAGCTTTTTGTTTTGATCCTTCAAAATTTTCATTTCTTCCATCATTCTTTCATTTTCTTTTATTAGTTCTTCATTCTGAACTCGCTCATTTAGTAAGATTTGATCACCATTAATTGAGCTCACTTTTTCTTCCAGTTTAGAGATCTTATCTATGAGTTTCTGATTTTTATTTTCCAATAAAGAAATTCGTTCCTTACTCTTATTAACATTGGCTAAGTAGATATCATGAGATTTTCTCAGTTTTTGACAGTTTTCACAAGGAACATTAGAATTAATCTGATCACATTTCTTTTTCAACCTTTTATTTTCAGATTTTAATTTCCTACATCGATCAATAAGTTCTTCATTTATATTCCATAAATCATCAAACGAAATCTCTTCGGATCCAGAGCTTACCTTGCATGATGTTTCCTCCTGTTGATCAGAGTTGTGATCACCCCGATTGGTCGTCAAGCATTGATCCTCTTGCTTCCCATTTATAGCAGTTATTCTATCCAAGATTTTCTTTCCAGAAGCGCACTTGAGAACAAAAGGAAATCTTTCAGTATTAACTACAGCTTTCAAAATATTAAGAACTGTGACATTATCACGATTCTTTACTCTATCCTCTCTTACCACTTGGTCTCATCATGAGATGATTGGTATGGGCCTTTTGAAACTAAATTCCATAGATTAGGGTCAATTGAATTCATATAGACACATAGGACGCCTAACCACTTACTGAAGTTAGAACCATCAAATGCAAAAGGATGAGCCATTAAGACATATAGCAAACAGATTCAACGCACAAAGCAATCGATAAGAAATGCACCAAAAGCAAGATAGCACCGAAGATGACAGGATCCTCTGCAGATCGTTGGATCTGGAAAGTCAGAGACCGCTCTGATACCAATTGTTAGTCTGTAAGGACTAGGTGCGAATGCACAAACCTAATTCAGAGGGGGGGTGAATGAATCCCTCTTCAAAACTTTTTCCAATTAAAACAATACAGGACAATGATGTGGAATTAAATCGAGTTAAACTCTACAGAATATGAGAGTCAATGGTGCGCTAAATCAAACAGTTGGACTGCTATAGTGCAGACTCCTCAGCAAATCTACACTATTGACCGAACCCAATCAAGCGATCAAATGCAACTAAAACACTCAGATGGCTTGAGCAAATTGGACACTCTCCAGTAACAATGATTAACTATTCAAAGTGAATCTCTCAAGACCAATATCAAATGAACGATATGCAACCAAAATCCTCGCTAGACAGAAGATTCAGATCAAGCCTAAGCATACATCTAGCGGATTAGAGAAGATAATCAAACCACGATGGACAAGGAATTTTTAGATGGTTCAGTCTGTTGCCCGCAGACCTACGTCCATCACCCACTCAAACCAGAGTGAGACTTCCCGCTGATACACAGCTTAAACCGCTGGGCATCACAGCTTGCCTACAACCGCTGAGCAACACAGCTTGCTTCCGCTGAGCAATCACATCTTGCTGACCAGAGGAACTAATCCTTTGCAACCGCTGAGCAACACAGCTTGCTCTGCTGACTCACAGCTTGAAGAAACAAGGGTTTAAAAGAAAAAAAAAGAAGTGGAAAACACATCAACTGAAAGCTGGAAGAAATCATAAAATAAATTTGGCTCTCGTAGGAGCTGACTGGCTTTGATCTGATCCAAAGTCCAGTAGAAACGGATCTTCAACTATGGCTTCACTCTTCTTCCTCGAGCTCTCTCTCTCTCTCTCTCTCTCTCTCTTTCTTCCTCTTCTTCTGCTTCTTTTTCTCTCACACTTTGCTCTTCCTCTCTCCAGCTCTACTCTTCTTCTGATCTCTTCTTCTTTCTCTTTCTCACTGCTCTCGTGCTACTCTTTCAGACTGCACGCCCCTTCTACTCTTTTGGGTGCTCTCTCTCTTACTTCTTCCTGTCTTTGTTCGTTATTCTTCTTCTTTGCATGTGCCTATATATATGGAGGCTTCTGAGAGATGGGCGCGTGGAAACCACGTTTTCCACCCAATGAATTTGAAAAGCAGCGCTCCTTTAGAGTCCACGTGTCAGACTGTGAGAGATTGATGTCCACATGCTACGATCAGATGAGAGCAAGGAGCCACGTGTCAGAATCTCAAGGAAATGTATGCCTTGGATCACGTGCCAGCTTCCAGCCAATCTTAGGATCACATGCCCAATCAATGGTTCCATGCTTTAATGAATTAATTAAATCCCTATAAATAATAAAGCATTTAGTCAATACTATATGGTCAAAGTCAATTCAAAATGCTCAGACTATTGTATGCTTATGTAGACATGCACTGACCAATATTGTACCGATCGAGTCCTCATGCTAGTGAAGATATTGCACCGACCTTAAAACATGTACATACCTTATCACATGCTCAGACCCTAGGTAGCTCAGAGTTGGTATGTGCTCAGACCACAACATTTAGACAAAAACTAGCACCAACTCTAATATGTCTAAGATAAAAACCTGCACCGTCTGTGAATAGGCTTTAGCCATGCACCGAGGCAAAAACATGCACCGAGGCAAAACTAGCAACGACCTTGACCTACCTTTTCATAAAAGATGCACCAAGGAAAAACATGCACCGACTATGGTATGTGCCTTAGACAAAAGATGCTCAGACCTTTATATGCATAGGAACAATGGTATGCACCAAGGTAAAACTTGCACTGAGGCAAAACATGCACCGACTATGGTATGTGCCTTAGACAGAAGATGCTCAAGCCTTTATATGCATAGGAGCAGTGGTATGCACCGAGGCAAAACTTGCACCGAAGCAGCAAATGCACTGATCTCCTATATGCTTTAGAAAAACATGCACCGAGGTAGAAGATGCACTGACCTCCTATATGCTTAAGAAAAACATGCACCGAGGTAGAAAATGTACTGACCTCCTATATGCTTTAGAAAAACATGCACCGAGGCAGAAGATGCACTGACCTCCTAAGCCACATGTGACGCAAAGATAAGACGCATACACTGAGACACAAATGCACATGAGACGTAATGTAAGACGCACACATGTACTGACTCTAGGCCACATGAGACGCAAGATAAGATGGACACATGCACTAACCTAGGCCACATGAGACGCAATATAAGATGGACCCACTTGACCTAGGCCACATGAGATGCAAAATAAGACGCACATATGCATAAAACGCAGAACATGCACTCAGACATAGATGTTCATGAGACGTAATAAGAGACACATTTAAACATGAGATGCAAGCAAGAGACGCAAATGAAAATGTGTGTGTGCCTACAACCTGTATGATCGTGCATGCACTTTGATGAAGTTCTATGCAACATAGAAAAACATCTATCATGAGAAATCACATATCATGCAAATTTTTATGATGACAACATTAATGCACAAACATCAATGCACAGCAAACGATCCTTATTAATGTGTAGTGCAAAGACTAGATGCATAAATAAAAGCATGTTCAATCTTTCATTCAATCTTTCATGTAAGCACATGGTGACTTATAGTGTTTGCTATCATCAAAATCATAGGGGCACAACATGTTCGTTATAATGACAGGTAAGACTTTTGATCAAGCAGCTAACGCGTGTCCCAACTACCTGTGAACACCAAGTCACGAGCAACTAAAGCACCAGGATAAAAGTGCACGTGATCCAAGAATGAAAGTAGCTTGGAGCATCTGACACGTGGAATGTGAACCCTCTCCATCTGACACGTGGTCCTCCAATTATTGGCGAGAACATTCCCTCTACATTACCAGGCGATTCTTTTTGGAGATCGATGGGATCCTACCACGTGGAACCATCTGACAGAGGGAGCATCATCGTCTCCATTAAATCACCTCCGGCACCCCTGATATCTGTATAAAAGCACCTACAGAGAAGAATAAGATAACAAAGAGGTGAAGGCAAAAGAAGAAAACTAGAGTGAGCAACAGAGAGCTAGCAGAAGATAAAGAAAGATAAAAAGAAAGAGAGGGAGATAGAATTGAAGGAAGCAAGAAAAAGAGATCAGAAAGAAAAAGTAGACTAAGAAGAATTAGAGAAAGTTTTGAGAGCAAAGATCGTAAGACAGTGTAGCAGCAAGATCGAAGGAGGAAGAAGATCTGTAGCTTCTGGATCAAATCCAAGCTACATTGCTCCAAGAGCGAGCTACATTTTTCGAGCTTTATTTTTAGCTTTCCGTTGCTGAATTTTATCATACTTGTTTTCCATTTTACATACCTTTCATAAGCTGTGAATCAACGGTGGCATAAGCTATAAGGCCCAGCAGTTTGAAGCTATGAATCAACGGTGGCTAAGCTGCATTGCCCAGCGGAGCAAGCTGTAAGTCAACGGTTGTAGGCAAGCTGTAAGTCCCAGCAGTTTAAGCTGTGTATCAGCAAAATCCACACTCTGGTTGGAGTGTGGGGTGGTTGTAGGTCTGGAGGACCGAACCACCTAAAAATGTTATGTGCACTATGGTTTGATTGGTCATTCGTTTACACTAGATGAATGTCTAGGTTCGCTTTCAATCATGTCTGCCTGAGTGACTCTCGAATGCATTGCATACCTAGATTGCTTTTGTAAACTGCACAGTTGTTGCCGAGTAATCCACTGCATAGACCTACAATCTGTTCGTTAGTGTGCCTCAACATAGCTCACAGTCAGCCACCAAGTACTTGACCTTGTGTCTCACATTTAGTTAAAGTCAATTAGTTTTAGTTCCGCATAGTTTACTGATTGCTTCTTAAATTTCAAATTGGGGCAGAATTTCTAAAGGGGATTCATTCACCCCCCCCTCTGAATCCGTGTGTGCACCATTGCACATAGTCCTCACGGACTAACAATTGGTATCAGAGTAGGTCTCTGAATTTCAGATCAAACGATCTGCAGATGATCCTGTCATTTTGTGTTCGGTATCTGCTATGTTGATTTGGTGCTTTGCTGTGGAAAAGCATTAGTTAGGTGCATTTCGATTTGTGCTCAGTCTATTGCTTGAATCACTCGTTAACTGATTTCCATGGATCATCCACAAGTTTTCAATGGGTCTAATTTTGATTAGTGGTTTAGTAGTCTGCACGGCTATGTTAAACTAATTGATCTTGATCTGTGGAAGTTAATTTCACAAGGTCCTCACAGATTACCAAAGAAGATGTCCAAATGGACTGACAGTCATAAGTCGAAGTATGTTGAAAATCAAAAAGTTTTGGATTTAATTAAAGCAGCTATTGACAAAGCCTTCCATTCTTGTTTTCATGATTGCAGGTCAGCCAAGGACATCTTGAACAAATTGAAGACTACTTGTTATGGAAGTGAAGACCAATGTATGATGGCTAAAGGCAGTAATGAAAGTAGCAGCCAAAATGAAGTAGAGGACGATGATCAGGTAAACCCCTTTAAAAAATTCACTCTAGATGATTGGCAAGATGCATATGGTGAGCTATTAGAGTCACATGATATCTTAAGAAAACAATATAAAAAATTGAAAAAGGCAACTGGGTTGAATAGTTCAAATTCCTCTTGTGAAAAATGTCTGGATTTGAAACAATCTCATGATAATTGTCTGTCTGATATTCAAATGCTTAAGAATCAAATTGGATTGTTAAAAACTGAAAATAAAGAACTTGCAAATGAGATTTCTGAACTAGAAGAAAAGCTTAGCTCAACTAGTGAGAATCATTTCTCTACTAATGAACCTATTCAGAATGAAAAATTACTGGAAGATCTTGATCATACTAACCTAGAGTTAAATAAACTAAAGTCTGAAAATGAAATTCTCAATAGGAAGATTGAAGATAATGAAGAGAAATTGAAAAGATCTCAGGAAAAAAACAACTTAATGTCTGAAAAACTGGAGGCTATTAAAGTTGTTAATGTTGAACTACAAAAGAATCTGGATGAGGCAAAAATTAATTTGAAAAAGGAGGTTAACTTAAATGATCAGGTTCTAATAAATGAACGCGACCTAAATGAGAAGTTAATGGAGGAAATGGAGAAATTGAAGGAGCTTAAAAGTATCATGTCTGAAAGACTGCTTGCCTTAGAAAAGGGGAAAACTATTTGTAATGTAGAATCTAAAAAACTGAGTAATCTGGAACAAGAAATTGAGAAATATAAAACTGCTAACAAAGTGCTAAGTGAATGTGTTAATTACAATGAACAAGAGATTGTTAGTTATGAGATTCAGATTACTTCTCTAGAAAATGAATTTGTGATCTAAAAGACTCTCTGTCAAAAACTCTCAAGGATAAAGTGAAGTCAACAGATCTCTTGAATGATGAAGCAACTAAACAAAAAGAAGGAGAAGGCTGTGATTCTAGGATTAAAAGGGTCATAAGAAATCAACTATATACAACCTTTGTGCGTGGTTCAGAAGGAGCTAGCACTTCCAATATTTCCCGAAAAAAAAATGGCACCCCAGAAAATTCAAACAGCAATCAAAAACCCGACAACCAAGAATTCATCTGTTTTTGAATTCACTGCTAAGAGGAATCCTAAGCAAGCTATTGTTAAGACAAATCATGAACAAACTAAAAAGGCAGAAAGAATGGAAGTTTGCAAAAAAAGCTGATTCACCCTCATGTTGAGAATGTGCATGCTGAAAATAAAATGAACACACACATGCATACACATAAAAAGGAGAATCAGAACTTTTGAAAAATGTATGCTAAAAACTCATCTGATAGAAACCATGCTACAAGGAAATCTAAAAGTTCTTGTCACTACTGTGGTAAGCATGGTCAGTTCATGGATGATTGTTCTGTGCTAGAAAAAGATGATATGAATGTTAATAGAATGCATGCTAGGGAACTTCATGTCAAGAAATTACTTGCCACTAAGAAAAGGAGTAGAACATGCTTTAATTGTGGTAAGGTAAGACATGTTGCTGCACAATGCTAGTTTGCAAATGATAAGAAAAACTCACAGTCATATCATGCTAAATTCCCAGCAAACCATCATGATTTTAATAAGAACAAATCTATCTCAATAAACCAGCATATCACTTGTTTCAATTGTAACATGCCTGGTCACAAGGCTATTCAATGCTGGCTAGGTTCTCATAGAAAAAATTATTCTTCTTGCTCTCACTGTAGAAAGCATGGCCATACAATCAAGGACTGTTGATATGCTCAAGGAAAAAGATCTAACTCGACACCTATGAATTTCCCTGCAAATCAAAACATTTTTGATAAAAATAAATTTGTTATTAAGGAAGAATTTCATGCATGTTTTAACTTTGGAAAGCCAGGCCACAGAGCTGCTAATTGTTGGCTGGCTGGTTTCAGTAAATAGAATGCTTATTCTATTAATAGAAATTTCCATGAAAATGTACATAGATTCCATGATTACACTAATGTGCATAGGAAGAATTCTAAAACTGCTGCATCATGCCATTATTATGGACAGTGAGGACATTCTATGTCTAACTATTTTCTGATGAGGTTTGATGACTCTCAAGCACAAAAACTATTTAGAGCACCTAATAAAGGTGTGTCTGTTATTTCAGGACCCAAGAAATCTTGGGTGCCTGTTTGTGCCAAATGATTTGGTGTTTTGCAGGTGTGCCTTGGGATGTAGAATAAAGAGGGGTAAATAAAACAAGGCACCCAAGTCCGTATAACCCCACTCTTGTACTCGACAGGTAACATTCGCTCTCTTCACATTTGTTCAGTTGAAAACCTTAGGAATCTGTTTTAAACTACATATCATGTTAAATCTGATTAGTCAAATTCTTCATGCATGTGCTTTGACATTTGCATTGAACTACATGAGTCTATCTGTTCATCTATTGAGCTATGTGTGCACATATTCATTAAAGACATGCTGAGTTCTTTTCTCAATTGCATGCATTAATGTTTGACATTTGATTATGCACATAGAGAAGGTTAGAAACTCATGAGCATAGTCCGCATATTTGTGCATATATGTGAATTGCATATGTTAAATGTCTGCATACACATATGTTTGATATACAGTCATTGAAAATCTGATGCACAAAGGACAGTTTTGGCACTGCATTATCATGTTTGACCATTATGGTATATCAAATGGTAAACTACTAATGGGCAGATGAAACCTATCTAGAGCTTCTTACTATGTGTGCGGTGGTCGTGTAGACCATGTCCTCTGTCTGGTACCATGGGTCATATTGCATATAAAACATAGTTCATGATTTCCCTTGCATAAAAGTCCATGCACAGGTGGCATATAGAATTTTGTTTCATAATGCATATAGTCAGGGGGAGTATGTCTAGTCATTGCATGTCAATCAATTCCAAAAAGAAGTGAATCACTACATATAGACAAGGGGAGCTTTTTAATTCATTAGTCTGTTACTGTCTAAATTCTTACTATCAACTCACTTTCAACACATCTGGCTATATCTGGGTGTTAGTGATTCCTATCATCAAATGATTTCTATTGATCCTTCATCTGAATTCTTACTTGTCTTAAATCTGAAAATTTTTATCTGCTACTCCTCAATCTGCTGAAGGAGAGCATCATTTGAATTCAGTCAATTCTGAACTGCATTACTCAAGCGCATACTTTTTGCTGCATCTTTGGAAATTCACTGTTCTTTAACAGATCTTCCTGAAAAACTGCATGATTAACTCTATAACAAGCATTAGTTATGAAATCATCATTTCTATGCATGCTTGTTTACATTTCTGATGTTTGCTGCTGCTCAGATAATGACTGAACTGAGACTTGAAGAAAACTTCAGCCTGTGAACTGCTTCATAAATTTGAAATCAGTTTTAATGAGGAACCTTCCATTATACAGGTTTAAGAATATTTGTTGATATACATTGGTTTAAGTCTAATGTACTCTTAAGTTTGAACTTAATGGACTTAAAAATATCCGATTCAATCCTTTTAATAAACCTTAATTGGTTGTCTCATATAAGTTCATGTAAGACTTCCTGAAATCTGAAAAGTTGAAATCTTGATTGAAATACATAGGGTAAGTATTGTTCTTAAACATTTAATCTGTCTGAAACTATTTTTAAGAAAATTATGGACAGAGCAATGACTCTGGTTATTGATAAACATATCCAAAGGATTGTGTCATGAAGTACCATAGTTAACTCTGTTTATAAAAATCTTTAAAAATAATGTGAAAAGATGGTAGAGCAGTGGCATGGTTGTATTGAATAACTGGGGATTCCGGCCTCTAACCAAGGTGTCTCCTCATGTTAAAGATGCTTCTAATGCTACCTCTATTCTCTAAGTAGAGAAACAATACGGTAATCACACTGAGTAACTAGGTCATTTCACCTAAGGCGTGTTGTGCCTCATGTAAAATGGTGTTGATTAAACCAAAATTGCTCATTGAAAAATAAATTGATGCTCTATAAGAAAAATCTAAAAAATATATGCATCGGAAAATTCTGCAAGAACAATGAAATTCAGATATAAACATGAATGTTTAATCTCAATACTACCTTGTGTTACTCTTAAAGGAGTCATGGAAATTAAACTGATTAAGATGGAAGATGGTTGAACTAGAATTTTATATGAGCAAGTGGTTGATTTTTATTAAGGAATTGTCTCAGATATGAGTATTACATCTTATTACAAGAACTCTGATTAAATCATTCTAAAACCATACTTTTCAATCAAAGCCAATTCATAAGCCTTTACAATGGAAGACTCTAAAATCTAGATATTGATTTATGAAGTTGGCATTGTTCTGAAAAATTCTTCATCTCAGATTCTTTGAATATTCACTGATACATCTGTTCAAATCACTACTCTCTGTCCATACCAACTCTTGATCATTGTTCTGAATAATTATTTCTGAAAAATATGTGTTTTGACTGATCTCTACACAGTAGCTTTGTCAAAGTGAAGAACAGATTCTTGTCTAGAATGCATTCATTATTTCTCCAATGGGGAAGAATTATCTGTCATTTCATCTGTTTAGTCCAAGGGGGAGAATGTGCTTTGATCTTTTAAGCATAAGGTTCTACATGACATGCATTCATCTTTCAAAGGGGGAGAATGAGTTCTATTTCTGCTATCTTCATTGGTTTCATTCCATCTGTGCATTCTGACCATTCTTTTTGATGAAGTCAAAGGGGGAGAATGAGTTGAGTCTTATGCAGGTCATAGGCTGAGCTGAGAATGTTTTGGTTGTCACTTGGCTAGCATGAATTGATGGATTGTCTGATTTTCGTGACTCATATGACTCATAGTGTTGTCATCATCAAAAAGGGGGAGATTATTAGATATTATGTTTTGATGATGACAAACACTATGATATGTATGATTTCATATGTGTTTTTATGATTCCATATGTGCTTATTGCATACAGCATGGGTTTTTGTTACATACAGTGTTTGTTATGTGCATACAATGCTCATATTGCTGTATAGATGAATTACATGGAATGAATTGCTGCACATGTGCATGTTTGTGGATGTCTCTGTACAAGTCTTGCATAAAGTCTAGTATAACCGTTCATATGTGTCAATGCATCACAGGTCAACCATAAGTCAAAGTAAAGTCAATATTGTGTACATAAAGTTAACATGTCTGCATAAATTCTGTGCACATGACCGTTTACTGAATAACCTATGTGCATGGCATTTTGTCAAACAGGTGGTGTGCATGATCTTCATATTGCACTATGCTTATATAGAGTCAACGCCAATTGCATCATGCATAACTAGGGTCGGTGCTAGTTGTGATTTCACATAGCTAAGGTCGATGTTAGTTGATGTTGTTTAAGTGCATGAGTCAGTGCATCAAATGTAGAGTCGATGCTAGCATCACACATATTGCATTCAGGGTCGGTGCTAGTTGCACCTTATGCATACATAGTCGGTGCTAGTCACTATTGACTGGATAGTCAGGTTGGTGCACTTGTAAGCATTTTGCATATAAGGTCAGTGCACGTTCCAGTTTTTACTGGAACTGAGTCAGTGCATATCTATCTTAGCCTTACTAAGATCGGTGCACGTTTGCATTGAGCACATAGTCGGTGCAGGTTTTGCATATAGTCGGTGCATGATTGCATTTTGCATATAGTCGGTGCACAATTGCATTCTGCATATAGTCGGTGCACGATTGCATTGAGCATATAGTCGGTGCATGATTGCATTTTGTATATAGTCGGTGCACGATTGCATTGAGCACATAGTTGGTGCACGATTGCATTGAGCACATAGTCGGTGCACGATTGCATTTTGCATATAGTCGGTGCATGATTGCATTGAGCATATAGTCAGTGCAGGTTTGCATTTTACATGTAGTCGGTGCAGGTTTTGTTGTGAGCAGATAGAGTCGGTGCAGGTTTCACTGTGACCACATAAGGTCTGTGCACATTTTTCCCTTACGCATATTGGAGGTCGGTGCATGTCTTGATATATGCATGTAAGGATCGGTGCAATGTCTGCTTCATACACTTAAGGTATGTGCATGTTTTCATATATGCATAATAAGGTCAGTGCACACTTGTATCCTACCCAACCAAAGTTAGTGCATTGTTAGCATTACAAGTGTAGATGGTCAGTGCACTTTCTGCTCTATATCACAACACGTACTGCCTCACGCACACTTAAGGTCGGTGCATGTGTATTTCAGGTCTGCGCTATTTGCATGATATAGTATGTGCTAGTTCTTCTTGCATATGTGCCTGTACACATAGACGTATGAGCTCTCTAAGTCCTATAACATGTGACCGATACTTTGTTCGTTATAATGATAGGTAAGACTTTTGATCAAGCGCCTGATGCGTGTCCCAACTACATGTGAACACCAAGTCACGAGCAACTAAAGCACCAAGATAAAAGTGCATGTGATCCAAGAAGGAAAGCAGCTTGGAGCATCTGACACGTGGAAAGTGAACCCTCTTCATCTGACATGTGGTCCTCCAATTATTGGCGGGAACATTCCCTCCACATTACCAGGCGATTCTTTTTGGAGATCGCTGGGATCCTACCACGTGGAACCATCTGACGGAGGGAGCATCATCGTCTCCATTAAATTACCTCCAACGCCCCTGATATCTGTATAAAGCACCTACAGAGAAGAATACAATAACAATGAGGTGAAGGCAAAAAAAGAAAAGTAGTGTGAGCAGCAGAGAGCTAGCAGAAAATAGAGAAAGAGAAAAAGAAAGAGAGGGTGATAGAATTGAAGGGAGTGAGTAAAAGAGACCGAAAAGAAAAAGCAGACTGAGAATAATTAGAGAAAGTTTTGAGAGCAGAGATCGTAAGAGAGTGCAGCAGCAAGATCAAAGGAGGAAGAAGATCTGTAGTTTCTAGATCAAATCCATGCTACATTGCTCCAAGAGCGAGCTACATTTTTTGAGCTTTATTTTTAGATTTCTGTTGCTGAATTTTATCATACGTGTTTTCCATTTTACATACCTTTTCATAAGCTATGAATCAGCGGTGGCATAAGCTGTAAGGCCCAGCGGTTTGAAGCTGTGAATCAGCGGTGGCTAAGCTGTGTTGCCCAGCGGAGCAAGCTGTAAGTCAGCGGTTGTAGGCAAGCTGTAAGGCCCAGTAGTTTAAGTTGTGTATCAGCAGAATCCACACTCTGGTTGGAGTGTGGGGTGGATGTAGGTCTGGAGGACCGAACCACCTAAAAATCTTATGTGCACTATGGTTTGATTGGTCATTCGTTTACACTAGATGAATGTCTAGGTTCGCTTTCAATCGTGTCTGCCTGAGTGACTCTCGAATGCATTGCATACCTAGATTGCTTTTGTAAACTGCATAGTTATTGCCGAGTAATCCACTGCATAGACCTATAATCTGTTCGTTAGTGTGCCTCAACATAGCTCAGAGTAAGCCACCAAATACTTGACCTTGTGTCTCACATTTAGTTAAAGTCAATCAGTTTTAATTCCGCATAGTTTACTGATTGTAGCTTAAATTTCAAATTGGGGCAGAATTTCTAAAGGGGATTCATTCACCCCCCCTCTGAATCCGTGTGTGCACCATTGCACCAAGTCCTCAAACACAAACAATTGGTATCAGAGCAGGTCAATGAATTTCAGATCAAACGATCTGCAGAGGGTCCTGTCATTTTGTGTTCGGTGTCTGCTATGTTGATTTGGTGCTTTGTTGTGGAAAAGCATTAGTTAGGTGCATTTCGATTTGTGCTCAGTCTATTGCTTGAATCACTCGTTAACTAATTTCCATGGCTCATCCACCGATTTTCAAAAGGTCTAATTTTGATTCATGGTTTAGTAGTCTGCATGGCTATGTTAAACTGATTGATCCTGATCTGTGGAAGTTAATTTCACAAGGTCCTCACAGATTACCAAAGAAGAAGTCCAAATTGATTGACAGTCATAAATCGAAGTATGTTGAAAATCAGAAAGTTTTGGATTTAATGAAAGTAGCTATTGACAAAGCCTTCCATTCTTATTTTCATGATTGCGGGTCAGCCAAGGACATCCTGAACAAATTGAAGACTGCTTGCTGTGGAAGTGAAGACCAATGTATGATGGCTAAAGGCAATAATCAAAGTAGCAGCCAAAATGAAGAAGAGGACGATGATCAGGTAAACCTCTTTGAAAAATTCACTCTAGATGATTGGCAGGATGCATATGGTGAGCTATTAGAGTCACATGATATGTTAAGAAATCAATATAAAAAATTGAAAAGGACAACTCGGTTGAATAGTTCAAATTCCACTTGTGAAAAATGTATGGATTTGAAACAATCTCATGATAATTGTCTGTCTCATATTCAAATGCTTAAAAAATAAATTGGATTGTTAAAAACTGAAAATCAAGAACTTGCAAATGAGATTTCTGAACTAGAAGAAAAGCTTAGCTCAACTAGTGAAAATCATTTCTCTACTAGTAATCCTGTTCAGAATGAAATATTACTGGAAGATCTTGATCATACTAACCAGGAGTTGAATAAACTAAAGTCTGAAAATGAAATTCTCAACAGGAATATTGAAGATAATGAAGAGAAATTGAAAAGATCTCAGGAAGAAAACAACATAATGTCTGAAAAACTGGAGGTTATTAAAGTTGTTAATGTTGAACTACAAAAGAATCTGGATGAGGGAAAAATTAATTTTAAAAAGGGGGTTAACTTAAATGATCAGGTTCTAATAAATGAACTCGTCCAAAATGAGAAGCTAATGGAGGAAATGGAGAAATTGAAGGAGCTTAACAGTATCATGTCTGAAAGACTGTTTGCCTTAGAAAAGAGGAAGACTATTTGTAATGCAAAATCTATAAAACTGAGCAATCTGGAACATGAAATTGAGAAATATAAAATTACTAACAAAGTGCTAAGTGAATGTGTTAGTTGCAGTGAACAAGAGATTGTCAGTTATGAGATCCAGATTGCTTCTCTAGAAAATGAAATTTGTGATCTAAAAGACTCTCTGTCAAAAACTCTCAAGGATAAAGAGAAGTCAACATATCTCTTGAATGATGAAGCAACTGAACATAGAGAGGGGGTAGTCTGTGATTCTAGGATTAAAAGGGTCATAACGAATCAACTATATACAACCTCTGTGCGTGGTTCCGAAGGAGCTAGCACTTCCAATATTTCCCTGAAAAAATTCGCACCCCAGAAAATTCAAACAGAAAACAAAAACCTGACAACCAAGAATTCATCTATTTTTGATTTCACTGCTAAGAAGAATCCTAAGCAAGCGACTATTAAGACAAATTAGGAATAAACTAAAAAGGGTAGAAAGAATGGAAGTTTGTAGAAAAAGCTGATTCACCCTCATGTTGAGAATGTGCATGCTAAAAATAAAATGAACACATACATGCATGCACATAAAAAGGAGAATCATAACTTTTGAAAAATGTATGCTAAAAACTCATCTGATAGAAACCATGCTACAAGGAAATCTAAAAGTTCTTGTCACTACTGTAGTAAGCATGGTCACTTCATGGATGATTGTTCTGTGCTAGAAAAAAATGATATGAATGTTAATAGAATGCATGCTAGGGAACTTCATGTCAAGAAATTACTTGCCACTAAGAAAAGGAACAGAACATGCTTTAATTGTGGTAAGGTAAGACATGTTGCTGCACAATGCTAGTTTGCACATGATAAGAAAAACTCACAGTCATATCATGCTAAATTCCCATCAAACCATCATGATTTTAATAAGAACAAATCTATCTCAATAAACCAGCATATCACTTGTTTCAATTGTAACATGCCTGGTCACAAGGCTATTCAATGCTGGCTAGGTTCTCATAGAAAAAATTATTCTTCTTGCTCTCACTGTAGAAAGCATGGCCATACAATCAAGGACTGTTGATATGCTCAAGGAAAAAGATCTAACTCGACACCTATGAATTTCCCTGCAAATCAAAACATTTTTGATAAAAATAAATTTGTTATTAAGGAAGAATTTCATGCATGTTTTAACTATGGAAAGCCAGGCCACAGAGCTGCTAATTGTTGGCTGGCTGGTTTCAGTAAATAGAATGCTTATTCTATTAATAGAAATTTCCATGAAAATGTACATAGATTCCATGATTACACTAATGTGCATAGGAAGAATTCTAAAACTGCTGCATCATGCCATTATTGTGGACAGTGAGGACATTCTATGTCTAACTATTTTCTGATGAGGTTTGATGACTCTCAAGCACAAAAACTATTTAGAGCACCTAATAAAGGTGTGTCTGTTTTTTCAGGACCCAAGAAATCTTGGGTGCCTGTTTGTGCCAAATGATTTGGTGTTTTGCAAGTGTGCCTTAGGATGAAGAATAAAGAGGGGTAAATAAAACAAGGCACCCAAGTAAGTATAACCCCACTCTTGTACTCGACTGGTAACATTTGCTCTCTTCACATTTGTTCAGTTGAAAACCTTAGTAATCTGTTTTAAACTGCATATCATGTTAAATCTGATTAGTCAAATTCTTCATGCATGTGCTTTGACATTTGCATTGAACGACATGAGTCTATCGGTTCATATATTGAGCTTTGTGTGCACATATTCATTAAAGACATGTTGAGTTCATTTCTCAATTGCATGCATTAATGTTTGACATTTGATTATGCACATAGAGAAGGTTAGAAACTCATGAGCATAGTCCGCATATTTGTGTATATATGTGAATTGCATATGTTAACAGTCTGCATACACATATGTTTGATATATAGTCATTGAAAATCTGATGCACAAAGGATAGTTTTGGCACTACATTGTCATGTTTAACCATTATGGTATATCAAATGGTAAACTACTAAAGGGCAGATGAAACCTATCTAGAGGTTCTTACTATGTGTGAGGTAGTCGTGTTGACCAAGTCCTTTGCCTGGTACCATGGGTCATATTGCATATAAAACATAGTTCATGATTTCCCTTACATAAAAGTCCATGCACGGGTGGCATATAGAATTTTGTTTCATAATGCATATAGTCAGGGGAAGTCTGTCTAGTCATTGCCTGTCAATCAATTCCAAAAAGAAGTGAATCACTGCATATAGACAGGGGGAGCTTTTTAATTCATTAGTATGTTACTACCTAAATTCTTACTGTCAACTCACTTTCAACACATCTGGCTGTATCTGGGTGTCAGTGATTCCTATCATCAAATGATTTCTATTGATCCATCATCTGAATTCTTACATGTCTTAAATCTGAAAATTTTTCTCTGGTACTCCTCAATATGCTGAAGGATAGCTTCATTTGAATTCAGTCTATTCTGAACTGCATTACTCAAGCGCATACTTCTTGCTGCATCTTTGGAAATTCACTATTCTTTAACATATCTTCCTGAAAAACTACCTGATTAACTCTGTAACAAGCATGAGTTGTGAAATCATCATTTTCTATGCATGCTTGTTTACATTTCTGATGTTTGCTGCTGCTCAGATAATGACTGAACTGAGATTTGTAGAAAACTTCAACCTGTGAACTGCTTAAACAGATTTGACATCCATCTGCTGTAGGGTTATTCCTAGACTGCATGCAGTAGCCAAAAGAATTCTAATGACTTCTAGCCTAGCTACAGGGGCAAAGGACTCTTCAAAGTCAATACCAAACTCTTGGTTGTACCCCTGAGCAACCAGCCTAGCCTTATTTCTAACAATTTTACCTTGCTCATCAGTTTTATTACGAAAGACCCATTTAGTGCCTATTATGTTGCCATGAGAGGGTTTAGGAACTAGGTGCCAGACCTGGTTCCTATCGAATTGATTAAGTTCTTCATGCATGGCATTAATCCAATGCTCATCTTGAAGGGCACTATCTATGTTTTTAGGTTCTACCTGAGATACTAAAGTAAATGAGTTCAATTCATTTTCAATTCTTAAGTGTGCTCTAGTTCTCTGTGGCTCATTTAGGCTACCAATTATATTCTCAAGGGGATAGTCATGTCGATGAAGACGGCTTTTCTCTCTCTAGATTCTAGAGTGAGAGACTCTAGTTCGCATTCTCCCGCGTTCTTGGAGTTCCTCCCTCCCAGCCGGCTATGGCCGGTGCGGCGGGGTTTCCTTCTGGTTCCTTCATGCTGGGGGCTCCATCGGAGCTAGCAGGGGGCAGAGATCGTCCAAGGGGCGGATCGTCCTCTTCTGGCGAAATCTTCCGGCGATCCTTTGCTCAAGTTATCATGGAGAAACCAAGGTCTGCATCAATTTCTATACCGATTAAGGAGCCTGCTTTCACCGAGCAAGGAGAGCCAGCTGTATATTTCTCCAAGGCAGATCTTCAAGCTTCTTTACAGGTTCTTTCCTTTGCAATCGTGGCAAAGTGCTCATACGGTAGGCCTTCTTTTGCTGAAATAAAATCCTGCCTGGTGCAACGATTGGCAATATCAAATGGTTTTATTATAAGCAAGTTAAATCCCAGACATCTCCTTATTAGATTTGACATAGAAAAGGATTTCCTGAAACTTCTCTTACAGAAAAACATGTACATAAATGGTTTCCTATTTCGATTTTTTCGGTGGACTCCTGATTTTAATTTTGAAGTGGATCCGCCGACCGTTCTAGTTTGGATTGGATTTCCTGCGCTCCCGGCTAATCTATACCATGAAGATTGCCTGTGTTCCATTGCTGGAAATTTTGGACCAGTTTTGCGAATTCTAGAGAAGTCATTAGCCTTGACAGACACCTCAGAGGCCCTTGTATGCATAGAAATGGATATTCTAGCCCCGCGTCAGGAGAGATTGTGGATTGATCTGGATGGAAAAGGATATTGGCAGACTGTCAATTTTAATCGAGCACCAGCTCTTTGTTCTTTTTGCCATAAACTTGGTCATACTGCTGAATTTTGCAAGAAGAAGCTTGGGAAGGCTAGTCGTCAGTCGACTATCACTAAGAACCTTACTCAGACCTTTAAGCCTTGGCCTTCTGGTCCCCATGTTTTAGAATCAAATGGTTCTAAAAAGGCACTAGTAGCAGATCCACAACATGTTCGACAAGTGGTCTCAGAGGAGAATAGATTTGCAGCATTACAAAATGTTGATGAGGTACTCATAATTCCTTCATCTGACTTTCCCCAAGCAAGCAAGGAAGATGCCCAGGAACAAACTAGCAGGAAAAATCAAATTTCCAATCAGTTGAAAGTCAATACAGAACTAAATACTGAGGTTGACAAGCAAGTTATATCTGATGGAAAAGTTCAGCAGGTACAAGAGGAAATTCTGTTATGTCAGAAGGATAATTCAAATCCTGAATGCAGCAAGCTTCAATCGGTTGAAGCCAAGAAGAATATAGACTCTTCAAGCAATTTCAGTTTCCTTGCTACTGAATCCTCTTCAATTCTATCAAGAAGATATTCTGAATGGCAAGGGGATCTTGAACGGCCAGACATCCAGAAGCTATTAGAGATTGGAAATTCTATTGTTGAAAGGGCTGAAAGTGATAATTCCTTAATGCAATTTGTTGAAGTAGGAAGGGAGGCCCTTGCTGGAAGAGCTCCTTCAAAAAAGGGGATTATCACACGATCTAGAGCCAGATCAGTTGAAGCTCAACCATAGGAATTCCAATGTTAAACACAACCCTTATTTGGAATATCAGAGGAGTAGGGAACCAAGGTTCTCAGAGATGTTTAAAGAAGCTGATTCAAATTCATAAAGTGGACCTAGTTGCTATTAGTGAGCCAATGCTGGATGCAGAGAAAGCTATGAAGCTTGGAAGGTTTATAAAATTGGCATAATTTGCTGTCAATTCCTTAACTGATTCTAAAATCTGGGTTTTTTGGCACGACAGCTTTAGGATGGATGTTCTTGGCTCATCTGCCCAGCATATTACTTTGGGTTTAAAGGAGGATAATAGACTTAATAGTCTCTTTTCCTTTGTGTATGCTTCCTGTGATTCCCATATTATACTTGATTTGTTCAATGAGTTAGTTACTTTTGCTGGTACAGTGACTGTCCCTTGGATAATAGGAGAGGACTTTAATTGTGTTTTGAAGCCTTCAGAAAAAAAGGGTGGAATTTTTCCCTCAATGGCCAATATGGCTGAATTTAATGCCTTTTTTGCTCAGCAGGGCTCATGGATGCAGGCTATGTTGGGAATCAATGACTTGGAATAATAACCGAACTGGAGCTGCAAACATCAAAGCTAGACTGGACAGGGTCTTTATTAACACTGAATGTCAAAATGCTTTTCCCCAGCTTGTTGTGAAGCACTTAGCAAGAGGTCCTTCTGATCACACCCCGATGTTATTATCATCTTATAATTCTTCTCATGGTCCTTCCAGGTTCATTTTCCAAAAGATGTGGTGTACTCATAAATCCTTTAATCAAGTTGTAGCTGATGCTTGGAAGCAGTGTACTGTTCAACATCCAAATGCAATGATTAGATTATCTACCAAATTAAAGGCTGTGAAAATGTCTCTTAGCCAATGGAATAAGGAAATCTTTGGAGATGTGATAAAGAATGTTAGATTAGCAGAACAGGAAGTGGAAAAGAAACAAACTGAATTTGATATTTCTCCTTCAACTGAAAACAGATGTAAATTGAATGCTGCTATGGCAAATTTCCATCAGGCTTTGTATAGGGAGAAAATTTTCTGACATCAAAAATCCCGCACAGATTGGATTGAAAGTGGGGACAGAAATACATCATATTATCACTCTCTTGCTCAACAAAATCGAAGAAGAGGATTTATCTGTAGGTTAAAGCTGGATTAATCTGACAATTGGTGTGAAGACCAAGCTATTCTTTGCAGGTAGGCAAACCAATATTTCCATAAGCTTTTCTCATCTGAAGACCATACAATGGACTGTTCCATACTAGATTGCATTCCTCAACTAATCACTAATGATCAGAACAGTCTCCTTTGCTCTGTTCCTGAAGGCAATGAGATTAAAGAAGCAGTATGGTCTATAAAAGGATCCAGCACCCCTGGTCCGGATGGTTTTCCTGGAGAGTTTTATAAGCATGTTTGGGACATTATAGGCCAAGATGTCATCTGTGCAGTGCAAAGCTTCTTCATGGGGTTTCCAATTCCTAGAGGAATGGCATCTTCAATTATTGCTTTAATCCCAAAAATTCAAGTGCCTAAGTCCTTTAATGATTTTCGGCCAATAAGTCTTTGTAATTTCTCCTACAAAATTATCTCCTCAATCATTTCGAAGAGGCTTGCACCAATTCTGCCAAACATTATTTCCAAGGAACAAGGAGCTTTTGTCCAAGGTCATAATATTCTGGACAATGTTGCTATAGCAAGACAACTTATGGGAGATATTGATAGGAAAGTAAGGGGTCATAATGCCATTGTCAAGCTGGATATGGCCAAGGCCTATGACAGAATTGAGTGGGACTTTTTACTGGCAGCCCTAAGGAAATTTGGTTTCAATACTAGATTCACTTCTTACATTGGAATGATTCTAACTAACTATTGGTTTTCAGTCAATTTCAATGGCAATATGGCAGGTTTCTTTAAATCTAGCAGAGGTATTAGACAAGGTGACCCTCTTGCCCCATATCTTTTTATTCTAGCCTCGGAAGAACTAAGCAAGGGGTTGACTGTTCTATTCCAATCAGGAGCTTTGAAGGGTTACAATGGGCCTAAAAATATTACCCAAATATCTCATCTGTTGTATGCGGATGACACACTTATTGTCTTGAATGCTAGTAAACACAACATAGCAACTCTGCTGCATTTTATTTCAAGATATGAGAATAGCTCAGGGCAGAAAATAAATGTTGGCAAGAGTAGCATAATTGTTTCAGACAAAGTCCCCCTATCAATAAAGCAATCTATACAACTGCAGACTGGTTTCAGAATTGCTTCTACTAGTTTTAATTACCTTGGTATTCCAGTGAAGAAAGGAAGATACACATGCCAGGATTTTAAGTACATTGTGGATAGAGTTCAGCAGAAGTTAGAGGGATGGCAATCCAAACTACTCTCACAGGCTGGGAGGGCAATTCTCATCAACTCTGTTCTCCGAAGCATTCCAATATACCTGGCATCTATTTGCTTCTGTCCTAAGTCAATTATCAATGCTATTGACAGACTCTGTGCCAACTTTTATTGGCAGGGTTTTGAAACTCTGAGGCGTCGCCATAGGATCTCCTGGAAAAAAATCCAAATGCCTAAACTGGAAGGGGGCCTTGGTATTAGAGATCTTAATCTCACCCAGTTGTCACGGGCTACTAAATGTCTGTGGAGAATTATTCAGGGGTCTTCTCTTTGGTCTCAGTATGCCAAACAAAGGTTTGTTAAAACAAATCTTTTCGACTGCACAAGACCTTTTCCAGCTGGGATGTCTCATGGTATGTTTCAGCAAGCTAAGAAGTTAATCATAAATAATTCTAGATAGATAATTGGGGATGGTAAGGGAACAGACTTTTGGAAGGATAATTGGACTGGCAGAGGGCCGTTAATAATCAATATACCTTCAGGCAATTTCAATAATATACAGAGGCAGCCAAAGCTGACAGTTAGAGAGGTTTTTCTTGATCCAAACCATCCAGTTTGGTCCATACTCAGTAATTCCTCATTGCTACCCAAAGTTCAGTTGAGTAATAGGCCAGATCATTGCATCTGGACTGGTACAGTAGGTGGTGACTTTAGTGTACAGTTTGCTAATAATCTGCTGAGACAAAGAGGTATACTAAGGTAGCCTTGGGCCAAGTTATGGCACTCTAGCATTTCTCCAAGGGCAGCTAATTTCTATTAGAAGTTGCTTCATAGAGCAGTTCCAGTTGATGGCAGAATTTCTGAGTGTGGAATTTCCTTAGTCTCAAAGTGCAGTTGTTGCCTACTCCCTTCTCAGGAGGATTTAGATCACCTGTTTGTTAAAGGAGATCTAGCTTCTGCTTTATGGAAATGGGTCTCCCCCTTGATTAGTACTAAAATTAATCTGAGTGAGCACATTACAATTCGTGGCTGGAATATTTTGACAGGCTCCAAGCTGCATTCAGCATTCAGCTATTCTGGTATGCATGCTGTAATTCTAATTGTATGGGAGATTTGGAAGGCAAGATGTTCTGCCAGGTTTGAAAATGTGACCATCAACATTCCAAGTATCAAGAGGAAAGTTGTGGCAGGCCTCTCTCAAGCCCTTGATAACCAATCCTTTCCAGTTAGTAGCTCGGCAGATCAAATAAAAATCCTGAATCAGTTCCAACTGTTCCCGAAGATTATTTCAAGGAGGATGCCAATGATTGTTTCATGCAGTCTAGCTCCTCTTCATTTTACTCTTCATGTAGATGGAGCTTCAAAAGGGAACCCCGGAAATTGTGGAGGTGGTGGCTGTGTTAGAGATTCAGCAGGAAATATGATCATCAGCTTTGCCTTTTATTATGGCTTTGGGAGTAGTTTTCTTGCAGAAGTAAGGGCTCTCTATGATGGGCTGTCAATAGTTAATAAGGGAGGACTGAAAGTATCTGCAATTTTTTCAGATTGTGCCTTTCTAGTGGAATCCATCCATAAGAAGAAAGTTCCTAGCTGGACTGTCTATCCTTGGTGGAGTGAAATATTGGAACTTATATCCTCAAGTGGCTGTCCGGTGAGACATGTTTATAGGGAAGGCAACTAGCTGGCTGATGCATTGGCCTCCTATGCTAGCTCTTGTCAGTCTAACTCCATTTTTACCCTTGTAAGTGATCTGCCCAAAATGGTGAGGGGAGTTTATAGGATGGACAAAGGAGGCTTGCCTTCCTTTCGTTTTTGTAAATAGAATTTTTGGTATTTTTTCCCAGCTTTGGCAACTTGTACAGACAGGGGAATGCCCCAAAGATCATGTATCACGCGCACACTAACTGCGTCAACGCCACTCGGGTGCAGCGTCGACGCGTTTGCCTCCAGAAGCCCAAGACAGAAATCTATCTTCAGGTTATCTTCACACAGCGTCGACGCCACCAGCTACCAACGTCGACGCAGCGGTTGCCTGAAGCTTTAAACCGAAAGAAGCCTCAGAAGCTATCTTCACACAGCGTTGACGCATCCAGATGCTGGCATCGACGTACCCAGTCCCAGACAAGTGATCGGGCAGAAGAATTGGATAAAGGAGGCTTGCATTCCTTTCATTTTTGTAAATAGAATTTTTGGTATCTTTTTCCAGCTTTGGCAACTTGTACAGACAGGGGAATGCCCCAAAGATCATGTACCTCCTTTATTCAGAAAATCTAATAAAATCTTTGGCCACAGTTTCATCCTGGGGGAGTGAGAACATGTTCTCCTACTGGGGGGATATGCACTCGACTAGTTGATGATTCTGAGGACCGGTGTTGATTGAAAAAAAAAAGGGGATAGTCTCTAAGAAATTTAATGTTATTGACCTGATTACCTGATTTCTCATTTACCTCCCCCTGAGTTCTAGATTCTTTAGGTTCTTCAGCAGACTCTGCATTTTGATCTTCTTTGTTCTTCAGAATTACTCCAACAATCTTGTCCCTGCATAAATCAGTTTCAGTTCTAATTGAAGACTCATCAAAGACAACATGAGGAGACTCTTCTATAGCTTTAGAATTGAGATTAAAAATTATGTAGGCTCTAGACTGATCAGAATAACCTAGAAATACTCCAGGTTCACTTTTGGGTTCAAACTTATCAAGGTCTCTCTTGGAATTTACATGAACAAAATATTTACAACCGAAAACCTTGAAATGAGCTAGAGAGGGTTTCTTACCTTTCAGAATTTCATAAGGAGTCAATTAAGTTGCCGGTCTTACCAGGGCTCTATTAATGATGTAGCATCAAGTGTTAATGGCATCTGCCCAAAGCTTTCTCGGTAGTGTTGACACCCATTTTTTACCTTTGAGTAGGGTCATTCTCTTACCTTCATTTTTGATGCCTCAAGTTGTCCCTTACTCATTGAGCCATTTTTAGGCATGTCTTTGGGCTGATTTTATGGATATTTCCTCCCTGGTTAGGTTTGCTCTCTAATTCGGGCTTAATTGGCCTTGATTCCACTTGGTCTTTAGGGTAAATAGGCTTATTTATCCTATTTGTTTATTAATTTCCACCGCCCAGCCTAACGGCGGTCTAGTGATAGACCGTTTGGGATGTTGGGCGGCCTTTTTGCAGACCATTTATATCACTCAGAGTCCTACACTGATTTATCCCTGGATTAATTGGCTATTTTCTGAATTTTCACCGATAACCCAATATACGGTCTTTCATTGGGCCGTTTATTCAAGTTGAACGGTTCATCATTAGACCGTTTAGTGGTCAGAGTCCTAAATGGGTTGATTTTTTAGATAATTATCTATTTATCTTGTTTTTTGATTTATCACCGACACCAGGTACACGGTCTGGCAATGGGCCGTTTGAATAGTTGGGCGGTCTATAGATGGACCGTTTTCTCCTAAGAGTCCTACGCCGGATCAGTCGGTCTGTTCTTTGGGATAAATGGCTTTATTTATCTATTTATTAATTTCCATCGACACCTTATAGGAGGTCTAGCATTGGACCGTTTATAATGGTAGGCGGCCCATCGTTCGACCGCATATATGGCTGAAATCCTAGATTCGGTTAGCTTTTCTCTCTCCACCCGTCATTAAACCTCTTGATTGTTCAACCTTTTTTCCCGTGGATTCTTAACTAAATTAGGTCTCATTTGATCCTGGAGAAAATTGGTGATATTATCTCTGATTTATCATAAAGAATCTCGCGCTAATTATCGCTGGAAACCCCTCAATTTCGAGTGGACTTTCATGGGTCTATAAATAACACCCATAGTCCAAGCTCGCGAGGGAGGGAGATCCAGCATTTGCGTCGAAGTGCTGCCGAGTTCTTGAGCGGATCTCAGCCAAGGAGGAAGGCTTTCCACGTCCATTAAGCCTTTGGTTTCAGGGAGTAGTCTTGCGTTTGAGTTTCCTTTGAGTCTTAGTTAGTCATTTCTATTGTCCATTCATCATTGCATGTTCATTTTCCCCTACTTCTCCCTCATTTTTCACTGTCATCCTCATATTACTCACCTTCCCACTATTTTTCACGCCCCATAGGGGTTAAAAACCCAACCCCCAGGTATCCCCCATTCCATCTTATGTGTTTAGTTTCCCATTCAGTTTCATAGATATTACACTTCATAAAACTAATTTGGGTTGTGTTTTCTGGTTATTGGATGTGTTTTGCAGGTCAACATAAGCTTTAGCACGAGGCCCATCCCCTCTGGCTGGCTGGAAGGGTGGAGGAATAAGTTCCACAGTTTGGGATCTGGAGGTTCTGCGCGGTCTATCTCTGTCCGTCTGAAAGGGTACGCGGTCTTCCACTGACCGTCCAATTCCTGCTAGCGGCCTGTTACAGACCGTTTGAAGCACTAGCCAGGTCTTCTTCCCGTGTCACTCTTCAGCGTTGGTGGCGGTCTGTCGTTCGACTGTCTACATCCCTCAATGGTCTTCCCAGGATCGTTTGCCTCCTGTACCAATGCTGCATTCATTGGGAGAGTGTCTTCATCCTTTCTCCCTTTCCAAGGTACGTAGTGCTTTCCTTGCATTCGATACCTTGGTGGCGATCACGTTCTGTCCATGCTTGTGAGTGATTCGTTGCTTGCATCATTAGTCTTTTCATGCTAATCACTCACACACACATTCACACTCTTTTTCCTTTTTAGCATCCATTCACACATATTTTTTTGAAGTTAGGGAAAGGAAAACTTGTCTACACCCTTTTTTGGCGATCAAGGTGGGACACCTACTGCCCATCGTGCTTCTGATTTGGGTGACCTGCTTGCCTGTCTATTTTGATTAGTTCCTAGTCTGCTTGGGTTTGTCATTTCGTTCATTCCTGGTTTCTACTCCCGGGGTTGTGCACTGTCCTCTGAGGGCCGTTTACATCTTCCAGCGGCCTGTCGAAAGACCGTATTAGCCCGGTCTCAGCCCCATGTGTGATTTTCCTTTTGTTTCTGTCGTTGATATCTCTGTGAGGTTGTTACTCCCTGCGGTCCTATTAGGGCCGTGTCTGGATTCCCACGGTCACACGATAGACCATGTATTGTTTAGGTGTATTTTCATTTTTTATATTTTTGTGGATTTGCCACTTTCTGCGGTTCTCTAAGGGCCATTTCCAAGGGTTTGCGGTCGTTCATCAGACCGTGCAGCTCACTCAGGTACGTGTTGTCTTTACTATTTTGTTTGGTTTAATTCTGTCTTTGTTTGCTTACTGCTCCCTGTTACTGTGCGGTCGTTCCCAGGGCCGTTTACCTTCTCTGACTAGTCTCCCATCAGACCGTAGTTTTTGTGCTACAGTGCACCCGAGATTTATAGTTGTGTGTTATTTCATATCATTCTATACTTGTTTTGGGTGCTATTCATCTCCTCTGGTAGTCACTGATCTTTGCATAATTATTGTCATATCTGCTACTAGTTGATCATTGTTTGCTAGACTTAGGCTAGAATTTGCATGCACTCCGATGCCCATAGGTTCATACATCTCTTATCATACTAGTTGCATTCCTACCTTGGGAGGGGATCCTCTCGTCTCCATATTTCTTGGATCCGACTAGGTGACCTTATCCGGGACCTCTGTAAGTCTCCGTGAGTCGTGGATTCTCACACGGAGGCCGGGCAGGTTGTACCTTACCACCCCGAGTCTAGGTTGCATCCGCGAGAGAGAGTACACTTACAGTCAACCAAGTCCCCATTTCACCCCTACTAGGAATCCTATTGTTGAGAGAACCTCCGTATAATTTAACTCACTAAGGTTCTTAAAGGGGAACATATAAAAATTTTGATGCATCATTTCAACTTGGTTGTCTATTGGTTGCCTCTTCTCTTCTCTTTGGGTGTCCATTTTTGTTGGTCATCTTTGTTTAGGTTCTTACTAGGTGTTGCTTCTTCTTTTTGTGATCGTTGCATGTGGAGTTGCTTCACACCCACAGGATCTTCTCCTACGGGCAATTCCTTATTTATCTCATATCTCAACACCTTGTTTGATTCCCCTCTCACTATGTCTTCCTACGATTTCTCTTACTCCCGCGAGGACTCCCTTCTACAGGGACTCTTGGAGGACCCGTCTAGGGTCACGACCGTGCAGGGGAGAGAGGGGTCCACCCCTCCTCTTCCGAACATTGTTGTTGAGGGTAGTCAACCCTCCCATTCTGATTCTTCTACTCATAATTCGGCCAATCAAATTCTCCACATGATGGCCCATCTAGATCCTACCCAGCTCCATATTCTCCGCCAGGCTATACAGGGGCAGGATGTCCCGTCTTTAGTTCCTCCTTAGGGCGGGCTTACTGCCACCACTTCTTTGTCTCTGGTTAGTGGGCTAGGGGCCTCGTCTGTTACTCCCATCGATCTTACCCATGTCCAGCCCAGGGTCCTCCGCTTCACCAATCCAGAGGTGGGCCAAGCTTCTAGCTCGGCCCAGCACATGCTCGATAAGGGGAAGACCCCGCTTTTCTCATCTTCTTATGCGGATCCTTATGGGACCACCCCTCCAGTGGCGCAGGCTCTTGTAGGCCCTGCCGACTTCTTATGATCCCAAGCATGGGCTGCTCAATTAGCCCATGCGGATATGGGCCCATCCTTGGCCCATTATCCCTCTTACGGGCTACCCCCTCCGTCTACCTATCCTTCAGCTCCTCAAACCGGGTCCACCCTCCCAGTTTTGCCTCCTCCATCCTGGGAATGGGAACTTCTTGATCAGTGGGCTGCCATGCAGCAGCAACTTGACCTCCTTCACAAGCGGGTCGGCCCACAATCCCTTGCTGATATCCCGGTTCCTAATTTTCGTGACATCCGTTTCCCTCCTCAGTCGGAGCTCCCACGTACCGCAAGTACGATTGGAATGGCAACCCCTTTGTAGCAACCCTGGAAAAATAAAGATTTTGAAAAGGGATCAAATTAAAATAAAAGATAAGTAAATAGATGACAAAGAGCCTAAATGAGTAAATCAATAATCAAGAGGAAAATAACGCCTTTTATCAAGGCGCTAATTCAAAAGGAAACGACTCTGTCTAAGGCGTTAATTTAAAAAGGACGCCTACACACTAGGGCGTCAAATTTCAAACGACGGGAAATAAAATTAAGGAAAGGAAAGGAAACGCCCTCACCTTGGGCGCGTTTTTAATAAGAAACGACTAGGACAACGTCGTCAATTAAAACACACGACCTAGCCTAAGGCGTGAATTCAGTTCGAGTTTCGTTCGACCCAGGAGTCTATCCAGAGCAAGTTCTGGATAACTACATCGAAGATGGAAAAGAGTAAGGACTTTATCATGGAAGTATTACTTCCAATATAACTCTAACCCTATTAGGATTCTAAAATTCCTATAAAAACCCTCCTAAATCAACCCTTGATCGCTATTTGGCGATCTGCTGCTGCTGTCATCGACGTGAAGAATAGGTAATGTTCTTCCTCTTTATTTCTGGTTGTGTGTGTTGAAAGAACGTTGATGTTCTTTTCCTTCCTCATCTTCCTATACAGGTTGTCTGTGTTGTGAAGATGGTCATCCTTTTGACCGAAGAACGAGTGCCTCGTCCATATTCTCTCTGCAGGAGGGACGTGAAGACTGTTGTCTTCCTCTCCTTCCTCCTTGCTGAACAGACGGCAAAGCTTCTGTATCGGTGGGGAACCTACTTTCAGCTGCATCAGACCAAGGACTTCTGTCTCTTTCATCTCCTGCAAGTTATCTCTGTTCGAGAACAGAGCAATATTTTCTTCTCCAAACCTTCATTAGTTCACCAGTTAATCTTAATCAAGGTAGGTTTTCTCAAGATCGTAGCCCAAACTAGCTTAAGATCTTAATAATATCATCGGTCGTGCATGCATATAGTTTTATTGTGGTTTCAGATGGTTTCTATGTAATTTCAAAAAGAAAAGCCCTTGGCAAGGGCGCTAATTTAAAGAAGCGACCCACACTAGGGCGCTAATTATTGTTTCGACGCCCTACCCAGAAGTCGTCAATTACATGTAATTAATAAATACCCACGTTTAAAATTTAATATCTATGTAACCATGAATCTAATATATTGCACGAGTATACCTGTGAAATTCTGCTATTTTTCCTGTCATGATCATGTGCCTTTTTTTTCTGAAATTTTATTATCTGAAAATTGGTAAATTCTTGAATTCACGACCTTGTCTAGGTCGTCTATTACAGATCTGACGCCCTGTGCCAGGGCGTGATTTTTGAATTAACGCCCCTGTCTGAGGCGCGTTTCATAAAAAAATTCCAGAAGTTAGAAATTTTGTTAAATTGGAATAAATAATGGACGACCACTGGAGTAGTCGTCAGATGGTATATAAACGCCCGTGGATAAGGCGTTAATTTTATTAAAAATGACTTTACCTAAGTCGCTATTTTCCTGCATTACTGTTTCCACTGATTACTGTCAACCGAGGGTTTTGTATGTATATACATAGATATTATCTGGCACTATATTTCCACTCCGTGAATATAGTCCCACGTTTCATGATGTTTTAACGTTACCCCCTTAATTCTCATTGACATACAAGCTCTCCATTGGACATTCCGTTCCTTTGGACTAGCGAGTTAGTCATAGAGACCTCCGTAAGTCTCCTCGCAGCCTTGGATTCCCTCAAGGCCGACTGAGCTGGTTGTACCATAAAAACCCATTACACTATTTTGCCATGTCACTCTAAAGAAACATGGTATACCGGCCCTCATGTTATGCAAAGTGTGTATCATGAGAATTCTCTTAATGGGATGAGGTTATCATGCCATTTGATGCTGTTCTTGTAAACCCCAATTCTATATCAACATTGTCATGATGTTCTTGTAAACCCCAACTCTATATCAACATTGTTATGATGTTCTTGTAGACTCCAATTCTATATTAAACTTGATGTTCTTATGGACCTCAATTCTATATAAAGAATGTCCATACTTGTTTGTCATGGTACCCAAGTTAGGGAACCAATTCAACCTAGTTTTATCGATAATCGTGATTGTACCGTTATTATCGCCATTCTATGTCAAGTGTCATATTTTGGACTCTATTCTATCCAAGTTTATCCTACATGTCTACAAGCTTTATTCTTGAAATTCCATATTGGCTATACACAAAAGTGGATGTTAAAATACATGATTAATGCCTGCGCATATAGGGCCCGATCTGGTCCTGGGAGGAGCACCCGAAAGTACTTGTGCCCATGGGAGTTGATTGATCACGGTATTGGCATTATACCGAAGTGCATGACTAGCTTGATTGCACATTCCACAAATCTTGTACTTGTACTTGACTTGATATTACATGACTTGCGTGACCCGAAAAAGGGGTAATTGCATACTTGCATGCTTGAACGTGATAGTCAAATTCCAACATGACATGATGAATACACTTGCTTGAATATCTTGATATCTTTTGATATAAGTTCTTGAAAGTTCATGACTAGTTCTCGTACCTATCTTATTGTTATACACTCTCTCTATCTTGTCGTTTTATGCGAGCATGCATAGCTATAGTGCATTCATGAAAGATGTAATTACTTAAACCCATTGCTAGTTCTTGAGATATAATTTCCTACTGAGCGTTCGCTCACTTAGTGTTTTCCCTACTTTTCAGGTAAGTCCGACGATGAGGGAACTCAAACGGATGGGGAAAATCAAGAGTGAAAGAGATAGAGCTTCTTCCGTGTTATCTAGTCTTTTTCATATTTTCTTGAGTCAACCTTGTATTTTTCCTTTATTTTAGTTAGTACTTCAAAGGTTTGTAATAGACATATTCTTATGAAGGAATAAAGGATTGGGTTATCTTTACTTTTGCGCATCTCTGATTTTGGTGTCGAATACACTAATACTCTGATTGACATGATTGATATAAACTCATCACGCGTCTCCGGGTATCTTCCGCTCTCGGGGCGTGACAGTTTTTGTGGTATCAGAGCCTAGGGTATTCAATTCCTAGGAAAACCCAAGTCCAAGGATAGGTTCAAACCTTTAACCAGTGAGATTGGGTAGAACCAAGGGTTAAAGTTAACATAGAAATGCTAGCTTCTAAATGAAATCACGTATTAATCTAGTTATTGTAATTGTAGGACGATGGCTGCCGAACGTGCTCAGTGGCGCAACATGCAGCGTACACTTCAAGGCATGACCCAGGTGCTGCAACAAGTAGCACAGGGAGGTGCACAACGAGCAGGGAGTCTCCACCAAGTCTTTAAAAACATGAACCCGCCTAAATTCATGGGTTCTACTGATCCGGACGACGCAGAGCACTGGATCAGGGAGACGGAACGTATATTCCGTGTTATGCAGTGCACGGAGCAAGATAAAGTCTTATTAGCTACCTTTCAGTTGGAAAGGGATGCCCGATGCTGGTGGGAATCAATAGAAGCTACTTTAAATCAAGACCAAGTTACTTGGGAAGAATTCGTTGAACATTTCAACGCTAAATATTTTTCGGACCGAGTACAGGAAAAGAAAGCTACAGAATTTGCTACACTGAAGCAACGGTCCTTGACAGTGGCCGAGTACGAGGCCCAATTTTCTAGATTATCTCGATATGCTAAGCACTTAGTTAGCACCGAGAAGATGAAAGGTAGGAGGTTCCTAAATGGGATCAGGCCCCAATATATTACCCAAATGGCACCTTTCGAAGCCTTATACGGAAGGAGTTGCCGATCACCCTTATGCTGGGACGAAGTTGGAGAGAAACAACTACTAGGTCCAGATATGGTAAGGGATACCACCGAGAAAATACAATTGATCTGAGGAAGACTGCAAGTTGCTCAGTCTAGGCAAAAGGCTTATGTTGACACAAGAAGGAGAGATCTTGAATTCCAAGTTGGAGATCATGTATTTCTCAAGATATCGCCTGGGCGTGGAATACGTAGATTTGGTGTTAAAGGGCAAGCTTACACCAAGATTCATTAGACCCTTTGAGATACTGGAAAGAGTTGGCGAGGTTGCTTATCACATCACATTGCCTCCTCAATTGTCCGATGTTCATAATGTGTTCCACATATCTATGTTGAAGAAATATGTACACGACCCATCACATATTATTGAACATGGAGACTTAGTTATCCAGAAGGATCTCACATATGAACAGAAGCCCATAAAGATACTAGATCGTGAAGTACGTACTCTAAGGAATAAGGTTATTCCCATGCTAAAAGTACAATGGAATAAGAGTTCCGATCATGAAGCCACATGGGAGACCGAAGAATTCATGAGGAAGCAATTTCCAGAATTATTTTAAGGTATATACTCTACACTCTCCACATATATATATACTATGGAATTTGGGGACCAAATTCTTTTAAGTGGGGGAGGGTGTAGCAACCCTGGAAAAATAAAGATTTTGAAAAGGGATCAAATTAAAATAAAAGTTAAGTAAATAGATGACAAAGAGCCTAAATGAGTAAATCATTAATCAAGAGGAAAATAACGCCTTTTATCAAGGCGCTAATTCAAAAGGAAACGCCTCTGTCTAAGGCGTTAATTTAAAAAGGACGCCTACACACTAGGGCGTCAAATTTCAAACGACGGGAAATAAAATTAAGGAAAGGAAAGGAAACACCCTCACCTTGGGCGCGTTTTTAATAAGAAACGACTAGGACAACGTCGTCAATTAAAACACACGACCTAGCCTAAGGCGTGAATTCAGTTCGAGTTTCGTTCGACCCAGGAGTCTATCCAGAGCAAGTTCTGGATAACTACATCGAAGATGGAAAAGAGTAAGGACTTTATCATGGAAGTATTACTTCCAATATAACTCTAACCCTATTAGGATTCTAAAATTCCTATAAATACCCTCCTAAATCAACCCTTGTTCGCTATTTGGCGATCTGCTGCTGCTGTCATCGATGTGAAGAACAGGTAATGTTCTTCCTCTTTATTTCTTGTTGTGTGTGTTGAAAGAACGTTGATGTTCTTTTCCTTCCTCATCTTCCTATACAGGTTGTCTGTGTTGTGAAGACAATCATCCTTTTGACCGAAGAACGAGTGCCTCGTCCATATTCTCCCTGCAGGAGGGACGTGAAGACTGTTGTCTTCCTCTCCTTCCTCCTTGCTGAACAGACGGCAAATCTTCTATATCGGTGGGGAACCTACTTTCAGCTGCATCATACCAAGGACTTCTGTCTCTTTCATCTCCTGCAAGTTATCTCTGTTCGAGAACAGAGCATCGCTTTCTTCTCCAAACCTTCATCAGTTCACCAGTTAATCTTAATCAAGGTAGGTTTTCTCAAGATCGTAGCCCAAACAAGCTAAAGATCTTAATAATATCATCGGTCGTGCATGCATATAGTTTTATTGTGGTTTCAGATGGTTTCTATGTAATTTCAAAAAGAAACGCCCTTGGCAAGGGCGCTAATTTAAAGAAGCGACCCACACTAGGGCGCTAATTATTGTTTCGACGCCCTACCCAGAAGTCGTCAATTACATGTAATTAATAAATACCCACGTTTAAAATTTAATATCTATGTAACCATGAATCTAATATATTGCACGAGTATACTTGTGAAATTCTGCTATTTTTCCTATCATGATCATGTACCTTTTTTTTCTGAAATTTTATTATCTGAAAATTGGTAAATTCTTGAATTCACGACCTTGTTTAGGTCGTCTATTACAGAACTGACGCCCTGTGCCAGGGTGTGATTTTTGAATTAACGCCCCTGTCTGAGGCGCGTTTCATAAAAAAATTCCAGAAGTTAGAAATTTTGTTAAATTGGAATAAATAATGGACGACCACTGGAGTAGTCGTCAGATGGTATATAAACGCCCCTGGATAGGGCGTTAATTTTAATAAAAATGACTTTACCTAAGTCGCTATTTTCCTGCATTACTGTTTCCACTTATTACTGTCAACCGAGGGTTTTGTATGTATATACATAGATATTATCTGGCACTATATTTCCACTCCGTGAATATAGTCCCACGTTTCATGATGTTTTAACGTTACTCCCTTAATTCTCATTGACATACAAGCTCTCCATTGGACATTCCGTTCCTTTGGACTAGCGAGTTAGTCATAGAGACCTCCGTAAGTCTCCTCGCAGCCTTGGATTCCCTCAAGGCCGACTGAGCTGGTTGTACCATAAAAATCCATTACACTATTTTGCCATGTCACTCTAAAGAAACATGGTATACCGGCCCTCATGTTATGCAAAGTGTGTATCATGAGAATTCTCTTAATGGGATGAGGTTATCATGCCATTTGATGCTATTCTTGTAAACCCCAATTCTATATCAACATTGTCATGATGTTCTTGTAAACCCCAACTCTATATAAACATTGTTATGATGTTCTTGTAGACCCCAATTCTATATTAAACTTGATGTTCTTGTGGACCTCAATTCTATATAAAGAATGTCCATACTTGTTTGTCATGGTACCCAAGTTAGGGAACCAATTCCACCTAGTTGTATCGATAATCGTGATTGTATCGTTATTATCGCCATTCTATGTCAAGTGTCATATTTTAGACTCTATTCTATCCAAGTTTATCCTACATGTCTACAAGCTTTATTCTTGAAATTCCATATTGGCTATACACAAAAGTGGATGTTAAAATACATGATTAATGCCTGCGCATATAGGGCCCGATCTGGTCCTGGGAGGAGCACCCGAAAGTACTTGTGCCCATGGGAGTTGATTGATCACGGTATTGGCATTATACCGAAGTGCATGACTAGCTTGATTGAACATTCCATAAATCTTGTACTTGTACTTGACTTGATATTACATGACTTGCGTGACCCGAAAAAGGGGTAATTGCATACTTGCGTGCTTGAACGTGATAGCCAAATTCCAACATGACATGATGAATACACTTGCTTGAATATCTTGATATCTTTTGATATAAGTTCTTGAAAGTTCATGACTAGTTCTCGTCGCTATCTTATTGTTATACACTCACTCTATCTTGTCGTTTTATGCGAGCATGCATAGCTATAGTGCATTCATGAAAGATGTAATTACTTAAACCCATTGCTAGTTCTTGAGATATAATTTCCTACTGAGCGTTCGCTCACTTAGTGTTTCTCTACTTTTCAGGTAAGTCCGACGATGAGGGAACTCAAACGGATGGGGAAAATCAAGAGTGAAAGAGATAGAGCTTCTTCCGTGTTATCTAGTCTTTTTCATATTTTCTTGAGTCAACCTTGTATTTTTCCTTTATTTTAGTTAGTACTTCAAAGGTTTGTAATAGACATATTCTTATGAAGGAATAAAGGATTGGGTTATCTTTACTTTTGCGCATCTCTGATTTTGGTGTCGAATACACTAATACTCTGATTGACATGATTGATATAAACTCATCACGCGTCTCCGGGTATCTTCCGCTCTCGGGGCGTGACAGTTTTTGTGGTATCAGAGCCTAGGGTATTCAATTCCTAGGAAAACCCAAGTCCAAGGATAGGTTCAAACCTTTAACCAGTGAGATTGGGTAGAACCAAGGGTTAAAGTTAACATAGAAATGCTAGCTTCTAAATGAAATCACGTATTAATCTAGTTATTGTAATTGTAGGACGATGGCTGCCGAACGTGCTCAGTGGCGCAACATGCAGCGTACACTTCAAGGCATGACCCAGGTGCTGCAACAAGTAGCACAGGGAGGTGCACAACGAGCAGGGAGTCTCCACCAAGTCTTTAAAAACATGAACCCGCCTAAATTCATGGGTTCTACTGATCCGGACGACGCAGAGCACTGGATCAGGGAGACGGAACGTATATTCCGTGTTATGCAGTGCACGGAGCAAGATAAAGTCTTATTAGCTACCTTTCAGTTGGAAAGGGATGCCCGATGCTGGTGGGAATCAATAGAAACTACTTTAAATCAAGACCAAGTTACTTGGGAAGAATTCGTTGAACATTTCAACGCTAAATATTTTTCGGACCGAGTACAGGAAAAGAAAGCTACAGAATTTGCTGCACTGAAGCAACGGTCCTTGACAGTGGCCGAGTACGAGGCCCAATTTTCTAGATTATCTCGATATGCTAAGCACTTAGTTAGCACCGAGAAGATGAAAGGTAGGAGGTTCCTAAATGGGATCAGGCCCCAATATATTACCCAAATGGCACCTTTCGAAGCCTTATACGGAAGGAGTTGCCGATCACCCTTATGCTGGGACGAAGTTGGAGAGAAACAACTACTAGGTCCAGATATGGTAAGGGATACCACCGAGAAAATACAATTGATCTGAGGAAGACTGCAAGTTGCTCAGTCTAGGCAAAAGGCTTATGTTGACACAAGAAGGAGAGATCTTGAATTCCAAGTTGGAGATCATGTATTTCTCAAGATATCGCCTGGGCGTGGAATACGTAGATTTGGTGTTAAAGGGCAAGCTTACACCAAGATTCATTAGACCCTTTGAGATACTGGAAAGAGTTGGCGAGGTTGCTTATCACATCACATTGCCTCCTCAATTGTCTGATGTTCATAATGTGTTCCACATATCTATGTTGAAGAAATATGTACACGACCCATCACATATTATTGAACATGGAGACTTAGTTATCCAGAAGGATCTCACATATGAACAGAAGCCCATAAAGATACTAGATCGTGAAGTACGTACTCTAAGGAATAAGGTTATTCCCATGCTAAAAGTACAATGGAATAAGAGTTCCGATCATGAAGCCACATGGGAGACCGAAGAATTCATGAGGAAGCAATTTCCAGAATTATTTTAAGGTATATACTCTACACTCTCCACATATATATATACTATGGAATTTGGGGACCAAATTCTTTTAAGTGGGGGAGGGTGTAGCAACCCTGGAAAAATAAAGATTTTGAAAAGGGATCAAATTAAAATAAAAGTTAAGTAAATAGATGACAAAGAGCCTAAATGAGTAAATCATTAATCAAGAGGAAAATAACGCCTTTTATCAAGGCGCTAATTCAAAAGGAAACGCCTCTGTCTAAGGCGTTAATTTAAAAAGGACGCCTACACACTAGGGCGTCAAATTTCAAACGACGGGAAATAAAATTAAGGAAAGGAAAGGAAACACCCTCACCTTGGGCGCGTTTTTAATAAGAAACGACTAGGACAACGTCGTCAATTAAAACACACGACCTAGCCTAAGGCGTGAATTCAGTTCGAGTTTCGTTCGACCCAGGAGTCTATCTAGAGCAAGTTCTGGATAACTACATCGAAGATGGAAAAGAGTAAGGACTTTATCATGGAAGTATTACTTCCAATATAACTCTAACCCTATTAGGATTCTAAAATTCCTATAAATACCCTCCTAAATCAACCCTTGTTCGCTATTTGGCGATCTGCTGCTGCTGTCATCGATGTGAAGAACAGGTAATGTTCTTCCTCTTTATTTCTTGTTGTGTGTGTTGAAAGAACGTTGATGTTCTTTTCCTTCCTCATCTTCCTATACAGGTTGTCTGTGTTGTGAAGACGATCATCCTTTTGACCGAAGAACGAGTGCCTCGTCCATATTCTCCCTGCAGGAGGGACGTGAAGACTGTTGTCTTCCTCTCCTTCCTCCTTGCTGAACAGATGGCAAATCTTCTATATCGGTGGGGAACCTACTTTCAGCTGCATCATACCAAGGACTTCTGTCTCTTTCATCTCCTGCAAGTTATCTCTGTTCGAGAACAGAGCATCGCTTTCTTCTCCAAACCTTCATCAGTTCACCAGTTAATCTTAATCAAGGTAGGTTTTCTCAAGATCGTAGCCCAAACAAGCTAAAGATCTTAATAATATCATCGGTCGTGCATGCATATAGTTTTATTGTGGTTTCAGATGGTTTCTATGTAATTTCAAAAAGAAACGCCCTTGGCAAGGGCGCTAATTTAAAGAAGCGACCCACACTAGGGCGCTAATTATTGTTTCGACGCCCTACCCAGAAGTCGTCAATTACATGTAATTAATAAATACCCACGTTTAAAATTTAATATCTATGTAACCATGAATCTAATATATTGCACGAGTATACTTGTGAAATTCTGCTATTTTTCCTATCACGATCATGTACCTTTTTTTTCTGAAATTTTATTATCTGAAAATTGGTAAATTCTTGAATTCACGACCTTGTTTAGGTCGTCTATTACAGAACTGACGCCCTGTGCCAGGGTGTGATTTTTGAATTAACGCCCCTGTCTGAGGCGCGTTTCATAAAAAAATTCCAGAAGTTAGAAATTTTGTTAAATTGGAATAAATAATGGACGACCACTGGAGTAGTCGTCAGATGGTATATAAACGCCCCTGGATAGGGCGTTAATTTTAATAAAAATGACTTTACCTAAGTCGCTATTTTCCTGCATTACTGTTTCCACTTATTACTGTCAACCGAGGGTTTTGTATGTATATACATAGATATTATCTGGCACTATATTTCCACTCCGTGAATATAGTCCCACGTTTCATGATGTTTTAACGTTACTCCCTTAATTCTCATTGACATACAAGCTCTCCATTGGACATTCCGTTCCTTTGGACTAGCGAGTTAGTCATAGAGACCTCCGTAAGTCTCCTCGCAGCCTTGGATTCCCTCAAGGCCGACTGAGCTGGTTGTACCATAAAAATCCATTACACTATTTTGCCATGTCACTCTAAAGAAACATGGTATACCGGCCCTCATGTTATGCAAAGTGTGTATCATGAGAATTCTCTTAATGGGATGAGGTTATCATGCCATTTGATGCTATTCTTGTAAACCCCAATTCTATATCAACATTGTCATGATGTTCTTGTAAACCCCAACTCTATATAAACATTGTTATGATGTTCTTGTAGACCCCAATTCTATATTAAACTTGATGTTCTTGTGGACCTCAATTCTATATAAAGAATGTCCATACTTGTTTGTCATGGTACCCAAGTTAGGGAACCAATTCCACCTAGTTGTATCGATAATCGTGATTGTATCGTTATTATCGCCATTCTATGTCAAGTGTCATATTTTAGACTCTATTCTATCCAAGTTTATCCTACATGTCTACAAGCTTTATTCTTCAAATTCCATATTGGCTATACACAAAAGTGGATGTTAAAATACATGATTAATGCCTGCGCATATAGGGCCCGATCTGGTCCTGGGAGGAGCACCCGAAAGTACTTGTGCCCATGGGAGTTGATTGATCACGGTATTGGCATTATACCGAAGTGCATGACTAGCTTGATTGAACATTCCATAAATCTTGTACTTGTACTTGACTTGATATTACATGACTTGCGTGACCCGAAAAAGGGGTAATTGCATACTTGCGTGCTTGAACATGATAGCCAAATTCCAACATGACATGATGAATACACTTGCTTGAATATCTTGATATCTTTTGATATAAGTTCTTGAAAGTTCATGACTAGTTCTCGTCGCTATCTTATTGTTATACACTCACTCTATCTTGTCGTTTTATGCGAGCATGCATAGCTATAGTGCATTCATGAAAGATGTAATTACTTAAACCCATTGCTAGTTCTTGAGATATAATTTCCTACTGAGCGTTCGCTCACTTAGTGTTTCTCTACTTTTCAGGTAAGTCCGACGATGAGGGAACTCAAACGGATGGGGAAAATCAAGAGTGAAAGAGATAGAGCTTCTTCCGTGTTATCTAGTCTTTTTCATATTTTCTTGAGTCAACCTTGTATTTTTCCTTTATTTTAGTTAGTACTTCAAAGGTTTGTAATAGACATATTCTTATGAAGGAATAAAGGATTGGGTTATCTTTACTTTTGCACATCTCTGATTTTGGTGTCGAATACACTAATACTCTGATTGACATGATTGATATAAACTCGTCACGCGTCTCCGGGTATCTTCCGCTCTCGGGGCGTGACACCCTTCATTCACATAAGGGAGTTCATATACGAGTCGGCTCAGTTTCAATACGACGATCGCCTCATGGTGTATCTTTTCTGTCGCTCATTGGACGGGGTTGCATTGGAATGGTTCTACACTCTGCCATTGGAAGAGGCAGAGAGTTTACAAGTTGTGAAAGAAAATTTTATTCAGAGATTCCAAGACTGGGTGGGCCCGGAGTATTCTTTTACTGATCTGGTGGTCGAGAAGATGAAAGCTTACGAAGACTTCACCACCTATGCTGACAGATGGAGCCAGATGGCCTTACGTGTGCCCGGGCAGATTCCGGAGGAAGAAAAAGTTAAGCTATTGATTTCCAATGCCACCCCCACCTTCTGGAACATTTTGGCTATGAACGACATTTCTAATATGCACCAGTTGTAAAGCAGGGCCCAGTTTATCCAGACCCAATTCAAAGAGTCCCTGATGCGAGACGGACAGCGGACTCGACTCCAAGTTGATATACGATCCTTAGACTCTAGACAAGCTCGCGATCGTCCCTAAGTGAGGGATGCGTGGGACCGTGCGCGGTTGAGAAACCGGCAATGAGTCGGGTAGTCGGCTCTTCAGCGTGTACTCGGAACGTGCCACGGGACGGGTCTCGCTCTCTTTCTCGCAGCGGCGATATAAAAATATACGAGGTAGGAACCTATCACTCGCAGCGGCATATACAAATGAATATGACTAAAGCAAATGCCGAGTAAGAGGGAGACTAGTTTACCTCCACACTCCAGGCGTGGGGCAGACGATCCCAGCCAAGTACGGTAACTCCCGGTACAATGGTAAACGTTAATTATAGCACTGAATTACATTAGCCACTCCACGCAGGGAGGTAAAGGGCTACAAGTGGGCCCGGGAGGACCGACCCTGGGTTGAAGGGCAGCAAGTCGGAAAGGCTCTCGGGGCGAACTCGGCCTACTAGTCTGACTCGGTACTACACCGACTCGGTCCTGAGTTGCAGGATAGCAAGCAACGGCTTCCAAATGGACACCGTCCTCCTAAGATCTTCTGAAGGCGCCGCTTGGCGGGGACGTTGTCAGGACATCCCTGATCGACTCCTTGGAGCGGCGGTCGCTGAAACTGAGTTTTGGTATTTTTTCAAGAATTTTCCACGGACTGCTCTTTCAGGCCTGCACAGGGAACTGAATTGCGCGCCTCGGCGGCAAGAATTATTATGCTCATATCTGGAGGCGGATCGAGGCGTGGTTGGGGCCGCTGGAAAGATGACTCACATCTATACAACATATATTTTTTCCCATCGATCTAGAGAAGGGATTAGAAATGAGAATCTCTTCAAACTATGTGTTTTCCTGTGGATCTGGTTACAGACTATCAGGACAAAAAGGGATTTTTCTAAAGATAATTTTTGACCAGAGGGTAAAAGAATTTTATGGGTACTGGGAAAATTACTGGTGGAAGGGGTGGATGTTAGGAACACTTGGTAATTTTTATGGATTTTCTAAAAATTGATCAGGGAGTGGGAAAAGTATGACAAGGGGACATTGTCCCGTAGATCTGTAAACTAGCAGATTACTGAGGGGAAGAACAAACATATGGGAAAAATACCAAACGAAGGCCAAATGGCACGAAATTTAAACTGGAGACTAGGGGAGATAGGGAGAACAAGTCCTCAAAGTTTGGGCTCGATCAGATAATAAGAGAAAAAGATAAAATTATGGGATTGAGGTTCTGTCCTGATTTGGACATAACTCCGGTGGCGGCGCGATGGCGGCATGAAAGGCGGCGGCGGCAGCGGAGCTGAGCGTCGCACTCAGGGAGGTGGTGGTGGAGAGGCTTCACACCTCTGAATGGAGAGCTCTCACAACTCTAGAGGGGGAGAGAGGGGCACCCTTGGGCCAATTGAGCACAAATGGATTTTTTCTCACATTAATGCTAAGTAATTCATAAATTACAAGGTATGTATAGAAAATGTAAAAAGACCTAAACTAACCTCTGATCTAAATTAGGGGAGGGGTAAAAGGGCGTGTTCACATTTAATTCCCCATGTGTTTTGACTCAATTAAAATAAAAATACAAAACCTATTAAACAAATATAAATGGGGATGGCATCTTGGACTTTAAGGGTTGGAATATTGGACTTTTTAATCCAATTGTCCCCTTGAATGGTCAAGCCATCTAGAAGCCCACCTTGGACCTTTGACCAGCCCCACATGGGACCTATGGCTTAGGTGGACCAATGGGCTGGACCTACGGGACTTTTACACAAAAACCCAAACATCCTTGGGGAATGACAAATTGGCTTATAAAGCCTTACAATTGTAAACCTACTTCCCATGGATATAAATGCAAAGTAAAATGACATAAATATAAAAATAAAAGTTAGTGCCCGGTGTAGATTCTCATCACTCTCCCATTCATTTTTTATTCTAGGCCCATATGTGAACGCGTCACGTGGTGGACTGAGAGAGAGAGATGGGGTTTCTCCCTCTCTGAGTGAAAGAGTAAAAAATGATGAAAATGAAAACGCGTGCGTAAAAAGGATGATGTAGAAAAGAGGGTAGAGAGTATGACCTGAAAGGTCACTCTGTACGGGGAAGTGGAGCCTAGACTTATCGGACCTTCGGTACAGGGCGGAGAACGGGATCCAAAGACCCTCTCACGCAAACTGAACCCCTTCCCGGTAGGCGTGACCTACCATTCCTAGGACAGCTTTGTATATACTGAGTGCGAACCTAGGACTCTACGTAGTAGAAGTTGGCGGACACAAAGACACACGTAGACTCAGAAATTGGAACGGCATATCACTCCTCACACAATAACAATAACATGAATATAAATAGTAAACAGACTGCCGTAGGATATTGATCCATGCGGGGTTTTAACAACAATATAACAAAGTGCAGAAAGAAAAATGCCGAAAGTAAATGACCACGGTGAAATGACTCACCGCAGCCGATTATAGTACAAACAGACCCGGGTTTTAGCTATCCGCGGGTATTATAGACATAAAATAAAATTACTACAAGCACGCGTTTGTTGGTGTGATCGCCAGGGACCGAGGGCCCCAAATTGGTTGATCGCTTTTGCCTTTGACGCAGGATGATATAGGCTCCTTCTTCCTCTTCGTCCGGCTGGCCGAAGAAGAGGGCTTTTGAGTTGGTTACCCTACAAAATAAACAAAAATTAAGTCAAAAGATGAGATAACATAAATGTATTACACTCACAAATATAAATATAAACATATAATACAAATATATATATACATATGTATATATATATATAAAAGATAAACGTATATAATAATATATATATACATATATATATATACTATATATAATACATGTATATATATAAGCTCTTCTCACTCACACATATATGTACCATATATATATATTATATACAAACTCTATGTACATATATGGGCTCTACGTGCATGTTTATAATATGTGTATGTATATAAGCTCTGCATGCACGAGTGTGCGAGTGAAGGTGGAAGGTGAATAGCATGTGTGTGTGTGCAGTGTGAAGGTGAAAGAGTGCCTGTGTGTGCGGTGTGAAGGTGAAACTGTGCACATGTGTGTGTGGTGTGCAGGGACGTGAAAATCAAAAGAAACAGAGAAGAAAGACAACGTGAGAGAGAGGGAAAGAGAGGGCGTGAGGAAGAAAGAAGTGAGGGATAAAAAGTAATAAAATAAAAATAAAAAGAGAACAGAGAGAGCAGAGAGGGAAGTAGAGAGAGATAGGGTAACAGAGGGAGGAGGAAAAAAAATAAAGAAAGAGAGTTTGAGAAAGACAGACAGAGAAGAAAGAGAGAGAGAGATCGGGTGGAGAGAGAGAGAGGGTGTGAGGAACAGTGAGATAGGGAGAGAAATAGAGAGAGAGATCAGAGAGGAGAGGGAAGTAGAGAGAGACAGGGTAAGAGAGGGAGGAGGAAAAAAAATAAAGAAAGAGAGTTTGAGAAAGACAGACAGAGAAGAAAGAGAGAGAGATCGGGTGGAGAGAGAGAGGGCGTGAGGAACAGTGAGAAAGGGAGAGAAATAGAGAGAGAGATCAGAGAGGAGAGGGAGGCGAAATAAAAAAGTAAAAGAAGGGAAGATGAGAGAGGGATCTAGAGAGAGCAGAGAGGGTATGAGAGAGAGATCGAGAGGGAGAGAGAGATAGTGGGAGGGGGGAGAGAATAAAATAAAAAAAAAGAGAATGGGTTAGAGGGGGTGGTGAGAAGCTGAGAGAGGGAGAGAGAGAGAACACTGAGGAGAGATGAGAGAGAGAATAAATAAAAAAAAGATAAAGAAAGGGAGAGAGAGAGAGAGACCGCGGCGGGTTAGAGAGAGATGAGAGAGAGAGGAAGAGAGAGAGACCGTGAGGAGAGAGAGAGGGACGGAGGGAGGAGAGAGATCGGGAGAAAGAGAGGGGGAGAGAGAAAGAGAAGCAGAGAGGGGGGAGAGAAGTAGGATGGAGAGAGGGAGAGTGTGAGAGAGATGGAGAGTGTGAGAGAGAGAGAAAGAGGGAGAGAGAGAGAGAGAACCGCGCCAGGAGGTGGAGGAAGAGAGAGGGGAAGAGAACGGCAGAGGGAGGAGGAAGAAGATGGAGGGGGAGAAAGGGAGAGACACCGGTGAGGAGGAAGAGAAAGAGGAGGACGCGAGGGCGGCTTGCGGAGGAGGGCCGGGGGCGACGGTGGCCGGTGAGCTCGGCGACGGGCTTGCATGCAGGGGGAGATGACGAGGGCGGCAGCGTTCGGTCGGAGGGAAGTTGCAGCGTCGTTAACGGACGTCAGTGGCGTCGGCGGACGAAGCTCGGTGACGTGGGTGCGAGGGTGGTGCCGGTGAGATCGACGACGAGGAGCAGCGTCCGGTGGCTGGCAGGAGGCTTCGCGGTGGCGTCATTTGCAGCGTCCGGAGGCGGAGGCGTCTACGAAGTGAAACTCTTGGCGATGCGGCCGGTGCAGGTGACGGTGATGGCGAGCGTCTGCAACGGTGTGGGAGCTTTACGGCAGCTTCGGTGAGGTGGAGGTGGACGACGACTGTAGTGCCGGTGATGCTCTCAGGCGACGGGGTTGCTCGCGTTCGCGTCGGGCTCGGTGGCGGGCGCGGTAACCGGCGACGTGGGTCGTGGTGAGCTCACCGCAAGGACAACAGCGGCAGGGTGGGCGTGTGCAGGTGGCGGTGATGGCCGGAGAGGGGGTCGTCTGGCGGACGGTGCGGAAGGCGACCGGCGACGGCGGCCGACAAGGTGACGGCAGGGTGCTGGAGGGCGGCCGGTGGAATGGGGGCTCACGTGTGTGTGAGGGAGACCAACAGAGGGAGGAGGGGAGCCTGCCGCGGTGATCTGTGGGAGGGTGAGCTAGCTTCGATGGTAAGGGGGAGACAGGATGGAGGCGGAGGTGTGCATGGGGAGGTTAGAGAGAGGGAGAAAGGGGGGCGGAGATGGCTATGGTGGTGTGTGGAAGTGGCAGCATCGGTTGCGAACGGGAGAAAGAAAGAGAGCAGGGAGGTGGTCACGGCGTCGTCGGAGGGGGGGTCATCGACAATATTAGGAGGTGGGGCGGCTCGCGATGAAGTGTAGCGACGGTGGTACAAGTGGAGTATAGGTGGAGGTGACCGGAGGTCACATGCATGTCATCGACGGCGTGAAGGGGAAGAGAAGGTTGCGCGGAGGCCAACAACAATAACGCATACGCGGGAGGATGGGCGACGGGGGCGAGGAGAAGTGCAGGTGGAGGGACTGGCCGGGGAGTCGTATGTGTGAGTGGGTGAGTGTGTGGAGGTCAGAATGGAGGGGAAGAGACAAGGTTCGATGGCAAGGAGAGCGACGTGAAAGGGAAAATATTCCCTCTACCGGGCTGCTAGGTGTACAAGGGAGACAGCTAAGAGAAGAGATAAGGTGAGAGGGAAAGCAACGTAAGAGACAAGAATTATAGGGGAGACCAGATCCAGAAGATTAGGGGGATAAGTGGTGATTATGATTTTATTTAAGATGATCAAAAGTCTTTGTTTTTTTTTGTTTGTTTAAGCTCACTAAAATAAAACTAAGTATATATATACGTATATACAACTATGTATATGTATATGTATATTTATATTATATATTACGCATATATGTATACAACCTTATATATATATATGTATTTATAACCATACTATATATTTATATCATATATTATACACATATACAAACCTATGTATATTTACAACCTTATTTTGTATATTTATTTTTTTAACCTTTTCTCAATTTTTTTAGATTTTTTATAATAACCCTTTTGAATTTTTTTGTATTTTCTTATAACCCCTTTTTTTATTTTTTTGTATTTTCTTATAACCCATTATTCATTTTTTTTGAATTTTCTTATAAGCTCTTTCTTTTATAAGCTTTTCTAAAGGTGAACGTATAGACTTGCTAAAGGTGATCGTATAGACTTGGTAAGGTGAACGTACAGATTTGCTGCAACGTACAGACTTTGAACGTACAGACTTGCTGCGACGTACAGACTTTGATGTATAGACTTGCTGCAACGTACAGACTTGGACGTACAGACTTGCTGCAACGTACAGACTTGTTGCAACGTATAGACTTGCTGCAACGTACAGAGTTGCTGCAACGTACAGACTTGAACGTACAGACCTACTGCAACGTACATACTTGCTGCAACGTACAAACTTGAATGTATAGACTTAGGATGTGTAGACTTGGTGACGTGTAGACTTGGTGGGAATGTATAGAATTTGGTTGCTTAGGAATGTATAGACTTTGGTTGGAAATGTATAGACTTTGGTAGGAATGTATAGACTTTGGTTGGGGATGTATAGACTTTGGTGGGAATGTGTAGACTTTGGTTGGGTGGGAGTGTATAGACTTTGGGGGGAATGTATAGACTTTGGTTGGGGGGGAATGTATAGACTTTGGTGGGGAATGTATAGACTTTGGGATGAATGTATAGACTTTGAGATGGATGTATAGACTTTGGTGGGGAATGTATAGACTTTGGAGGAATGTATAGACCTTGGTGAGGAATGTATAGACTTTGGGAGGAATGTATAGACTTTGAGATGATGTATAGACTTTGGTGGGGAATGTATAGACTTTGGAGGAATGTATAGACCTTGGTGAGGAATGTATAGACTTTGGGAGGAATGTATAGACTTTGGTTGGTTAGGAATGTATAGACTTTGGGGGGAATGTATAGACTTTGGTTGGATGGGAATGTATAGACTTTGGTAGGAATGTATAGACTTTGGTTGGGGATGTATAGACTTTGGTGGGAATGTGTAGACTTTGAGATGGATGTATAGACTTGGAGGAATGTATTTAGGGATCGTATAGACTTTGGAGAATGTATAGACTTGGTGGGAGTGTATGGATTTAGGGATTGTATAGACTTTGGAGATGAATGTATGGACTTGGAGGAATGTATGGACTTTGGAGATGCATGGATTTAGGGATTGTATAGACTTTGGAGAATGTACATACTTGCTATGTATAGACTTGTTGCAACGTATAGACTTGAATGTATAGACTTGTTGCAACGTATAAACTTGCTATGTATGGACTTGTTAAGTCATCAAAGCAAAGATGATTAATCACCCGCGTGAATCAAATGTGCAAGTCACTTTGGGGCATCGTAGCATAATATGAAATTTACTCACAGAAATGTTAAAAATGGCGTGTCTACAGCTGCCCTGCCTTGGCGTCCGCTTTGTAGGGGAAAGACATGTAGTGGAATGGAACGAAGTGAGTTGGAATGAAATGGAGTGAATTGAAAAGTAGATGCCAAGGTATGATGAGACACGCCCTCTTAACACTTCCTGATGGGAATCTTTCCCGAGTTTCACCGAAACAACCTTGAAGAAGGTCCTCCGAAATCCACAATGGTTTGGATGATAACGAACAAGGAAGGACATAGTGTGCACTGGGGCACAAACAACTAAAAAAAGGACCAACTTCACGGTGCGGAAGTACCTGGGTCGTAAACCTGCAGGTTTCACCATTGGGGAGCGGTTACCAGCCATTGTAGAAGTGCTGCAGCCAAGGCGGGTCCAAGGGGAATAAAAAAAGATGCTTTTGGGACAAATCCAAACAATGGTCTCTTTCAGAGAAACAGTCCAAGGCAACCTCGGGAAGACTTGGTACTCGACTCTGAATGGAATATCTCACATTTCAGAGTGTTTAAACACAGTGGCTTGCACAATTGACTTAAGTGAATGATTTTCGCAGTGAAATCAACTGACCAAGGTTAAGCTGTGAAGACTGGGTCAGGATATCGATTCGATGAGCCGGTAATGAGCCGGGGCCCGTTTATCGCCACATCAAACGGAACCGTCATCCCCATTCCGACACGACTTAACAACCCATCTGTACGCCCTGAACTCTTTTGGAGTTATCAGAGTCTGAACTCAAACTCCAAATTCATTCAAGGCGTACGGTGCTTGACAGACTCCAATTGTGTAGATACAATACCAGACACAATGCAGATATGATACATGCGGGAGGGTGATGATTCATCTTTTTCTTGTTTTTCTTTTCTTTCATCTTTTTTTGTGCTTTTTATTTTCATCTTTTCTTTTCTTTTAAAGCATGCATCCATCAATAAACCGAAATATTTCACAAGAAATAAACACTCAGATGTACAGAATATCAGTCAGAACAATTCCTACAAGCAAGAGAAACATAGAAAGCAGAGTTCATCTAGCAAGGCATGGAGTGGCAACTCATTTTTTTGTTTGTTTTATTCTTTTTCTCTCTCTTTTTTTTTGGTTTTGGAGTCCCAATGTTCAGTCATTACACAATATTTGTTCCTCTCATTTTTAGGGTGCCCAGCATGTGGCAAAGGGTGGCCGACAGAGCCTTTTGGTTGCTAATCTCCTCTTTCGGAGGTCATGTCCTTCCAGGAGCAAGTTCCCGGCACAGTGGCTTGTGCTAAAGAGATCGAGCATGAGCTCGCGACTCAGGTGAGTGTAATTCAGTTTGAAATTCAACTACACACTTCACCCGCTCTTCCTGACCTTGTGGGATGGTTGGAGCTAGAAGACAGTAAAGATGCAGGGCTTGCTAGCTCCGGTGGTCTGAGCAGAGAAGGAATGTGTCGCTCGATCAGAGCGCGATGCCCGGATGACAGAGCTGGAGAAGGAATGACGACGACACGTCATCAAGGAGCTTCCCCGAGACATCTTGGAGCTGAAGGTTTCTCTCCGGATAGCGAAGAGAGAAATAAAGCAAGAGAGAAAGGCAAAGACAGAGCAGCACAAGAGGCCCAGGAGATGGAGCTCTGGGAGGAAGAGCATCCAGACACCTAACTTGCTCAGAGTCAGTGCAGATCAAGGGAATTGGAGCTCACGGTAGAGGAGCTCCGAGAGCTGGTGCAGTCCCTATCGGCAGAGCAGAGCATAGCTCAGCTAGCGGCCTCAACTTCAAGAGCTTCGCGGCCATCGGGGTCGCGAGAGAAGCAGGAGGACGACGAAGAGCACCGCCAAAGAGCAGGTGGGAACGTGTGGCACGGCAAAGCAATTGCTGCGTCACGGAACTATAGAAGGCCTCCGAGGGACTTCTTGCCTTCGGAGAGAGAAGAGAAGCGACCAGGAGAGTGATGAGGGTTAGTGAGTGGCTTGCACACCCACTCTCTTCTCATGACGGGCACAAACCCTTATATAGATGTGTGAGTGGAATGGCTTGTCACGAACGTGGCTTGTTTGCCCTGGATGCGTTCCTTCTCCTCTACGGCTCTTCTCCATCACATGGGTTTTCGCGAGACGCGCTCGAGGAGATGTCGCCTTAAAACAGGGAGTGATGACTCACGATAGCCATGATTTTCAAAGGGAATCTGCCATCGACTTCAACAATATCAGCTCTTTGTGCTCTTTTTCCACGTGAATGTCCTAATTTTCTTTCTTTGTGCTGAAAGTAGTCGCAATAGGATAAAGGACACGGGGAATCTTCAGACCGTGTCATGGCTCTGAAGCATTCGCCTGACATGGCAAAGTGGCATCCGAGGGCACCTCGGCCATGGCTTGCAATGGAAGCTTTTACCAATTTCAATAGTGTCGGCCCCGGTCACAAAGGACACGTGGATTTCTCAGACCGTATTACGGCTCTGAAGCATTCACCCGTCATGGCAAAGTGGCATCGGAGGACACCTGGGCCATGGCTTGCAATGGAAGCTATCACCAATTTCAATAATATCGGCCCCTGGCCCTATTTTCTCACATGAATGTCCCTCGTTTTTCTTTCGTTGCGCTAGCAGTAGTCGCAACGGGATAATGAACACGGAGAAACTTTGGACCGAATAGAAGGACAAGTCAACAAATCACGCCTCCGAGTCGATCACTCCACATGGTAGAGTGGCCGTAAAAGTAAAGAGAGGGTGACTTGTCGTAAGAGTTGTTGCTAGGGGTGATGGTGATAGATCCAGATCACTTTCTCTCCGATCCTATAAATACCTCTCCTGTAAGACCCCAAATTCTTTAAAAATTTATTTAGAAAGTTATTTGGAATTATTTGGAATTTATTTGAAGTTATTCGAAATTAATGAGAATTATCCAAATTAATTAGATTAATTAATTAATTAATAGAATAAGTCATTTTTCTACTATTTTCTAAAAATCCCAAAAATCACATCTTGTAGAATTAATTTTGTTTATCAACTTTATCTTCTACAATTAAGCCTAATACAATCGTTTATTAAGCCGAATTAGCGAACTAATTCTTCCGAACTTAATATTTAATTAATTAGGGAATAGTAGAAATGGAATTTTATTTACCATATAAAAATTCATAAAAATAGTAATTAAATAATAGATGCTTCGACTAACACTTTTATCTTCTTGGAGTAAGCCTAATTAAATCATTATCTAGCCCTAATCAGTGGATTAAGCCTGACTTATAACCCACCTAACCCAAATTCGAATTTACTATTCACCCAAACTTTGAACATCAAATTCGAGCTTGTTTCTCAACCAAATGGGGTGATTCCAAAGGCAAATGAAAGGTATTACATAAAGGAACATTTACCCTCAATCAATTTGAGGTAAACTTAGCCCCAAAACGTGCTGCCGACATAGTTAGGTCAAGTCAAGGATTTCGACGCCGTTTCTAAACACGCGGCTTGCAGCAGCGAATACTCCCAACTCAGAAGGCTCCAGAAGCTCTATGAGCTATCAAAATGAAGCCCTACGAGTCTTCTTTTATTTGGCTGCTGTGGGGTTCGCTGAAATTTCGGATCTGGAGAGATCTAGTTCGATTTGTGGAGGTCGATCAGCAGGCCGTTGGCTTCCCTTCATCCTTCTTTGATCAATCTATTGAGGTAGGAATTCTCAACCAAATCTTGATCATGAGTATAGCAGATTGTACCTCTCATCGAGCTCTTTCCATTGGTGGCAAAAGCCCCAATTTTCATTAGGTATCCGAGGAGATATCGAAGTTTTAGTGAGGTGCTGTCAAGTTGTTCTTTATTCTAGGTTTCGAGTTCCTTCTTCAATTTGAGGTAGGTGATAACAGCCTAATTTCTAATTAACATACATGAATGTAATCAATAGCATGTTAGCTTTCTTTTGACATCAAAATCCCCAATTTTTATAGATCATGCCTAGAGTATTTCGTGTGTTATTAGAAGCATGCTAGCAAGCTAGACTTTTCTTGTGTTCTTCATAGAATAGGTTGTATTTCATTGGATTCCTATCGAAATTCGTGATTTAAAATTGTGTTTCATGACCCTAAGATGCATATTAATGACCCTAGAGTCTATGGTTATGATCCCAATACATTTAGACCCCAATTCATGGAGTTTTCATGTTTTTTTTAGGCCTTTTTGGGTCTGGAAATCAAGGGGTCGACCCACGGGTCGACCCATTTCAAACCCTGCAAGCAGCAATGCTGCCTTGCATGGGTCGACCCAATGGGTCGACCCACAACCTGCAGGGGTCAACCCATGGGTCGACCCATGCAGCCAGGATTGCAGGGGGTCGGCCCATGCAGCCAGGATTGCAGGGGTCGACCCAAAGGGTCGACCCATGCATTGTAAACCCGTTTTTTTTGATGATTTGACCCGGGGATCAATCCGGATCATCGGGGAATCAAACCATTCAACCTAAACACTTTGAAAACTACATTTTTGAGGAACTAATGACCTATTCATGTACCCTTTTAGTTTCAATTAACATTGGTCCATACATGCAAACTTAGTATAAAAACGCACCGTTTACCATCTTCATTTCAATGCATACAAGATTAATTAGAAACCCACATAATTAGTGGTTAATGGTGTAACTAAATCTCTGTTAATGCATTCTATTTCACTCCTGTGGGAGTTGTTCTTTGCCTTATCATCTTGAATCAGCTTCTTGGCAATTGTCTTAATGCAAATGATAATGGTTAAATCATGATATCTTAACTTGATGATTAGGATTAATATGTTGATTAGCTTGTTTGATTGCTGCTGTTTTACAGTAGCGCAGCACGATTAACTCTTGTTGTGACTTGATTTCAATCTCCTTGATGATTATACTTACCTTGAAATTCTGGAAATGAATCTCCTTCCTACTTGAAGTTGTTATTGCTACTTAGTTTAAACCTTGGAATTCTGGCCATAAACTGTGGAAGTCTAGATTCGTGGGATCTTTGATCCAAAGAAATCAATGCCTGGCAAACAATTAAGGGCTCGGTGTGGTCCTGGGAAGAGCGCCCGAACACTACTTGTACCCCTGGGAGGTGAATGACTAGGTGTGGCATTTGGCACCAGTACTTGACATGTGTTAAATCTAGGACTGTCCACTACTCTCTCCACTACTCTCTACATTACTTTCTACTACTCTTCACTTTCCACTCGTCACTATTCTATACTCTACTTGTGGTTACTATACTTGCTCATTACTTGGACGTGGAAATGAAATTACATACGTGCTTGACATGACTTGAATTGACTTGATATGGCCAACTTTTTATCGTTATCTCCTGTAGTAAATTCTTGTCTTACTATTCTATTCATTATATTTCTTGACCTTGCAAGATCTTTGAAGTTCGTTTCGTGATATCATCGTTATCTTTTATTATTTTTATCATTTGTAACATGACATTTTGAAAATGTAATTAAACTATTAATCACTTATACATGTCTGTTATTTCCTACTGAGCGTTAGCTCACACCCCGTTGTTTCCCCCTTTTCCAGGCTTTTCAGGTGACGCGCTTACCGATGGGGAAGGGCAGGAGTGATGTCTTGAGTGTATCAGTTCTAGTGTGTTAGTAGTGTGTTATCTTTCTTTAGTTGTGTTTTAGAGAGCTTTTAGTCTCAGTCATGTTATTGAGTTTTAGTGGTTGATTATTCCAGTTGTATTAAGTTGAACTTGAGGATTATTGTATTAGTCGTGGTTTATTAATGATCATTTAGCATTTCCATCTTGTAGCACTTGTGTATCATTTTAGATTTAGTTCCCTCTCTTGCTAGCGTGTCCCTAACTGTACGTCCCGATACTTCCGCCTTGTTCGGGGCGTGACAGTTTAGAATGGTATCAGAGCCCTAGGTTTCACATTCCTAGGTTCCCTAAGTTTTAAGTTTTCTTGCATTGCATCCCAATAACCGGTATATAAAAAGGTGTTGTCCGAACGTTAGGCTACGCCTATCGGGAAGGTCGCACACTTGCGCGAGTGGTCTTCGGACCGATTACCTCCGCCAGGTACCGAGTTTTTGGTCGTGTCTAGGTGCACTAGATCCCTAACCTTGTAAAAGTTTAAGACCTGACCTGTGAGATTGGGTAGAACTTGGGTTAAGTTCGTTTCTTAATCGTGTAATTATCTATCTTATTTGAACCTAAGTAACCTATTTCTCGTGTAGATGGCAGATGATCGTGCTGAATGGGGGAACCTGCAACGTACGGTTCAAGGCCTTACTCAGGCCCTTCAGCAAGTAGCTCAGGCAGGAGCGGCACAGCATGGCACCGGTGATCTATACCGGAACTTCCGCGGAATGAATCCGCCTAGATTCGCTGGTTCGACTGACCCTGACCAAGCCGAGCACTGGCTAGATGAGATGGGGAGAATCTTTGAAGTTATGCAATGCACCAACCAGGAGCGTGTCCTTTTGTCCACATTTCAACTGGAACATGATGCACGTACTTGGTGGGATTCTATCAAGGCAACTCTCGGAGATCGGCAAGTTATGTGGGAAGAGTTCGAAGAATTCTTCAACATCAAGTATTTTTCTGATAGAGTGCAAGAGAAGAAAGCGGCAGAGTTCGCGACCTTGAAACAGCGAGGTTTGTCCGTGGCAGAGTATGAGGCTCAATTTGCACGGCTTTCTCGATATGCTACACATCTCATTTCCACCGAGAAGATGAAGGCGAAGCGCTTTCTCAATGGATTGAAGCTTCATTATATCAACCAATTGGCACCGATGGAGATTTCCACTTATTCTGAGATGGTAAGAAAAGCGCAAGTTCTGGAGGATACTCTTGAAATGACGGAGAGAATCCGTGGGAAAGGCACCAAGAAAGAATTACCTACGGGTTCCAGGAGTGTCAAACCCGGGTATGCCAAGAAGAGGCCTGTTAGTGGACCTGGTTCGTGGAGCGGGTCCGGATCGTGGAAGGGCAAGATGCCGAGGCATGAAGACAAGAAGCCTGACCCTATTGTTCCATTCAAGGGCGTGTGCAACTATTGTGATCGTCCGGGTCACAAGATAGAGGAGTGCTGGCGCAAGCTAGGCGCCTGTTTGCGATGTGGAAGCAAGGAGCACCGTATCCCCAATTGTCCTCTCATATCGGAACAAGCTACACCGGTAAAACCTCTAGTCTTCAAGAAACCACAAGGCAAGCTTCAAGCTTTACATGCAGAGGAGACTGGGATTTCTGATGATGGCGGACTCGTCGAAGGTACCCTTACTATAATCGATAAGCCCGCGTTTGCTCTCTTTGATACTGGTGCAACACATTCTTTTATTTCACGGAGATTTGCTAAGTCATTAGCTGTGGAACCTGTTTTGATGAATACTCCGTTAGAGATTTCAACCCCTATTGGCACTAGATCAACAATCCAGTATTTCTATCCTTCTAGTAAGGTTATGATTGGTGAACACAACTTTCCAGCAGATTTGGTCTGCATGGATATGAAGGATTATGATGTAATCCTAGGAGCAGATTGGTTGGCTAAGTATGAGGCCAATGTTCACTGTAGTTCTAGCTCAGTGATTTTTACTAGACATTCTGGTTTATCTTTTACGGGAGTCAAGCACCATAACTCCGTACCACTCATTTCGGCTCTTCGAGCTGATAAGCTTTTAAGGCATGGGTGTGAGGCTTTTCTAGCCTTTGTTTGTGCAACTCCTGAGCAGCATATGGAGATTAAGGACATTTCTGTTGTCCAAGATTTTCCTGATGTCTTTCCAGAGGAACTACCAGGACTTCCGCCTGAGCGGGAAGTTATCTTTTCTATTGATCTTATTCCTGGCACAGCTCCTATTTCTAAGGCTCCTTATCGTATGTCTCCTGCGGAACTGAGGGAACTGAAGCAGCAACTGATGGAATTACTCGAGAAGGGTTTTATTCGTTCTAGTACTTCTCCGTGGGGAGCCCCTGTGTTGTTCGTCAGGAAGAAAGATGGTTCGATGAGGTTGTGCATTGATTATCGGCAAATAAACCAGCAGACTGTCAAGAACAAATATCCCTTGCCGAGGATTGACGAGTTATTTGACCAGATAGCGGGAGCTCAATATTTCTCTAAGATCGATCTTCGATCTGGATATCACCAGTTGCGGATTAAGGAAGAGGATATTTATAAAACAGCTTTCCGCAGCAGGTATGGTCATTTTGAATTTGTCGTTATGCCTTTTGGTCTAACGAATGCTCCAGCAGCTTTCATGCAGTTGATGAACGATGTATTTCGGCCCTATCTTGATCAATGGGTCGTAGTCTTTATTGATGACATCCTGATTTATTCTAAGAATGAGGAGGAGCATGCTGAGCATCTGAGAATGGCATTGCAACTATTGAAAGATCATCAGCTATATGCTAAGTTCAGTAAGTGTGAGTTCTGGCTACAAGAAGTGTCCTTTCTCGGACATATTATCACCAAGGAAGGTATTTCTGTTGATCCTTCGAAGATTGAGGCAGTGAAGAATTGGGAGCAGCCTACTAGTGCAACTGAAGTTAGAAGTTTTCTAGGCCTGGTAGGCTATTACCGAAGATTTATTCAAGATTTCTCCAAGATTGCAGTACCTATGACAAGATTAACCCGCAAGGACAATAAGTTTGATTGGTCAGATGATTGTCAGCGAAGCTTTCAGACTCTGAAGGAGTGTTTGACTACTGCACCTGTTTTGGCTTTACCTTCTGGTGAAGGAGGATTCGTTGTTTATACTGATGCTTCAGGTATTGGCTTAGGCTGTGTACTCATGCAGCATGGGAAGGTGATTGCCTATTCCTCTAGGCAGTTGAGGAAGCACGAAGATAATTATCCTGTTCATGATTTGGAACTTGCTGCAGTCGTGTTTGCTTTGAAGATATGGAGGCATTACTTGTATGCAGAAACCTTTACAGTGTTTTCAGATCATAAGAGTTTGAAGTATTTATTCTCTCAAAAGGAACTCAACATGAGGCAGCGGAGATGGTTGGAGTACTTGAAAGACTTCGACTTCTCGATTGAGTATCATCCTGGCAAAGGTAATGTTGTGGCAGATGCATTAAGCCGGAAGCCGGTAGCTAGATTGTCAAGTCTCATGTTACAAGAATGGAGATTGTTGGAACAATTATCTAGTCTGGATCTCAATATTGACAATGATCGGATCCTGATTGCTCAGATTCAACTTAAACCCGAATTATTGATAGAGATCAAGTCCTTGCAAGATAATGATCCCGAGTTGGTAGAGATCAAGGGAAGCTTGAGTAGCAGACCTGACTTCATGTTGGCCGATGATGGTAGATTATTATTTAAAGGCAGAACTTGTGTTCCGGATGAGGCTACAATAAAGAACAAAATCCTTGAGGAAGCCCATAGATCCAGATATACCATTCATCCTGGAGGCACTAAGATGTACCGAGATTTGAAAAGGTCCTTTTGGTGGCCGAATATGAAAAGAGAAGTTGCAGATTTTGTGAGCAGATGTTTGGTATGTCAGCAAGTTAAGGCCGAACATTTCAGACCAGCAGGGAAATTGAAACCACTCGACATACCCCAATGGAAGTGGGAAAGTATTGGCATGGATTTCATTATGGGTCTACCTAGACTCGTGGTGGATTTGATGCGATATGGGTGATTGTCGATCGATTGACAAAGTCGGCTCATTTCTTACCAATTAAGTCCAAGTGGACGATTGATGTATTGGCTGCTTTGTATATAAAAGAAGTGGTGAGATTGCATGGTATCCCAGTGAATATAGTATCTGATCGAGACCCCAGATTTACTTCACATTTCTGGAAGGGACTGCAAGAGTCTTTGGGTACTCGTCTGAACTTCAGTACTACTTTTCATCCACAGACAGATGGACAGACTGAAAGAACCAATCAGATAGTGTAAGATATGTTGCGAGCTTGCATGATTGATTTCGGTGGTAATTGGAGTGAGCATTTGGCATTAATTGAATTCGCCTACAATAACAGCTATCAGTCTAGCATTCAGATGACTCCTTTTGAAGCACTATATGGTAGAAGTTGTTGTTCCCCGTTGTGTTGGGACGAGGTAGGTGAGAAACAGTGGCTTGGACCAGATCTTGTTTCGGAATCATCACAGAACATCCGTGTTATCCGAGACCGGTTACAAGTAGCCCAGTCAAGATAGAAGAGTTATGCCGACAACATGAGAAGGGCATTGGAATTTCAGGTTGGCGAGCATGTGTTCTTAAAGGTCTCTCCGACGAGAGGGATCCGAAGATTTGGCATTCATGGCAAGCTGAGTCCGAGGTACATTGGTCCATTCGAGATTCTAGATAGAGTGGGAGAGGTGGCATACAGACTGGCTTTACCACCGCATTTGTCTGGCATACATAATGTTTTCCATGTGTCTATGTTACGGAAATATGCGTACGATCCCAGTCATATCATTCAACAAGTGGATTTTGAACTGAAGGAAGATTTGACCTATGAGGAAAGACCTGTCAAGATTCTGGACCGGAAGCATCAGCAACTCCGGAATCGTTCGATACCGATGGTCAAGATTCGGTGGAGTCGGCGTGGGACCGAAGAAGCTACATGGGAATCCGAAGAGACTGTGCGAAAGCGGTATCCCGATCTATTCTAGGTGAGCGATCTTTTTCTACTCTCAGTTTTAGTGCAGTGAATTTGGAGGACCAAATTCCTTTAAGTAGGGGAGGGTGTAAGACCCCAAATTCTTTAGAAATTTATTTAGAAAGTTATTTGTAATTATTTGGAATTTATTTGAAGTATTCGAAATTAATGAGAATTATCCAAATTAATTAGATTAATTAATTAATTAAAAGAATAAGTCATTTTTCTACTATTTTCTAAAAATCCCCAAAAATCACATCTTGTAGAATTAATTTTGTTTATCAACTTTGTCTTCTACAATTAAGCCTAATACAATCGTTTATTAAGCCGAATTAGCGAACTAATTCTTCCGAACTTAATATTTAATTAATTACGGAATAGTAGAAATGGAATTTTATTTACTATATAAAAATTCATAAAAATAGTAATTAAATAATAGATGCTTCGACTAACACTTTTATCTTCTTGGAGTAAGCCTAATTAAATCATTATCTAGCCCTAATCAGTGGATTAAGCCTGACTTATAACCCACCTAACCCAAATTCGAATTTACTATTCACCCAAACTTTGAACATCAAATTCGAGCTTGTTTCTCAACCAAATGGGGTGATTCCAGAGGCAAATGAAAGGTATTACATAAAGGAACATTTACCCTCAATCAATTTGAGGTAAACTTAGCCCCAAAACGTGCTGCCGACATAGTTAGGTCAAGTCAAGGATTTCGGCGCCGTTTCTAAACACGCGGCTTGCAGCAGCGAATACTCCCAACTCAGAAGGCTCCAGAAGCTTTATGAGCTATCAAAATGAAGCCCTACGAGTCTTCTTTCATTTGGCTGCTGTGGGGTTCGCTGAAATTTCGGATCTGGAGAGATCTAGTTCGATTTGTGGAGGTCGGTCAGCAGGCCGTTGGCTTCCCTTCATCCTTCTTTGATCAATCTATTGAGGTAGGAATTCTCAACCAAATCTTGATCATGAGTATAGCAGATTGTACCTCTCATCGAGCTCTTTCCATTGGTGGCAAAAGCCCCAATTTTCATTAGGTATCCGAGGAGATATCGAAGTTTTAGTGAGGTGCTGTCAAGTTGTTCTTTATTCTAGGTTTCGAGTTCCTTCTTCAATTTGAGGTAGGTGATAACAGCCCAATTTCTAATTAACATACATGAATGTAATCAATAGCATGTTAGCTTTCTTTTGACATCAAAATCCCCAATTTTTACAGATCATGCCTAGAGTATTTCGTGTGTTATTAGAAGCATGCTAGCAAGCTAGACTTTTCTTGTGTTCTTCATAGAATAGGTTGTATTTCATTGGATTCCTATCGAAATTCGTTATTTAAAATTATGTTTCATGACCCTAAGATGCATATTAATGACCCTAGAGTCTATGGTTATGATCCCAATACATTTAGACCCCAATTCATGGAGTTTTCATGTTTTTTTTGAGGCCTTTTTGGGTCTGGAAATCAAGGGGTCGACCCACGGGTCGACCCATCCCACAACCTGCAGGGGTCGACCCATGGGTCGACCCATGCAGCCAGGATTGCAGGGGTCGACCCAGGGGTCGACCCATCCCTGGAATTTTTCCAGGGGTCGACCCATGCATTGTAAACCCGTTTTTTTTTGATGATTTGACCCGGGGATCAATCCGGATCATCGGGGAATCAAACCATTCAACCTAAACACTTTGAAAACTACATTTTTGAGGAACTAATGACCTATTCATGTACCCTTTTAGTTTCAATTAACATTGGTCCATACATGCAAACTTAGTATAAAAACGCACCGTTTACCATCTTCATTTTAATGCATACAAGATTAATTAGAAACCCACATAATTAGTGGTTAATGGTGTAACTAAATCTCTGTTAATGCATTCTATTTCACTCCTGTGGGAGTTGTTCTTTGCCTTATCATCTTGAATCAGCTTCTTGGCAATTGTCTTAATGCAAATGATAATGGTTAAATCATGATATCTTAACTTGATGATTAGGATTAATATGTTGATTAGCTTGTTTGATTGCTGCTGTTTTACAGTAGCGCAGCACGATTAACTCTTGTTGTGACTTGATTTCAATCTCCTTGATGATTATACTTACCTTGAAATTCTGGAAATGAATCTCCTTCCTACTTGAAGTTGTTATTGCTACTTAGTTTAAACCTTGGAATTCTGGACATAAACTGTGAAAGTCTAGATTCGTGGGATCTTTGATCCAAAGAAATCAATGCCTGGCAAACAATTAAGGGCTCGGTCTGGTCCTGGGAAGAGCGCCCGAACACTACGTGTACCCCTGGGAGGTGAATGACTAGGTGTGGCATTTGGCACCAGTACTTGACATGTGTTAAATCTAGGACTGTCCACTACTCTCTCCACTACTCTCTACATTACTTTCTACTACTCTTCACTTTCCACTCGTCACTGTTCTATACTCTACTTGTGGTTACTGTACTTGCTCATTACTTGGACGTGGAAATGAAATTACATACGTGCTTGACATGACTTGAATTGACTTGATATGGCCAACTTTTTATCGTTATCTCCTATAGTAAATTCTTGTCTTACTATTCTATTCATTATATTTCTTGACCTTGCAAGATCTTTGAAGTTCGTTTCGTGATATCATCGTTATCTTTTATTGTTTTTATCATTTGTAACATGACATTTTGAAAATGTAATTAAACTGTTAATCACTTATACATGTCTGTTATTTTCTACTGAGCGTTAGCTCACACCCCGTTATTTCCCCCTTTTCCAGGCTTTTCAGGTGACGCGCTTACCGATGGGGAAGGGCAGGAGTGATGTCTTGAGTGTATCAGTTCTAGTGTGTTAGTAGTGTGTTATCTTTCTTTAGTTGTGTTTTAGAGAGCTTTTAGTCTCAGTCATGTTATTGAGTTTTAGTGGTTGATTATTCCAGTTGTATTAAGTTGAACTTGAGGATTATTGTATTAGTCGTGGTTTATTAATGATCATTTAGCATTTCCATCTTGTAGCACTTGTGTATCATTTTAGATTTAGTTCCCTCTCTTGCTAGCGTGTCCCTAACTGTACGTCCCGATACTTCCGCCTTGTTCGGGGCGTGACATCTCCTTTCTCTCGACCTGGAAGCACCAAGGTCCTGAGAGTAGACTTGAGGAGTGCAAGTTTGTAAGGAATGGAGGTTGCGAGTGTTGCTCATTTTTTTCAGGATGGAGGGTGAATCCAGCTTCAGAGCAGAAGGTGAGTCTTCCCGCTCCTCGAAGAGGAGCAGATCAGGTAGCAGTTCCAAGAGACTCTCAGAAGTCGAAGGACAACTGAGTGAGAGGACCCGATCACAGCTTGTAAGTGGCTTCTTTGATTTCCTTCCTTCATCCTTTTCTTCTCCTTTCTTGCTTAGCAATGCTCCCCTTTTCACCTCTTGTATATGTGCAGAGCATGATGCGCTCGCACATTTCGTGGGAGCTGGTAGTGGCAGCGTATTGAGGTCTCCCGACTTCCAAAAGGCCAGACTCGACGTGATGGGGTTCGGTGCCTTTCTCCAAATCGAGCCGATAAAGCTCGTCCTTGCCCTGATCCAAGCATTACATGAAAGATGGGATCCGGCGAGTCGGGCATTCCTGATGTCTTGGGGGCACATGGTGCCCAGTCTGGAAGATATGGTCTGCATTACGGGCCCCAAAGTGGATGGAGAGGCAGTGACCGGCGTCACTTATGTGGATTACCGAGAAGGTGCCTAGAAACTATTAGGACTGGAACTCGATGGACGGAAGAACAGGTCAGTAGCCAAGACATCGATCCTGGAGGTGTTAGGGCTTACTGACATCCGTCCACGGGATGACGAGTCCTTGGAGGAATTTATGGAAAGGGCAGAGAGAGGTGCCCGTGCTGTATACTGTGCAGATGCCAGCAACTGGGAAAGGACCAACATGAACCTGAGGAGGTTCCTCCTCTTTCTGCTGGGTAGGTTGCTACTGGGCTCCAAGGGAGACAACATACACTGCCGCTTCTTGGAGCTGCTCGTGGACTTGGAGAGAGTAGGACAGTACGCCTGGGGAGCTGCCGTACTAGCGCATCTATTCACAGGTATGTCGCAAAGGACAGGCCGAGAGGTGACAATAAATGGATTTACGCCCTTCATCCAGGTAAAATATTATTTTTTCGTGGTTTTTGTTTTATGCTTTTTTTTTCTTATATTTGTTGATGCCAATGACACATGATGGTGTAGCTATGGAGCTACTATTATATTCCAATGGGGAGAGCTCGACACTGTCGGACAGTGACGATCCCGTTGGCTAGGCGGTGGCAACCCATCATGAGTACAGCACCATTATCCTACCAGCTGATGGTATCGAGACGGGAGCTACAAGAATTCCCTGCAACGATGGTAGGATACTCTTTTCTATTTTTTTTATTTTGTTCATTTTTTACCATTTTTTTGTATTTTTGAGTAACTAAGAAGATATGTATAACCAACATAGGTGAACTGGAGGCCTTACTTGAACATGGTCGATGCCGACCAGCCATGGGTAATTCGAAGCCGTGCCCGATTTGGACGGGACCTCTGGCTGCATTGCTTGAATGAAATTGAGCCACTAAGGCTACGGTTAACCATGAGGACCCTCGGGCTTGCCCAGGAATGGGTGGATATAACCTCCTCACCCAACGTCGGAAAGAAGACGCGTGGGCCAGCAACCTGCGTTGATTGGAGGGTGCGCTTCCCCGAACAGTATGAAGACTGGCAGCGGGGTGGCACGCTCGTTGAATCGCAAGCGCAAGATAGTGAAGATTACCTACGGCTCTATAGGGCAATGTATGCGGAGAGGCTCCAGCTTGGAGGGCTTATAGAGGTAAAGTAAAACACCATTTTTTTGTCTTTTATAATTTCCATTTTTTTATTTTTGTTTGTGAACTCAAGAGCTATGGCTGTAGGATGCCCGTGACACCATAATAACGAACTTACAAGCTCGTTTATCGGACACGGAGCGAGAGTTAACTGACACCTGAGCGGCTCTGGGTTCATCAGTAAGTGTATATATACATACTTCTGGCATGATTTGAAATTCATGGCGCTAACCCTTTAACTGTCACCTCTCGTGTGTGTACGCAGCGTGCCCAGTTCGATGTCGTTTCATCGGCGATGGGGGCAGACGGCGTTTCTTCCAGTCTATGGATTCCCACTTCGGAGTTAGATCTACTCCACGAGCAACTTGCTCATGCCACCCAGCGGGCTGCTGAAGTAGAAGGGATGCTTTCTGTACAGGTGAGAGCCTCACCATTTAATATCCCTTGTTCAAGCGTTACCAGAAGCCTGAGATGAAACGTTTGGCAGGAGAAAGAAACGGAGGAGGCACTCGCGCATGCCGCCCAGAAGGAAGCTAGAATAGCCGAGCTAGAAGAGGAACTGCAGCGTCGTCCAGGTGACGACTTTTCTAGGGACGCTATAGAGCTGAGGATCAACCTTCAGCTGGAGAGGGAAGACAGAGCGAGAGAACGTGTTGAGAGGGAAAAGGCCAAGGAAAGAGAAAAGGCCAAGAGGTCGGCCGAGAAAGAGGAGAAGAGGGCCCTGGAGGCCCAAATATTTGAATTGAAGACCAGTCTCGGCCTCGCCGAACAGTGGCTAAAGGATGGTGAGGAACGCTACCGAAGAGCACGAGAGCGTGGCTTTCGTGTCAGCAGCTTCTTTGGTGCCCCCGCAGATCGGTGCCGGGGAGTAGAGATAGAAAGAGGCCCACAAAGCGGTAGAAGGACCGCATTCCATGATTGGATAGCCCCCTCAAGAGTGTCTCGTCCGGAGGGTGGCGGGACAAGTAATGTGGAGAGAGAAGGTGAAACCTGATGTAGACTTCTATTTGTTTTTAGTTGAGAGTGGAATAAATTAGTTCGTGCTTGGTTCTCTGCTTTTCTTGATCACTCTAGTCCCTGCATACACTTAAGCAAACAAGTTAGCATCTCTGCTCTGACTTGCCCCTTGCTCAATAAATAAACATGATTTGAGCCGTCCTTGATAACGAGTCAAGGGGCAAGCCTTTATTAACAAAGGCAATAATAAAGGATAATGAATGCGACAGACAAGCACACGGATTCAAACGAGAATTTAAAATGAATGGTGCATACAAATGCGATCATGCGAAGATGTGATTTTCTTTGTTTTTGCAGGTGTATTCATTTTTTTGTATTTTGTTGTTTGTTTATTGTTTTTTTGGTCTTTTATATTTCCATTTTTTGTGCATGTACATTTTTTTGCTTTTTTTGGATTTTTAGATTTGTTATTTTTTTGTTTGTTTTTGGTTTGTTTATTTTTTTGTTTTTGCTAATGCATGACGACCACTTGATATAACATCTAACCTGCATGAGGACGAGGGTTTCTTGCTAACCTCCCAGGCATCCTAAGTGCACATCTAAGTTGATTTGGGCCTCTAGACTCCTCGAATGATAATCCCGCCGGCTAAGACTTACCCTGATGACAATACCGTCATGCCATGCTTAGGCTCCCAGTTGCTTCCGACCACAGGGATTCACCCAAAAGGTGTTCAAGATAAATGATTTGCCCGGCCCGGGTCTATTTCCTCAGAACTCTAGATGATATGTAATGGAACACCCTGGAACCCAAATGACCAACCGCGCGACGCTGACCCGGAATCAGACGCCGTCGCACCTGTAGGTGACGCGCTTGCATTGGTCTAAGCCCGAGGTTAGACTATAAGATATTAAGATGGTAGATAAGGGTCTTGACCAGCCAGAAATACGGAGACTCTTTCACGACAATGACTTGTGCTTTCCAAGACGGACAACCATACGTTTGTGTCGAACGGTGGTTGCAGACTTTGGTGAGTTTCACCCTTCAGGGACTCCATTGAGTCTTCATCTTCAGAGGAAGAAGGAAGAGTATAGGGGGCAAACCTCCTGAGAGGACCGGCAAAACCGTTAACCCGGCGAGCCAGTAGGGGTGCACTTAACTTCCCCTTTCGGGCAACTTCAGACCAAATCTCGAGCATTTACATCTCATGACCCCTGTTATATAGAATTTGACTTTCAGCCAAAGGGATTTCATTTGTGGGATCAGGCACGGTTACGACCAGGCTTTTCACTTGACTTTGATTTTGTTCTTCTTTTCTGATTTTTTCTTGACAGATTTTTGCGAGGGACATAGTATTTTGACAATGTGAAATCCCTCTTGGATGCCTGCGGGGACACTGCCCTCTTCTCGTACTCTGACCCATGCTCGAGGAATTGGACCCTACTCTCACCCTAGGAGTTGTGTTCGTGTTTCCCATGCTCAGCGTTTTAAGGGCGCCGACTGTCTCATTCGGTCGAGAAGAGAGAGAATAAAGATTTAAGCCTTCTAGAGACCTTCTGGGTGAGGCCTCACCATGAGCGGTGCTACCGATCTTTCATATAACACATGTGTACATGTATGTTGCCTTCTTTTGAGGGGGCATAAGCCGAACTAGTCGGACAGGGATCTCCCCGGTTCTGGCAAACCAAGACCCGGAACCTACCAAGTCTTAATAGGCCCTATCCCAATATGGAGGTTGAATGCGATGACTTAACTATATGGTGGTCTCCAGGCATTGGCATTTTGAATTTTCTATATTTTTTTTTCATTTTCCTATTTTTTTTACTTTTGTTATTGTATATATACATATTTTTTTGTTATTTTCAAATTTTTTTTCAATTTTTTGTTGTTTTTCGTTTCATCATTTTTTGAGACTATTTACACTTATCTAAGGATAGTACTTCTTAAGATAAAGCCCATTCCAAGGGTGAGATAACTCGACTCCTTCAGCATTGACTAACTTGTAGGCGTTGCCAGGATGCACAGCCTGACTCACGTACGGTCCTTCCCAATTGGGTTGGAGTTTAGAACGTGGGCCGCCAGGTTTTACAAAGATTCTTTTCACTACCATTTCACCAACTTGAAATTTCCTTTCAATGACCTTCTTTTGATAAAAACGTGTGAGTCTATTCTGATATACACGTGCATGCTCGGCAGCGGTCAGCCGTTTCTCATCTAAGAGTTCCAATTGGCCAAGGAGTGAATCACGACGTTCGTCGAGGGGGAGGTCCTTATCCAATTGTACTCTTAGAGAGGGAATCAGAATTTCGTACGGAAGCACCGCCTCCATCCCATAAGTAAGGGCGAACGGAGTTTGCCCAGTGGGAGTACGGATTGAAGTGCGATAGGCCCATAAAGCCTCAATCAGCTTTTCTGGCCAATCCGAGAACTTGTTAGACTCACATGTCTTTTTTATGATTTTAATCAGTGTTTTATTAGTGGCCTCTGCTTGGCCATTGCCCTGTGGATAATATGGCGATGAATGATGCAATGCAATTTTATACTTTTTGCAGAGGTCCTGAAGGTCTTGAGAAATGAATTGTGGCCCATTGTCGGTGATGATGGTTCTCGGGATGCCGAATCTGACAATGATGTTCTTCATGATGAACTTACAGATTGTTGATGCTTTAACTTCCACGTAAGCTTCAGCTTCGGCCCATTTGGTGAAGTACTCCGTTGCAGTAAGGATGAATGATTTTTGCTTAGTGAGGGAGTAAGGATTACCAAGAGGACCAATAACATCGAAAGCCCACATAGAGAAAGGCCATGGGGAGGAGACTGGATGAAGTGAAGAGGATGGAGAATGAAGTTTATCGGCGTGAAGTTGACACTTGACACACCGATGGACATAGATAGTACAATCTTCCCCCATGGTAGGCCAGTAAAAGTCTTGGCAAATGATCTTATTAACAAGCATTTGACCGTTTACATGACCACCACATACACTTGAGTGTGCTTCCTCTACGCATTTCCAGACTCATTATCATCAAAACACCTTAGAAGAACACCAGTTAGGCTTCTCTTATATAGCAATCCTCCAACCAATGTATACCTCTGGATAACTTTCCTTATGGCTTTCCTAGCCTCTATTGTGGTTTATTGTAAAGGAATGGTGATAAAAACAAAGGATTAGACAGAAGATGTCTAGAAGAATTTACAAGATAAGAAAGGAATCAAAGAAAAAGGTGAGGACTAAAGCCTCGAAAGCAGTATGAGAACGGGCAGATACCCGAGACAATTAATATGACATGAATCGAGTTAGACTCGGGATCAAGATCGAGAGGAATTAGAAACTGATGAATTGAGAGAGGCGGATCCTGGGGGTCCGGATGTAAAGGAGGAGAATCAGAGGAGAATGGATCCGGAGGTTCCGGAGGAAGAAAATGATGAGGGACGCGATGCCCCGGGAAAAGATATGCAAAAAGGTAATGTAAAGGGATGAAAAGGACGAAGGACACGATGCCACATAAGAACAAAAGGATAAATCGAAAGAAGGAAAGGTCCGGAGACTTCGGACGAATATGAAAAGGAAGGGCGCGATGCCCTAGGAGGGATGGATAACAAGATGAGAAATCTGGAGGTTCCAGAGGGATATAAAAAGGAAGGGTGCGATACCCTGAGAGAGATGAAGAATGATATGAGAAATCCGGAGGTTCTGGAGGGAGATGAGAGATGGATAAAGATAAGGAATTAAACATGGAGGGGTCCGGAGGTTCCGGACGGGGTGGAACGTGAGGGTAGGATAAAGACAAGGAACCAAAAAGAGAGGGGTCCGGAGGTTCCGGACGGGAAGACAATGAATTAAATAGAGTGGGGTCCGGAGGTTCCAGACGAGGATGAGAGATGGATAAAGATATGGAATTAAACATGGAGGGGTCCGAAGTGTAGCAACCCTGATAAATGAATATTTGAAATGAATTAAAATATATATATATAATACAGATAATAAGAAGAGGGTTAAATGGAGGAATAAAACCCAAGATGCAAATAACGCCTCTCATTAAGGCGTTAATTTAATAATAAACGCCTCTACCTAAGGCGTTATTCAAGAAAGGACGCCCTCACCACAAGACGTCAAATTCCAAACGCCAAAAAGTGCAAGGACAAGAAACGCCCTTTTCTTGGGCGTGTTTTAAAACAAGGAACGCCCTTATACAAGGCGCTTCTTAAGAAACGACCTGAACCAGGTCGTCAATTCAAGAATCGACGACCTGACCAAAGTCGTTAATTCCATTCGAGTTCCGTTCTACATGGGAACTTATCCAGGGTAATTGATAAGTATTAGAAAGAGTTAAAAGGTGGTAATGACTCTATCATGGAAGTATTACTTCCACACAATCACTAACCCTAATAGGATTTCCAAAATCCTATATATAAGCCTGTTCGATCCAACCCTAAACCTATTTGATCGATCGTCTGCTATGGTGAGTAAAGAACTGAACGTTCTTTTCTTTCTATTTACTGTCAAATGAAGAGTTACTAACTCTTCATCTCTTCTCTTCTTACAGGTTAGGAAAAGCACCTACGTACGTGAAGAACAAAGGTGATGTTCTTCTTTCTTTTACCTTCGGTCAGGAAGTATGAAGAAATACTAATATTTCTTCTTCTGTTCTCGTAGGAATTACAGGACCGAAGAACTAGAGCTCCTCTTCTCACGGTTCAAATCATCAAATTATCATAAGGTAGGTTTTCTCAAGTTATGGTAGCCCAAACAAAATTAATGCAAGATATACGTATATATAAGCATGACATGCATATGGTTTATTATAGTTTTAATACGTTTCTGCAATATTTTGAAAGAGACGCCCCTGTCAAGGGCGCTAATTTACAAGACACGACCCTGCATAGGTCGTCAATTTCATATTTGACGCCCTGTACACAGGCGTTAATTTCATGTAAATGTTAATCACCTATTTAAGAACTGATTATCCATGCAATTACATGAAATCAATAATTGTTAACGGTTAAAAGTCAATAAACATGAAACATCAAATCTAATATATTGCATCTGAATTCCTGCCAATTTTCCTGTCATGACTCTATGATTGTTATCCTTGATTATCGTGCAAATCTTGCTTTCCTGGTATTTCTTGAATTCACGACCTAGACAAGGTCATTTTTCATGTGTTAACGCCCCGTAACAGGGCGTGAATTGAAAAGAAACGCCCCTTACTAGGGCGCGTATCGATTAAAATCCTGGAATACATATTCAGAAAAATAGAATTAAATGATAACGCCCCTTCCCAGGGTGCTTTTTTTGATAATTCCTGAAAATTAATTATATTCTGTCAAACATGTAAATGATAAGACGCCTTCTGGTGTAGTCGTCAAATCTTTAAGAAACGACCCTGACCAGGGCGCGTTTTAGATAAATTAATGAAATATTGAAATTCTGAAAAATGGAAACATGTGTAAACGCCCTTCTGTTAGGCGTTAATTACTTGATAAACGACTCTGATTAAGTCGTTATTTTACTGAAAAACTGATTTTTCCACTGTTTCTGTTAACCGATGGTTTCATATGTTATATAATATATATATCGGCACTATTCTCCACTCCGTGAGTATAGTCCCACGTTTCATGTTGTTTCATCGATCACACTCAACTCTCATTGACATACAAGCTCTCCATTGGACATTCCGTTCCTTTGGACTAGCGAGTTAGTCATAGAGACCTCTGTAAGACTCCTCGTACCTTGGATTCCCTCAAGGTCGACTGAGCTGGTTGTACCCTAAAACCTATTACACAATTAATGCCATGTCCATCTAAAGAAACATGGTATACCGGTCCTTATGATTATACAAAGAGTATATCATAAGAAAATTCTTAATGGGATGATGATATCATGCCATATCATGTCGTTCTTGTAAAAACCTCAATTCTATGATAAGAATGAGGGTATCTTACCTTTGATATACTGTTCATGTGGACCTCAATTCTATATAAAGAATGTCCATATTGATTTGTCATGGTACCCAAGTTAAGGGAACCATATTCTACCTAGTTTTATCGATATCGTGATTATACCGTTATTATCACCATTCTATGTCCTTTGTCATATTTTGGACTCTATTCTATCAAAGTTGTCATACATGTCTACAAGCTTGATTATTGAAATTCTATGTTGTCTATAAAGAAGAGTGGATGTCAAAACACATGATAAATGCCTGCGCATATAGGGCCCGATCTGGTCCTGAGAGGAGCACCCGAAAGTACTTGTGCCCATGGGAGTTAAAATGATAAGGTATCTGGCATTATACCGAGTGCATGACTAGCTTGATTGGACATTCCACACACATCTTGTACTTGAATCGTACTTGACTTGACATGAAATGCGTGGCTCGAAAAAGGGTAATTTACTTGCTTGATACATGATAGCCAAAGTTCTTGACATGATAAAAGTACTTGCGTGAATATCTTGAGTATCTCGTTGAAAGTACATGATTAAGTTCATCTTATTTCCTTGATATTACATTCTCTCTATCTTGTCGTTTTATGCGAGCATGCATAGCTTTATTGCATTCATGAAAGATGTAATTACTTAAACCCCTTGCTAGTACTTGAGATATAATTTCCTACTGAGCGTTCCCTCATTCCGTTTGTCCCTTTTTACTTTTCAGGTAAGTCCGACGACGATGGAAGTCAATCGGATGGGAATGGTCAAGAGTGAAAGAGCTAGAGCTTTCCAAGTGTCATGTAGTCTTTTCTATAGTTTTCTTGAGTCGACTATGTACTTTTCTTTTTTATTAAACAGAGTATTGGATTTGTAATAGTCTATCTATTATGAAATAAAGGATTGGGTTGTCTTGCTATTTTGCGCATCTCTGTCTTTGTGTCGAATACACGACTACTCTGATTGACACGAATGATATAAACTCGTCGCGCATCTCCGGGTATCTTCCGCGCTCGGGGCGTGACAGTTTTTGTGCTATCAGAGCCTAAGGTATTCAATTCCTAGGAAAAACCCAAGTCCAAGGATAAGTTGAACGTTTAACCAAGTGAGAATGGGTAGAACCAAGGGATAAGAGTCAATGAGTCTTTTAATAAGATCACAGTGATATAATACTAACGTAGCTATTGTAATTGTAGGATAATGGCTGCCGAACATGCTCAATGGCGAAACATGCAGCGTACCCTCCAAGGGATGACTCAAGTGCTACAACAGGTAGCACAAGGTGGTGCTCCACGAGCTGGAAGCTTACACCAAGCCTTTAAGAACATGAATCCCCCGAAGTTTATGGGATCGACCGATCCGGACGATGCCGAGAATTGGGTTCGGGAAACCGAATGCATATTCCATGTCATGCAATGCACGGATCAGGACAAAGTTCTATTAGCTACATTCCAGTTAGAGAAAGATGCTAGATGCTGGTGGGAGTCTATTGAAGCAACCATCGATCCTACTCAAGTAACATGGGAAGAATTTATAGAATACTTCAATGCTAAATATTTCTCGGACCGAGTCCAAGAAAAGAAGGCTGCAGAATTCGCTGCATTAAAGCAACGATCTTTATCATTAGCAGATTATGAAGCTCAGTTCTCCAGGTTGTCTAGATATGCTAAGCATCTTATTAGCACGGAGAAGATGAAAGCCCGTAGATTTCTTAATGGGCTTAGGCCCCACTATATTACTCAACTGGCGCCTATGGACATCCAAATTTATTCTGAAATAGTGCGCCGAGCTCAATTACTTGAAGATGCCACGGAACAATCTGATAGGATCCGTGGAAAGGACAAGAAGGAGCAAGTCACAGGTTCGGGTTCTTTTAAACCTAATTTTAAGAAAAGTCCTAATAATGGAGGTTCTTCCTCTCAAGATCAGAAATTCAAGAAGACCAAGCCCTTCTCTATCACCACTACACCTTCTAATACAGTATGCAAGCATTGTGACAAGGCTGGTCACAAGACAGAAGAATTCTGGAGGAAATTAGGAGCTTGTCTCCGTTGTGGGAGTCGCGAACATCGGATTCCCGATTGTCCATTAATGAATGACCAAGCCGGTGACGGTAAACGCCCGGTGATGAAGAATGCTCGTCTTCATGCAATCCAGGAGACCGAACCTGAAGAAGAAGGCGGATTAGTGGAAGGTACATTGAAAATTTGTTCCAAAAGTGCTTATGTCTTATTTGATACGGGTGCATCGCATTCCTTTATTTCTAAGAAGTTTGCCGACCCGTTACCGTTAGAACCAGAATGGATAAAAATAGTTCTAACTACTCCTCTTGGAAGTGAAAATGATATTACTCATCACTACCAAAACTGTGAGGTAATGGTTCAAGGTAGGAATTTACCTATAGATCTCATATGCCTCGATCTAAAGGAGTATGATGTTATACTGGGAGCGGACTGGTTATCCAAATACCAGGCAACGGTTGATTGCCGTAATAGCCAAATTACTTTCAAAGATTTTCCAGAATTAGTCTTTACTCGCCCCAAGAGTCGGAGCAAATCCCCTCTTATTTCGGCTCTTCGAGCAAGCAAGCTCGTCAGGAAAGGATGTGTATCCTTCCTTGCTTTTGTCACTGTTAAAGAAGCTAAGGAAACCAAGATAGAAGACATTCAGGTAGTGCAAGAATTTCCAGACGTATTTCCGAAGATTTGCCGGGATTACCCCCTCAAATAGAAGTGGCCTTCACCATTGACTTAGTCCCTGGTGCTGGTCCAGTTTCAAAGGCACCATATAGAATGTGCCCTGCTGAACTCAAAGAGTTGAAGGAGCAATTGATGGAATTAATTCGAAAAGGGTTTATTAGACCAAGTACTTCCCCGTGGGGAGCACCAGTCTTATTTGTGAAGAAGAAGGACGGATCCATGAGATTGTGCATCGACTATCGACAGTTGAATCATCTCACTATCAAGAACAAGTATCCACTGCCGAGAATCGATGAATTATTTGATCAAATTTCTGGATCCAAATTATTTTCGAAGATTGACCTCAGATCAGGATATCATCAGTTAAGGATCAAAGATGATGACATTCATAAGACTACATTCAGAAGCAGGTATGGCCATTATGAATTTGTTGTTATGCCTTTTGGACTAACAAATGCCCCTGCTGCCTTTATGCAGTTAATGAATAGCATATTCAGGCCTTACTTGGATCAATTCTTAGTAGTCTTCATTGATGATATATTGATATATTCCAAGACTAAGGAAGAACATGAAAAGCATTTGAGGATTGCATTGCAAGTCTTGAGGACAAATCAATTATATGCAAAACTCAGCAAGTGTGAATTCTGGCTTGAAGAAGTGACTTTTCTAGGACATGTGATTTCAAAAGATGGATTATCAGTAGATCCGTCAAAGGTCGAAGCTGTTAGAAACTGGGAAAGACCTACTAATGCAAGCGAGATCAGAAGTTTCTTAGGTCTTGCAGGATATTATCGGCGATTCATCAAAGATTTCTCTAAGATCGCCGTGCCCCTTACAAGGTTAACTCGCAAGGAGATCCGATATGAATGGAGTGAGGAATGTGAAAGAAGTTTCCAAACTCTCAAGGATCATCTCACTACAGCTCCGGTGTTAGCTCTACCAATAGAAGGAGAGAAATTCGAGGTCTACACCGATGCTTCTGGCATTGGCCTCGGGTGTGTCTTAATGCAACAAGGGAAGGTCATAGCATACTCTTCTCGTCAACTGAAGAAGCATGAGGAGAATTACCCCGTCCATGACTTAGAACTGGCCGCGGTGGTATTTGCCCTAAAGATATGGAGACACTACTTATATGGAGTGCAGTTTACTGTATACTCCGATCACAAGAGTCTCAAATATCTATTCTCACAAAAGGAGCTACACATGAGACAAAGACGATGGCTAGAATATCTCAAGGACTTCGACTTCAATATACAATACCATCCCGGAAAGGGTAATTATGTTGCTGATGTCCTTAGTCAAAAGCCGAGAGCAATGATAGCCAATTGTATGATACAAGAATGGAGGTTACTTGAACAATTCTCCGAGCTCAATATAAGCTTGGACACGGAATCCAAATTTGTCACATTATCTCATGTAAGCATACAGTCAGATTTATTATCTGAGATACAAGCACTTCAGGATGATGATCCTATATTAGTAGAAATCAAAGGCAGGATGGAAGGACAATCTGATTTCCAAGTAACTTCCGAGGGAAGATTATTGTTCAAAGACAGAACTTGTATACCAGATTATCCAGAATTAAAGAAGAAGATCTTAGATGAAGCTCACAGATCAAGGTACACTATTCATCCAGGATCAACTAAAATGTACCAAGATGTAAAGATGAACTTTTGGTGGCCCAACATGAAAAGAGAAATAGCAGACTATGTATCTCGCTGTCTCACATGCCAACAGGTCAAGGCGGAACACCAAAAGCCTGCTGGAAAACTACATCCTCTAGATATTCCTAAGTGGAAGTGGGAGGATATTGGTATGGACTTCATCATGGGATTATCTAAATCAAAAGGAGGACATGATGGAATCTGGGTTATCATTGACCGATTAACTAAATCGGCGCATTTCTTGCCAATAAAAAGTCGATGGTCAATTGATGTCTTAGCTGCATTATATATCAAAGAGATAGTCAGACTACATGGTATTCCTGTCTCAATCGTGTCTGACAGAGATCCCCGATTTACTTCTCATTTTTGGAAGGGATTACAACATGCGTTGGGAACAAGGCTTAACTTTAGTACTGCTTTTCACCCACAAACGGATGGTCAGACCGAGAGAGCTAATCAGGTTGTTGAAGATATGTTTAGAGCATGCATTATTGACTTTGGTGGAAGCTGGCATGAACATTTGCCACTAGTGGAATTTGCATATAATAATAGCTACCAAGCTAGTATCCAAATGGCACCTTTCGAAGCTTTATATGGAAGGAGTTGCCGATCACCTTTATGCTGGAACGAAGTTGGGGAAAAACAACTATTAGGTCCAGACATGGTAAGGGATACAACTGAGATGATACAAGTAATCCAAGAAAGATTGCAAGTTGCTCAGACCAGGCAAAAGGCTTATGCAGATACAAGAAGGAGAGATCTTGAATTCCAAGTTGGAGATCATGTATTTCTTAAAATATCGCCTGGACGTGGCATACGAAGATTTGGTGTTAAGGGCAAGCTTACGCCAAGATTCATCGGACCATTTGAGGTACTCGAAAGAGTTGGAGAGGTTGCTTATCGCATCGCGTTGCCTCCTCAATTGTCCGAAGTGCATAATGTGTTTCACATATCTATGTTGAAGAAGTATGTGCACGATCCATCACACATTATTGAACATGGAGATCTGGTGATCCAGAAAGATCTCACCTATGAACCGAAGCCTATGAAGATCTTAGATCGAGAAATACGAGCTCTAAGGAATAAGGTTATTCCCATGCTCAAGGTGCAATGGAATAAGAATAATGAACACGAAGCAACATGGGAGACCGAGGAATCTATGAAGAAACGATTTCCTGAGTTGTTCTAAGAGGTATATACTCTACACTCTCCGCGTGTATACATAATATGCAATTGAATTTGGGGACCAAATTCTTTTTAAGTGGGGGAGAGTGTAGCAACCCTGATAAATGAATATTTGAAATGAATTAAAAAATATATATATAATACAGATAATAAGCAGAGGGTTAAATGGAGGAATAAAACCCAAGATGCAAATAACGCCTCTCATTAAGGCGTTAATTTAATAATAAACGCCTCTACCTAAGGCGTTATTCAAGAAAGGACGCCCTCACCACAAGACGTCAAATTCCAAACGCCAAAAAGTGCAAGGACAAGAAACGCCCTTTTCTTGGGCGTGTTTTAAAACAAGGAACGCCCTTATACAAGGCGCTTCTTAAGAAACGACCTGAACCAGGTCGTCAATTCAAGAATCGACGACCTGACCAAAGTCGTTAATTCCATTCGAGTTCCGTTCTACATGGGAACTTATCCAGGGTAATTGATAAGTATTAGAAAGAGTTAAAAGGTGGTAATGACTCTATCATGGAAGTATTACTTCCACACAATCACTAACCCTAATAGGATTTCCAAAATCCTATATATAAGCCTGTTCGATCCAACCCTAAACCTATTTGATCGATCGTCTGCTACGGTGAGTAAAGAACTGAACGTTCTTTTCTTTCTATTTACTGTCAAATGAAGAGTTACTAACTCTTCATCTCTTCTCTTCTTACAGGTTAGGAAAAGCACCTACGTACGTGAAGAACAAAGGTGATGTTCTTCTTTCTTTTACCTTCGGTCAGGAAGTATGAAGAAATACTAATATTTCTTCTTCTGTTCTCGTAGGAATTACAGGACCGAAGAACTAGAGCTCCTCTTCTCACGGTTCAAATCATCAAATTATCATAAGGTAGTTTTTCTCAAGTTATGGTAGCCCAAACAAAATTAATGCAAGATATACGTATATATAAGCATGACATGCATATGGTTTATTATAGTTTTAATACGTTTCTGCAATATTTTGAAAGAGACGCCCCTGTCAAGGGCGCTAATTTACACGACACGACCCTGCACAGGTCGTCAATTTCATATTTGACGCCCTGTACACAGGCGTTAATTTCATGTAAATGTTAATCACCTATTTAAGAACTGATTATCCATGCAATTACATGAAATCAATAATTGTTAACGGTTAAAAGTCAATAAACATGAAACATCAAATCTAATATATTGCATCTGAATTCCTGCCAATTTTCCTGTCATGACTATATGATTGTTATCCTTGATTATTGTGCAAATCTTGCTTTCCTGGTATTTCTTGAATTCACGACCTAGACAAGGTCGTTTTTCATGTGTTAACGCCCCGTAACAGGGCGTGAATTGAAAAGAAACGCCCCTTACTAGGGCGCGTATCGATTAAAATCTTGGAATACATATTCTGAAAAATAGAATTAAATGATAACGCCCCTTCCCAGGGTGCTTTTTTTGATAATTCCTGAAAATTAATTATATTCTGTCAAACATGTAAATGATAAGACGCCTTCTGGTGTAGTCGTCAAATCTTTAAGAAACGACCCTAACCAGGGCGCGTTTTAGATAAATTAATGAAATATTGAAATTCTGAAAAATGGAAACATGTGTAAACGCCCTTCTGTTAGGCATTAATTACTTGATAAACGACTCTGATTAAGTCGTTATTTTACTGAAAAACTGATTTTTCCACTGTTTCTGTTAATCGATGGTTTCATATGTTATATAATATATATATCGGCACTATTCTCCACTCCGTGAGTATAGTCCCACGTTTCATGTTGTTTCATCGATCACACTCAACTCTCATTGACATATAAGCTCTCCATTGGACATTCCGTTCCTTTGGACTAGCGAGTTAGTCATAGAGACCTCCGTAAGACTCCTCGTACCTTGGATTCCCTCAAGGTCGACTAAGCTGGTTGTATCCTAAAACCTATTACACAATTAATGCCATGTCCATCTAAAGAAACATGGTATACCGGCCCTTATGATTATACAAAGAGTATATCATAAGAAAATTCTTAATGGGATGATGATATCATGCCATATCATGTCGTTCTTGTAAAAACCTCAATTCTATGATAAGAATGAGGGTATCTTACCTTTGATATACTGTTCATGTGGACGTCAATTCTATATAAAGAATGTCCATATTGATTTGTCATGGTACCCAAGTTAAGGGAACCATATTCTACCTAGTTTTATCGATATCGTGATTATACCGTTATTATCGCCATTCTATGTCCTTTGTCATATTTTGGACTCTATTCTATCAAAGTTGTCGTACGTGTCTACAAGCTTGATTATTGAAATTCTATGTTGGCTATAAACAAGAGTGGATGTCAAAACACATGATAAATGCCTGCGCATATAGGGCCCGATCTGGTCCTGGGAGGAGCACCCGAAAGTACTTGTGCCCATGGGAGTTAAAATGATAAGGTATCTGACATTATACCGAGTGCATGACTAGCTTGATTGGACATTCCACACACATCTTGTACTTGAATCGTACTTGACTTGACATGAAATGCGTGGCCCGAAAAAGGGTAATTTACTTGCTTGATACATGATAGACAAAGTTCTTGACATGATAAAAGTACTTGCTTGAATATCTTGAGTATCTCGTTGAAAGTACATGATTAAGTTCATCCTATTTCCTTGATATTACATTCTCTCTATCTTGTCGTTTTATGCGAGCATGCATAGCTTTATTGCATTCATGAAAGATGTAATTACTTAAACCCCTTGCTAGTACTTGAGATATAATTTCCTACTGAGCGTTCGCTCATTCCGTTTGTCCCTTTTTACTTTTCAGGTAAGTCCGACGACGATGGAAGTCAATCGGATGGGAATGGTCAAGAGTGAAAGAGCTAGAGCTTTCCAAGTGTCATGTAGTCTTTTCTATAGTTTTCTTGAGTCGACTATGTACTTTTCTTTTTTATTAAACAGAGTATTGGATTTGTAATAGTCTATCTATTATGAAATAAAGGATTGGGTTGTCTTGCTATTTTGCGCATCTCTGTCTTTGTGTCGAATACACGACTACTCTGATTGACATGAATGATATAAACTCGTCGCGCATCTCCGGGTATCTTCCACGCTCGGGGCGTGACACGAAGGGTCCGGAAGAGGATGAGAGGTGGATAAAGATATGAAATTAAACATGGAGGGGTCCGGAGGTTCCAGACGGAGCGGAATGTGAGGGTAGAATAAAGACAAGGAACCAAACAGAGAGGGGTCCGAAGGTTCCGGACGGGATGACAATGAATTAAACAGAGTGGGGTCCAGAGGTTTCGGATGAGGACGATGATGAGGGACGGATAAAAAATGGAATTAAATAGGGAGGGGTCCGAAGGTTCCGGACGGAGATGAATATATGGGTCCGGAGGTTCCGGACAAGGTAGAAGGTAAGGGTCCGGAGGTTCCGGAGGGAGATGAGAGACGGATAAAGATAAGGAAATAAACATGGAGGGGTCCAGAGATTCCGGACGGGGTGGAATGTAAGGGTAGGATAAATACAAAGAACTAAACAGAGTGGGATCCGGAGATTTCGGACGAGAAAACAATGACTTAAACAGAGTGAGGTCCGGAGATTCTAGACGAGGATGAGAGATGGATAAAGACATGTAATTAAACATAGAGGGGTCCGAAAGCTCCAGACGGGGATGAATATTGGGGTCCGGAGGCTCCGGACGAGGTGGGATGTAAGGGTAGGATAAAGACAAGGGACTAAACAGAGCGAGGTTCGGAGGTTCCGGACGGGGATGAATATTGGGGTCCAGAGATTCCGGACGTGGTGGAAGGTAAGGATCCGGAGGCTCCGGAGGAGGATGAATGTGAGGGTCCAAAGACCCTAGAGAAGAAGAGGAGCTTGATTGCGTAGATCTAGACGATGGGAAGCATCCTCTCAGCCAATGGATTGCCCATAAAAAGAAGATGAATAACAGCACAAGCAATGATGGAATGGGGTATGAAGTAGATGAGCTACAGGATGGCTCGTCCACATGGGATTTATCACCCTTAAGCTTCACTTTATGCTTTCCCTTCTTCCTGGTGGATACTCTCTCGTAGTGTGACCTCTCAACCTTCAATATGACTTCTTGGCATCTTGGCCTTGCATGTCGCTCCCTCCAATTATGTGCTCTAAAAGACGGCCTGATCCTTCTTTGACCATCTAGCTCGATTGGTGCAGTCAAGGCCCATGGGCTCTCATGTGATGGACTCTTAATAAGATCCCTGGGCATTCGGAAGCGAATGGTAACTCCCTTGGCAAATGATGATAGCAAAAATTTGAGAGTTCCGCTTGTGCAGTAGGGATCTTGACATGGAATGGCTCCTTTAGAAATAACTCCCTTGATAAATGGATGGTATCTATCATTGGGAGTTTGACCTTCGGCATAAAGGGCTTCTTATTTGATGCACTGCTCAAGGGCGTTGGAATATCATGTGTGAATATGCTTGGTAGCATAGGCGTTTGCCCCTTGCATGGAAGTTGGTAAGGAGCAGATAAAACGTCAAAAGCTTCCAACAAGGAGCGGCCTGACCCACCCCTAAGCATAGAATTCATCATCTCCTCGGCAGTAGAATGTGTCCTCACTATGCATGAGGAGATCCCCTTCTTTTGATTGGCCATTTGGACTATGACCGAACAAGGGGTAATAAGGGCCTTGAAAGCATGTTGGCCAATGAGTAACGTGATCGTTATTGTTTTGGCCCTTGATTTACTTAGCACCAATTCCTGAGAGTCCTTTTTGATGGACATTGGTGCAGATGGAGATTCGGCCTTCTCAAAGATGATCGGTACAAGAACTCGAATTGGCATTCGGCATATGAAATCTTGAATTTTGAACGGCATAGCCGTAACCGAATTCTTCTTATCCGATTCTTGATCATCATCTTTGGCACATGTATTTATAAGAATACACCCACTCCGAGAGGTGATAGAAAGAGGTGAGTCGGAAACAACATGATCGGACAATGGAGGTTCAATGGAATGAGTTATAGAAAGGGTAGGTGGAAGTTGAAACACGACGAGCTTCTCCTCTTGCTCGGGAGCAGATGAGGTTTACTCGGGTGCAAAAATGGATGGGCCCTGCTCAAGGTTAGCCACGGATTTGGGTGAGGAGTCAAGTGGAAGAGTAAGAGGGGTTGGGTTTGAAGTTATAGGGATGGTGGAGGCCTTAAGTGATGGAGGCGAGATGGAGACAACAGGCTCAGCGGGTAATAGAGGTTCAATGGAAAGGGTTGTGGAAAGAGTAAGTGAGGGTTGAGACACGACGAGCTTCTCCTTGTGCTCGGGAGGAGACGAGGTTGGCTCGGGTGTAAAAATCAATGGGCCCTGCTCAGGGTTAATCACGGGTTTAGGTAATGGGAGTGGAGGAATAGGGATGGTTGGATTCGGGGTTATAGGGATGATGGAGGTTTTAAGCGGAGGTAATAGAGGGTTACTAGGTTGGGGACAAGGACTAATGGGAGGTTCAATGCAGGCTGATGGTGTGGAGATTACTTGTGTAGTTGGAGGGGTAACAGTAAGAGACTTGGTGCGTAGGAAGCGTCGGGTTTTAGTGGTACATGAAGGGTTCAAAATAGGGGGCGATTCATGGTGTATTGATGCGGGTTGTTGGGATACAGACCCGTCATCATAACACCATGTAGTTTCACAGGTAAGGGTAGAATCAGTAGGAGACTCATGGTACGTTGACGTAGGTTGCTGGAGCATCGACCCATCGTCATAATACCATGATGTCTCATAAGTGGGGGTAGAATCAGTAGGAGACTCATGGTACGTTGACATAGGTTGCTGGAGCATTGACCCATCGTCATAATGCCATGATGTCTCATAGATAGGTGTAGAATCAGTAGGAGACTCATGGTACGTTGACGTAGGTTGCTGGAGCATGGACCCATCGTCATAATACCATGATGTTTCATAGGTAGGGGTTGGGTCAGTGACTTCGTCCTGAGCAGGGGAGTCTTCTGGTGGTGGTGGAAGAGGGTGATGAAGAAAACTCGGAATGGGTGCGATAGTGGCTTCATCCTCAGCAAAGAGATCTTCTGGTGGTGGTGGGAGAGGGAAGGAACGAAGAAACCTCGGAGTGGGCATATCTTCAAAATTTTCGCAAATGTGATCAGGTGCCATTTGCAATTGCTCATAATCATTAGGTTCAAATGGATGCTGTGACGGAGGCGTATTGATAAGATGAGGTGACGTATATTGGTATGGAGGATTTTGCGTATATAGATGTGAGTGAGAAGATGGAGGGTCATATGAATTAGTGTGGTGAATGGGTGATGGGTAGACGGTATCCATTTGATCGTAACAACTTGAAAGAAGCTCTTGCTCATACTCATCTCTTGCCTTTTTCCACTCCTTATCTATTTCAGCGATTTTAGCGTGAAGGGGGTTGACTTGAGGAGGAGGGGGCGATAGCCGAATTGTGAACTCCTTTAACTCTTCCTTCATTTGATCCATTTTGTCAATAAGAGCTTGTTGGAGAGGTGTGACTTGTGAAGTAGAGAGTTGGCCTTGAGACATTGGAGGGGTGGCTTGACATGGAAGGCATGAAAAAGAAGGGGAGTAAGGCTCTCCCATAGAGTGACTCGATTGAGCCAGGGTAGGAGGGGCAGCCAAATTTTGGGGCCATGAGGGGTGAGGAAAAGAGGGCGAAGGTTGGGCCTGCCACTGAGGCGAAAGAGGCCTCGTTGAGGCTTGAGAAAGGAACCCTGAACTAGAGGGGTATGACGGCCCACCAGTGGACAGACCCGTTTGGGGTACCGTATGAAGGATGACAGGGGCTTGAGATTGTGGAGGGAGAAATTGGTAAGAGGCGGGCTGTTGGCTCGCCTGTCCTTGAAATGAATAAGAGGGAGTGACATATACATGTGATGGGGATGCAGTAGCCTGGAGCGGCTGTTGGTAGGATGTAGGAGCCGGAGTCGACTCCTGAGAAGGGAGAGAAATAGATTTCCCCTTTAAAATAGCCTGAAAGACCAGAATTTTCTCAGGGCTGAGCTGTGTACTGGCGAGGACACCCAACAGGGAGAAGATGTTCTGTGGTGGAGAAATTTCCCGTGGAACAGTGGGGACCTCCTATGAGGTCTCACGGGAAGGGCCTGAGTCCATTGCATAGACGCATGCGTCAACTTACTGACCACGACCCGATTGATTCTCTTCAAAAGAGTTGAGCCATTTTTATTTTTCCGGAACATAAGCGCATACACCAATAATCAGAGATTACAAAACAAGTGGATGATCTTACGTCACTTTTTTTTTTTTGTTTTACCTCTTTTTTGTCTTTTTAACAAATATAAATATTCACACAAAATTTGCAAATATCCTAGTTGCACCTTTGTTTTACCGCCGTGTCAACTAGGGACACTCGTCTCACCACAGATAGGTAACTAACTTCGGGGTACTTCAGTGGTACAACCTGCCCAGTGAACGAAGAGGGAATCCTTCGATGTCGGGGACTTACGGAGGTCCCGATGGAGGAGATCCTAGTCTGTCGAGAGGAATTCCCGACGGAGAGTCCTTCCTTCACCAAGAAAGGGTGATCCTAAAAAAGGAACAATAAAAAAATAAAAATAAAAGGGAGATGATATGCAATGCAGTGCTGAGTTATATAACACAAATATACAACGCAAATAGAACAGGAACAAACACAAGTAAACAGAGATCTATGCAAAACTACAGCAGATATAACAGTGGCATAACAGAGATGTGAGAACAATAAACAAATGGAGTAGGATATGTCCGTTCTTCTTTCTGAGCCGACACGGATTAGAAATCACCGAAGGGAGACTAAAAGGGTGCACGTGGTGCACGAGTAAAAGGGGAAGCACACGTGGGTGCCAAATGAGGGAGGGAGCACACGTGGGTGCACGAGTAGAGGGGAGTACACGGGAATGCCAAATGGTGGGGAAGCACACGTGGGTGCACGAGACAACGTCAACTTCTCAATTAACCACAAGGGACCGGGGGAGTGCACGGGGTGCACGAGGGGAGTAGGCGCAGGTGGGCGCGATAGGAAAGAGGCACACGTGGGTGCCAAAGGGAGGGACACGCGTGTGTGTCAAGAGGAAAAGGCACCGTGAGTGCCAAAAGTGGGGGCGCGCGTGGGCGCAATAGGAAAAGGCACCGTGGGTGCTGAGAGTTTATGGGTAACCAAAGAAACCAAAAGAAGTCCCACCGTGATCGCCAGAGATGTGAACGCGTCACGTGGTGGACTGAGACAGAGAGATGGGGTTTCTCCCTCTCTGAGTGAAAGAGTAAAAAATGATGAAAATGAAAACGCGTGCGTAAAAAGGATGATGTAGAAAAGAGGGTAGAGAGTAGACACACGTAGACTCAGAAATTGGAACGGCATATCACTCCTCACACAATAACAATAACATGAATATAAACAGTAAACAGACTGCCGCAGGATATTGATCCATGCGGGGTTTTAACAACAATATAACAAAGTGCAGAAAGAAAAATACCGAAAGTAAATGACCACGGTGAAATAACTCACCGCAGCCGATTATAGTACAAACATACCCGGGTTTTAGCTATCCGCAGGTATTATAGACATAAAATAAAATTACTATAAGCACGCGTTTGTTGGTGTGATCGCCAGGGACCGAGGGCCCCAAACTGGTTGATCGCTTTTGCCTTTGACGCGGGATGATATAGGCTCCTTCTTCCTCTTCGTCCGGCTGGCCGAAGAAGAGGGCTTTTGAGTTGGTTACCCTGCAAAATAAACAAAAATTAAGTCAAAAGATGAGATAACATAAATGTATTACACTCACAAATATAAATATAAACATATAATACAAATATATATATATACATATGTATATATATATAAAAGATAAACGTATATAATATATATCTATATATATATATATACTATATATAATAGATGTATATATATAAGCTCTTCTCACTCACACATATATGTACCATATATATATATTATATACAAACACTACGTACATATATGGGCTCTACGTGCATGTTTATAATATGTGTATGTATATAAGCTCTGCATGCACGAGTGTGCGAGTAAAGGTGGAAGGTGAATAGCATGTGTGTGTGTGCAGTGTGAAGGTGAAAGAGTGCCTGTGTGTGCGGTGTGAAGGTGAAACTGTGCACATGTGTGTGTGGTGTGCAGGGACGTGAAAATCAAAAGAAACAGAGAAGAAAGACAACGTGAGAGAGAGGGAAAGAGAGAGGGCGTGAGGAAGAAAGAAGTGAGGGATAAAAAGTAATAAAATAAAAATAAAAAGAGAACAGAGAGAGCAGAGAGAGAGAGAGATCGGGTGAGAGTAGAGAGGGAAGTAGAGAGAGACAGGGTAAGAGAGGGAGGAGGAAAAAAAATAAAGAAAGAGAGTTTGAGAAAGACAGATAGAGAAGAAAGAGAGAGAGATCGGGTGGAGAGAGAGAGGGCGTGAGGAACAGTGAGATAGGGAGAGAAATAGAGAGAGAGATCAGAGAGGAGAGGGAAGTAGAGAGAGACAGGGTAAGAGAGGGAGGAGGAAAAAAATAAAGAAAGAGAGTTTGAGAAAGACAGACAGAGAAGAAAGAGAGAGAGATCGGGTGGAGAGAGAGAGGGCGTGAGGAACAGTGAGAAAGGGAGAGAAATAGAGAGAGAGATCAGAGATGAGAGGGAGGCGAAATAAAAAAGTAAAAGAAGGGAAGATGAGAGAGGGATCTAGAGAGAGCAGAGAGGGTATGAGAGAGAGATCGAGAGGGAGAGAGAGATAGTGGGAGGGGGGAGAGAATAAAATAAAAAAAGAAAGAGAATGGGTTAGAGGGGGTGGTGAGAAGCTGAGAGAGGGAGAGAGAGAGAACACTGAGGAGAGATGAGAGAGAGAATAAATAAAAAAAGATAAAGAAAGGGAGAGAGAGAGAGAGACCGCGGCGGGTTAGAGAGAGATGAGAGAGAGAGGAAGAGAGAGAGACCGTGAGGAGAGAGAGAGGGACGGAGGGAGGAGAGAGATCGGGAGAAAGAGAGGGGGAGAGAGAAAGAGAAGCAGAGAGGGGGGAGAGAAGTGGGATGGAGAGAGGGAGAGTGTGAGAGAGATGGAGAGCGTGAGAGAGAGAGAAAGAGGGAGAGAGGGAGAGAGAGAGAACCGCGGCAGGAGGTGGAGGAAGAGAGAGGGGAAGAGAACGGCAGAGGGAGGAGGAAGAAGACGGAGGGGGAGAAAGGGAAGAGAGGCCGGTGAGGAGGAAGAGAAAGAGGAGGACGTGGGGGCGGCTTGCGGAGGAGGGCCAGGGGCGATGGTGGCTGGTGAGCTCGACGACGGGCTTGCATGCAGGGGGAGATGACGAGGACGGCAGCGTTCGGTCGGAGGGAAGTTGTAGAGTCGTTAACGGACGTCAGTGGCGTCGGCGGATGAAGCTCGGGGACGTGGGTGCGAGGGTGGTGCCGGTGAGATCGACGACGAGGAGCGACGTCCGGTGGCTGGCAGGAGGCTTCGCGGTGGCGTCGTTTGCAGCGTCCGGAGGCGGAGGCGTCTACGAAGTGAAACTCTTGGCGATGCGGTCGGTGCAGGTGACGGTGATGGCGAGCGTCTGCAACGGTGTGGGAGCTTTACGGTAGCTTCGGTGAGGTGGAGGTGGACGATGACTGCAGTGCCAGTGATGCTCTCGGGCGACGAGGTTGCTCGCGTTCGTGTCGGGCTCGGTGGCAGGCGTGGTAACCGGCGACGTGGGTCGTGGTGAGCTCACCGCAAGGACAACAGCGGCAGGGTGGGCGTGTGCAGGTGGCGGTGATGGCCGGAGAGGGGGTCGTCCGGCGGACGGTGCGGAAGGCGACCGGCGACGGCGGCCGACAGGGTGACGGCAGGGTGCTGGAGGGCGGCCGGTGGAATGGGGGCTCACGTGTGTGTGAGGGAGGCCAACAGAGGGAGGAGGGGAGCCTGCCGCGGTGATCTGTAGGAGGGTGAGCTAGCTTCGATGGTAAGGGGGAGAAAGGATGGAGGCGAAGGTGTGCATGGGGAGGTTAGAGAGAGGCAGAAAGGGGGGCGGAGATGGCTATGGTGGTGTGTGGAAGTGGCAGCAGCGGTTGCGAACGGGAGAAAGAAAGAGAGCAGGCAGGTGGTCATGGCGTCGTCGGAGGGGGGGGTCATCGACGGTATTAGGAGGTGGGGCGGCTCGCGATGAAGTGTAGCGACGGTGGTACAAGTGGAGTATAGGTGGAGGTGACCGGAGGTCACATGCATGTCATCGACGGCGTGAAGGGGAAGAGAAGGTTGCGCGGAGGGCAACAACGATAACGCATGCGCGGGAGGATGGGCGACGGGGGCGAGGAGAAGTGCAGGTTGAGGGACTGGCCGGGGAGTGGTATGTGTGAGTGGGTGAGTGTGTGGAGGTCAGAATGGAGGGGAAGAGACAAGGTTCGATGGCAAGGAGAGGGACGTGAAAGGGAAAATATTCCCTCTGTCGGGCTGCTAGGTGTACAAGGGAGGCAGCTAAGAGAAGAGATAAGGTGAGAGGGAAAGCGACGTAAGAGACAAGAATTATAGGGGAGACCAGATCCAGAAGATTAGGGGGATAAGTGGTGATTATGATTTTATTTAAGATGATCAAAAGTCTTTGTTTTTTTTGTTTGTTTAAGCTCACTAAAATAAAACTAAGTATATATATACGTATATACAACGATGTATATGTATATGTATATTTATATTATATATTACGCATATATGTATACAACCTTATATATATTTATAACCATACTATATATTTATATCATATATTATACACATATACAAACCTATGTGTATTTACAACCTTATTTTGTATATTTATTTTTTTAACCTTTTCTTAATTTTTTTAGATTTTTTTAATAACCCTTTTGAATTTTTTTGTATTTTCTTATAACCCCTTTTTTTTATTTGTTTGTATTTTCTTATAACCCATTATTCATTTTTTTTTGAATTTTCTTATAAGCTCTTTCTTTTATAAGCTTTTCTAAAGGTGAACGTATAGACTTGCTAAAGGTGATCGTATAGACTTGGTAAGGTGAACGTACAGACTTGCTGCAACGTACAGACTTTGAACGTACAGACTTGCTGCGACGTACAGACTTTGACGTACAGACTTGCTGCAACGTACAGACTTGGACGTACAGACTTGCTGCAACGTACAGACTTGGACGTACAGACTTGTTGCAACGTATAGACTTGCTGCAACGTACAGACTTGCTGCAACGTACAGACTTGAACGTACAGACCTACTGCAACGTACATACTTGCTGCAACGTACAGACTTGAATGTATAGACTTAGGATGTGTAGACTTGGTGACGTGTAGACTTGGTGGGAATGTATAGACTTTGGTTGGAAATGTATAGACTTTGGTAGGAATGTATAGACTTTGGTTGGGGATGTATAGACTTTGGTGGAATGTGTAGACTTTGGTTGGGTGGGAGTGTATAGACTTTGGGGGGAATGTATAGACTTTGGGATGAATGTATAGACTTTGGTGGGGAATGTATAGACTTTGGAGGAATGTATAGACTTTGGGAGGAATGTATAGACTTTGGTTGGTTAGGAATGTATAGACTTTGGTTGGGTGGGAATGTATAGACTTTAGGGGGAATGTATAGACTTTGGTTGGATGGGAATGTATAGACTTTGGTTGGGGATGTATAGACTTTGGTGGGAATGTGTAGACTTTGAGATGGATGTATAGACTTGGAGGAATGTATTTAGGGATCGTATAGACTTTGGAGAATGTATAGACTTGGTGGGAGTGTATGGATTTAGGGATTGTATAGACTTTGGAGATGAATGTATGGACTTGGAAGAATGTATGGACTTTGGAGATGTATGGATTTAGGGATTGTATAGACTTTGGAGAATGTACATACTTGCTATGTATAGACTTGTTGCAACGTATAGACTTGAATGTATAGACTTGTTGCAACATATAGACTTGCTATGTATGGACTTGTTAAGTCATCAAAGCAAAGATGATTAATCACCCGCGTGAATCAAATGTGCAAGTCACTTTGGGGCATCGTAGCATAATATGAAATTTACTCACAGAAATGTTAAAAATGGCGTGTCTACACCATAAACCCAAACCTGCCAGAAAACCTCCAGGCCAAGTTACTGAGGGGGTCCAGACAAATGAGCAGGTATCAGCTGTTCACTTCCCCAACCAACCCGCTCCACCTCGCTTTCAGCAACCTCCCCGCAACCCCCAGTTCACCGCTCCATCAACTACCCAACCATCATTCTCCGCTCCTCAGCAACCACCGCCACAACAACCTCAACAACTGCCTCAGTACCACAATGTCCCGCCACCAAACGGCTATGCACCTGCTCGACCGGGTCCCAAGAGAGCCCATTAACCTCCCGTACCTGAAACTTTGCAAGATATCTTTTCACCCCTTATGCACACTGGTGATCTTCAGCTTCCCCTGGAACGCCCTAACTAGAACCCGGCTGCCGACCTATCCAGATTCTGCATATTCCATCGACAGCCCAGACACACGATTGAGAGGTGCTACCAGTTCAGAGATTTTGTCTACTATTTGCATGAAGGACATCGGAGTGATTAGGAAGAAATGCATAAGTTGATTACAGAGATCAAAGAATGAAGAAGACAGGCACCGAGGCCGCAACAGCCAACGCCGCAGCAGCAACAGCCATAGCAACCCCAACCCCAACAGCAGTAGTAGCCTACACCAGTGTTAGGGATTCATCAGAATCCAATGCCAAACCACCCGCCTGCTCCACAACCGCAGCAGCCGGCACCGGGTCAAGTAAACATGGTCCACCACCCGGCTCCCAATGCTAGGTGGTCCTATGATGATGCGACTCCCACTCACCTTTTGGCCCTCCACCATGCCTACAACAACCCCCCTTCACCTTCTATCCCTACTATCATTCAGCCCACCACCATAACCTCCACCACACCCGCCATCCCTTCTAGACCCCTCATTGTTCCTACCGCATCTTCACCAATCCTAGCACGCGCACCTGTCACACTCCCTACTATCACCCCCTCACCTAGCCCGTCACCCATCATCCTCCCGCCTGGGCCTGTCAGACCTACCTCCACCATCATCACCCCCGCTTTTACTCCCTCCACTCACCCCACAGGGCCTATCAAGTCTCCCAATGTGAGTCCGTCTAATGCCGTGCCGGCACAAAATCTTGCCCTCCGAAGCGGGCATTTATTCCAAAGAAGTTATCCCTCTATCGGTGCACCTACACCTAACCCTCAGTTTCCATCCGCAACAGTTGAACAAGAAGAAGTCGACCCCTTAACTGGCACAAAGTATGATTTATTGCAGCACTTGGACCGGACGTCGGCCAAGATATCTATATTGGAGTTGATTAAGCGATCCACGCTGCACCAAGATGCTCTAAATACATTCCTTCAAAAGGTCATGGTCAGCGAGGACATGACAGTGGACAGTCTTCCATCGGCCTTAGCAACACTGACAAAGGGACCGACCATTTCTTTTTTAGAGACCGAATCGGCACCCCCAGTGTCACGCCCTGAGCCTTTATGACAGCGGAAGACTCGCTCGAGAAACATGAACAGCCGGCATGGTAAACCTCTTGCAAGCAAGAATGATCAGAGCGCAAGATAATCACACACATAAATGCAATTGCACAATATTTTCATCAAACTCCAACTTATTTCATAATAATCAACTATTCAAATACAATAACTTTCAACTTCTTCCAATCTATCAGACTCAAGAAATAGGAAAATTACATGGACTCAATCTAAACAATATAGACTTTCCTAAGTCTTCACTCTCATCTTTGACAACACTTTCATTCGCTCTCGGACCCGCTACTTGTATAACCCGAATCTGAATTCGAATCACTTTCATTTCTTGAAAAAAATGGAAATAGGTAATGAGCACTCTTGCCCAGTAGGTATCTTCGCATCAACATGAAAGCATCATTAAAGTAATTAACATTTTAGCTCTAAAGAAATAAGGTAAAATCATGCGAATGCGATCAATCATGCGAATACCCAAAGTAACAAAGATGATCGTTTAAGATATAATGAGAGCAAGTATGAGCTAGCAAGAATGCAACAAGAACATGTTATGACCTTTCAAGAACAAGAATGTAACGAGAATGTACTAGCAAGCTACATAATCATCACTCCAGTATCTTTTGCTTATGAACAAGTACTTCGTGAATTTCTATGGAATATCAGGTCATGTACAAGAAAGTCATGTCGTGCCGTGGATCTTCACTTATTTATAGAGAAAGTACTCCCAGTGCAATGCGACGCTAGTAACATCATACCCCATCGTTTATAATAGTATGTTTCCGGCAATCAGCCGAGGGGACTAGCATAGAGCCCTTGAACACAATCAGTGCTCGATCGCATCTTCAAGTATAAATCAAGCTACTTCCACGCATGTAACAATAAAGTATGGCCAAGAATGTACAATTCAATAAGTTCATGATAACACTATTCAATGAATGAACACTTCAATTTAATAATGCGAGAGTCAAGAATGACTTAAACAAGGTTATGCATATGGAAATAAATCGGTAGCATAATGGTACATTTCTTTAACTTTTATTTCATTATATTAAGCCTCTTTGGATAATATGGCAAGTTCTAGATTATCAATAATCCATCTAGAAACTTTAGAACATCAACCCTTGGGTCAATCCTCGAGTTAAGCACTCAAATAATGTGACGGTCAAGGACTGGGCCGTTACATGATGTGACGCTCCAGTATTCAGCTGCTACATTAGTCTGAATCTAGAAATAGTAAAATAGATTTAGTGAAATGTGACGGTCTTGTATTGGGCTGTTAAGTTCACGTGACGGTCTAGTGTTGGGCTGTTACATAGCTAGAACTAGAAAACATCGATAGTGTAATCTACTAAATGGGCTTTAATGGTACAACCAACTCGGCGTCCTAGTGGGAGTCCCAAGCTCGCAGAGAATTACGGAGGCATTGAAACAAGATTTCCTAATCCATTGGAAGGAATATCCAATAGAGAGGTCTTCATGTCTAAGAATAATGTTCCTATAGTGCAAAGTGTGAACTAATGGATAACATACCGGAATATGTGCCATGTACTTAAAGAAAATGACTCTATTGATAGAGAGAGAATGTGTAACAACGTGAAACCAAGATAAAACTCTGTTCCTACATCATTGAAAATCATGGAGTTAATACAAACTATAGTGCTCTGGCATGAAATTAACATATCCTTAAAATAATTCAAGCTGCTTTTAACATGCGATACTTATCATGAACCAATTAATAAATTTAAAGTCATATCAATAGGTCAAAACTTATATAACTAGGCATATTTATAAGTTAATGTTACTGTCCTTTAATTCTGTATACAGTTACTTTGACGGTAGAAAATGGGGGCGTCACAGTGATTGTGACGGTTTATCGTGGGACCATTACAGTGTTGTAGCGCACTGAGTCTGGGCCTTCAGAGATAACAGAGAAATTTAAAAACAACAGAAGGTGTAACGGCTTGTCGTAAGGTCGTTAGATCATTGTGACAGTCTTACCTTGATGCGTCAGATCGTCTGCTGGCAGAAAAGATATTAAGAAAAATCTAAGGTTTCAACTTACATCATGTCTGGAAATCATATATAAACTTCTACATGATAGAATGAAAGCTAACCCACTAGTATGCATGGGTTTTCTGTAAATTTGACAAGAGAGTTCCTTTTTAACTTAGTTAGGGTTTAGAGTATACATGTATGCATGTCCTACTAAAACATGAAATTCATGATCTATGATGCATGAAATCAATCAAAACCAGAGGGTTTTTATCTCTAACAAGATATTTTTACCAATCATGAGATGACCTACCTCTTAACTAGGCTTTAAGCTTCTAATTTGAGTCTAAAAACCGTGCCCTAGTTCTCCTTTTTCAGTGATTTTCCAGCAATTTCCCACTGCTCTAACTCCACGACCTCTTGACCTAAAGATGTGAAATTTTGAGGGTGAGAAAATGAAAGTAAGGTGAACAAAAAGTTCTAAAGGATTGAGCTATAATTACCTCGTTTAGACGTCCTAATCTCTTGATCTTCAGGGGTCTTGCGTTCAGTTTCCTGAGTTATTATGGTCGAACCAGCAACTTTGGAAGCTTCAATCTCCTTGGTTGCTTGATCTCCTAACATGAAATTTGGAGAACTATTATTCTAAAGTATACTAAACAAAATCTTCTAAAGAACTTACCCGAATTTATGACTGCTTACCTTGATTCTTCATGAGCCAAAAGTAAGGGTCGCTCAGTTCAGAACTAGGTCCTATTTATAGGGTTTTGGCTAGGGTTTGAAGATTAGATCGATTCTAGAGTCCTTAATTTGCCAGAACCTAATCTCTAGGAGTCCTTAGTAATGTTATAAGCTCTCCCAAGTTGATCTCTTGCAGATAGGATCCCAAAGTTCCAATCTTTATGCTCGTTCTTCCATTCACAGAACTATCAGGGTGTAACGCATCAAGACTGGTGCGTTACGTGGCTGTGGCGGTCGCACGATAGACCGTTACATCCAACGTGCAAAGAATTCAACATAAATTAAACTCTTATGTGAATTATCCATATTATTACCTATAAAAATAGTATTTATCATTAAAATACGTAAATAGGCTAAATAACCTTCTAGAATATGGGCCAAACTTAATGGACTTGGTCCTTAAACCTTTTAGATTTTATTTAAATAGACTAGGTTAATTATTTAACACAATTGGGCCTTATAATGACTTATTATTTCAATAATCCATTTATTAATCTATTTAGCCTTTATAACTCCTAATAAATTCAAGAAAATTTTATAAATAATCTAGAAATTATTATATAAATTCTGGGACACTACACCCCCCCCACTTAAAAGAATTTGGTCCCCAAATTTAATACATGGATTATGGAGAGTGTACTTACAGTTAAAATAATTCTGGGAATCTTTTCCGCATGGCTGCTTCGGTTTCCCACGTTGCTTCATATGGCCATGTTTTCTTCCATTGAATCTTGACCATAGGAATAACTTTATTTCACTAGTTGATGCACTTCCTATTCCAGAATCTTTATTGGCGTTTGCTCATACGTCATATCCTTCTGAATCTCCAGATTGTCATAAGTGATAATATGGTCATGATCATATACATACTTCTTCAGCATAGAGACGTGAAATACGTCATGAACTCTTGCTAATTGTGGAGGCAAAGCCAGTTTGTAGGCCACTTCACTGACTCTTTCAAGAATTTCAAACGGGCTAATGAATCTTGGAGTTAGCTTGCCCTTAATGCCAAATCTTCGAATACCACAACTTGGAGAAACCTTGAGGTACACATGGTCTCCTACTTGAAATTCCAAGTCGCGTCTTCGATTATCAACATAAGATTTCTGCCTATCTTGCGCCATCTTTATTCTCTCTTGAATAAGCTTGATCTTCTCTATAGAATCTTTGATAAGATCGGGGCCTAGGAATTGTCTTTCCCCTATTTCATTCTAACATATTGGTGATCGATAACTTTTTTCATATAGAGCTTCAAAAGGTGTCATTTGTATGCTGGCCTGATAACTGTTGTTATATGCAAATTCTACTAGAGACAAGTGATCATGCCAACTACCTCCAAAATCAATAACACAAGCCCTGAGCATGTCTTCCACCACTTGATTTATTCTTTCTGTCTTACCATCAGTTTGTGGATGAAAGGCTGTGCTGAAATTCAATCTAGTCCCTAGTGACTGTTGTAGACCCTTCCAAAACTGTGATGTGAATCGAGGATCTCTATCAGATAAAATAGTGACTGGGACACCATGTAATCTAACAATTTCCCTTATGTATAATGCTGTCAGGATATCCACAGACCATCGACTTTTGATTGGTATGAAATGTGCAGATTTAGTTAATCGGTCTATGATTACCCATATACCATCGTGTCCACCTTTTATCTTAGGTAACCCCATAATGAAATCCATCCCTATACTCTCCCACTTCCATTCGGAAATATTCAAGGGATGCAGTTTACCTGCGGGTCTAAAATGCTCTGCCTTTACTTGTTGACAAGTGAGACAGCGAGACACGAAATCAGCTATTTCCCTCTTCATGTTGGGTCACCAGAAATTTCTTTTGAGATCCTGATACATTTTTGTACTACCTAGGTGAATGGTATACTTGGATTTATGTGCTTCTTCTAGAATCAATTTCTTCGTATCCTCATGATCCGGTACACATACTCGGTCTTTAAATAGTAATCTTCCATCCTTAATAGAAAAATTCAGCCTTTGTTCAACATTGGCCTTGATCTCCAATAATATAGGATCATCATTTTGTGGCTTGACCAGATCTTCTATTAATGTAGGTTGAGCTTGAATATTAGCTAGGAAACAATCTTCCTTCCTGTCAATATCTAAGTTCAACTGAGCAAATTGAGGAATAAGATTAGTCATACTAATCATGAGACCTGATAGTATACCCATTAGTTTTCGACTGAGTGCATCTGCTACAACATTAGCCTTGCCAGGATGATATTGAATAGCAAAATCAAAGTCTTTGAGATATTCTAACCACCTACTCTGTCTCATATTTAGCTCTTTTTGAGAAAATAAGTACTTCAAACTTTTGTGATCCGAGTAGACCGTAAACTTTTCTCCATAGAGATAATGACGTCAAATTTTTAAGGTGAAAATGACAGCTGCTAATTCCAAATCATGCATAGGATAATTTTCCTCGTGACACTTCAATTGTCGTGAAGAATAACAGATTACTTTTCCATTTTACATGAGGACACACCCTAGGCCAATGCTAGATGCATCCGTATATACTTCGAATCTACCACCTTCCATCGGTAGTGTTAGAATAGGAGCTGTAGTAAGATGATTTTTAAGAGTTTGGAAACTCTTTTCATATTCCTCTGACCAGACAAAAATATTTTCTTTTCTCATGAGTCTAGTTAAAGGAACTGCAATCTTTGAAAAATCCTTAATGAATCTTCTATAATAACCAGCTAGACCTAGAAAAATTCGTACTTCCGATACGGTCGTTGGCCGCTCCAATTCTTAACGACTTCTACCTTAGAAGGATCCACAGCGATACCTTCTTTTGAAATAATGTGTCCTAGGAATGAAACTTCCTTGAGCAAGAATTCACACTTATTAAGCTTGGCATAAAGTTTATGTTCTCTAAGTGTTTACCAAGCTATCTTCAGATGTTCTTCATGTTCTTCCTTTGTCTTGGAATATATCAAGATATCATCGATGAAGGCGACGATGAATTGGTCTAGATATGGCTGAAAAACACTGTTCATAAGTTGCATAAATGCTGCTAGGGCATTTGTTAACCCGAACGGCATTACCACGAATTCATAGTGGCCATAACGACTTCGAAAAGCTGATTTATAAATGTCTTATTCTTTAATTCTAAGCTGATGATAACCTGATATGAGGTCAATCTTGGAGAAATATTCTGCTCCGAAAGCTGATCAAAGAGCTCATCAATACGCGGCAGCGGATACTTATTTTTGATTGTAAGTTGATTTAGTCGCCGGTAATCGATGCATAGCCTGAGAGAACCATCCTTCTTTTTGACAAATAGAACCGGCGCACCCCAAGGGGATATGCTAGGTCTGATAAAGCCCTTATCCAGTAGTTCCTACAACTGCTTCTTTAGTTCTTTGAGTTTTGTGGGGGACATCCTGTAAGGGGCTATAGAAACAGGTGCTACTCCTGGAATGAGTTCAATAGTGAAGTTTACTTCCCTCTCGGGTGGTAAACTGGGTAATTCGGATGGGAACACATCGGGGAACTCATTTACAGTAGGAATGTCTGCTAAGATAATCTTCTTGGATTCGGTAACAATGACAGAAGCAAGAAAAGCTTCACATCCTTGCGAGATAAGTTTGCAAGCGTGAAGAGAAGATATGATAGTAGGATGCTTCTTGTACTTGATGCCAAGGAAGGAAAATCTTGGAAGATCGGGCTTTCGAAATGATATAATCCTATTTTGGCAATTGATATAAGCATCATGATCTACAAGCCAATCTACCCCTAAAATGACATCATAACCTTTCATGTCAAGGCATACTAAGTTTGCGGGGAGATTATGACCTTCTACTATCACTTCGCTATCAAGATAATAGTCGGTAAGCTTTGTTCCAGAACCTAAGGGTGTGGTAATAGCGAGATCTGAAGGTAAGGGGACTGATGCAATTGATAATATTTGTTACAAAAATAGTGGAGATAAAAGAATAAGAGGCACCAGTGTCAAATAGCACAAATGCAGGACGAGAACAAATTTGAAGAGCACCTTCCATAAGCCCACCATCCTTGGGCGCTTCCTCTTCTTCTAAGATGGCATTGAGGCGAGCCTGCCTCCTACATCCTTCACCAGACGATTGGTCTTTCATAAGGGGGCAATCTGGCATGCGATCCTCCCTGCTTCCACAACGTAAACAAGCGCCAAGGCGCTTCTAGTATTCCCCAGTCGAATGGCCGAATTTTTCGCAAAACGTACAAGCTGTAGCAACTTGCTCCTTCTCTTCCTTGACTTTCTTTTGCTTATGGGAACTTCCACCATTCCTATTCCTGGTTCTTTTCTTACTATCACGGCTTTTGTAGGGCTCCGTGATGCTGAACTTTTCTTTCTTATAACGCCGATCTGAGCGTCGGCTGGATTCTTCTCCTTTCCCTTTTAAATTTTTGACCTTCTCTAAGGTCCTTTCACACAAATACGCTCGTTGAACCATTTTCGCATAAGTACGGATGTTTTGGGTCCCGAGCTGCTGAATGAAACCGGGCCGTAACCCGTCCATGAACCGATTTGCCTTCAATAAATCGTGTTGATAAGATGCGGTGCGTAAGGTGCAAGCGTTGAGAATTGCAGTTCATATTCGGCAACCGTCATCATTCCTTGCCGAAGAGCGCCGAACTCCATATCCTTTCTCTCTTTTACGTGCTCAGAAAAGTACTTGGCACGGAATAGGGTAAGAAAACCATCCCAGGTATGAGGGGCATCGGCCGGAGGTGCCGGAACCGACTTCCACCATGTGCGGGCATCTTTGTTGAGTTGAAAGGTTGCGAGACGCACCTTCTCTAGATCGGTGCATTGGATAACATCAAAGATACGATTTATTTTGTCTATCCAGTTCTCTGCCTCGTCAGGATTAGAAGAACCGAAGAAACGCGGAGGGTTTAAGCTCCGAAAGTTACGATGCAAATCACCAACCCTTGCTCCTGCGCCAGCTTGCGCCATGGTTTGTAATGCTTGTGTAAGGCCAGCAATAGTTTGTTGCATACCATTCCAATCTATGCGATGAGCCATGGTAGTAATAGGGTACCTGAGAGAAAAATAACAACTTGTTATTTCTCGTGAAATTGGAAGGAAAATCAATCTTAAAACTAATTAACTACATTATCCCGGGTTCAATTCTCACATGGGTGTAGAATTTCTTCCTTAGTTCATAGGTAGGGGTCCTTAAACTTTGGACTTATCTTATGACATGACTCTTCTTCCTAAGTCCTGAGACTTAGGCTCTGATACCAACTTAACTGTCACGCCCCGAGCCTTTATGACAACGGAAGACTCGCTCGAGAAACGTGAACAACCGGCACGGTAAGCCTCTTGCAAGCAATAATGATCAGAGCGTAAGACAATCACACACATAAATGTAATTGCACAATATTTTCATCAAACTCCAAGTTATTTCATAATAATCAAATATTCAAATACAATAACTTTCAACATCTTCCAATCTATCAGACTCAAGAAATAGAAAAATTACATGGACTCAATCTAAACAATATAGGCTTTCCTAAGTCTTCACTCTCATCTTTGACAACACTTTCATTCGCTCTCGGACCCGCTACTTGTATAACCCGAATCCGAATTCGAATCACTTTCATTTCCTGAAAAGAATGGAAATAGGTAATGAGCACTCTTGCCCAGTAGGTATCTTCACATCAACATGAAGGCATCATTAAAGTAATTAACATTTTAGCTCTAAAGAAATAAGGTAAAATCATGCGAATGCGATCAATCATGCGAATACCCAAAGTAACAAAGATGATCGTTTAAGATATAATGAGAGCAAGTATGAACTAGCAAGAATGCAACAAGAACATGTTATGGCCTTTCAAGAATAAGAATGTAACGAGAATGTACTAGCAAACAACATAATCATCACTCCAGTATCTTTTGCTTATGAGCAAGTACTTCGTGAATTTCTGTGGAATATCATGTCATATACAAGAAAGTCATGTCTTACGGTAGATCTTCACTTATTTATAGAGAAAGTACTCCCAGCGCAATGCGACGCCAGTAGCATCATATCATATCATACCCCATGGTTTATAACAGTATGTTTCCGACAATCAGCCGAGGGGACTAGCATAGAGCGCTTGAACACAATCAGTGCTCGATCGCATCTTCAAGTATAAATCAAGCTACTTCCACGCATGTAACAATAAAGTATGGCCAAGAATATACAATTCAATAAGTTCATGATAACACTATTCAATGAATGAATGCTTCAATTTAATAATGCGAGAGTCAAGAATGACTTAAACAAGGTTATGCTTATGGAAATAAATCGGTAGCATAACGGTACATTTCTTTAACTTTTATTTCATTATATTAAGCCTCTTTGGATAATATGGTAAGTTCTAGATCATCAATAATCTATCTAGAAACTTTAGAACATCAACCCTTGGGTCAAACCTCGGGTTAAGCACTCAAACAATGTGACGGTCAAGGATTGGGCTGTTACATGATGTGACGCTCCAGTATTCAGCCGTTACATTAGTCTGAATCCAGAAATAGTAAAATAGACTTAGTGAAATGTGACGGTCTTGTACTGGGTCTTTAAGTTCACGTGACGGTCCAGTGTTGGGCCGTTACATAGCTAGAACCAGAAAACATCGATAGTGTAATCTACTAAATAGGCTTTAATGGTACAACCAACTCGGCGTCCTAGTGAGAATCCCAGGCTCGCAGAGAATTACGGAGGCATTGAAACAAGATTTCCTAATCCATTGGAAGGAATATCCAATAGAGAGGTCCTCATGTCCAAGAATAATGTTCCTATAGTGCAAAGTGTGAACTAATAGATAACATACCAGAATATGTGCCATGTACTTAAAGAAAATGACTCTATTAATAGAGAGAGAATGTGTAACAACGTGAAACCAAAGTAAAACTCTGTTCCTACATCATTGAAAATCATGGAGTTAATACAAACTACAGTGCTTTGGCATGAAATTAACATATCCTTAAAATAATTCAAGATGCTTTTAACATGCGATACTTATTATGAACCAATTAATAAATTTAAAATCATATCAACAGGTCAAAACTTAGATAACTAGGCATATTTATAAGTTAATGTGACTGTCCTTCAATTCTATCTACAGTTACTCTGACGGTCAAGAATGGGAGCGTCATAGTGATTGTGACGGTTTATCGTGGGACCATTACAGTGTTGTAACATAATGAGTCTGGGCCATCAGAGATAACAGAGTAATTTAAAAACAACAGAAGGTATGACGGCTTGTCGTAAGGCCGTTAGATCATTGTGATGGTCTTACCTTGATGAATCAGATCGTCTACTGGCAGAAAAGATATTAAAAAAATCTAAGGTTTCAACTTACATCATGTCTGGAAATCATATATAAACTTCCACCTGATAGAATGAAGGCTAACCCACTAGTATGCATGGGTTTTCTGTAAATTTGACAACAGAGTTCCTTTTTAACTTAGTTAGGGTTAAGAGTATACATGTATGCATGTCCTACTAAAACATGAAATTCATGATATATGATGCATGAAATCAATCAAAACCAGAGCGCTTTTATTACTAACAAGATGTTTTTACCAATCATGAGATGACCTACCTCTTAACTAGGCTTTAAGCTTCTAATTTGAGTCTGAAAACCGTGCCCTAGTTCTTCTTTTTTAGTGATTTTTCAGAAATTTCCCGCTGCTCTAACTCCATGACCTCTTGACCTAAAGATGTGAAATTTTGAGGGTGAGAAGATGAAACTAAGGTGAACAAAAAGTTCTAAAGGATTGAGCTCTAATTACCTCGTTGAGACGTCCTAATCTCTTGATCTTCAGGGGTCTTGCGTTCAGTTCCCTGAGTTATTATGGTCGAACCAGCAACTTTAGAAGCTTCAATCTCCTTGGTTGCTTGATCTCCTAATATGAAATTTGGAGAACTATTAGTCCAAAGTATATTAAACAAAATCGTACAAAGAACTTACCCAAAATTATGACTCCTTACCTTGATTCTTCATGAGCCAAAAGTAAGGGTCGCTCAGTTCAGAACTGGGTCCTATTTATAGGGTTTTGGTTAGGGTTTGAAGATTAGATGGATTCTAGAGTCCTTAATTTTCCAGAACCTAATCTCTAAGAGTCCTTAGTAATGTTATAAGCTCTCCCAAGTTGATCTCTTGCAGATAGGATCCCAAAGTTTCAATCTTTATGCTCGTTCTTCCATTCACGGAACTATCAATGTGTAACGTATCAAGACTGGTGCGTTACGTGGCTGTGGCGGTCGCACGATAGACCGTTACATCCAACGTGCACAAAATTCAACATAAATCAAACTCTTTTGTTAATTATCCATATTATTATCTATAAAAATAGTGTTTTTCATTAAAATACGTAAATAGGCTAAATAACCTTCTAGAATATGGGCCAAACTTAATGGGCTTGGTCCTTAAACCTTTTGGATTTTATTTAAATAGGCTGGGTTAATTATTTAACACAATTGGGCCTTATAATGACTTATTATTCCAATAATCCATTTATTAATCTATTTATCCTTTATAACTCCTAATAAATTCCAAAAAATTCTATAAATAATCCAAAAATTATTATATAAATTCTGGGGCACCACACCCAGAATCCCGCCAAAAGTCGCTCTGCATCTCCATCACTTTGAATAAGGTGTCTATAGATGCGACTTTGGTTGACACCGGAGCCTCTATAAATGTCTGTCCACTCAGCACTCTCCACGCCTGTAACATTTCTGAAGAATTGCTGAGGTCGACTCCAAAAACCATAGCAGCTTATGACAACTCCAGGAGAGCGTGCCATGGGGTGATTATTGTCCAAGCCAAGCTCGGGCCATTGTCGATGCCCATAGAATTTTATATGTTAGATATTGATCCGATGTTCAAGGCCATTCTTGGTCGACCATGGATCGACAGCCTTCATGTTGTACTCTCCACTGCCCACCAGTGCCTCAAGTTCCCATTCCAGGGGCGGGTGGTGAAGGTGAAGAGCATCTCCACAGTGCATTCTGTTGAAGCCATCTCTAATAAGATTCTGTTGACTCTCTGGCCGAGCAACAAGCCAGTCATCTTAGTGCTCGACCTTGATTTTCAATGGGCATATGCGTCACGCAAGCCAACCACTGCACCAGTTAACATCAAGGCGATGCCCAAGATAAGAGACTCCAAGGGCTGGAACATGATACTGAAACTAGGTTACCAGCCGGGCATGGGTCTCGGTGCCCAATTACAGGGGCGGACTATGCCAATCCCAAGGGGCAGAAAAATGAGCAAAAGAGGCCTCGGGTATCAGGAGTCCGCATTATCAATCCTGGGAGATTCAGGACCATTGACCTGGGACTACCGTCAGCATTTTGTGAAGGGCCGATAGCAGCCAGGCACCCTAAAGATGCCACCTTGTTCTGACATGATAAATGATGTTGCTTGTACTGTTGCTGACCCGCCGCCGCCACGAAAGGGGCCGGTAGGTGATATGGAAGATTTCTGTGACAATTTTGAAAAGTTGTTCTATGAAGAAGAAGATTTGAGAAAATCGGAGATGCAGCTTGTGAAGTGCACTCTGGCAGAGCCAGCTCACCGAAGTCCATGAGAAGAGGGGAGCTCCCTTGTCACTTTTTATTGGCCTCCTTCACGCCTTACTTCCTTGTATCAAGAGCTGGAGTTCATACCTCGCTCACCTCCTATCAGGATCGATCTGTTCTTTATGCAAATGCAAACGGAGGTGCTGTTTGTGCCATGTTCATGCAGGCACTACCCACCAGTTGATCTCTCCCTTCTTTGATGTTCTTTTTCCGTCTCTCTCCCCCCTTCAACTTCCTCCTCCTCCTCCCCCCTCTGATCCATCTTGTTGCGGGGTCTCCACCAGTCTCCAAAAAATAATGCCAATTTCAAAATGGAGATTTCAATAGAAGATTATGTTATGTTTTGTCAGTCCTCTTCCCAGGGGCACGAGGCCCCTGTTTCCCTTCCTGTAGATTTTCTATCCTCTAAGTTAGATGTAGGGCTTGTGGAGTCTAGAGAAGTAGAGTCGATTGAGTCTAGTGAAGTAGGGTCTTGTTACAGTGTCTCCAACCTTTCCATGCTGCCACGCGCCCAGTGACGCGTTATTATAAAGCCATTTCTGATAGGTTCCTGCAGGATCTTGCTCAACGTTGTCACACCCTCCTTAGATGTCCTGAGTTTGTAGAAACAGCCATTATCCTGGAGGATGATGAGGAGCTAGACGGGGCATGGAGCGATGATGGATTAAGTGTTTATGAGATCATAGATGAGAAAGACCCGATCGATTATGAGGATAGCGACGTGGATGACACTGCCGATTTGTACGCACAAGGATTCAAGAGATTTGATGAACCGTTGTCGGCAGTGGATGAACCCACGAATGAAATTAATCAGGGAACCATAGAGGATCCCAGGCTCATAATCATCTCTGCTAATCTCCCTCCTCAGGTTGAAGAGGAGTTAGTCAAGGTTTTGAGGGAGTATAGTGATTCCTTGGCCTGGTCTTATGAGGACATGTCGGGCCTTGACCCTACCCTGGTGGAACATAGACTTGTACTCAAACCAGGGGCAACGCTTGTTAAGCAAAAATCAAGAAGATTCCACCCCCATATGGCCTTGAGGATAAAAGAAGAAGTGGACAAATTGCATAAGGCCAAGTTCATCAGAGTTGTTTTGTATCCTCAATGGGTGGCAAATATAGTCCATGTGATTAAAAAGGATGGAAAAATACGAATTTGCATAGATTTTAGGGACTTAAATAAGGCATGTCCTAAAGACGATTTCCCGCTTCCTCATATCGACGTGTTGGTAGACAACACGGCTGGGTACGAAGCCCTCTCATTTATGGATCGATATTCAGGATATAACCAAATCCGTCTAGCTCCGGAAGATCAAGAAAAGACCTCATTCACCACGCCCTGGGGCACCTAATGCTACGTGGTCATGTTATTTGGACTAAAGAATGCGGGTGCCACATACCAACGGGCGATGATGGCCATCTTCCATGATATGATGCATGTTTATATGGAGGCGTATGTGGATGACATCCTGGTGAAGTCAACGTCGAAGGAAGAACACCCCGCTATTTTGGCCAAGGTGTTACAAAGGGCTAGGGAGTATAAATTGGAAATGAATCCGAAGAAATGTGTGTTTGGTGTGTCATCAAGGAAGTTACTATGGTTCATAGTTAGTAAGCGGGGGATTCCAATTGATCCAAACAAAGCAAAGGCCATTATGGATATGCCGCCGCCGAAGAACATCACTGAGCTTCGAGGTTTGATTGGGCGCTTACAGTTCATTCGGAGGTTTATATCTCAACATTCGCAAAGGTGTCGCCCATTCTACGAATTGTTGAAGGCGGGTGCCAAATTTTAATGGAACAAACAATGTCAAAAGGCCTATGAGGATCTGAAGGTTTATCTGTCTAATCCCCCGATTTTGTAGCCCCATGTTCCTGAAAAACCCCTGATTTTATACATTTCTGTTATTGAGGACTCCCTAGGAGCTGTCCGGGCACAAGTGGACGACGAAGGAAAGGAAAGGGCAGCCTATTACCTCTCTAGGTTGTTCAATCCTGCAGAATCTAAGTATACCACCATGGAGAAGACTTGCGCAGCCTTAGTTTGGGTAGCCCAGAAATTGAAACACTATTTTCTTGCCCATGAGGTTAAGTTGATCTCTAGTGTAACGTCCGGTAATTTTGAAATAGGAATAAATATTTTTACGGTTTGAAAATAAAAATAACCTATACATGATGATATCTACATATCTCTATAAATAGTTAATAAGGTTCCTAAAATTTATAAAAGACTAGTTAATATTACCTTTTGGAATGGAAGTAAAAATTTATCTAGGATCGAACCTGCCTCTCATACCCAGGACAAGGACAAATAAAAGTTAAAGAAATTATGAGGAATAAAATCTCTATATACATACAAATTATTAATAGATATACGAGGGTTAGTAAATAACAAATGAGTTTAGATATATGAAACCCACACACATTGTAAGGGCCTTTAGAATACGAATATGACAAATAACAAGTCTTGGGAAAAATGGATAACAACATATTGACATAAATAAGGGCCCTTAAGTCTCAACCCACTCATCCATATATCTGTGCATATATATATATAATGCAATATAATACAACGTAAATAATTAAGGCCAAACTCTGTACACAACCCCTGACAGCCTAAGAAGTATCACAAAAAAAGAACGCATGGACCCTACTATTGTATTATAATAAATTTAAGAACAACATGTTATTTTTATGTGAGCATTTAATGCACAACGTAATTTTATTTGAATTAAGAATCAATAAAACTCAGAGAAAATATCAATTTATATCTTATTAATAATTTAGAAAATTTTATATTTCTTATAGTTATAATATAATTTTATTTAAAGGAAGAAGGATATATATAAATAAGATTTAAATACATAAAAGATAATAGAATAGACATATATACGATTTCGGTCCTTCCAAGGGGGGTGGAGAAATGGCCAAAATGTAAATGACGCCGTTGCTTTAGGCGTTGTTTACGTAAGAAACGACTTAAACAAAGTTGTTATTTTATTATAAATGAATAGTGGCAATTTTTTAATTAAATAATTTTGGAAAACTAATTACATGAAAAAATAGCGAAAAATAAAAAACTCATACCCCTAAAATTTCCCACCAATATCACATCAAGAAAAAAAGATAAAAATCCAGGAAGATCGTGACACCTTAAATTAACAAATACTAAAAGATGAATGACGCCTCTGAGCAAGTCGTCAATTAAAGAATTGACGACTGTGTATACGAGCGTCATTTATTGAAATAACGCACTAATCCTAGACGTCATTTCCAACAGAACCCATTGGTATTTAGATCGAACAGGGATGTTATCCGGGGTAAGTATTGATTAGGGAAAGAGATCGATACGTGGGTAATTAGGTTTAGTAAGGATTCTACCTAGAAAATGGTAGTTCTAATCAAACTCCTAGAACCCATTAGGATTCTTTCTCCTATAAATACCCCCCTTCCATCGAGCCAAACCTGTTGGCTCTTTTCTTCAACAACCTGATGCTATTCAGTACGTGAAGAACGTAATAAGTTCTTTGACTTCTTCCTCCTGCTACATTAAAGACCCAAGCCTTCGTCACGTTGCTGTGAGCGTGAGGAAGCGGCCGAGCCTCCATTCCTCCAGTTGCAGTGAAGCCACCAAGGGAGGAGAGTCTTCCTCCTTCCACTTCATCCTACGACCGTGACTGCAACAAAGAGGGGCGGTTCCGCTTCCTTTTTTTCCTCTTGTTGCAGTTAAAAGCCCATCCTGCAAGCCTTGGCGCCATCTTCTTTCCCCCACCATACTCTGTACAAGACAGAGTATCGATTCTTGAAGTTCATTCAACTTGTTCATCTTCCCATCTTCAACAAATGTAGGTTTTCTCAATAACTTAAGCCCAAAGATAATAGTAGTTAAATTGCATGTTTAAGACTCATGTTTTGTTACCATCGATTTCTTAAGTTTAGTTTACGCCTTAATTATCTTAAATAATCTCAGCACGTTAAGGATTTTTATAACCAAGTAATCACCCACCAAAAAAATTCTAGATAAATATACTTCTTAAATCCTCATGATTATTCCTAAATTGTCATGCCTTATATGCTATAAGCTTAAATAAATTAAACAATTTAATATATATATAATCATGTTACTCGGTTAATAGCATTATTACTGTAGCATACTAGTTATAGATTTTTCTTTTGACGACTTGTTTCTAATCACCGGAGCGTCCTTTGGCTATGAAATTTTATGGGTGTAGTGTTGGGGAGGTGACCGAGGTAGTGAGAGTGGTTGCATCATTTTTCGTGCCCCCTATCTCAAGATCTCCCATCTCTCAACGAAAAATTATTTTGAATGTCCGGTTAGGTAGAGTTTTTCGAGCCCGTCATTTCGATATATAGAACACGTGATTCCGACATGTGTACGTCGAGAACCGGAGGTTTTAAGATTGAGAATTTGTTGAAATGATGACAAGGTTGATGTCGTTCAAAGTGTTTTTGACGCCATCGTAAACAGTCGTCAAATTATTTTAGTATATATATATGTATATATAAATATATATATATACATATAACTTGTAATTATATCTTTTAAAATCCATATCTATTAAACTATGCATCAGAAAATTATAAAAGTTATATTTTTGGAATCCTTGAATTTTTCTCTTAATTATCATATATTTTATTTTTCTAAATTATTTTATATAAATTAATGTCTCTTTGAATGTATATTTTTGAAATTATTCAATTAAATAGATATTGACATGAATTCTTGTTAAATAAATTAAGATAAAAATCATAAAATTAATGTCTCTCTATGTAGACGCTAATTAATAAATGACGTCACTCATGGACATTAATTAATATAAGTTTCTTTAATCATAGTTAATTATAGAATTGGATGGACATGAATTCTATAATTAACGTATTCATGTTCTCACCGTTTTCTTCCGATTTTGACCCATACTGCGGGTCTTCTGGCACTCTCATCTCACGTCCGTAGATGGAGTCCCTGTTTCATGATTGGTTCACGTTATACACTTCCACTCTCGGTGACATACGAGCTCTCCGTTGGATATTCCGTTCCTTCGGACTAGCAAGTTAGTCATCGGGACCTCCGTAAGTCTCCTCGTAGCCTTGGATTCCCTCAAGGCCGACTGAGCTGGTTGTACCTTAAACACCTTGTACCCGTTTTAATGCCATGTCACTCAGGAGAAACGTGGTAACCCGGCCCTTTCATGGTGCTATTCTTGGCCCATGAGAGAATTCTCTTAGCCAGTGGAATGAGTGATCATTCCACTAGACGATATATTGAATTGGGTATCCTATAGTTAGGTGCCAATTCTTCAGCTTGCTTCGTGTCCATTGAATTGGTGACTATATTGTTAGTCATCTATTCAAGTTATTCATGGCAACCTATCTAGGTGCCAATTCCACTCAGATTTTCGACATATCATGGTTTCTATGCTTTCACGTGAATTTTATTGAAGTCTGTCCTTACTCAAGGGCCTTGTCCTTGAATTCCATAAAATCTTATCTTATCATCCTATTAAAGATTGTTCTTGAAACTCTTTATTGGCTATGAACAATCGTGGATGTCAAGATCTATCTTTAATGCTGTGCATATAAGGCCCGATCTGGTCTTGGGAGGAGCACCCGAAAGTACTTGTGCCCATAGGAGTTATATTGATCACGGTGTCTGGCATTGCACCGAAGTGCATGACTAGTTTGATCTTTGGCATTCCACACACTCTCTCTTTCGTGATGTTACTTGATATTACTTGCGTGCGTGACTTGACTTGCGTGACTCGACTAGCGTGGCCCGGAATGGGCAAGTACTTGCGTGAAATAGCCAATATTCTATAAATCTCTCTTGGATATCTCTTGCTTGAAAGTTTTTGCACGACGTTGTTAAATTCTTGCTAGTTTTGTTTCACTTGCTCGGTTATTTCTACAAGCATAGCCTTACTTACATTTGCATGGAAAATGTAATTACTTAAACCAATCGCTTGTTCTTGAGATATAACTCCTACTGAGCATTCGCTCACCCAGTTCTATTCCAACATTTTTCAGGTAATCAGGTGGCTAGCGAGATCAAGACTCACATGGGAGGGACAAGTGTGCAAGCGAGCTTCAAAATCTAGTGAACCCGAGTCTTTTATCTTTCTTGAGTCTAGCATGGTGTCTCCTATTTAGTTATATTGTCTAAGTCTATTAGTGCGCCATCTCCTTTTCTTTCATAGTGACATAGTTGAGTCTTCAAGTTCTTGTAAGAGACTTATATTTGAAATAAAAAAATTTTTGTTGTTCCAAATTATTTGGTCTCATGCCATTGCTCTTGATTATTCACGACTGTTTAACTGCCACGTTCCGAGCAAGCGACACGTTCCGCTGCTATCGGTTCGGGACGCGACAGAGGTGGTATCAGAGCTTCGGTTTTCATATCCTCTAGTTATTTGGTTCGAATGGTAGGTCAAGTATCCTTGTCAGTCATATCAGAGCTTCGACTTTCAAACCCTTAGGGTATCAAGTCCAAGAGATAGGTTGAGTATCCTTGTCGGTCATCCTATAGGAGTTTCGTGAGAGATGGGTAGAACTTAGGGTTCAAGTTATAAAAGAAAGATAAAATATTTACATTAATTCTTGAGTCAATAAATTATCTCCCCACTCATCTTTGCAGGAACTTAGATAAAATGGAAGCGTCTAAGCCAAGCTTTGTTCCTGAGATGGTACTAGTAGATGTCCAAGCTTATGCGGACCTTGTTGGGAGAACCCAGGAGCTAGAGAAGGCAGTGGAAGTAAAAGAAAGAGTTGAAGGGAAAGATCAAGCCCATGAGTCAGGAAAGTTCATCACTACCAAGAAAAGGATAAACGATGGTGATATTTCACAAAGGTGTAAGAAATGCCAGAAATGTAAGAAGTGTAATAAGAAGGGAACTTCGACAGATCACTCGCAAGGTAAGTGTAAATCTTGTGGAAGATATGGTCACCAATCGGAAAAGTGTTGGTGGAGTTCGGGAGCGTGTCTGCATTGCGGGAGCTTAGATCATAAGATAGCGAAATGCCCTATTCTAACCACGAAGCCTCCAAGAGGAGTTCAATATTTAACCAAACTTGCCAAAGGGAAAGTTACGGAAGGTACCCCTCACCCTTAAGCCTAAATTAATTCTTCCTAAAATTAGTTCTGTTCCACTCAATATATCTAGACTTCTTCTACGCATTATAGCTAGTTCTCCATCGTGAGTAAATGATAATGTGAATTTGGGGACCAAATTCTTTTAACTGGGGGAGGGTGTAACGTCCGGTAATTTTGAAATAGGAATAAATAAATTTACGGTTTGAAAAGAAAAATAACCTATACATGATGATATCTACATATCTCTATGAATAGTTAATAAGGTTCCTAAAATTTATAAAAGGCTAGTTAATATTACCTTTTGGAATGGAAGTAAAAATTTATCTAGGATCGAACCTGCTGTTGATACCCAGGACAAGGACAAATAAAAGTTAAAGAAATTATGAGAAATAAAATCTCTATATACATACAAATTATTAATAAATATACGAGGGTTAGTAAATAACAAATGAGTTTAGATATATGAAACCCGCACGCATTGTACGGGCCTTTAGAATACGAATATGACAAATAACAAGTCTTGGGAAAAATGGATAACAACATATTGACACAAATAAGGGCCTTTAAGTCTCAACCCACTCATCCATATATCTGTGTATATATATATAATGCAATATAATACAACGTAAATAATTAAGGCCAAACTCTGTACACAACCCCTGACAGCTTAAGAAGTCTCACAAAAAAAGAACTCATGGACCCTACTATTGTATTATAATAAATTTAAGAAAACATTGTTATTTTTATGTGAGCATTTAATGCACAACGCAATTTTATTTGAATTAAGAATCAATAAATCTCAGAGAAAATATCAATTTATATCTTATTAATAATTTAGAAAATTTTATATTTATTATAGTTATAATATAATTTTATTTAAAGGAACAAGGATATATATATATAAGATTTAAATACATGAAAGATAATAGAATGGACATATATACGATTTCGGTCCTTCCAAGGGGGGTGGAGAAATGGCCAAAATGTAAATGACGCCATTACTTTAGGCGTTGTTTACGTAAGAAACGACCTAAACAAAGTCGTTATTTTATTATAAATGAATAGTTATAATTTTTTAATTAAATAATTTTGGAAAACTAATTACATGAAAAATAGAGAAAAATGGAAAACTCATACCCCTAAAATTTTCCAACAAGATCACATCAAGAAAAAAAGATAAAAATCAAGGAAGATCGTGACACCTTAAATTAACAAATACTGAAAGATGAATGACGCCTCTGAGTAAGTCGTCAATTAAAGAATTGACGACTGTGTATACGAGCGTCATTTATTGAAATAATGCCCCAATCCTAGACGTCATTTCTAACAGAACCCATTGGTATTTGGATCGAACAGGGATGTTATCCGAGGTAAATATTGATTAGGGAAAGAGATCGATACGTGGGTAATTAGGTTTAGTAAGGATTCTACCTAGAAAATGGTAGTCCTGATCAAACTCCTAGAACCCATTAGGATTCTTTCTCCTATAAATACCCCCCTTCCATCGAGCCAAACATGTTGGCTCTTTTCTTCAACAACCTGATGCTATTCAGTACGTGAAGAACATAATAAGTTCTTTGACTTCTTCCTCCTACTGCATTAACGACCCAAGCCTTCGTCACGTTGCTGTAAGCGTGAGGAAGCGGCCGAGCCTCCATTCCTCCGGTTGCAGTGAAGCCACCAAGGGAGGAGAGTCTTCCTCCTTCCACTTCATCCTACGACTGTGACTGCAACAAAGAGGGGCGGTTCCGCTTCCTTTTTTTCCTCCTGTTGCAGTTAAAAGCCCATCCTGCAAGCCTTGGCGCCATCTTCTTTCCCCCACCATACTCTGTACAAGACAGAGTATCGATTCTTGAAGTTCATTCAACTTGTTCATCTTCCCATCTTCAACAAATGTAGGTTTTCTCAATAACTGAAGCCCAAAGATAATAGTAGTTAAATTGCCTGTTTAAGACTCATGTTTTGTTACCATCGATTGCTTAAGTTTAGTTTACGACTTAATTATCTTAAATAATCTCAGCACGTTAAGGATTTTTATAACCAAGTAATCACCCACCAAAAAAATTCTAGATAAATATACTTCTTAAATCCTCATGATTATTCCTAAATTGTCATGCCTTATATGCTATAAGCTTAAATAAATTAAACAATTTAATATATATATATAATCATGTTACTCGATTAATAGCATTATTACTGTAGCATACTAGTTATAGATTTTTCTTTTGACGACTTGTTTCTAATCACCGGAGCGTCCTTTGGCTATGAAATTTTATGGGTGTAGTGTTGGGGAGGTGACCGAGGTAGTGAGAGTGGTTGCATCATTTTTCATGCCCCCTATCTCAAGATCCCCCATCTCTCAACGAAAAATTATTCTGAATGTCCGGTTAGGTAGAGTTTTTCGAGCCCGTCATTTCGATATATAGAACACGTGATTCCGACATGTGTACGTCGAGAACCGGAGGTTTGAAGATTGAGAATTTGTTGAAATGATGACAAGGTTGATGTCGTTCAAAGTGTTTTTGACGCCATCGTAAACAGTCGTCAAATTATTTAAGTATATATATATAAATATAAATATATATATATACATATAACTTGTAATTATATCTTTTAAAATCCATATCTATTAAACTATGCATCAGAAAATTATAAAAGTTATATTTTTGGAATCCTTGAATTTTTCTCCTAATTATCATATATTCTATTTTTCTAAATTATTTTATATAAATTAATGTCTCTTTGAATGTATATTTTTGAAATTATTCAATTAAATAGATATTGACATGAATTCTTGTTAAATAAATTAAGATAAAAATCATAAAACTAATGTCTCTCTATGTAGACGCTAATTAATAAATGACGTCACTCATGGACATTAATTAATATAAGTTTCTTTAATCATAGTTAATTATAGAATTGGATGGACATGAATTCTATAATTAACGTATTCATGTTCTCACCGTTTTCTTCCGATTTTGACCCATATTGCGGGTCTTCTGGCACTCTCATCTCACGTTCGTTGATGGAGTCCATGTTTCATGATTGGTTCACGTTATACACTCAACTCTCGGCGACATACGAGCTCTCCGTTGGACATTCTGTTCCTTCGGACTAGCAAGTTAGTCATCGGGACCTCCGTAAGTCTCCTCGTAGCCTTGGATTCCCTCAAGGCCGACTGAGCTGGTTGTACCTTAAACACCTTGTACCCGTTTTAATGCCATGTCACTCAGGAGAAACGTGGTAACCCGGCCCTTTCATGGTGCTATTCTTAGCCCATGAGAGAATTCTCTTAGCCAGTGGAATGAGTGATCATTCCACTAGATGATATATTGAATTGGGTATCCTATAGTTAGGTGCCAATTCTTCAGCTTGCTTCGTGTCCATTGAATTGGTGACTATATTGTTAGTCATCTATTCAAGTTATTCATGGCAACCTATCTAGGTGCCAATTCCACCCAGATTTTCGACATATCATGGTTTCTATGCTTTCACGTGAATTTTATTGCAAGTCTGTCCTTACTCAAGGGCCTTGTCCTTGAATTCCATAAAATCTTATCTTATCATCCTATTAAAGATTGTTCTTGAAACTCTTTATTGGCTATGAACAATCGTGGATGTCAAGATCTATCTTTAATGCTGTGCATATAAGGCCCGATCTGGTCCTGGGAGGAGCACCCGAAAGTACTTGTGCCCATAGGAGTTATATTGATCACGGTGTCTGGCATTGCACCGAAGTGCATAGCTAGTTTGATCTTTGGCATTCCACACACTCTCTCTTTCGTGATGTTACTTGATATTACTTGCGTGCGTGACTTGACTTGCGTGACTCGACTAGCGTGGCCCGGAATGGGCAAGTACTTGCGTGAAATAGCCAATATTCTATAAATCTCTCTTGGATATCTCTTGCTTGAAAGTTTTTGCACGACGTTGTTAAATTCTTGCTAGTTTTGTTTCACTTGCTCGGTTATTTCTACAAGCATAGCCTTACTTACATTTGCATGCAAAAATGTAATTACTTAAACCAATCGCTTGTTCTTGAGATATAACTCCTACTGAGCATTCGCTCACCCAGTTCTATTCCAACATTTTTCAGGTAATCAGGTGGCTAGCGAGATCAAGATTCACATGGGAGGGACAAGTGTGCAAGCGAGCTTCAAAATCTAGTGAACCCGAGTCTTTTATCTTTCTTGAGTCTAGCATGGTGTCTCTTATTTATTTATATTGTCTAAGTCTATTAGTGCGCCATCTCCTTTTCTTTCATAGTGACATAGTTGAGTCATCAAGTTCTTGTAAGAGACTTATATTTGAAATAAAAAATTTTTTGTTGTTCCAAATTATTTGGTCTCATGCCATTGCTCTTGATTATTCACGACTGTTTAACTGCCACGTTCCGAGCAAACGACACGTTCCGCTGCTATCGGTTCGGGACGCGACAGAGGTGGTATCAGAGCTTCGGCTTTCATATCCTCTAGTTATTTGGTTCGAATGGTAGGTCAAGTATCCTTGTCAGTCATATCAGAGCTTCGGCTTTTAAACCCTTAGGGTATCAAGTCCAAGAGATAGGTTGAGTATCCTTGTCGGTCATCCTATAAGAGTTTCATGAGAGATGGGTAGAACTTAGGGTTCAAGTTATAAAAGAAAGATAAAATATTTACATTAATTCTTGAGTCAATAAATTATCTCCCCACTCATCTTTGCAAGAACTTAGATAAAATGGAAGCGTCTAAGCCAAGCTTTGTTCCTGAGATGGTACTAGTAGATGTCCAAGCTTATGCGGACCTTGTTGGGAGAGCCCAGGAGCTAGAGAAGGCAGTGAAAGTAAAAGAAAGAGTTGAAGGGAAAGATCAAGCCCATGAGTCGGGAAAGTTCATCACTACCAAGAAAAGGATAAACGAGGGTGATATTTCACAAAGGTGTAAGAAATGCCAGAAATGTAAGAAGTGTAATAAGAAGGGAACTTCGACAGATCACTCGCAAGGTAAGTGTAAATCTTGTGGAAGATATGGCCACCAATCGGAAAAGTGTTGGTGGAGTTCGGGAGCGTGTCTGCATTGCGGGAGCTTAGATCATAAGATAGCGGAATGTCCTATTCTAACCAAGAAGCCTCCAAGAGGAGTTCAATATTTAACCAAACTTGCCAAAGGGAAAGTTACGGAAGGTACCCCTCACCCTTAAGCCTAAATTAATTCTTCCTAAATTTAGTTCTGTTCCACTCAATATATCTAGACTTCTTCTACGCATTATAGCTAGTTCTCCATCGTGAGTAAAGGATAATGTGAATTTGGGGACCAAATTCTTTTAAGTGGGGGAGGGTGTAACGTCCGGTAATTTTGAAATAGGAATAAATATATTTACGGTTTGAAAAGAAAAATAACGTATACATGATGATATCTACATATCTCTATGAATAGTTAATAAGGTTCCTAAAATTTATAAAAGACTAGTTAATATTACCTTTTGGAATGGAAGTAAAAATTTATCTAGGATCGAACCTGCCGTTGATACCCAGGACAAGGACAAATAAAAGTTAAAGAAATTATGAGGAATAAAATCTCTATATACATACAAATTATTAATAAATATACGAGGGTTAGTAAATAACAAATGAGTTTAGATATATGAAACCCGCACGCATTGTAAGGGCCTTTAGAATACGAATATGACAAATAACAAGTCTTGGGAAAAATGGATAACAACATATTGACACAAATAAGGGCCTTTAAGTCTCAACCCACTCATCCATATATCTGTGCATATATATATAATGCAATATAATACAACGTAAATAATTAAGGCCAAACTCTGTACACAACCCCTGACAGCCTAAGAAGTCTCACAAAAAAAGAACTCATGGACCCTACTATTGTATTATAATAAATTTAAGAACAACATGTTATTTTTATGTGAGCATTTAATGCACAACGCAATTTTATTTGAATTAAGAATCAATAAATCTCAGAGAAAATATCAATTTATATCTTATTAATAATTTAGAAAATTTTATATTTATTATAGTTATAATATAATTTTATTTAAAGGAACAAGGATATATATATATAAGATTTAAATACATAAAAGATAATAGAATGGACAAATATACGATTTCGGTCCTTCCAAGGGGGGTGGAGAAATGGCCAAAATGTAAATGACGCCATTGCTTTAGGCGTTGTTTACGTAAGAAACGACTTAAACAAAGTCGTTATTTTATTATAAATGAATAGTGACAATTTTTTAATTAAACAATTTTGGAAAAGTAATTACATGAAAAAATAGAGAAAAATGGAAAACTCATACCCCTAAAAGTTTCCAACAAGATCACATCAAGAAAAAAAGGTAAAAATCAAGGAAGATCGTGACACCTTAAATTAACAAATACTGAAAGATGAATGACGCCTCTGAGCAAGTCGTCAATTAAAGAATTGACGACTGTGTATACGAGCGTCATTTATTGAAATAATGCCCCAATCCTAGACGTCATTTCCAACAAACCCGTTGGTATTTGGATCGAACAGGGATGTTATGCGGGGTAAGTATTGATTAGGGAAAGTGATCGATACGTAGGTATTTAAGTTTAGTAAGGATTCTACCTAGAAAATGTTAGTCCTAATCAAACTCCTAGAACCCATTAGGATTCTTTCTCCTATAAATACCCCCCTTCCATCGAGCCAAACTTGTTGGCTCTTTTCTTCAACAACCTGATGCTATTCAGTACGTGAAGAACATAATAAGTTCTTTGACTTCTTCCTCCTGCTGCATTAAAGACCCAAGCCTTCGTCACGTTGCTGTGAACGTGAGGAAGCGGCCGAGCCTCCATTCCTCCGGTTGTAGTGAAGCCACCAACGGAGGAGAGTCTTCTTCCTTCCACTTCATCCTGCGACCGTGACTGCAACAAAGAGGGGCGGTTCCGCTTCCTTTTCTTCCTCCTGTTGCAGTTAAAAGCCCATCCTGCAAGCCTTGGCGCCATCCTCTTTCCCCCACCATACTCTGTACAAGACAGAGTATCGATTCTTGAAGTTCATTCAACCTGTTCATCTTCCGATCTTCAACAAAGGTAGGTTTTTTCAATAACTGAAGCCCAAAGATAATAGTACTCAAATTGCATGTTTAAGACTCATGTTTTGTTACCATCGATTGCTTAAGTTTAGTTTACTGCTTAATTATCTTAAATAATCTCAGCACGTTAAGGATTTTTATAACCAAGTAATCACCCACCAAAAAAATTCTGGATAAATATACTTCTTAAATCCTCATGATTATTCCTAAATTGTCATGCCTTATATGCTATAAGCTTAAATAAATTAAACAATCTAATATATATATATATAATCATGTTACTCGGTTAATAGGATTATTACTGTAGCATACTAGTTATAGATTTTTCTTTTGACGAGTCGTTTCTAATCACCGGAGCGTCCTTTGGCTATGAAATTTTATGGGTGTAGTGTTGGGGAGGTGACCGAGGTAGTGAGAGTGGTTGCATCATTTTTCGTGCCCCCTATCTCAAGATCTCCCATCTCTCAACGAAAAATTATTTTGAATGTCTGGTTAGGTAGAGTTTTTCGAGCCCGTCATTTTGATATATAGAACACGTGATTCCGACATGTGTACGTCGAGAACCAGAGGTTTGAAGATTGAGAATTTGTTGAAATGATGACAAAGTTGATGTCGTTCAAAGTGTTTTTGACGCCATCGTAAACAGTCGTCAAATTATTTAAGTATATATATATATAAATATATATATATGTACATATAACTTGTAATTATATCTTTTAAATCCATATCTACTAAACTATGCATCAGAAAATTATAAAAATTATATTTTTGGAATCCTTGAATTTTTCTCTTAATTATCATATATTCTATTTTTCTAAATTATTTTATATAAATTAATGTCTCTTTGAATGTATATTTTTGAAATTATTCAATTAAATAGATATTGACATGAATTCTTGTTAAATAAATTTAGATAAAAATCATAAAATTAATGTCTCTCTATGTAGACGCTAATTAATAAATGACGTCACTCATGGATATTAATTAATATAAGTTTATTTAATCATAGTTAATTATAGAATTGGATTGACATGAATTCTATAATTAACGTATTCATGTTCTCACTGTTTTCTTCCGATTTTGACCCATATCGCGGGTCTTCTAGCAATCTCATCTCACGTCCGTAGATGGAGTCCCTATTTCATGATTGGTTCACGTTATACACTTCAACTCTCGGCGACATACGAGCTCTCCGTTGGACATTCTGTTCCTTCGGACTAGCAAGTTAGTCATCGGGACCTCCGTAAGTCTCCTCGTAGCATTGGATTCCCTCAAGGCCGACTGAGCTGGTTGTACCTTAAACACATTGTACCAGTTTTAATGCCATGTCACTCAGGAGAAATGTGGTAACCCGGCCCTTTCATGGTGCTATTCTTGGCCCATGAGAGAATTCTCTTAGCCAGTGGAATGAGTGATCATTCCACTATGCGATATATTGAATTGGGTATCCTATAGTTAGGTGCCAATTCTTCAGCTTGCTTCGTGTCCATTGAATTGGTGACTATATTGTTAGTCATCTATTCAAGTTATTCATGACAACCTATCTAGGTGCCAATTCCACCCAGATTTTCGACATATCATGGTTTCTATGCTTTCACATGGATTTTATTGCAAGTCTGTCCTTACTCAAGGGCCTTGTCCTTGAGTTCCATTAAATCTTATCTTATCATCCTATTAAAGCTTGTTCTTGAAACTCTTTATTGGATATGAACAATCGTGGATGTCAAGATCTATCTTTAATGCTGTGCATATAGGGCCCGATCTAGTCCTGGGAGGAGCACCCGAAAGTACTTGTGCCCATCGGAGTTATATTGATCACGGTGTCTGGCATTGCACCGAAGTGCATAGCTAGTTTGATCTTTGGCATTCCACACACTCTCTCTTTCGTGATGTTACTTGATATTACTTGCGTGCGTGACTTGACTTGCGTGACTCGACTAGCGTGGCCCGGAATGGGCAAGTACTTGCGTGAAATAGCCAATATTCTATAAATCTCTCTTGGATATCTCTTGCTTGAAAGTTTTTGCATGACATTGTTAAATTCTTGCTAGTTTTGTTTCACTTGCTCGGTTATTTCTACAAGCATAGCCTTACTTGCATTTGCATGCAAAAATGTAATTACTTAAACCAATCGCTTGTTCTTGAGATATAACTCCTATCGAGCGTTCGCTCACCCAGTTCTATTCCAACATTTTTCAGGTAATCAGGTGGCTAGCGAGACCAAGACTCACATGGGAGGGACAAGTGTGCAAGCGAGCTTCAAAATCTAGTGAACCCGAGTCTTTTATCTTTCTTGAGTCTAGCATGGTGTCTCTTATTTAGTTATATTGTCTAAGTCTATTAGTGCGTCATCTCCTTTTCTTTCATAGTGACATAGTTGAGTCTTCAAGTTCTTGTAAGAGACTTATATTTGAAATAAAAAAAAATTTGTTGTTCCAAATTATTTGGTCTCATGCCATTGCTCTTGATTATTCACGACTGTTTAACTGCCACGTTCCGAGCAAACGACACGTTCCGCTGCTATCGGTTCGGGGCGTGACAGAGATGGTATCAGAGCTTCGGCTTTCATATCCTCTAGTTATTTGATTCGAATGATAGGTCAAGTATCCTTGTCAGTCATATCAGAGCTTCGGCTTTCAAACCCTTAGGGTATCAAGTTCAAGAGATAGGTTGAGTATCCTTGTCGGTCATCCTATAGGAGTTTCGTGAGAGATGGGTAGAACTTAGGGTTCAAGTTATAAAAGAAAGATAAAATATTTACATTAATTCTTGAGTCAATAAATTATCTCCCCACTCATCTTTGCAGGAACTTAGATAAAATGGAAGCGTCTAAGCCAAGCTTTGTTCCTGAGATGGTACTAGTAGATGTCCAAGCTTATGCGGACCTTGTTAGGAGAGCCCAGGAGCTAGAGAAGGCAGTGGAAGTAAAAGAAAGAGTTGAAGGGAAAGATCAAGCCCATGAGTCGGGAAAGTTCATCACTACCAAGAAAAGGATAAACGAGGGTGATATTTCACAAAGGTGTAAGAAATGCCAGAAATGTTAGAAGTGTAATAAGAAGGGAACTTCGACAGATCACTCGCAAGGTAAGTGTAAATCTTGTGGAAGATATGGTCACCAATCGGAAAAGTGTTGGTGGAGTTCGGGAGCGTGTCTGCATTGCGGGAGCTTAGATCATAAGATAGCGGAATGCCCTATTCTAACCACGAAGCCTCCAAGAGGAGTTCAATATTTAACCAAACTTGCCAAAGGGAAAGTTACGGAAGGTACCCCTCACCCTTAAGCCTAAATTAATTCTTCCTAAAATTAGTTCTGTTCCACTCAGTATATCTAGACTTCTTCTACGCATTATAGCTAGTTCTCCATCGTGAGTAAAGGATAATGTGAATTTGGGGACCAAATTCTTTTAAGTGGGGGAGGGTGTAACGTCCGGTAATTTTGAAATAGGAATAAATATATTTACGGTTTGAAAAGAAAAATAACGTATACATGATGATATCTACATATCTCTATGAATAGTTAATAAGGTTCCTAAAATGTATAAAAGACTAGTTAATATTACCTTTTGGAATGGAAGTAAAAATTTATCTAGGATCGAACCTGCCTCTGATACCCAGGACAAGGACAAATAAAAGTTAAAGAAATTATGAGGAATAAAATCTCTATATACATACAAATTATTAATAAATATATGAGGGTTAGTAAATAACAAATGAGTTTAGATATATGAAACCCACACACATTGTATGGGCCTTTAGAATACGAATATGACAAATAACAAGTCCTGGGAAAAATGGATAACAACATATTGACACAAATAAGGGCCCTTAAGTCTCAACCCACTCATCCATATATCTGTGCATATATATATATAATGCAATATAATATAACGTAAATAATTAAGGCCAAACTCTGTACACAACCCCTGACAGCCTAAGAAGTCTCACAAAAAAAGAACTCATGGACCCTACTATTGTATTATAATAAATTTAAGAACAACGTGTTATTTTTATGTGAGCATTTAATGCACAACGTAATTTTATTTGAATTAAGAATCAATAAATCTCAGAGAAAATATCAATTTATATCTTATTAATAATTTAGAAAATTTTATATTTATTATAGTTATAATATAATTTTATTTAAAGGAACAAGGATATATATATATATATATATATATATATATAAGATTTAAATACATAAAAGAATATAGAATGGACATATATACGATTTCAGTCCTTCCAAGGGGGTGGAGAAATGGCCAAAATGTAAATGACGCCATTGCTTTTGGCGTTGTTTACGTAAGAAACGACTTAAACAATGTCATTATTTTATTATAAATGAATAGTGGCAATTTTTTAATTAAATAATTTTGGAAAACTAATTACATGGAAAAATAGAGACAAATGGAAAACGCATACCCCTAAAATTTTCCAACAAGATCACATCAAGAAAAAAAGATAAAAATCAAGGAAGATCGTGACACCTTAAATTAACAAATACTGAAAGATGAATGACGCCTCTGAGCAAGTCGTCAATTAAAGAATTGACGACTGTGTATACTAGCGTCATTTATTGAAATAACGCCCCAATCCTAGACGTCATTTCCAACAGAACCCGTTGGTATTTGGATCGAACAGGGATGTTATCCGGGGTAAGTATTGATTAGGGAAAGAGATCGATACGTGGGTAATTAAGTTTAGTAAGGATTCTACCTAGAAAATGTTAGTCCTAATCAAACTCCTAGAACCCATTAGGATTCTTTCTCCCATAAATACCCCCCTTCCATCGAGCCAAACCTGTTGGCTCTTTTCTTCAACAACCTGATGCTATTCAGTACGTGAAGAACATAATAAGTTTTTTGACTTCTTCCTCTTGCTGCATTAAAGACCCAAGCCTTCGTCACGTTGTTGTGAACGTGAGGAAGCGGCCGAGCCTCCATTCCTCCGGTTGCAGTGAAGCCACCAATGGAGGAGAGTCTCCTTCCTTCCACTTCATCTTGCGACCGTGACTGCAACAAAGAGGGGCGGTTCCGCTTCCTTTTCTTCCTCCTGTTGCAGTTAAAAGCCCATCCTGCAAGCCTTGGCGCCATCCTCTTTCCCCCACCATACTCTATACAAGACAGAGTATCGATTCTTGAAGTTCATTCAACCTGTTCATCTTCCGATCTTCAACAAAGGTAGGTTTTTTCAATAACTGAAGCCCAAAGATAATAGTAGTTAAATTGCATGTTTAATACTCATGTTTTGTTACCATCGATTGCTTAAGTTTAGTTTACTGCTTAATTATCTTAAATAATCTCAGCACATTAATGATTTTCATAACCAAGTAATCACCCACCAAAAAAATTCTGGATAAATATACTTCTTAAATCCTCATGATTATTCCTAAATTGGCATGCCTTATATGCTATAAGCTTAAATAAATTAAACAATTTAATATATATATATAACCATGTTACTCGGTTAATAGGATTATTACTGTAGCATACTAGTTATAGATTTTTCTTTTGACGACTCGTTTCTAATCACCGGAGCGTCCTTTGGCTATGAAATTTTATGGGTGTAGTGTTGGGGAGGTGACCGAGGTAGTGAGAGTGGTTGCAGCATTTTTCATGCCCCCTATCTCAAGATCCCCCATCTCTCAACGAAAAATTATTTTGAATGTCCGGTTAGGTAGAGTTTTTCGAGCCCGTCATTTCGATATATAGAACGCGTGATTCCGACATGTGTACGTCGAGAACCAGAGGTTTGAAGATTGAGAATTTGTTGAAATGACGACAAGGTTTTGTCGTTCAAAGTGTTTTTGACGCCATCGTAAACAGTCGTCAAATTATTTAAGTATATATATATATATATATATATATATATATATATATATATATATATATGTATGTATGTATATATATATATATACATATACATATAACTTGTAATTATATCTTTTAAAATCCATATCTACTAAACTATGCAACAGAAAATTATAAAAATTATATTTTTGGAATCCTTGAATTTTTCTGCTAATTATCATATATTCTATTTTTCTAAATTATTTTATATAAATTAATGTCTCTTTGAATGTATAATTTTGAAATTATTCAATTAAATAGATATTGACGTGAATTCTTGTTAAATAAATTAAGATAAAAATCATAAAATTAATGTCTCTCTATGTAGACGCTAATTAATAAATGACGTCACTCATGGACATCAATTAATATAAGTTTGTTTAATTATAGTTAATTATAGAATTGGATGGACATGAATTCTATAATTAACGTATTCATGTTCTCACCGTTTTCTTCCGATTTTGACCCATACCGCGGGTCTTCTGGCACTCTCATCTCACGTCCGTAGATGGAGTCCATGTTTCATGATTGGTTCACGTTATACACTTCAACTCCCGGGGACATACGAGCTCTCCGTTGGACATTCCGTTCCTTCGGACTAGCAAGTTAGTCATGGGGACCTCCGTAAGTCTCCTCGTAGCCTTGGATTCCCTCAAGGCCGACTGAGCTAGTTGTACCTTAAACACCTTGTACCCGTTTTAATGCCATGTCACTCAGGAGAAACGTGGTAACCCGGCCCTTTCATGGTGCTATTCTTGGCCCATGAGAGAATTCTCTTAGCCAGTGGAATGAGTGATCATTCCACTAGGCGATATATTGAATTGGGTATCCTATAGTTAGGTGCCAATTCTTCAGCTTGCTTCGTGTCCATTGAATTGGTGACTATCTTGTTAGTCATCTATTCAAGTTATTCATGGCAACCTATCTAGGTGCCAATTCCACCCAGATTTTCGACATATCATGGTTTCTATGCTTTCACGTGGATTTTATTGCAAGTCTATCCTTACTCAAGGGCCTTGTCCTTGATGTCCATAAAATCTTATCTTATCATCCTATTAAAGCTTGTTCTTGAAACTCTTTATTGGTTATGAACAATCGTGAATGTCAAGATCTATCTTTAATGTTGTGCGTATAGGGCCCGATCTGGTCCTGGGAGGAGCACCCGAAAGTACTTGTGCCCATGGGAGTTATATTGATCACGGTGTCTGGCATTGCACCGAAGTGCATGACTAGTTTGATCTTTGGCATTCCACACACTGTGTCTTTCGTGATGTTACTTGATATTACTTGCGTGCGTGACTTGACTTGCGTGACTCGACTAGCGTGGCCCGAAATGGGCAAGTACTTGCGTGAAATAGCCAATATTCTATAAATCTCTCTTGGATATCTCTTGCTTGAAAGTTTTTGCACGACGTTGTTAAATTCTTGCTATTTTTGTTTCACTTGCTCGGTTATTTCTACAAGCATAGCCTTACTTGCATTTGCATGCAAAAATGTAATTACTTAAACCAATCGCTTGTTCTTGAGATATAACTCCTACTGAGCGTTTGCTCACCCAGTTCTATTCCAACATTTTTCAGGTAATCAGGTGGCTAGCGAGACCAAGACTCACATGGGTGGGACAAGTGTGCAAATGAGCTTCAAAATCTAGTGAACCCGAGTCTTTTATCTTTCTTGAGTCTAGCATGGTGTCTCTTGTCTAGTTATATTGTCTAAGTCTATTAGTGTGTCATCTCCTTTTGTTTCATAGTGACATAGTTGAGTCTTCAAGTTCTTCTAAGAGACTTATATTTGAAATAAAATTTTTTTTGTTGTTCCAAATTATTTGGTCTCATGCCATTGCTCTTGATTATTCACAACTGTTTAACTACCACGTTCCGAGCAAACGACACGTTCCGCTGCTATCGGTTCGGACTGGCAAGTTAGTCATCGGGACCTCCATAAGTCTCCTCGTAGCCTTGGATTCCCTCAAGGCCGACTGAGCTGGTTGTACCTAATCACCCAGATTTCCAGAATGTCATAGTTTTCATATGGTTTATCGATATAACATCCTTATTACAAGTTCTATCTTTGAACTCTATGTTCCATGAAATCTATCTTAATGTTCTTACATGCTTGATCCTTAAAATTCTTGGCCATTATTATGGAATTAGTCTAGACTAAATGTCAGGGGCAATGGGTCCCACTAAAATGACATTTTAAATGCTACGGGTCCTGATCTGACCCTATTGGATGAGGCAAAGTCCAAACATTACCGGTATACGATGATCGGGTGCTGGCATTCACCAACTCGGTTATTGGCATTTAGGGGCAATCATACAGTCGTGAGAACTCCTAAGTGTGCGACCAAATACTACCTAGTGCTATTTCCATGAGGGGCGGTCATATCGTCGTGATTTTCCCCTTAGTGCATTGGCCAATCCTATATAGTGCCAGATGTGCAAACGCTCTTGATAGTGATGATCGGGAGTAATTGCCATCATAGTACACCTCTCTACAACTTATTGTTCGTCATGAAAAGATCTTGATTTGCCTTATTGGAGGGGTTATCATATCATCGTGATATTCCCTTAGTGTCTTGGCAAATGTTATATAGTGCTTGTAGAAGTAATTGTTCTACTTCTATATCGATCATCATAAATGTTCTTGAATTATCCCATTGATAGTACTCGTTATCTTGTCACAAAGATCCTTCACAATAATGGATACATTGAAGCTCTCGTGATAGTGTTCGTCATAAAGAGATGAATGTTATATTTCCTCATGAATGCTCTTGACCTAACTTGAGAAAGTGCTTGTGAAGATCTTGCTATACTCTCTTGATTATCATCGTCCTTACTCTTCATGAGGTTATCTAGCATCTTGCTTACTCGTTTGTTTATTATAGTTCTTGAATTTATCTCGTGTTATTATAGTTCTCGATTTCTATATCTTGCATGACCTGCATGAGCATGTTAAACTATAATTGACTTAAAGCTAGCTTGGAAGCATGAGATATTAAGTCCTACTGAGTGTTCGCTCACCCTGCGTTTTTTAATATTTTTCAGGTAATGACCTTAGTGACGACGAGACCGAACATGATGGGCAAGGGCAAGAGTGAAGAGAACTTTGACATCTAGATGAACTGTCGAGTCTTGTTATCTTGCGTCTTATGTCTCATTGTAGTTATTCTTTATTGAGTCTTTCCGCTTATTATGGGCCCGAATATGTAAAGAACTTATATTTGAAATGAAATTTATTATTTGTCCAAATTATGTTTTGTGGAAATGACTATGCTCTGATTGACATGACTGTTTAACTGCCACGTTCCGAGCAAATGACACGGTCCGCTGCTATCGGTTCGGGGCGTGACATCTAGAATGGATCCAATTCGCTATCTCCTAGAGAAACCTGTCCCTTCTAGCAGGTTAGCTCGTTGGCAGAGCTTTTTCTCTCAATTTGGTATTACCTTCGCCGTTCAGAAACCAATCAAGGGATATGCTATTGATGAACATCTTGCTCACTTACCTATCCCTTGTATAGATTATATCCAAGATGAGTTCCCCGATGAACACCTGGCCATGCTCACTCATCACCCTTTCTGGTCGCTGCACTTTGATGGTGCACTCAATTCTCAGGGCAGAGAGATCGGTGTCGTCCTCCTTACTCCGGAGGGAGTGACTATTCCCATTGCATACCAACTCTCTTTTCCTACTATCAACAACATAACCGAGTATGAGGCTCTCCTTATTGGGTTGAAGCACGCCTATGTTCTGGGCGCGTGATACTTGAACATTATAGGAGATTCTCAGCTGCTGTTGTGCCAGGTTTTCTCTACCAATCGCACCCGTGACCCTAAGCTCAAGCCTTATCAAGATTTGGTCACGCTCTTGGCTAAGCAGTTCTACAAGCTGATTTACATTCATACCCCTCGATCGTAGAATATTCTTGCCGATGCACTTGAATCGATCGCTTCCTCCTTTCCTTTCCCCTCAGTCGTTCCACTGAGACCATTATGGTCCAGCGGTTAGATGCTCCTTCCCTACAGGACCCCTAGTTTGATAACCTTAGAGAATCTGTAGAGAAGAAGGCTGAGAGGGAGGATTTGAAAGAAGTGTCCTTAACTAAGCTCGAGGAAATCTTTGAAGAAAAAGAATTCCCTTGGTACCACGAAATCGAGCAGTATTACAGGGATGGGTCATTCCCAGAATCAGCCAATGCCGAGCAGCGCAAGGCCATCAGAAGAGTCACCTCCAGATACACAATCATCGCAGGAGAATTATATAGGCGTGCTCTTAATGGACTTCTCATGAGATGTCTAGACGATGATGAGGCTTGGAAAGTTGTTGAAGCAGCTCACTCGAGTGAGTGTGGAGGGCATGTCAATGGTTAGGCCTTGGCGAAGAAGATTCTTAGGCAGGGCTATTATTGGCCAACCTTAGAGGAAGACTATTCCACCTATGTCCGTAGGTGTCTTCAATCCCAACTCCATGCCGATAAGATTCATGTTCCTGCCTCATCTCTCCATCCTCTTTCTGCTCCTTGGCCATTCTCCATGTGGGCTTTTGATATTGTAGGCCCACTAGGTGATCCTAGCTCCCAAACAAAACAGAAATCTTTCATCCTCACTGCTACGGAGTATTTCACCAAGTGAGCCGAAGCCGAAGCATACACGGAAATCAAGGCTACCACAGTTTGCCGCTTCATCTTGAAGAACATCATTTCGCGGTTTGGAGTGCCAAGCGACATCGTCACCGACAACGGACCACAATTCGTGTCACAAGAACTCCAGGACCTCTGTAAAAAATTCAACATTTCATTGCATCATTCATCACCATACTATCCCCAAGGCAACGGTCAAGCCGAGGCCACCAATAAGGCACTTCTTAAAATCTTCAAGAAAACATGTGTGTCGCATAAATTCGCTGATTGGGCTGATAAAATAATAGAAGCTCTATGGGCTTATCGCACCTCCGTCCGTACTCCCTCGGGGCAAACTCCATTTGCTCTGACTTATGGGATGGAGGCGGTACTCCCGTATGAGATTTTGATCCCTTCCCTAAGAGTGCAGCTCGACAAAGAACTTAATCTCGATGAACGTCGAGAGGCATTACTAGTCCAGTTGGGACTCTTGGACGAGAAGAGGTTTAATGCGGCCAATCATGTCTCCATTTACCAAAAGCGTGTCTCGCATCATTTTCAAAAGACAGTCATCGAAAGAAAATTTCAAGTGAGAAATATGGTTTTGAAATGCAAATTTATTGGCTCTGGAGGTCCTAGGTCTAAGCTGCAACCCAACTGGGAGGGTCCATTTGTAATCAAAGAAGTGTATCCTGGGAACGCTTACCGTCTAATCAACGCCGAGGGCGAAGAATTATCTCATGCATGGAACGGGTTGTATCTCAAATGTTTTTATCCTTAGAGTCGAGCTAGCGACGGCCCGGTGGCCAGGTGTTACTCTCATTGATCATGAAGGGAGATTCCTAGCACAACACTCACATACTACACGACCGCCGAGGTTGGGCTCTCCTCATTTTGCGCGACACCGTCTCTCCTTTGGCCATACTTGGGGGAAAGTGAAAATCCTTATTTTTTCCCTCTTCGGCTGAACATAGGGGCAAGTGGTGAATAAGGGGGTGAGAACCGATCTAGACATCCCGATGACAGAGAGGTCTCAAATAGGGGCAGTCCGTTATGACCGAATTTCGCATTCACAAAAGAAATGAAAGAAAAAGAAATAATATAAAGAAAGGGGGCAAAAATCAAGGCAAAAGCTAAAAGCTCACCCAAAAACTACAAGCTCAAAAGTCTAGCTGCTCCCAAAGAATGAAACTAGGCATGGCAAGAGTGGCAGTACAGTTTCCCCGCGGGACGTCATGAGCCCGGTCATACGCGTGTCTAGAGCGGATGAAGGTTCGATGACGGACACAAAGCCTCGGTGCAACAGACCAAATCTCTTGAAAAGGGGACGTCGTGAGAAGAACTCAAGCCCTAAAAAATCTCTATACTTATTACCGGCTTTCCCATCAAATTCTCTTTTGATTTCCCAAGGACTGGATCATACCTCGGGTATGGCCTTGGCAGAGACACCATTAAGTGAAATTAGACCTTGGCCATGGATGGTCACCCATGATGCACATTGTACTTGGGAAGCCCCTAATGAGATATGTGGGTCTCCCGTCGTCGGGTCTGAACTGGTTCAAAAATAAAAAAAATTAGATATTTCAAAAATCCAAAAAAATCAGATATTTCAAAAATCTAAAAAAAATCAGATATTTCAAAAGTCCAAAAAAAATTAAATATCTTCAAAAACTACAAAAATATTTTCAAAATCGTCACATAGTCCCCTTGCATTTCATGGCATGCATTGCATCCTTTTCCTTTTGTCATTTTGCCTATTCAATAAGGCTTACCCCCTTGACCAAAAATCAAGGATTGGTCATTCCCTAACTTGCTGCAGGCAAGGGGTTAAGCCTAAAATAGATCTAACCTATTTTTTGTCTAAGTATCTGTGCAGGGACAGGTCTACAAGTAATTCAGGCATCTACACGTAAGCGGTCTCTAGGTGACCATTTCAATCTCTTAGGCGGTCACAGTGTGACCGTTCCATCCTTTTAAGCGGCCTCCAGAAGGCCACTTTTATCACGCCTCACCAGCCCACTGGCTTTTCTTGCGCCCAGATTTCTGCGGTCTGAAAATGACCGCTTGTTCTTAAAACGGTCCATGACCAGCCGTTCTAGGTGTCTAAATGGTCCCTCGATAGACCGCGTGGGCGCTTGTTATGAACTTCTGTCATCCGTCTGCTGAGTGGTCTAGCTAAGGCCGTTTTGCTTAATTCTGCGGTCACATGATGACCGTCTAACTCATTTAGCGGTCTCTTATGGACTGCTTCTTTCCCAAAGAACCACCACAATTCACGAATGCACAAAAGAAAAGGTCAATCACACTCAATCAAAGCATTCCATTCCTTTATTCAAAATCAAGCAAATCAAGATCAATTCATGGGTCTCTATACATCATAAATGATAAAAATCACTCAATCCTCAGTCGGGCATCCCCGTGAGGTCGAATCTCATGCAACTCGCTCACATAGGCCTGGCAACCCTCTTGAAGCTCTATCACCTCTGCTGGTAGGGTATGTACCCTGCTGACCTCCCACATAATTAGGGCGCTCCTGACTGGCTGCTCGTCCTCCTTTGTCCCGAGTCTCCTCGCCTGTAGTGCAGGAAGATGGGGTAGCGCTGGAACTGTAGTACAGGGGAGTCCAACCTGTAGAAAGCACCTGTGAGGGCTGTACATCGCCAAGGTGATGTCTCCCACAAGCCTCAAGTCAAGTCCAAGCCTCCTAGAAAGCCTGAGGGTGGTGCCGTGGAGGAAAGATGGGCGCATCACGAACTGGTCCAAGGGCATAGTGTTGATATAGCAGTGCCATTCATCCCTAGTCTTCTTGTCTGCAGTCCTACACTCCACCTGCTGAGAGAACCCAAAGGCACCGCTGATGAAAAAGAGTGGATGGCTCCCAAAGATGCGACTGACAGAAGTGATATCCTCCCTAGGTATGAACTTCAGCCTGGCCCCCATCCAACACTCTAGAAGGATCATAGAGCCGAAGAGTGGCCCCCCTACCGCAGCTGAGCTAAGACCCTCGTACAAGTAAGAAATGATGGACTGAGAGATGGAAAGACCCCGCCATAGCCCACTATGGTGTTGAGATTTGGTATGTCTATGACGTGATCAGCAGAAGGGAAGAGTATGGCACCACATAGGCAGATAGAAACAGCTTTGGCTATGGCTTCATCCCACCCACATTACAATGGGCTATGATCCACTGGCTCAGGGGTAGCAAATGGATGTGGTGTGGGCCAACTATGGTGCGGATATCCTTAGTACTGGGTAGGAACTCTCCCAGAAGAAGAGTAGGATCTATAGGGGCAACAGTATGACCAACTAAGTCTTCCTCACGAACTTTAGATCTAGGAAGGGAAAGATAAGACTCTACCTCCTCTAATAAGATGGTGGCCTCAAAGGATGGGAAGATGAAGGTATGAGTCTAGGGATGCCATATTTCTACTAAGGCTGTGATGTTGTGCCAATCTAATGAAAGCTTGGGGCAGTTTTTGGCTAAGACTAGGAGAGGGTGCAAGTGCCAGGCCCTAAGGATGGATATCAATGATATGGGGAGCTCGCGAATCATGGGAGCCATCCACTTCAAGGTGGAGTAACGCCTAGGACCGGGGAGAAGCTGAGATGACGGAAGAGAAAAGAAAGAAAAAAGAGAAGAAGAGAGGCAAAAAAAGAGAGAATAATAAGCCCTCTTGAAGGAAATTGAATAAAATAATGAAATTGCATTGACTTACCTCTCTCAAAGGGCTGGAGCTCAGATGCCTGGAGATGGCGGTCAGCCTTTGCAGCACCCCATACTCTTTTTTGGCCGACTTTGGCCCGTGGTAAGCAACCTCACTCATGGAGCTTCCTTCAAGAGCCCTCTTCATGATGAGTTGGGAAGGTTTAGCAAGGTTTTTCAAGACCTAGAAGAGGGGTGTTGTGTGAGAAACAAGTTTAAGGTGCCCCCCACTTATAGAGCCCAAACACTTGGCCTAACCCCACTAGGATTGATGTAGGATAGCACCAAAATGGGTTAGGATAGGCTTTAGCACAGATTAGGATCCCTTCCCCATGGTTTGGGACTCTCCAAGAGAGTCTCGATCGAAGCTACCAGGGTTTTATAATTTGCGGTCTATCGTGAGGCCGCCAGAGGATAGTAGCAGTCCTCAAAGGACCATTTCTATACTTTCTACTCAGTTTGTCTTTCTGGCAGCCTAAACGGTCTTTGCAAGATCGTCTCCCAGTTCCAACGATCAACATAGAACTATCTTTACTACCTACGTGGTGTAAGGGGGACCGTTTAGGACCGTCTTTGAGCTTGTGGCAGGACAACCCTCAGCGGCCTACTTCTAGACCGTGTAGCCCATGGAGCGGCCATTTGGAGGACTGTACCTCTCTCCGCTACCTTGGTCTCCCGTTTCTTTGCACTAATTCTGCTCGAGTCTCTCCATCTCTCTCTCACTCTCCCGTGTCAGTCTAGGATTCGTTGTCAGTCGGTCAGTGTCAGCATGCAGACATTTTTGCAAATCAAAAGAAGAAATCAAAACATGCTATATCATAATATCATAACAAAAGTACATGTGTGCTAAGAGGTATATTAGGCCTGACCCTCCCCTGGGCCGCCGCTCTCGCCTGAACCCTCATGGCGCTTTGACGGTGGCGCCATGGAGGTGCTCCCCTCCTCGCGCCGGCATCGCCGACGCTCCTCCTCCTCATTCCTCCGCTGGCCGGAGGAGCTAGTGAAAAAGCTGTGTGAGACGCCCGGGGGCCCGCTGCACTCTGACCTCTGGCTCATCCTCTCGTACGCCCGCACCTCTCCTCTCAGCTCGGCTGCCTCTATCTGAGCCCACTCTGCCTCCGCGCGAGAGCGCTCCGCCTCAACTCGGTAGCGGTCTGCCGACGCTACCTCGGCTCGACTGCGCTCCAGCTCCGCACGGAGAAGCACCAGCTCTATCGGGGCTACTGTGCGGCTACGCTCCATCTCCTCCCTCAGCCGGGTAATCTCGCTCAGGGCCGCCGTCAGCTCAGTCGTCTGCATGTGCATGCATCATAGTGAGTTAGTTGCATTTCATAATCATAATCAACGAAAGGGAAGTGCAGCTATTTACTTACCCTCTCGGCAAGTGTGGCCTCGGCCCGTGCCACTGCCCGGGCAAACTCAACATCCCGCTTAGCCTGATCTGCGGGTGGTTGGGAGGAAGAAGGCGCATCAACTCCCTGACGCTGGAGTCCCTCGGCTCACTGCGAATAGGGGCATGTCAGTTTCATAAAGAATATCACACATATTTAAGTCTGAGGCTGAGTAGAACTTACCAGGAGGTCCATAGAAAGCCAGAGCTCATCCCGCTGCTGCACGGTAGAGTGGAGTAGCCCCTGGAGCTCGGCTATCCATCCCTGGGGGTCGAGTGGCATGTAGAAAGTCAAGTGTCAGTCCATCATAATCATAAAGCATATTAAGAAGTATAAGGTTAGAGTTGTACCGGTCGTCGAGTGCCACGGAAGACCTGGTATCCGTAGCGTCGGGCGTAGGCCGTAAGGTAGGCCTCGTCGCTCTCAGGTCGGGTGCGTACCACTCGCCCGAGTGTCGTCCAGTCCTGGATCTGCTCCAACACTCGAACAGTCCAGTCGATCTCCACCACCAACCCTCACCCGTGTCGTCCCACCTGCTCCTCCGGCTTCTCGCACGCCGGGAACTTGACCTCCGCCTCATGGACGCCGAGGGTCCCCATCACCAACCGGTAGTGGAGGGGCTCCACTACATTCATGTAGTGGAGCCAGATGTCCCGTGTAGCGTAAGCCAGGGCCGCCACCACCCACGGCGGGCCCTCGTGCCCCTCTCCCTTGTAGGGCATCCACCAGACCTGTCAAGTAGGCAATCGTGTCAGCAACAAGCATATAGTTGCATTTTACACAAAGCTTAAGTTCAAGATCTTACGTAAGCATAGGGTAGCATGTCAAGGTCATCCTGGATCGCCCGGAGTTGGCGACGCAGGGATCCCACCTCCCGGGGTGCCGTCCACCGTCTCACGATGGGCAGCCGATCGGGGTGCGTCTCCTCTCCTCTCCCCAGCCTGGTGAGGTGCACGTAGGCCCACACCTGCATTGCATTGCATCAAATGTCAGCACATAAGCATTTAGAGAATTCATATAGCAATTACATAATCATTTTGGGAATCGAGTCGTACCTGAAGTAGTGGGGAGAACCCGCCAAGCATGGTACGTCGGCTCGTGGAACTAAGGGTGTCAAAGAGGAAGGTGAGGAGTGTCGCGCCCCATGCGTACTCTCCGACCCGGTCCACTTATTCCAGCAGGGGTAGCAGTCGACAACTCATAATGTCTGCCCGGGTGGCGAAAAACAACCTCCCGAAGAGCAGCATCAGGAACCTCCTCAGGATGATGTCCGCCTATGGTCCTGGTGCAGCTGCTACCCGCGGTCGTGCTCGGTCCACTAGCCGTCCCAAGTGCTCCTCCGGGAGCTCCCCTGTCCCAATCCCAGCTCCCCGCAGGCCGAGGCTCTCCTGCAGTATCGCTCTCCGCAGGGTCCTCGACTGTCGCTCCGGCCTCAACAGCTCCAGGCCCAGCAGTCTCTAGGCCAGCTCCCGATAGTCCACCAGTGTCCTCCCGCTGACGGTCATCCCGTGCACGTGTAGGCCGGTGATGCGCGCCACGTCCTCCAACGTCGGGACCATGTGGCCCCACGGGAAGAGGAATGTGTAGCTGACGTCGGGACCATATGGTCCCACCGATTGTGTAAGGCGTAGAGAAGGGCGGTGTCGAGCCTCGTCACCACCACGCCGAGGAACACGCCGAACCCCATGGCCGCCAGCCGCTCTCGCTGGAAGTCCAGTAGTGCGAGGTACACTACCCGGACCTGGATCCATGAGATTCGGGTCCGACGCTTTCCCTGCATACATTTAAACAATTTGCATCAGTCACTTAGTTCATAATGAGTCATGCATTGTAATAAATAAAAATAAATATATATATATATAAATAAAAAAATGTAGTATGTTAGTAAGCGGTCCCCTCAAGACCATTTTGAATCCCTTCAATGGTCATTGATCGACTATTTAGATCCCCAACAATCCCCACTGGACCGTGTTCCATTCCCCATTAGTGCTCCCTATGATCTTAACCTAAACGGTCACCCTTGGATCGTTTGGCCTAATGGACGGTCTATTGGTGACCATTTTTGTTCTCCATGGTTCAATTTATGGATAGTCCCAGGGGAACCGTCTGAGCTCTTTAATGGTCTGACTTAGACCACTGTCATCCCCTAGGCCCTCTCACCAAATCTGGATTTAAACAGTCCACCTTTGACCGTTTGGCCTTATAGGCGTTCTATTAGAGACCATTTTATTCTCCACGGTTCAGTTTTGAACGGTCTCAGAAGGACCATCTAAGTCCTTAACGGTCTGACATAGACCACTTTCACCCCACCGATTCATATCCTGTTGAGCGGTCACCTGTGGACCGTTCTAGCCTTTTGGGTGGTTTGGTTTGGGCCATTTACCCTCCCAAACGGTCCTATGTGGACCGTTTCTATCCTAGGCGATCCCTGTTAAGACCGTTTTCTACTCACTGTGCCTACCGGCACTCGAGCTCTCCCCCACCATGGGTAGTGGCCCTAGAGGCCCTACAATCGTCCCCAAGGGGTCGTAAGCCCCATCTTCTTCACCTTGGCTAACATGCACTCATTAAAACATCCAAATAAGGGGGTTTTGGGCTCACGGCCTACCTCTGAGGAACGTGGAGCCTTGGCCGGGGCCTCGGTGGTGGCACCTCCTCCTCCGGCATCCTGACGATCGGGATGGGTGCTTCCTCGGCCGGAGGTGGCGCTGCATCCCCCGTGGGATTCACCGGCGGTGGCGGTGGTGAAGCTTCTTCTCGGGCCATCCGACGGACGAGGCGCTTCAAGACTTGCCCCTTGAAGCGCATGAAAGAGTAGAGGATGGGTGGGGGAGAATGTAACAGTGTGAAGAATGGGGAGATGAAGGGGGCCGTGGGGTGCTCCGTTCGGTTACGGTGGTAGGGGAAAAAGGGTTGATGGGGAAAGGAGACGATGGGGTGTCGGTTTATTTTTCTGAAACCGACGATCAGTATATGGTCTATCGATGGACCGTTTAAACGGAAGACAGTCTGGATCAGACCGTTTGTGGGTGACGACTCGTCTACCTTTGAACGGTCTCCCTATGACTGTTTATCTATTTAGCGGTCTTTCTGTAGGCCGTTTTAAGCACGTTCGAAATTCAAAGTCTTATTTGCTTATACGGTCTCATTTGAACCGTGTTCTTACTTGTGGCGGTCTGGAATGGATCGTCTATATGCTGAAGTGATGAATGAGCTTTAGAGCCTTATGTTTGCTGCATTATGTGCTTACTTGATAAATATTTTATCTTGAATAACCTTGCTTCATGATATATTTGATTGATCGCAGCAATAATCCACTTCCATGATCCGGACAGGTAAGTCAGGTAAATATCCTGTACCCTGTATCCTTTAATGCATTACAAAATGCTATCTATATTATGCTATCTCGAGAACCGGTTGGTCATTCGCGTGTTCCAGGATCTGATGTTCCCTTATAACAAAAATTGTTGGCCCTGAGAGATGGCTGACAAGAAGGGGGGTTGAATTGTCCCCTTGCCGAGATGGCAGATTTTAAAAACTTTCTTAACTAAACACAATGGAATTAAAATAAATTACGTTGATTAACTAATACTCAAGTGAGATTAAAGATATTCTCTCAAGCTTTCTGATCTCACTCGAATAGTTAAAGCAACTATCAAGAGGATTACACTTAACACGGATAACGGAGGTAGCAGTGTGTGACAGTGTAGTGAATTAAAAACCTATATAGTGTACCTGTGAAGGGAGATAGAAGAAATGACAATCAAACAGGCAATCACATGGTTCGGGACCACGATGGGCTCCCTACGTCCACCCCTCACCCAACCGGGTGAGGCTTCACTACACGCTACTTTCGTAGTAACACGGGGACGAACCCCAACCACACACACGCTGCTTCCGCAGCAACACACACACGAGGCCTTGCCTCAACACGCTGCCACTGCAACACACACACACACACAATTGGGGAACTCACCCCGGACAATAAACCACATGGAGTCGCAGCTCCGTCCACACACACAAAAATATTCTGAGTTTAACTAACAGAAAATATATATAATAAACGCGCTCAGTAGTATGTGAATAACGATCAACCATGAACCACACAAGGAGATAAGCATAAATAGAATGTAGAAATATCCCCTTGATTCTCCAATAGCCGTAAGAAGATCTTTCTTGAGGCTTAGGTTGGAGAAAGTAGAATCCGCAGGATGTCGGAGCACACGATCTTCTCACTTGAAGATCCGATGTATGTTCCTTCAAATCACAGCTCTAGTCATACCTGCACACACAAGGAACGAATGAATCAATATGCTCTAATCTATGTCTTAGTTAAAAGGGACATCACAACTAGATAAATAACAGATTTATAGTACTCCCTTTTGAATGTCCCACAAATCCTTTGAATCAGCAGGTAGGGTGCGTTGGAAATGACAAACTGAAGTGGAAGCAGCCGGACATGAAGTACCAAATGCCCAAAACCTTGAACGGTGGAGAACAGCAGCTGCAGCTCCCAGAATTGGACACAGGCTCGCGGACGGCAACTTCTCCTGCTTCTTCTTCCTTCTCCTTGTTGAAACAACTCCCTCCTTCACGTTCTTATCCTTCTTCCTCAGGTCGATGTGAACCTTTGGTTGCGATGAAGACGTCCTCAGATTCGTCTCTTCATTCCGCTTACAACTCCCTTCATCAGCGAGCTTCGAATCTCTAGGGAAGTAGATCAGATTTAGCTTGAAGGCCCTCTCCAGCTCCTTTCTCCTTTTCCTGCAAGAATAGAACGATATTAGCCCTTGTTGTTCTTCCGATCTGAAATTCGCAGGGCATATATAAGGCATATAATGGATAGACAAAAGACAAGAGAGCCCATATACAAACACCTCAATCTAACACCCAATGGATAGGAGTTACCCTAGGGGTGTTGGGGTAAAAGCCCCAAGCAATCGGACCCTTAAACCCATGGTTCGAAACCAAACCCGGAAACCCGATCCGGACGAGCAGACAAAGTGTCGACCTCCAGGGTCGACACTCGTCTCAACGAGTTCTGCCAGAACATATATAAAAACAAAACCGAGATACGAGTGTCGACCTATGGGGTCGACACTTTTCACCAAGAGTTCTGGCCTGTGAAGAGACATAACATTCGTGGTGAAAAGTGTCGACTCTTGAGGTCGACATTTTTTCACGAGCATTCTGTTTTCACATAAATGATCATACTTACCTGAAAGTGTCGACCTACGAAGGCGACACTTTTTCTCGTGAGTTCTGCCTTTAGCAAAACAACAGAACCCTGGTGAAAGTGTCGACTTCACAGGTCGACATTTTCTGCCAGCATTCTTAACACTACGTAAGGCAGAAGCTCTGAAAATAAGTGTCGACCCCTAGGGTCGACACTTTTGCTGACAGCAGAAAAAAACATCAGTAATATCAATTGAAAGCACCACATATCATAAACATGTATCATGATTGAATAATAGAGTTCATAAAACTCAGATTTAGATGACGAAGCATGATTTCTTCATAGATTGAATCCATTTACATTGATATCTAATTGAACATCCATTAATTCCATTGGCCTTCAAGTTTTGAGTGAAGTCTCACAATAAACATGTATTCTCCAGATTTAACCATTGCTCTTTCATCTACCTTGTGACCAACCTTCCAAAATGTTCTTACCATTATTTGCAAGACAAATCCACATCGAACCTACACAGTACAGATTGCCATTAAACTCAATCTCAACCCAAGCAATGAAATTCTCATATCAATCCAGATGATGCAGATTAATCAAACCATCCATTCAATCCAATCGACAATGTTTGACAAAACTAAAGCTACTCTTTCAAGATTTAGAGTTTGAAATTCATTCTAGCAACTTAAGTTCAGTTTCACATTCAAGATTAATTCATAGACATGAATTATAAATGCAGTTTAGAGCAAGTACAACCATGGACAACAAGATATTTCAAATATTTGTCAGTTCATTAAAAGCACCAACATAGCAAGATATATGAGAGCACCAATGCAAACATCAACATCAAGGATGTGTGCATGAAGGACTTTTGTGTGTGAACCACCTGCAAAATAAGATATCATAATGTTAGCTTGTTTATCATCAAGATGCCATTAAACATAAACACACAAGATTTTCACTATGAAGTAAACACAAAGCAAGTAAACACAAAACACACAATATATTAGAATCATCAAAACCATTGTCAAAGACAACGAGGGGGCGCCATAGAACCCAATAATCTCCCCCTTTTTGATGATGACAATATATTTTATCTATTCAAATGTCTCTCCCCCTTTGGCATTATCAAAAAAAAATGGGGGACTGAAAAGCAACTGGGAGGCTTCCAAAAATGAATTAGACATGAACGCACGAACCTAGCAATGAACCTCCTACTAGAGGAAGGTGTACAAACCAAATTCCAAGCAAGAAAATGAGACTCTATGTGCAATTTGCAAGATGATGAAATTATGTCCAAATGTGCAAATTTTCAACTATAAGCAGAGAGTATGATTGATCTATGCACAAGTGTGTGATCTAACTAGCCTATATGCAAAATGTCAAACCTAGCTATGCACAAAAAGTATAAGGAAACTATATGCAAAATCTGAAAACTAAGTATGCACAAAGTGCATTGTATTCAAAAGCACGTTATTCTCCCCCAATTATCAAGAACAAAAACCAACTGGCAATGGGTTATTTAACCTGTTATCTACAAGTATAACATATGGATGCAACCTATGGAATGAGATATGAGATGATCAAACGGATCAAGCATTCATGCACTCAAGCCTGCATATCAAGTTATAGACTCATGCAAGTCCCTTCGGGATGGGTGTAAGGATAATGTAATTGATCGTTGAACATGAAGTGCATGAATAATACTAAGTAGGTCTTGCTTACATAAATAAAGTACTACATTAACCTTGAAAGATGATTGATTCATAAGCGACATTCAAACAATCAAACCCAAGGTGCATAAGTGAAGATTGAGCAGTGAAGTTCAAGTCAAAATGGAAATCAGATTTTCTAAAAAACACTAAAAAGAACTTCTCATCCATACACTTTCATACACAATGCTCGAATATTGGTAGCTACGTATGACCCCAATTTTCAATTACTAAAATGGTGTGACTGACCTTTTGACACGAGTCATGCCCTTTGTTTCAGGGGTAATTCCCGGTTACTCAGTTTCGTCACTTTTCATGATGTGGATGAGACACTTTTCGACGCGAGTTGTACCCTTTGTCTCAGGGCACTTCCCGGCTACTCGGTGACAAATCACACTTATTTTCATATGGATTAGTTTCTCGTTTCGACGCGAGTTTCCTCTTTTATTTCACGGGGGATTCCCGGCTACTCGAATCCACGTTCCACTTATACGACTTTTTGGAGGGGTAAACAGCCATTACCTCACGAGATATGTGATTTCATGTATAGAATCAACAGTCCTCAAGAGTGTAGAGTAGAAAATAGTAATCCTTATTAGATTGAATCATTAACTCAAAAAGTTGCATTTTGTGTGGGTGGTTGTATTGAATGTAAAAGATGAATTAGTGTCAATACAGTAATGTCTCCCCCTAAATGTATGCACGGTTATAAAAAATCTTCCCCTTAATATATGCCATGTAACAAACATGTCTAAATCAATGCAATTGCATTTAGTAAGGGATGAGTCATAGAAGGAGTCAAAAGTGATTGTATAATATATACATTCAAACAAGCACTGAACTGACGTTTTCAAGCAAGTTGATTACCGATACGTGGCGGAGAACGTAGGTCCGAAGACCGCCATCATGCGTGAAGAGTGTTTCCAGTTGGACATAATCCAACCTTCCACAATCATCATTTGATATACCAGATAATCATGGCATTCAAGCACTCAACATGGAGAGTATATGCAAACATATGCATGTAAATGGGAAACATAATTGAAGATTGTCCTTATTTACAAGTATGCAAGTATGTGTATGATATGTGCATGAAAGTAAGTATGCAACCTATGTATGCATAAGTGAACTATGTATGCACATGTGAAGTGTTATTTACAAAAAGTAAGCAAGAGTATGAAGGACTCTTTGCAGTGTGTATAGTGTTAAAAACCTATTTTTATTTGCGAAGCAAAAAAGAAGGTGTGTATTAAAAGCCATATATGTCCGAGGTTAAGCATTCAAGAACTAAATTTATTCACGCGTTGTGAAAAGAGAAGCATTCAAGATAAGTACCCATCATACTGAGAAGATCTCAGCATTTCAACAGTTGACAAGAGTCAGTGAGGCAGAATTGTAGATATTTTCCTCCAATATCAAGTTTTACCTTTTTAGATTCTTCAACATAAACCAAACCAAAGAAGTTCTCAAAATCGAATATTTTCTTTCTCACCTTGAGAGCCCTTTGTTCATTATCAATCCTTGGTCTCAAGACGCCCCTGCAAAATAAATTCTCATTTTGGTAATTTGGGTACCCAAGCCATCTTGGGTCCCGAGGGGTTAGTTCTTTCATGAACAAAAGTTTTCTTTATGTTTCTCCTCTCATACCATTCATCATCGGCCCTCATCATGGAGCAATCATTCATTAAGTGTCCATTCAGGTCACAATAAAAACAGTGAGAAGATTTTCTTCTCATGGACCACCTTTCATCATATTTCAACAAGGAACAATTATCCATCATGTGTCCAACTTGACCACAATAGTGACCACAGAAGTTTCTCTTCATGGACCACTCATCATCACTTTTCTTAGTGAAGTAATTTTCAAAGACATGACCATATAATCCACAATAATGGCAATGAACATTGAAGTTTTTCTTCCTTGGTTTTTCAATATTGTTAGACTTATCAACAATTTTCATTTGTGACTTCAATGCTTTATTATCATCAAATTCCATCAAAGAACAAGCATACATGTCATGACCAAAATTTCCGCAGTAATAACATGAAATATTTCTTTCTTTTCTTGATGCATGATTATGTTTGACAACGAGGGGTTTTGCATGCACACAAGAACAGTCAACATCCTTTTTCTAGTTTTCATTTTGCTTATCACATAATGACAGGGATTCATTCAAATTCTCGTTCACATCTTCCAATGATGTTATATGCAAGTTAGATTCAACAATTTCTTTTTCACACAATGCAAGCTTCTCGTTCAACAGAGAATTGATAGTTTTAGAGCTTCCAATTTCTAGTTCCAAAACATGAAGATTTTCAGAATTGTCAACAACATGTTTTCCTTTTTCAAACATGTGGAGTTCATCAACCAATAAACTATTTCGTTCTTTCAATTTATGAATCTCTTCAGTAAGTTTTTCAAGTGAATTTTCAGTCATGGAGGTATGTTCAAGTTCATTCTTTTGAAAACTCACATGTTCATCAACCATTTTATTCATGGTTTTATTACATTCAAATTTGTCATTCACGCTTTTAAAGCTTTCAATTTCATGTCTTAGCTCCATTAACCATTTAGATTTATCAACAGACATACATTTTTCTTTTTCAAGGACAAGCAATTTTTCAGATATTGCACTATTCAATTCTTTCAGATTTTCATTCTCTTTTGCCATATGTTGAAGTTCTGAAATTTTATCCAATAAGGATTTATTTTCATATCTAAGAATTGCAATCATTTCTTTTAATTCTTCTTCAACAAGCATTTGAGATTCAACAAGTTTTTCAGGCTCGATACATTTTCCACATGAAGAGTTGTCATGTTTCTTTTTCAACCTTTTGTTTTCAGATTTTAATGCTTTATATCTATCAAACAATTCATCAATGGCATTTAACAATTCATCATAGCTCAACTCATCATCATCTTCCTCAGAATCGGAGTTAGAATTTACCTTGGAGGTTTCCTCGCTTTGGCACTCATTTTCTTTGTTTGCCACGAGGCAATCACTCTTCCAACTTTCTTCTTGGGCTTCACTTAGCCCATCCCAAATCTCTTTGGCAGACCTGTAGTTGGAAACAAATGGAAATTTGTTAACATTTACTGCTGCCTTAAGAGCATTCAAAGCTAACAAATTATCAGAATTATTTTTCTTATCCTCATCGGTCCATCTTAACTCATTTTTGGGTAACACATGAGGACCATGAGTCATTAAGCTCATAAGCTTTGGATTAATGCTAGTAATCCATACACAAAATTTTTCTAGCCATAAGGAATAATCAAAACCATTAAAGACAAGAATAGATTTCACACTAGCCATCATGAAAATGATCTTTACTCTACGACTGTAAGGTGGACTAAAAAATCAGAGATGAGGCTCTGATACCAATTGTTGGCCCAGAGAGATGGCGGACAAGAAGGGGGGTTGATTTGTCCCCTTGCCGAGATGGCGGATTTTAAAACTTTCTTAACTAAACATAATGGAATTAAAATAAACTGCATTGATTAACTAATACTCAAGTGAGATTAAAGATATTCTCTCAAGCTTTCTGATCTCACTCGAATAGTTAAAGCAACTATCAAGAGGATTACGCTCAACACGGATAACGGAGGTAGCAGTGTGTGATAGTGTAGTAAATTAAAAACCTATATAGTGTACCTGTGAAGGGAGATAGAAGAAATGACAATCACACAGGCAATCACATACGACACAAGGATTTTAAGGTGGTTCGGGACCACGACGGGCTCCCTACGTCCACCCCTCACCCAATCGGGTGAGGCTTCACTACACGCTACTTTCGTAGCAACACGGGGCCGAACCCCAACCACACACACGCTGCTTCAGCAACAACACACACATGAGACCTTGCCTCAACACGCTGCCACTGCAGCACACACACACACACAGTCGGGGAACTCACCCCGGACAATAAACCACACGGAGACGCAGCTCCGTCCACACACACAAAAATATTCTGAATTTAACTAACAGAAAAGATATACAATAAATGCGCTCAGTAGTATGTGAATAATGATCAACAATGAACCACACAAGGAGATAAGCATAAATAGAATGTAGAAATATCCCCTTGATTCTACAATAGCCGTAAGAAGATCTTTCTTGAGGCTTAGGTTGGAGAAAGTAGAATCCGCAGGATGTCGGAGTACACGATCTTCTCTCTTGAAGATCCGATGTATGTTCCTTCAAATCCCAGCTCTAGTCATACCTGCACACACAAGGAACGAATGAATCAATATGCTCTAATCTATGTCTTAGTTAAAAGGGACATCACAACTAGGTAAAAAATAGATTTATAGTACTCCCTTTTGAATGTCCCACAAATCATTTGAATCAGCAGGTAGGGTGCGTTAAAAATGACAAATCGGAGTGGAAGCAGCCGGACATGAAGTCCCAAATGCCCAAAACCTTGAACGGGGGAGAACAGCAGCTGCAGCTCCCAGAATTGGACACAGGCTCGCGGACGGTGACTTCTCCTGCTTCTTCTTCCTTCTCCTTGTTGAAGCAACTCCCTCCTTCACATTCTTTTCCTTTTTCCTTAGGTCGATGTGAACCTTTGGTTGCGATAAAGACGTCCTCAGATTTGTCTCTTCATTCCGCTTACAACTCCCTTCATCAGCAGGTAGGGAAGTAGATCGGATTTAGCTTGAAGGCCCTCTCCAGCTCCTTTCTCCTTTTCCTGCAAGAATAGAACGATGTTAGCCCTTGTTGTTCTTCCGATCTGAAATTCGCAAGGCATATATAGGGCATATAATGGATAGACAAAAGACAAGAGAGCCCATATACAAACCTCTCAATCTAACACCCAATGGATAGGAGTTACCCTACGGGTGTTGGGGTTAAAAGCCCCAAGCAATCGGACCCTTAAACCCATGGTTCGAAACCAAACCAGGAAACCCGATCTGGACGAGCAGATAAAGTGTCGACCTCCAGGGTCGACACTCGTCTCAACGAGTTCTGCCAGAACATATATAAAAATAAAACTGAGATACGAGTGTCGACCTATGGGGTCGACACTTTTCACCAAGAGTTCTAGCCTGTGAAGAGACATAACATTCATGGTGAAAAGTGTCGACTCTTGAGGTCGACACTTTTTCACGAACATTCTATTTTCACATAAATGATCATACTTACCTGAAAGTGTCGACCTACAAAGTCGACACTTTTTCCCGTGAGTTCTGCCTTAAGTAAAACAACAGAACCCTGGTGAAAGTGTCGACTTCACAGGTCGACACTTTCTGCCAGCGTTCTTAACACAATGCAAGGCAGAAGCTCTGCAAATAAGTGTCGACCCCTGAGGTCGATACTTTTGCTGACAGCAGAAAAAAACATCAATAATATCAATTGAAAGCACCACATATCATAAACATGTATCATGATTGAATAATAGACTTCATAAAACTCAGATTTAGATGATGAAGCATGATTTCTTCATAGATTGAATCCATGTACATTGATATCTAATTAAACATCCATTAATTCCATTGGCCTTCAAGTTTTGAGTGAAGTCTCACAATAAACCTGTATTCTCCAGATTTAACCATTACTCTTTCATCTACCTTGTGACCAACCTTCAAAAATGTTCTTACCATTATTTGCAAGACAAATCCACATCGAACCTACACAGTACAGATTGCCATTAAACTCAATCTCAACCCAAGCAATGAAATTATCATATCAATCTAGATGATGTAGATTAATCAAACCATCCATTCAATCCAATCGTCAATGTTAGACAAAAGTAAAGCTACTCTTTCAAGATTTAGAGTTTGAAATTCATTCTAGCAACTTATGTTCAGTTTCACATTCAAGATTAATTCATAGACATGAATTATAAATGTTGTTCAGAGCAAGTACAACCATGGACAGCAAGATTTTTCAAATATTTGTCAGTTCATTAAAAGCACCAACATAGTGAGATATACGACAGCACCAATGCAAACATCAACATCAAGGATGTGTGCATGAAGGACTTTTGTGTTTGAACCACCTGTAAAATAAGATATCATAATGTTAGCTTGTTTATCATCAAGATGCCATTAAAAATAAACACACAAGATTTTCACTATGAAGTAAACACAAAGCAAGTAAACACAAAACACACGATATATTGGAATCATCAAAATCATTGTCAAAGACAACGAGGGGGCGCCACAGAACCCAACAAAAATGATGATGATCTAGGTGCACGCGTTTAATCAGCAGATAAGCCGTTAGGTTGGGAGAATTAGGGGACGATGGTTCTATCTCGCACGCCGTGGTTGCGAGTGGTGTCCTGACCCTGATTATCCCAGTCTAGCAATACTAATCTCGAGTACTTTCTATTTTATGACTTTCTTTGCATTCATTTTAATGATTTCTTTTATTTTAGCCCAACATGCATCATGCGCATCTTTTGAGCATCCACGACCCATGGTCTGTCTTAAAGTGTCTCGTTAGTGATGGATGATTGTGCGTTCATGGTTTGGGGTAAGAGGAACAATTCCACTCAGAGTTGGAAGGTTCCCACTATTCTATTCACCTGGTTTGATTGACTAAGAGTCCCCATTTGGAGGTGTTAGTCTGCTTCTTTACGTTTTACTACTCGTTCTGAGTCCCTCATTAGTTGTGGATTGTGTCCCCTGATGAGGTTGCCTATGTTTTCTCCCTCCTTTTATTTAATTAGTTTCTCCAGACTAGTGCCATTTTGGTCTAATCATTTCTTGTGTTTTGGTTCAGAGTTTTCTGGAAGATTTTTATCACTCGTTGGCGAGGAAACGGGTGTCTTTTACCTTAACGTCCTCTTTTCAGTCCGCTCTGCTTCATTTCCGCTTCATCCCCATGTTCCATTTCACATTCGCTTTACCTACGCTCGCTCTCCTGCAAAGAGGACGTTAAGGATGGGCATCTGTTGACACCCATTTTTTACCTTTGAGTAGGGTCATTTTCTTACCTTCATTTTTGATGCCTCAAGTTGTCCATTACTCATTGAGCCATTTTTAGGCATGTCTTTGGGCTGATTTTATGGATATTTCCTCCCTGGCTAGGTTTGCTCTCGAATTCGGGCTTAATGCTCCTTGATTCCACTTGGTCTTTGGGGAAAATAGGCTTATTTATCCCATTTTTTTATTAATTTCCACCGCCCAGCCTAACACCGGTCTAGCGATAGACCGTTTGGGATGTTGGGCGGTCGTTTTGGAGACCGTTTATATCACTCAGAGTCCTACATCGATTTATCCCAGGATTAATTGGCTATTTTCTGAATTTTCACCGACAACCCAATATACGGTCTTGCATTGGGCCATTTATTCAAGTTGAACGGTTCATCATTAGACCGTTTAGTGGTCAAAGTCCTAAATGGGTTGATTTTTTAGATAATTATCTATTTATCTTATTTTATTGATTTATCACTGACACCAGGTACACGGTCTGGCAATGGGCCGTTTGAATAGTTGGGCGGTCTATAGATGGACCGTTTTCTCTTGAGAGTCCTACGCCGGATCAGTCAGTCTGTTCTTTGGGATAAATGGCTTTATTTATCTGTTTATTAATTTCCACCGACACCTTATAGGCGGTCTAGCATTGGACCATTTATAATGGTAGGCGGCCCATCGTTCGACCGCATATATGGCCGAAATTCTGGATTATGTTAGCTTTTCTCTCCCCACCCATGGTTAAACCTCTTGGTTGTTGAACCTTTTTTTCCATGGAATCTTAACTAAATTAGGTCCCGTTTGATCCTGGAGAAAATTGGTGATATTATCTCAGATTTATCCTAAAGAATCTCGCCCTAATTATTGTTGGAAACCACTCAGTTTTGAGTGGACTTTCAAGGGTCTATAAATAACACCCTTAGTCCAAGCTCGCGAGGGGGAGAGATCCAGCGTTTGCGTCGAAGTGCTGCCGATTTCTTGAGCAGATCTCAGCCAGGGAGGAAGGCTTTCCACATCTATTAAGCCTTCAGTTTCAAGGAGTAGTCTTGTGTTTGTGTTTCCTTTGAGTCATAGTTAGTCATTTCTATTGTCCATTCATCATTGCATGTTCATTTTTTCCTACTTCTCCCACATTTTTCACTGTCATCCTCATATTACTCACCATCCCAATGTTTTTCACGCCCCATAGGGGTTAAAAACCCAACCCCTAGGTATCCCCCATTCCATCTTATGTGTTTAGTTTCCCATTCATTTTCATAGATATTACACATCATAAAACTAATTTGGGTTGTGTTTTCTGGTTATTGGCTGTCTTTTGCAGGTCAACAAAAGCTTTAGCACGAGGCCCATCCCCTCTGGCCAGCCGGAAGGGGAGGAGGAATAAGTTCCACTGTTTGGGATCTGGAGGTTATGCGCGGTCTATCTCCGTCTATCAGAAAGGGTACCCGGTCTTCCACTGATCATCCAATTCCTGCTAGCGGCTTGTTACAGACCGTTTGAAGCACTAGCCAGGTCTTCTTCCTGTGTCACTCTTCAGTGTTGGTGGCAGTCTGACTTTCGGCCATCTATGTCCCTCAACGGTCTTCCCAAGACCGTTTGCCTCCTGTACCAACGTTGCATCCATTGGGTGAGTGTCTTCATCCTTTCTCCCTTTCCAAGGTACGTAGTGCTTTCCTTGCATTCGATACCTTGGTGGCGATCACGTTCTGTCCATGATTGTGAGTGATCCGTTGCTTGCATCATTAGTCTTTTCATGCTAATCACTCACACATACATTCACACTCTTTTCCCTTTTTACCATCCATTCACACATATTTTTTTTAAGTTAGGGACAGGAAAAGTTGTCTATAGGTAGTTTCCCTTCTACCAGCATAGTCTGAGCCATTTCTACTAATGTTCGGTTTCTCCTTTCCACCACTCCATTCTGCTCTGGAGTTCTTGGTGAGCAGAACCTATGAGTTATGCCATTTTCCCTGCAAAAATCATCGAAATGTGAGTTGACAAAGTCACCACCATGACCAGACAAAATATTCAAAATAGCATGCTCATTAGTTCATTTTATTTTATAAAAGAACTCATGAAATTCTTCAAAAGCTTCATTTTTGTGAGACAAGTAAAAGACCCACGTAAATCCAGAAAAATCATCAACAAGTACAAAACCATATCTCTTTCCAGATAAGCTAACTGACTTGGTGGGTCCAAATAAGTCCATGTGTATTAGCTCATATGGTTTAGAAGATAGGTTTTCATTTCTAGATTTAAATGATTTTCTAGTCTGTTTACATTGAGTGCATGCCTCATAGATTTTATTTTCATTTTTGAAAGAAATTTTAGGAAGCCCTTTTACCATGCTATATTTATTCAGTTTATGTAGCACACTATAGCTAGCATGACCTAATCTACGATGCCATAGATAAGCTAGGTCATCCTTATTAACATTAAGATAAAGATTAGAATATGCTACATCATCTAAGTCTACCATATAGATGTTATTGATTCTCTTACCATAAAATTTGACAGATTCAGAATTAGGTTCAAAAATTGTGCATGCAAGAGAGTCAAAAACCACTTTATGGCCTTTATCACACAGCTGGCTAATGCTAAGCAAGTTATAGGCAAGGCCTTCTACCAACAGCACTTCATCAATGCAACAAGAAGAATACTTACCTACTTTACCTGATCCCACTATTTTCCCTTTGGTATTACCTCTGAAGGTAACATGACCTGCATCCTTCTTTACCAACATGCAAAATTTGTCTTTATCCCCGGTCATGTGCCTGGAGGAGCCACTGTCAAGATACCATCTGTTTTGATTGGCTGCCAGGCATACCTGCAAGGGAATCAAGTGGAATGATTTGGAACCCAGAACTTCTTGGGTCCGATAAAAGCATTTATTTCATGTAGGCTAAAAATAAGATGTTTTTGATGGGAATCGACGCCGAGCACTGACATTTTTATTTTTCACTTGTATCCTTTTAGTTTGCTTTTATATCCTTGGGAAAGTATGTACGCAATTGTAAGGCTTTATAAAGTCACTTTGTCATTCCTTAGGATTCTTTGGATTTTTGTGCAAAAGTGTAGTAGGTCCAGCAAGGGGCCCCCCAGTCCTTCCCCATTGGTCCACCTAAGCCATGTGGGGCTGGTCAACCATCCTTGGTGGCTTCTAGAAGGGTTGAATGTCAATTAGACACATGGGGGACAAATGGACTAAAAAGTCCAAGATTCCACCTACACTAGTCAAGGGGGCGCCCCCCATTTTTGGTCTAATTTTGATTTTTGAAAAAAACATGTTAGAACTAATTAGTTCTATCCCTAGATTACCCCTCCCTAACCTTAGATCTGAGGTTAGTATTAGTCTTTTTACATTTCATATAAATAGATTGTAATTCCCATTTTACATGAATTAATGAGAAAAAATTGCGGCATTTGCCCCAAGGAAGGGTGCGCCCCTCTCCCTCTCTCCCTAGTTATTCTCCTTCCTCCAGCCCTCCAGGGTGTGAAACCCATTCTCCTTAGCCCCTCTGAGTTCCATTTCTGTCGCCGCCGCCATTGCACCGCCGTCGCGTCGCCGCCACCATCATCGGAGTTCTATCTCCATCAGGATAGAACATCTTCTCCAAAATTTTATCTTTTGTTCTTGTTGTCTGTATGAGCCCTAATTTTGAGGTTTGTTCTGTCCATCTCCCTTAACCTCCAGCTCAAATTTCGTGTCATTTGGACGTCATTTAGTATTTTTCCCACATTTATTGTTCTTCCCCCCTGTAATCTGCCATTCTGCATATCTACGGGACAGAGTAACCTTGTTGTATTTGTCCCACCCACTTATAAACTTCCAAAATAATCACAAAAATTTCTCAGTGTTCCTCACATATAGCCCCTTCCACCACAATTTTTGTGGAGTCTAGAAAAATCATTTCCCCTTCGGTCAAAGGTCAGTTTCAGGCAGATCTCTTGCTGCCCTATGTGTCTGTCTGTCCGAGTCAAAAAAAAATAGTCTTATAGTCATCCTCATTTTCAATCCGTCCACTGGATGGAGTTGTGAAAATTATATGTTGTAGATGTGGGAGTGCTCTTTCCAACGGTACTAGACATATCTAGATCGGCCTCCGGATCTGAGCTCCATAATTCTTTCAGGCAAGACGTGCAGATCTGTTCCCTATGCAGGTCTGAAAATACAGTCCGAGAATAATTCGTGCAAAATTACCAAAAGTCAACTTCTGGAACCGCCACTTCAGGAAGTCGATTAGGGACATCCCGCCATTATCCCAGCCAAGCGGCGCCTTCAGAAGACCTCAGGAGGGCGACGTTCCTTTAGAAACCGTGCCTTGCTGTCCAGCGAGTCAGAACCGAGTTGGCGCAATACCGAGTCGGTGTAGGACCGAGTCGGACCAGCAGGCCGAGTTCACCCCGAACGCACCTCCAGATTGTTGCCCGTCAATCCAGGGTCGGTCCTCCCGGGCCCTACTTGTAGCCCTTTACCTCCCTGTATGGAGTGGGCAATAAAATTCACTATTGTAATTAACTTTTAACCGTTGTTACCGGGAGTTACTGTACTTGGCTGGGAACGTCTTCCCCACGCTCGGAGCATGGAGGTATCGTGTTCACTCTCTTACTCGGCTTTACTTTACTCATATTTATTCGTATATGCCGCTGCATGTGATAGGTTATTAGCCCATTATATCAATTATATCACCGCTGCGAGAGAGTGAGTGTAACCCATCCCGTGACTCGACCCGAGTTAACGCGGAAAAGCCGATACCCGAGACTCACTGCCAGTTTCTCAACTGCGCACGGTCCCACGTCTTCCCTCGCTTAGGGACGATCGCGAGCTAGAGTCTCAGGTCGCGTGTCCGTCCCGTATCAATTTGGTATCAGAGCGCCAGTTGAGTCTAGGGTGTTTAAAACTCCAAACAAATAATAAAAAAAGAGTCGTTTAAGTCGAGTCTAAGTCTAAGTCGGTCTAAGTGTCGCATTTGCATACCATTAATCGGTATATCAAAAGGTGTTGTCCGAACGTTAGGCTACGCCTATCGGGAAGGCCGCACACTTGCTCGAGTGATCTTCGGATCGATTAACTCCGCCACGTACCGAGTCTTGGTTTAAGTCTAGGGTGCTTAGTGTGCATGCATTCCAACCTTGCATAGTCGGTCTAGTGTCTTGTCCAAGTGTCGGCATGTCCACCCACTAGTGTCCCCGTGTCCCAAGGATTACTAAACGCCCGGATCTTATGCATTGTGGCGATACTATCTAAGATAGGAGAACCACCCGGACCACCCCCGTAGGCCCGTAGCCCAGGATTTCTATGGATCCAAAAACCCAGGTGACTACCTAGAGTGGGAAGCCATTATGGATGACTACTTTGAGTGTTACCTTATGTCTGGTCCTGCGCAAGTCGACTTTGCCAAAAGGTGACTTTTCTATGAAGCCGCCGAAACATGGAGGGACATCAAGTACTTCCGGGAAGATAGGAAGCTAAGGCCCATCGAGTCATGGTGGGATATGAAGAGAGTGCTCAGGAGGGTCTACCTTCTCCGTCCACCTACCTCCAACCACGGGGGTTATACCACTAGTCGGGCCCACCAACTCACCCGCAATCAAGTGGGCCACACCTCCAACCAACCCCGCCCCTTCACCCCCATCCAAGCCCTCCAAAGCAACCCCAATCAAGTGGTCCGCCCAGTCACCTCCCACCATGTGGAAGCCCCGCTTCTAGCCGAGCCTAGGTCCACACCCGAGCCGAGAGACGAGGAGCGAGTCCACCACGAGGTCCCTACTCCAACCCATACCCTTGATGAAATCGAGAAAATGTTTTCGGATTGGTTAGAAAGGACACGTGCCTCTTCACCACCCGTGAGTGCTCCTTTGCCACCCTCTACTTTCGAACCTTATTCGGAACCCTCTTGTTTGGAGCCACCCAAGCCCGAGCCACCCGTGTTTCTAACGGTTACGCTTTTCATTGCCGAGCCGCTTCTTAGTTGACTCAAGGATGGCTTGGTCCCACCTCCTTACCCACCCATGGACCCCACCTTACCTCTAATGCCCGTCAACTCCTTCCACACTACATTCCGGTCTAGTCACCATGTTGATACCTTGGATGACCTTGTTATGGGATTAGACTCGCAATGGCAGTTGACGCACTCCTTGGCCCGAAGCTTCGGCCAACCCACTAGTCTTATCTTCACCTATCCGGCCTTAGGGTCCATTACCTCCTTGTGCACCGTGGGTTGTGTCACCACGAAAATTCTTCTATTCCTCCCTATGCCGGCCGAGCCCGACTTCATACCCTTTTGCCCAAGGGAGGAACCATACATCCTACATATGCTCACCGTCCCACCTACCACAATGTATGAAGGTGACCATACACACCTTCAATACTTCCATACATGGGACCGTGACTTGTGGGAACCCACCACAAGAAGTCATACCTTCTTTGATCCCTTTGACCCATTCCCTAGTGGGCCCCTTGACCCACCATATATACTTCAATTCTTCGAGGGAGTCCACTACCACACCCCTTCCCTACGGGCCGGGTCGTCTATACCCACCAAGCCCGTTCTCGATACACCTATACCCGGTTCTCCTAGCCCTCTCAAGGCTCCCAAATCCAAAGGGCCATCTATGCATGACTAGTTCATACTTGGACGTCTAGTTGTTCCCCATGCCACCAACCACCGGTTGTATAACATGCATGCATGGCACATATTCGGGTGTCCTGGTCCGCCGTCACACACGTACGGGTCGGACTAACATTAGGTTTTTTTAGGGTCTGTATGAGTCTTTGTTTCGTCCGGTTTGTTTGTCGAGTGCATTGTGTGTCTGTGCATACATTGAGTCGAGTCGATTTTGTGCGCTTGCGTTGTTAGTCCTTTTCGAGTATGAGACTTTTCAGACTATTGGGATCAGTTCTACTCCACATATCGGATCTAGTCCCATAAGGGACCCGTGGTGATTCCTAGTGAATCTTTAAGCCGCCTCCCTCATTTGAGAGTGACCCCACCCCGGAGTGTCCACCTCTAGCCTCATTCCCATGGCAGCGTGCACATATCGAATCTATACGGCATGAGCAGGTGTCGATTACTTGGAGTGGAGCATATGACGCGCTTCCCGGTTCGGTGACGGATCCGCCGGAGCTACTCGAGCAGCCGTACCCCTTACTCGACGGGGTCGAGTTCTTCCAACCCGGGGAGAGTTGATGGGAATCGACGCCGAGCATTGACATTTTTATTTTGCACTTGTGCCCTTTTAGTTTGCTTTTATATCATTGGGAAAGTATGTACGTAATTGTAAGGCTTTATAAAGCCACTTTGTCATTCCCTAGGATTCTTTGGGTTTTTGTACAAAAGTGTAGTAGGTCCAGCAAGGGGCCCCCCAGTCCTTCCCCATTGGTCCACCTAAGCCATGTGGGGCTGGTCAACCATCCTAGGTGGCTTCTAGAAGGGTTGAATGTCAATTAGACACATGGGGGACAAATGGACTAAAAAGTCCAAGATTCCACCTACACTAGTCAAGGGGGCGCCCCCCTTTTTTGGTCTAATTTTGATTTTTGAAAAAAACAGGTTAGAACTAATTAGTTCTATCCCTAGATTACCCCTCCCTAACCCTAGATCTGAGGTTAGTATTAGTCTTTTTACATTTCATATAAATAGCTTGTAATTCCCATTTTACATGAATTAATGAGAAAAAATTATGACATTTGCTCCAAGGAAGGGTGCGCCCCTCTCCCTCTCTCCCTGGTTCTTCTCCTTCGTCCAGCCCTCCAGGGTGTGAAGCCCATTCTCCTTAGCCCCTCTGAGTTCCATTTCTGCCGCCGTCGCCATCGCACCGCCGTGGTGCCGCCGCCACCATCGTCGGAGTTCTATCTCCATCAGGACAGAACCTCTTCTCTGAAATTTTATCTTTTGTTCTTGTTGTCTGTTTGAGCCCTAATTTTGAGGGTTTGTTCTGTCCACTTCCCTTAACCTCCAGTTCAAATTTCGTGTCATTTGGACATCATTTGATATTCTTCCCACATTTATTGTTCTTCCCCCTATAATCTGCCATTCTGCAGATCTACGGGACAGAGTCACATTGTTGTATTTTTCCCACCCACTTATAAATTTTTAAAATAATCACAAAAATTTCTCAATGTTTCTCACATATACCCCCTTCTACCATAATTTTCGTGGACTCTATAAAAATCATTTCCCCTTTGGTCAAAGGTCAGTTTAAGGCAGCTGCCTTGTGTGTCTGTCAGTCCGAGTAAAAAAAAACAGTCTTATAGTCATCCTCATTTTCAATCCGTCCACTGGATGTAGTTGTAAAAATTATATGTTGTAGATCTGGGAGTGCTCTTACCAACGGTACCAGACACGTCTCGATCGACCTCCGGATCTGAGCGCCATAATTGTTGCAGCCAAGATGTTCAGATCTATTCCCTGTGCAGGTTTGAAATTACAGTCCAGGAATAATTCGTGTAAAAGTACCAAAAGTCAACTTCTGGAACCGCCACTTCAGGAAGTTGATCAGGGACATCCCGCCATCGTCCCAGCCAAGCAGCGCCTTCAGAAGACCTCAGGAGGGCGACACTCCTTTGGAAACCGTGCCTTCCTGTCCAGCGAGTCAGAACCGAGTTGGCGCAGTACCGAGTCGGCGCAGGACCGAGTCATACCAGCAGGCCGAGTTTGCCCCGAACGCACCTCCAGATTACTGCCCGTCAACCCAGGGTCGGTCCTCCCGGGCCCCACATATAGCCCTTTACCTCTCTGCGTGGAGTGGACAATAAAATTCAATGTTGTAATTAACTTTTAACCGTTGTTACCGGGAGTTACCATACTTGGCCGGGAACGTCTTTCCCATGCCCGGAGCGTGGAGGTATCGTGTTCACTCTCTTACTCGACTTTGCTTTACTCGTATATGCCGCTGCATGTGATAGGTTATTAGCCCGTTATATCAATTGTATCACCGCTGCGAGAGAGTGAGTGTAACCCATCCCGTGACTCGACCCGAGTTAACGCGGAAAAGCCAATACCCGAGACTCACTGCCGGTTTCTCAACCGCGCATGGTCCCACGTCTTCCCTCGCTTAGGGACAATCGCGAGCTAGAGTCCCAAGTCGCGTGTCCGTCCCGCATCAGTTTTGGTATCCACATTTGATTTGATTTCTTTATAGCAGTTGTGGATTTCTCATCATTCAGTTTTGTCTGCCTCTTCTTGCCACTTTTATTCTTTGAGATTTGTTTCTTAGGTGTGGCTTGTTTCTTGCTTTTGAAGTTATTCTTAAAGTTCCTTTGCCAGTGATCAGTCCAATAGGCATTGAGCGCAGTAGGTGTACTATAGACCCTGGACTGACTATGGCTTGGAGTTGATAAAGTTATAAGAGTTATGACTCCTGAAATTGTTAACCCCAGTCATATAGGAATCCCAAGGATAAGGCTGATGCCTTTGAGTAGAGTATGAGTTCTGAAAGTGATTCTGCATTGGCCTCGTGTAGAAGCTACCTAGACCTCCCTTTCCAAAGTTATGATAGTAAGTGCTGTGAAATGTCGGGTAGGTCGGAACAATATTGTGGTAGCCTTGACCTGAGATTCTTCTACTCGGCCCTTGATTCCTAGAGGACTTATACCAACATGAAGTAGATGGAAATTGATAGGTGCCTCAACCATTCTGTGGAGATTTGTTTGTTTTCATTTTGGGGCTTCCTTGGACTCTAGCTCTAGAAATCTGACCCCTAGCCTGTCCCTTGGTCTGAGGCATGGGAGTGTGTGAGCATGATTCTCTAGACACCTTCCCTTTCCCCTTGTCCTTGGCACTGGGTTTAGTTTTCTCCACATATTTCATTATGTTCTTATTCTGACTTTCTCCAGAACTCATTTTTATCAGGGGTTGGAATGTCCCCTTTTCTGCAACAAAGGAGATAGTTCTCATGTCAAACCTCTCCTTATTAGTTGGGTTGAAACCCAAACCTTCCTTTCTGAAATTTTCTTTTGTTCCGAAATTTTCTTTTGTTCCCAAGATGGCATTCAGATTTTCTACACCTTATGTCATGCCTTCAAGGGAGTTTTATTTGTCATTGTTTTCTTTTTCTAGATTTTTAATGACCTTTTTGAGTTTAGCATTTACACCATTGATAGCTTCATATTTTTCAGTTGCTGTTCTTGTTTCTTCCTTAAATTCATGTATTCTCATTTTAAGTTCATCAATGGAATTATGTAAGTTTTCATTTTCCTCTTTCAAATTATCTAACATGCTTTTATAACATTCAGCTTCATTTAGGGAGTTTTTTAGTTCTGAATTTTCAGTTTGCAGACATGTAATTTTATCAGACAAGGAAGTATCATTAGCTAATGAATTCATTTTCCTTTTTAAATGTATGTTCTCCCTATGGATGTCTTCATATTTTTCTAAAATTTCAACATAAGCATTCTCCCATTCATCTTGTGTAAAATTATCAAAAGGAGAAATTACCTCATCATCACTTTTTGCCATCAAGCAAATCTTATCTTCTGTCTCACTGTCAGAGGAGCTGCTCTGACCTCCTTCTTCTTCATCGCTCTAGGTGCTCTGACCTCCTTCTTCTTCATCGCTCCAGGTGCTAACCATTACTTTTTTTTTCTTAGTAATCACATTCAAGTGACCATACATCTTAGATATGGACTCTTCAGGCTTCATTTTGAAAGCCTCGTACCCAGAGACTAATATATTAGCTTTAGTTTCTCTAAACTGAGATGTCCCTTCGTAAATAACTTCTAACTTATCTCACATCTCCTTAGCAGTGGTACATGAGGAAACTCTGGAGAATTCAGTGGGATGGAGAGCACATTGTATTGCATTGATAGCTCCCCAATTCAGAGTGGACTTTCGGATATGCTCCTTATTCCAGAATTCCTCATCGGGAGGTAAATCAAATGGACTTTTACTCACCACCTTCCAGATCTCATAATCCTTAGCACGGAGAAAAACCTGCATCCTATTCTTCCAATAAGCATAATTGCTACCATTAAAGAATGGTGGCTTTCTAGTTGAGTGACCCTCAGCGACAACACCTTTAGCATCCATAACTAATCTCTCCGAGATGTGAAGCCCTACAAGAGAGTTAGGCTCTGATACCAGCTGTTGGGATGGATGGACGCTACGATCTAGAGGGGGGGTGAATAGATCTACCCCTTAGAAATCTACAGCAGTTAAAAAATAATGCGGAATAAAAATAAACTACTGTAACTCAATTCCGAGATGAAAATATCAACAATATTAAAAAGGATGAGATGACAGAACCTAGCAGTTAGCCAAACATCCAGGTACAGTACGATGGCGGAGGGTAATCCTCACGCATGAGGTGGAATTCCAGATAAGTGTTGCTTATCCTTTCAACCACGCCTTTTGATATAACTACTAGATGAAATGCTTTGGCAGCAATCTCAGATAGAAATTATATCAAGTGAAGGCCTGAATCACTGAAAACTCTTAAGCATTCATCCGAACATGAAGCAAGCATAAACGATAAAGACATTAGAGCACAATCCAATCACACAGAACACAAGAATTTTAGGTGGTTCAATTTTCACCTACATCCACCCCACACTTGACCAAGTGTGGCTTATTACTGATTCACAGCTTCAATCCGTTGATCGACAGCTTCGGGGATTAGATCCTTATACACCACTGATCCACAGCTTTGGGGAAATGAATCCCAGACCGCTGAGCCTCACAGCTTGCTACTGCTGAGCTTTACAGCTTCATTGTCCGAGGTCTCAACCTCACCCGCTGACTCACAGCTTGATAGAGTTCAGAAAACATAAAATGAAAGAAAGGAAACAAAACAACAATGTAGCTCTCTAGGAGCCGATTGGCTCTGGATTTGATCCATGAGTCAATTACAATTACCAATACTCTCAAGCTCTCTCAAACTCAGACTTACTATATGCTGATCTCCTTCAGATTTCTCCTCTCAACTTCAGGCTCTCTTCAGCTTCGTAGTCTTCTCCGTCTCTCTGCGCTTGCTCTGCCAATCTTCATCTCTCACTCACTCGCTCTGTCTTTCTTCTTCTCTTCAATTTTTGATATCTTTAGATCTGAGGGATCATGTCCCTTTTTATAGCCTTTGCGAGGAGAGGGCGTGTGGAAACCACATTTCCCACCCAGGGAATCTTGAGACGAGCACTTCGCTGGAGGTCCACGTGTAAAGATCTGAAGGCTCACAGTTCCACATGGCTGAATCTCCTTTTGAACCTTGCCTTGGATCACGTGCCATTAACCTGGTACTTTAACTTCCTCGTGAGTCAAGTTCGCAGGTTGTCAGTGTACCCACCAAGTGTTCGACCATATAACTGACCTGGCAAACAGACAACAATATCAACTTTTAATTAACTCTATATATGTAGCACAATAATGTGCACTGATGTTACATGCAGAACAACTAAGTGTGCACCGACCCTTAGCAGCAGACCATATAAGTATGCATCGACCTTCTATGAAGGAGCAGAAATATGCTGGCCAATCAGAATATGCACGGACCTACTATGCATAGAAAGAAAAAGATGCAATAACGTTGTCTGTCTTAATAGAAAGATGCACTAACTTCTATATTTGTAAGGCAAAGAATCCACTTATTTCTTACATGCGTAAGACAATACATGCACTGACTATGGTTATGCTTGATACACATGTGCACAAACCTGAGTCCATGCATATATCAATATGCATCGACTTTATTTTACCTTATAAAGAATGTGCACTGACCTTACTGAACCTTGCACCGACTATATGCAAAACGCAAACCTGCACTGACTATATGCACAATGCAAACCTGCACCAACTATATGCACAATGCAAACCTGCACCGACTATATTCAAAACCTGCATTGACTATATGCACAATGCAAACCTACACCGACTATATGAAAAACTTGCACCGACTATATACACAATGCAAACCTACACCGACTATATGCCAATGCAAACCATGCACCGACTATATGCCAATGCAAAACATGCACCGACTATATCAATGACCAAGGCCGATATGCACCAACCTTAGATACGCATGTTACAGTCTACATTGACCTTATACGTCCTTTCATGAAAACATGCACCGATCTTGTATGAAGCCATACAAGACATGCACCGACCTTAGATGCAGAAAGATAAAATGTTAGCTCGCAAAGCAATCAGTGTTGAAAGTCATTATTTATCAAAATCCAAGGTATGACAAATAAAATGAATAGTTGCCAATCATCAAAACAAAATAGGAAATAAACTTCAATGAATTAAGATAGAGGAGATATGACATAAAATATATTGTACCACACAAACTCTCACAACAGCTTACACTAATGTAGACTATGAAGGGTGTAGGATAGATAGAAAGAGCACTAGTGGGTATTGTCAATATCTAGGTGGGTGTCTAGTGTCTTGGGCATCTAACAAGCAACACATTGTTACTCTGTCCACTGCTGAAGCAGAATATGTTGCAGCAGAGAACTGTGCAACCCAAGTCCTCTAGATTAAACACCAACTCATTGATTATCACATAAAATTAGGATGTATTCCCATTTTGTGTGATAACACTAGTGCTATTTCCTTGACTAAAAATCATGTTCATCATTCTAGGACTAAGCATATTGAAATAAAACCATTTCTTAAGAGATGAAGTAAGTAAGAATGAAATTGAGCTTAACTTTGTTGAATCAGAAAAATAAATTGCTGGCATTTTTACTAAACCTCTTGGGAATGAAAGGTTTGAATTTTTGATAAGGGAACTAGGTTTATGTAAATTTCAGCATGATGAGTGATTGTTTATATTCATTCTTGCCTGCTTAGAATAAATGCTTTCCTTATCCTATCTCAGAGTCATTGCACAAATGCTTAGAATACATGCTATTCAGTAGTGTCATTGCATAACTTACATTCTGTCCACCTTGATCTCCGAGATATATCAAATGGTGTGATGGGAAAAAGGGAAGATATCTTCTGTCTAGAAACCCACACTATGTGTAGAGGCTTGTCCTCCGCCAAGTATCATGAATCAAGATTTTATCTAAGTCTTACATTTCATTATTAGTTCATATGTCAAAATGTTGTGTCTAATAATAATGCATATAGATAGGGGGAGCAGTGTTTCAACAACATTTCAAGTCTATTCCCTTGAGTATTTTGATAGGGGGAGTTCATAATAAAATGCTCTTACCATGAGTCTGATCAAGGATAAGTTGCTATCCGTACATACTTTCTGTCACTCCATACTATATCTTTCAGTTCAACAAGGTTCCTCATCATAGTGTTTTTGACCTGAAATGTCAGAAGTACATTGGTCATCTTTTCTCTCCTTGCATACTCATCTACTCTCATCTCATAATATCACATTTCTGAAAATCTTGAAATTCTTTTGAATCTGAATAAATCACAATCTGATAATCAGTTCATCACTCTAAGCTACTAAAATCAGAAGTCTTCTCGTATAAGAATCAGTTATGTACCATAATGAACTGATGGTTTAAGCTTAATGAATTTTAGAGTGTAAAGACTAACCTCAATGAAAAAGATTGTTCACTACAATTAATAGCTCTCAACCATCACTTACATATCATGACTGATTCAGTCTTTCAGAATCTGGAAGTCTTGAAACTCAGGAATTCTTAGTTGAAAAGCTTAGAAGTGTGTATTGTTTTTAAACAAAACCTTCTGTAAAATCAAAGGGCAGCTATGCTAAAACTATGAGTCAAAAGGCTACAGGCAGAGCAATGGCTGATGCATGGAGAAACTGGGTCCTCTATCAAAGAAATAGGGGGAACCCATGTCATGAAGTGTTTTAGCTACATCTGTTCAAAAATTAAAACTGAAGGGTTAGCTTCACTGAGTAACTAGGGGTACTGGCATCTAATCAACGTGTACCCTTACGTAAAAAGGTATAAACTATACCTGAAAGTCTTAACAAATGAAACAGAATGGTAAATTATACTGAGTAACTAGGGGTACTGGCGTCTAATCAACGTGTACTCCAATGTAAAAAGTATGGATTATACTTGACTGTTCAAAAATTTGTGAACAAAAAGAAAAATCTGGTTGTAACCTTGAGGTAAAATATCAGAAACTTCAAAATTTGTTTAACCTCAATACATGTTCTAGTTATATCGAAGAAATTCATTGATTTTTTAGATAAGTAAGATAAGGTTAGACTAATCTAACAAGATCAATGTATATTTAGTTTATTGCTATTAAGGGTTAATACGAACTTCTTCAAAGAGTGCAGTTGCTAAACTATAACTTTCATCATTCTTAAACCAAATTATTATCAAGGATGCATTATATGAACTCTTATACTAAAAGACTCTGAGCTATGTATGCTTGTTTAATGAAAGATAAATCAGTTTGTCAATCAGATCATCTTTCCTATGCTTTTCCTTCTTTGATTCATCCATCTCCGTTACCTTCCAAAAAAATTCACTCTGTCTCTCTCTCTTCTATTTTGTTGATGGCAAAGGGGGGGAGAATTGATGTCTTGCTTGGCAATTAGTAAAGGGGGAGAGATGGCATAGAGCATAGAGATGGCATAGAGCATAGGGGGGGAGATTTTCTGAGATATCTCTTAGAGGGGAGTTTTTCTGACTGTATGATACTCCATGTATTGACATCAAAGTATTTAAGTGTTGCCATCATCAAAAAGAGGGAGAATGTTGTGTCTCTTTTGGATTTGATGAGGTGTTTTGATGCTGACAACAGTTTGTGTTTTCGATGACAGTCACAGTCATTAAATATCTTGTAGTCTCTTTCTTAAGATTGAGTCTCTGGTCATTTCCAAGTCGATGCATGTTCATGTGTATGTTAGCTAAGGTCGATGCATGTTTACGTTTGAAGCATGATAGGTCGATGCATGCTCATGGATGAAGTATACAGGCCGATGCACATTCATAAATTGAGATAGACAGGTTGGTGCACATGTTAACTCTAAGCCTATAAGGTCAGTGCATATGCATAAGTATTCTATTATAAGGCCAATGCATCTTTCACTTCATTAAACTACCAGGTCGATGCATATATGGCATTGGGTCTAGAAGGTCGATGCATGTATGGGTTACAGACTAAGAAGGTCTATGCACATATATTGCTGAGTCTAGAAGGTCGATGCACATAGGCATTTTCGTTTAGAAGGTCGATGCACCTTATACACTGAATGCAATCAAGTCGATGCACATTGAACATAGTACACAAAATTAGGTCGATGCACCTCATGCACCTTGTGCTATAAGGTCGGTGCACCTTGTACACAAGTTGATGCTAGCAACCTAGCAGTTGGAGAAAGGTCGATGCTAGTGACATAGCGACTGCAGCCTAAGGTCGATGTATGTGTTGGAAAGGTCGATGCTAGTGACCTAGCGACTGCAGCGTAAGGTCAATGTATGTGTTGGAAAGGTCGATGCTAGTCTGTTAGCCTCTGTAGCATTAAGTAAGTGCATTAGAAGTCATCACTATCAAGGTCGATGCACCTTGTGCATTCACTATAAAGACAGGTCGATGCACTTTCATTAAGGTCTACCTGTGTTACATTAAAGGTCGATGCTTTTATTCACACATGTTACATTGGTTAGTTAAACAGGCTGATGCATCTCATTTATGCATCAATGTTTCTGCAGAAATGAGTATATTCTTTTGACATGACTAAATCTGTTGAAATGATTTAGATTGAACTCGTGATTATGCTTATCATTTGCTTAATGACTAATACCTATTTATCTCTTATCTTGTCAACCCAGATCTATGTTTAAACACCTGGGTTATGTTAAGGTTGACCGCATCAATCTCACATGAAACTTAAGTGAAGCTGATTGATGGCATGTGATCCAAGGTGGGAAGCAGTTCTAAAAGCATGCCACGTGGATCATCTTATTCTCTACCTCTGACACGTGGACTCTCGAAATGCGCGGGAACATGTTCTCCACATTCCAAATCAAGAGTTCGTGGAACCACTGGACTCGTGCTCTATAAAAGGAAGCTCAGCGCTCGAATTCAAATATACAGAGAAGAAAAGAGATCAGAGCAGATTAGAAGAAGAGGAGAAAAGAGCAAGAGAGGGAGAAGAGTCTGAAGAGAGAAAGAGCTCATTGCAGAGAGGAAGAAGAAAAATAAAGTGCCATGAGAAGATCTGAGAGAGAAGTGAGACTGAGAGGTTTTGTTCTGTCCTGACTCCTAGATCAAATCAAGAGTCAGATCGCTCCAGTGGAGCTACATTTTTCTCAATTCTGTCATCGTTTCCTTTGTTTCTTAGTCTTTCATTTTAACTCTTTGTAAGCTATGTATCAGCAGAGCAAGCTGTGGGGCTCAGCAGGCGAGGTGTGATCCTCGGACATCAAGCTGTATTGCTCAGCGGGAAAGCAAGCTGTGAGGCTCAGTGGACTGTATGGATTTTATACCCAAAGCTGTGGATCAGCAGATTCAAGCTGTGTGGCAGTGGAATGCTTACTCAATTGAGTAAGGGGTGGACGTAGATCTCAAGTTCGAGATCTAATTACCTTGTAATACCCCAAAATTTTATATAAATTATTTTAATGTATTTCTGAAATTTTTTGGGAATTTATAAGATTTTTCTAAGTTAAATAAAATTAATTAGAGCTTAAATAGAATATTAAATGAATTTTAGGTTAAATAAATTATTACGGAAGCCCAAATAATAACCAATTAATTAGGTAATTTAAATAGGCAATAGGACCTAAATTAAAGCCCAAAAAGATCTGGCCCATATTCTAGAACCTTAAAATTGGTGTATTTACGAAATTAATAGGACAAATATTTTAAATAAGGATAAATAAAAGATAATAATAATGAAGAGTTTGAAAGGATTTAAAATTCGGCGCCAATCCTTAGAAGCAGTCTATCGCGTGATTGCAAGGGGCTAGAAATGGTATTCACTAGACCACTACCATCCGTCCGATCGCGAACAACAGAGAAACGTGAAAAGTTTGGATCTTTGGCATCCTAATCATCTGGGATCGATGCTATCCACTAGCTGGAAAGGTCTAGGATGTGTTAGGATTGATTACAATCCCTAAATATGACTCTAGGGTCGTCCAAATCCATGAAACCGTAGCTAACCCTATAAATAGATCCCAAGCTTCACATGTGCGACCCTTACTTTTGGCTCGCGTGGAACTAAGGTAAGGAGACATTATTTCAGGTAGGTTCTTTAGAGTATTTTGTTCATAATAGTAGGGTCTAACTGCCCTCAGAATTTCATCTTAGGAGATCAAGCCATCAGGGAGAAAGAAGCGTCCAAAGTCGCTGGTTCGGTACAAGCAACCTAGGAACCTAAGCGACCGGGCCCGATTGAGCAGCAAATTAGAAGCCCTAAACAAGGTAATTAGATATGGGTTCTTTAAAGTTATTTGTTCCTTTTAGTACCCTTTTCTTACCCTCCAATTTTCGGGGTCATAGGTGAAGGGAATCAGAAGTTAGAAAGCCACGAAGTTGCTAGTTCGGTTCAGGACAAGCAGAACTAGGGTCAAGTTCCAGCTCAAAATTTGAAGTCTAAAGCCCAGTACAGAGGTAGGTTATCTCATGAACGGCTTAAAAATGATGTTAGGAATAAAATCCCTCAATTTTCAGTCGTTTTCATGCATCGTACGTGGAGTATTTTATGTTTTATTGAGACTACGCAGTAAGTTCATTTCCCATGCATACACCTAGCCCTAATGAAATAAAAATAGGGATTTCTTGTTTATTTCTCATAACCTGCGCATGGTCATGGCCTAATTACCTTCTAACATGACTTAGCTATGTGGTTACATCATTTTCCATGCATAACATGCCCTGGATTAGCACTTTATGTCACCATTTTGTAACTTCTGTTAGTCAGACATAAGACGGTCACCGAGGTACCTGTAGACATGTTTTCCCTTCCTTTGTATCCTTCCAATCCCTCTACTATATCAATGCAAGAAATAATGAACTAAAGATAGCAGGGTGGAAGGGCACAAGTATGATCGTGATCGCCACCAAGGTTCCGAAATGTAAAATAAATACACTCGTACCTTGGAAAAGGGAGACACTCGCCTGTGAACAACACTGCAGAAATAAACGGTCCTTGAAGAACCATCATGTTACCGCACGGTCTCTCGATAGACCGCTCTCTAGTGTTGAGAAGGAACGCGGGATGATGAATAGTGGACAGTCAGACGGTTCGGAGGTAGCCGTTCAAAGGTTCAGAGCGGTTTGTGGAGATCCACCTTCCTTTTCAAACGGACACAATTAAACGGTGTTGTTCCGTCAATCACCAAGTCGTAGGATCTGAACCTCCACCCCTACCGACCGACCAGAGGGGTTGGGCCTCGTGCTAGTGCTATGCTGACCTGCAAAAGTCAATGAAAAACATAAAAGAGAACCCAATATCAGAACTGTGAAGTGTAGTAACTATAAGAACGAATGAAAATAAACATAATGAATCGGAATGGGGGATACTTGGGAGTTTTCAAACCCCTAGAGGCGTGGAAAAACAATAGGAGGGTGTGTGAATGAAGTGCAATGGTGAAACACGTGAGAAAAGAGCGAAGAAAATGATGTATGAAATGAAGAAAAGGATGGTGGGACGATTGAAACAAAGACTCAAAAATAACGAATACTCCCTGAACCGGAGGCCCGAGTGGACGTAGAAGGCCTCCCTCCCTGACTGTAGGTCGCTCGAAAGTTCGGCTAGGCTTCACCGTCGACCTTAGATTTTCCCCTTTTTCAAAGCCTGGACTAAGGGTCCTATTTACAAAGCCCATAAACCTAGCCCCGAAATTAGGGTTTTCAGTGAAAATTATGTCGAGATATTAACATAAAATCCGTAGATAAATGAATTATCTTCCACGAGGATCGAACGGAATCCCATTTGGTTGAGAAACCACAGAAAAAATGGTGGGGTAAGTAAAGGGTTTAACCATGGGCTGGAGAGAGAAAATTCATTAAAGTCTCAGGAACTGGGCCATTAAGCTGTCTTGCGATAGGCCGCCCAGCCTATTGCACGGTCTGTTGCTTGACTATTCAAGCCTGTCGGTGGAAATTAAATAAATAGGAAAATAATCTAAAACATCCATCGAACTGACCGACTATTTCATCGTTGGAGTCTGATGGATTGAACGATCTAATGACAGACCACTCAATTCATGGGGCGTTCCAAGGCCAACCGTTCAGGGCCTGACGGTGATAAATTCAAATAAAATAGATAATTATCTAAAAAATTAACGCCTTTGGGATTCTGGGAATTGGACGGCCATATGACTACCGCTCCAATAATTTGGACGGCTAGATGAGGGCCGTTCAACAGCATGTCGGTGGAAATTCAGAAAATCACATAAATATCTGAGAAATAGATAAACGGCCCAAATCCAGTCGCTTATTGACTGAACGGCCAGGTGATTGACCGTGCAAAGGCTGGACGCTTGAAATTGATAAAATGTGAGAAATTAAGCAAAATCAAGGCCCAATAAGCCCTGAATCAAAGTGGACCCATCCAGGGAGGGAGGTACCCATAAAAGATGCCCAAAGGTGTGCCAGGAAATGGCCTAACGAGCAATGGACAACTCGAGGCATCCATAAATAGTGGTAAAAGGAATGACTCAACTTATCGGTAAAAAACGGGTGTCAACAGATACCCCTCCTTAACGTCTACTTTGTAGGGGAGCGAGCGGAGGTGAAGCGAAAGCGAAATGGAACATGTAGATGAAGTGGAGATGAAGCGAAGTAGATTGAAAAGTGAGCATTAAGGTAAAAAGATACCCGTTTCGTTGCCAACGAGCGATAGGAATCTTCCGAAAAACTTTGAACCATTCACAAGGAATAGTCAGACTAAAAGCGACACCAATCTAGAGGAATTAAACTAAGGTAAAAAGCAGGGTAAAAGGTAGGCAACCTCATCAGGGGACACAATCAACAACCAATGAGGGAATCAAAGCAGTAACAAAAAGTAAAGAGATAGAGTAAAACTCCAGATGAGGAACTCTTAATCAACCAAACCAAGTGAACCGACCAGAGATAACCTTCCAACTCAGAGTGGAATTGTTCCTCTTACTTAGACACGAACGCACAGCCATCCATTACTGGTGGGACATTTGCAGGCAAACCACGGGTCATGAATGCTCAAAAGATGCGTATGATGCATGCTAGGCTAAAATAAAAGAAATCATTAAAACGAATGCAAAGAAAGCCACAAAATGGAAAATACTCGAGAATAATTTTGCTAGACTGAGAAAATCAGGGTCAAGACATTATCTGCAACCACGGCGTGCGAGATAGAACCATCCTCCCCAATTTTTTCCTACCTAACGGCCTATCTGATGATTAAACACACGAACCTGGATCATCATTATTTTTGTTATAGGGGAACATCAGATCCTGGAACACATGAATAACCAACTGGTTCTCGATATAATATAGCATACTATCATATAGTAATGCAATAAAAGATATAGGGATCGGGATACTTACCTGACATACCTGTCGGCGATGAAAGGTAAGTGAAGTGATGCTGTAAAAAAGGAGTAGGATTTGCAATATATATATCAAGAAATAATCAAATGATGCAGCAAAGAAGGACCCAAAGACATTATTTCATTTTATAAACGGTCAAGGATAGGCCGCATAGAGCATAGGACGGCTTGTAACGGGCAGTGTAAACATAAACAATTCAAACGTGAATGCAAAGCTGCACGGCCCTTAGGATACCGCTCAGAGAGATGAATGGTCACACTCTAGCCTCTCAATGGCAATGTACCATTGGGGATTAAACGGTTAGAGAGGGACCGTCTACTTACTGAATGGTCTATCGATAGACCGTGCAATGGCCAGGGGTTTCAAACGAATAAAACCCTTCATCTCCCTCCCTCCCCACCGTAACCGACGGTGGGGAGAAGGCAGAAACGCCCCACGCCCCCTATATTCTCTCCCTCTCATACTCTCAATCTCCCTCGATCCCCCACTCAATCTCTCCTTCATTCTCCATCTTGTCCATGCGGTCCAAGCACCAAGCCCATCGCGAATGGATGGCCGGTGAGGAACACACCCCGCCGCTGCCGGCGGTCGCCATGGAGGAGGAGGTGGCAGTGCCACCCGCCGCCGAGGGAGAAGCCGCACCGGCACCTACGCCAGCACCTGTGGTCGATGAAGAAGCGGCAGCGACCGCCGTTGACGCCGGTGGGGACCCCCAAGCACCGGAGGCGGCCACAGCGGCGGCGGACAAACCCCTGAAGACGGATGAGGTAGGCCTAAAACCCTCCCCATTTCCCTTTAAAATGTATGCATGCTAGTTCTAGGGGTAGAATAGGGGCATTCATCCCTTCTAGGGCCAGTTGGGAGTTCTTTTGGGCCGCTCCCGCCGGCGGGCAGGTGTTTGACATCGCCGGGGGCGACGGTGATTGAGCGGTTCAACAGGAACCGCTCAGAAAGACTACGTGGCTCACATAGAGTCGCTCAGTAAATGCACGGCAGAGGGGTAGCCATCCTGGGGGCAGTTGAACAGGCAGGAGAATGAGGACCAGCACGGTTTTGGGTCCATTCAAAATATGAGACTACGGAGAACTGAACGGTCCGTATTGGTCCGTGGATACCAGCACGGTTTGAGGAGAGCCGTGCAGATGCAGAATATGAGAGGATTTAGAGAGACACAGCACGGTTAATGTGTAACCGTGGATGCACTGAGCGGCCAGATCAAACCCGTACATCGAATAGAAAGCTTAAAATTGAGCGGTCCAAACCAAGCCGTCCACAGGTTATAGTGGTCCATGGGGAACCACTTTGCGAACATAGTGTGTTTTCTTTTATTTCCCTTTATTTATTGAGCAAAATGCATGAATTTATTATTAAAATGTATGCAATTATTCTAAATGAATGCAGGGAAAGCGTAGAGCCCGGATCTCAGGGCTGCAGGTCCGGGCAATGTACCTCGCACTGCCCGACTTCCAGCGGGAGAGGCTGTCGGTCATGGGTTTTACGGAGTTCCTGAGTATAGAGGTGAGCCGGTTTGACACACCGCTCCTCTATGCTCTGCATGACCGTTGGGACCCAGTGAGTCGCACGTTCCTTTTTCTATGGGGGCACATGGTCTCCATGTTAGAGGACATGGCTCAGATCACGGGTTTGCGCGTGCACAGGTCCCCGGTTAGTGGGAGCACATATCCCGACTACCAGGAGATGGGTTGGACTTGCTGCACCCCGAGCGGTAGTCCACTACCCTGACTCGGGTAGCACTCCAGGATAGCTTAGGTCTGCGACGTGCTGGGATTGCGATGGGGGAGCTGCCCGAGTAGCACCTCTAGAGGATGATGGACCGGGTTCGTCCGCGGGTTGCGGTAGAGGCGGGATCAGAGGTAGATCGAGTGCTGAGGAGGTTTCTGATGCTCTTGTTCGACCGGCTGCTATTTGCTACGAGAGCGGACGTCATCAGCCGCCGCTTCCTTTTGCTACATTGGGATCTTGACCACGTCGGTGACTACGCGTGGGGAGCTGTGGTCCTCGCGTTTCTTTTTGACACCCTAAGCTCAACTAGCAGGCAGACCATGCTCGGCGGGTTCTCCCCTCTTCTTGAGGTATGACTTGACCCCTAGACTCGATTATGCAACACCTAAATGTGTCCTACATGCTGACATGTAATGCGATGCAGGTGTGGACCTACGTACGACTGCGTGGGCTGGGGAGAGGCGAGGAGACTCACCCTGAGCTCCTACCGATTGCCAGGAGGTGGACGGCACCTCGGGAGACCGGAGGCCTTCGGAGACAGGTCTGAGGGCTCCAAGATGACGTGGACACCCTACCGTACACCTAGGTATGACTCTAAACTTAGACCCTTTTAATTAAATACAGTTCTATGTGTTTGTGATACTGGTGTGACTTCCTATTTTGAAAGCTTCGGTGGACACCTTATGCAAAAGAGGGGCACGAGGGCCAGCCCTGGGTAGTGGGGGTCCTCGCCTTCTTTGGACGCGATGTGTGGCTTCACTGCATGAATGTAGTGGAGCCACTCCACTTCAGACTGGTGATGAGGACGATCGGCGTCCATCAGCCAGCAGTAGAGTTCTCGGCAACGGAGAAATCGGGGGAGCGCGTGGGGCAACACCCGCTAGGCGTGGCGATGGTGCTTGACTAGAGGGAGCGAGCTGCAGAGCAGATCGCTGACTGGACAACACTTGGGCGAGTTGTGACTGCCCGAGCGGAGAGTGATGTGGCGTACTACACTACGTACGCCAGGCACTACCGAGACCAGGTGTTCCGTGGTGCCCGCCGACCGATACGACTTTTAAACTCTAAATGCTTTCTGTTATGTTTTATATATGATTATACACTGATGTTTGGACATTCTTAAATGCAAATTGACCCCGAGGGACGGATTACAGAGTTGTAGGGGCTTCTCCACTCCAGGATCCGAGAGTGCGACGAGGCCCGATAGGCCCTGGTGCTACTGGTGAGTTTTCCTAAACCCTAAACTCTTAACTATGCACTTTTATTATCATTATGCTATGAACTGACTGACCCTAGAGTTTAAAATGCAGCGAGCCGAGGGGACCCAGTGACAGGGGGCCGATGCCCCTTCTTCTTCCTCATAGACCCCTGCAGACCGAGCTGAGCGAGATGCCGAGTTCACGCGGATGGTAGCACGGGCAAAGGCGGCCGAGGTGGCGCTCACTGAGAGGGTACGTACACTACACTTTCCCTTAATGCTTATGATTATATTGAATGCAATTAACTAACAATGATGCATGTATGTAGGTGATGGAGCTTACGGCTGCGCTGGGCGAGAGTGCCCAGCTGAGGGAGGAGACAGTCCGTCTCCGGGAGGAGTTAGCTCAGAACCGGCTAGCGGACGCAGTGGAGACTGCACTCCTACGGGCCGAGTTGGAGCGGTTCAGGGCTAGCGCTGGAGAGGAGGAGTGATACCGGCTTGAGGCGGAGCAATACCGGCTTCAGGTGGCGAAGCTGGAGGGGCTAGTGGAGGGCCTCAGAGAGGTGAGTCAGGAGCATAGCCGAGCAGCCCCGAGCGGTAGCCATGGCTCTCATGGTTTAGTCAGGAGTTACTTCACAGGTTCCTCCGATCGATGGAGGAAGGAGGAGGAGGAGCGGCGCCATTGACACCACGAGGAGGCGACTTCGGCGATGCCTTCACCAAAGAGGCATGAGGGTGCCGGTGACAGTGACGGGGGCCAGGGTGAGGGACAGACCTGACTTTTGTACTTCGACAGAACTTTTGTATATATGGGCATGATAGTGATATGATATATTTTTGGTTTGATTTTGTCAATAAATGTATCAATATATGAATGAATGCAAATGCTTGACACTAACTAACTAACTACGACTACTAACTCGACATGAGTGAGACGGACACGTGTGAGAGAGCGACGACACGAGTGAGCGAGTGAGCGGGCGGGAGAGATGGACATGACACGAGTGAATGTGTGAGATGACTCCTAGTGGGTGAGAGAGAGAGAGGACTACGAGTGGGTGAGAGAGAGACACCAAACAAGTTTGAGTGAGAGAGACGCCAAACAAATTGAGTGAGAGAGACAAATGCCTACTTCGCCAAATAGTGAGTGAGAGGGGTGACACGACCACAGGTTGAGTGACATCGGTGCAAAAGGGCTAAGAAATAAGGTTTCAGATCTCCAAACGGTCATTCAGTGGACTGCTCCTAAAATTACACGGTCAGAAATGGATCGCTGGAATGCTACCTGACCAAGTCGAACCAAGGCACCTGAGCGGTTCAAGATCAGCCGTGCATGTCATTGAACGGTGATATAGTGACCGTGCACATGGAAGAATGACCTTCACGTAGCCGTTCCACGGGTCCAGGATTGAACTGTGTAAAAGCTGATAAATGATCCAATATAGACCGTCCTAATGGCAGCGTGGTCTATCGATAGACCGCGCAATTTCACGCACTGAGAGTCCGACCGGGACTCTCTTGGAGAGTCCTAATCAATGGTAGGATATTTCAACTCAACCCAAACTCTTGCCCAACCCGATCTAAACTTATCCTAGCAAAATTCTAGTGGGTTTGGGGTCCTAACCTAGCTCTATAAGTAGGAGGGAACTCTAAATTCATGACTCACAGCTCAACCCTCTTCCAAACCATGAAACTCTTGCTACTCTTCATCAACCATCATGAAAAGGGCTCTTGAAGGGAGATCAATGGAGGGGGAAGTCTTTGAGGGGCCCAGGCCGGCCAGAAAGAAGCATGAGGTGCTCCAACGGTTGACCACGATCCCATGACATCTGAGCTCCAGCCCACTGAGAGAGGTAAGTTTTTGCAGAAGTTGTTCAATTTATAAAATTCATTCCATTACTTACATGTTCCTCCTCTTTTTCTCCCTTTTCCTTTCTTTTTCCTCTACTTCAGCTTCTTCCTGGCTCCAGGCATTACTCCACCATGAAGTGGATGGCTCCCATGATCCGTGAGTTGCCCCTAGCAGTGATATCCATCTTAAAGTCTTGGCACCTGCACCCACTCTTAGTGCTAGGCAAAAACTACCCCAAATTGTCCTTAGACTGGCACAGTATCTCAGCCCTGGTAGAAATCTGGCATCCTCAGACTCACACATTCATTTTCCCTTCTTTTGAGGCCACTGTCCTACTAGAGGAAGTAGAAACCTATTTATCCTTTCCTAGGTCCAAGGTGGGTGAGGAGGACTTAGTGTGTCATACTGTTGCCCCTGTAGACCCTAGCCTTATCTTGGGAGAGTTTATACCAAATAGCAAGGACATCCGCACCTTCATAGGCCCACAACAGATCCATATTCTTCCCCTTAGCCAGTGGGTGATTGCTCACTGTAAGACTAAATGTGGATGGCATGAGGCCATAGTTAAGGCCATGTCTATTTGCCTGTGTGGGGCCATCCTATTTCCCTCTGCCGACCACGTCCTAGACACTCCTATCCTTAGCACCATTAGTGGTCTGTGGCAGGGTCTCTCTATCTCCCAGACCATCCTCGCCTACTTGTACGAAGGCCTTAGTTTTGTAGCCCTAGGAGGTCCACTCTTCGGTTCCATGATACTCCTAGAGTACTTGATGGGTGTCAGGATGAAATTCATTCATAAGGCGGATATCACTTCAGCCAATCGGATCTTTGGGAGCCATCCACTGTTCTTCATAGGTGGCACCTTCAGGTTCTCCCCACAGGTAGAGTGCAGGACAGCAGAAAAGAAGACCAGGGACGAGTGGCGACTGTACATCAACACCTTGCCCCTGGATCGGTTCGTGATGTGCCCTGACTTCCTCCACGACACTGCAGTCAGACTTCCTAGGAGGCCAGGTTTGGATCTGAGGCTCGTGAGTGACACTGCACTGGCGATGTACAGCCCGCACTGGTGTTACCAACAGGTTCGGCTACCCAGGACCACACTACCAGCACTACCCCACCTTCCCGCACTACAGGCGAGGAGGATTGGTACAGAGGAGGACGAGCAGGCCGTCAGGAGTACCCTGATCATGTGGGAGGTTAGTAGGGTGCTCACCCTACCGGTGGAGGTTGCAGAGGTTTCAGAGACACGCCAGGCATATGTGAGAGAGCTGGGAGAGATTAGGCCTCGCGGGGATGCCTGTTTGAGGATTGAGTGATTTGTTTCATGATGTTGATATAGAGACTTATGTTTAGAATGTTTGCATATGAATAAATGAATAAGATTGATGATTGGGTTGATTTGAGTTTGGCCCTCTTGCTTGTGATTGAATGAGTTTGAGATAGGATTAGAGTGAACACAGTCCATTCAAGATCACCCAGTTAGGTAAGCGGTTTGAGTCCAACTGCTCCAGGGAATTGAACGGCTTGATCTTGGCCGCGTAGAAGGTCAACCACAAGGCTACGAACAAAGACCTTTGAAGAATAGAATGGTGTACCGATGGACCATGGACAGAACAGAACGGTCAAGAGTGAACCGTGTTGGTTTCTGAACGGTCTGGTTAAGACCGTGGATTCTTGCAGGTACTAGAGATTGGAACGGTCAGGACGAGGCCGTGTGAATGATGGAACGGTCCTATGTTTGACCGTTGGAAGGAATAAAAATGGTCGCCAGAGGACCGTTCAGTGATAGAAGTGCTGAATCTTGTCCTCAACCTGCCCCTGCACACACACAAACAAAGAAACAGATTACATCTGTTTTTGGCTTAACCCCTTGCCTGTAGCAAGTTAGGAAATGACCAGCTCTTGATTTTTGGTCAACGGGTAAGCCTTATTAAATAGGCAAATAATACGAAGAAAATGAATGCAATGCATGCCATGGATGCAAATCGTGATGATGAAAACATTTGGTTTTTGATTTTGGAATATTTGATTTTTTTTGGAATTTGAAATTTTTGATTTTTTTGTTTTTGAAATATTTTATTTTTTTGGGTTTGGAAATATTTGATTTTTTTTATTTTTAAATATTTTATTTTTTTGGATTTTGCCATAGAAATATTTGATTTTTTTGGTTTTTGAAATATTTGATTTTTTGGGGTTTTTGAAATATTCAATTTTTTTTTATTTTGAAGCCAGCTCAAACTTGACGGCGGGGGACCTTCCTATCTCATTAGGGGCTTCCCAAGTACAATGTGCGTTATGGGTGACCGCACATGGCCGGGGTCCAATTTTTCTTAATGGTGCCTCTACCGACACCATACCCGGGGTACGATCCAGTCCTTGAAAAATAAAAGAGAATTTGATAGGAAAGTCGGCAACAGGTATAGCGGTTTTTAGGGCTTGAGTTCTTCTCATGACAACCCCATTTTCAAAGAATTTGGTCTGTTGCGCCGGGACTTTGTGTCTGTAATCGAACCTACATCCGCTCTAGGCACGCATACGACCGGGCTCATAACGTCCCGCGGGGAAACTGTACTGCCACTCTTGCCATGCCTAGTTTCATTTTTTTGGGGAGCATTGAGTCTTTTGAGCTTCGAGCTTCTGAATGAGCTTTTTAGCTTTTGCCTTTGATTTTGCCCCTTTTCTTTTATTTCTTTTACTTTTATGAATGCAGAATCAGGTCATAATAACAGACTGTCCCTATTTGAGACCTCTTTTTTTATCGGGGTGTTTAGATCAGTTCACGCCCCCTTATTTACCACTTGCCCCTATTTTTGGCCGAAATAGGGGAAAAACAAGGATTTTCACTTGCCCCTGGGCATGGCCAAGGGAGAAACGTTGTTGCTCAAGAAAGGAAAACTGAACCACGGGGGGTCGTGTAGTGTGTGAAAGCTGAACTGGGGATCCCCCTTCATGATCAAGTGGAGGAAACACCCCACCACCGGGCCATTGCTGGCTCGACTCTATGGATAAAAATGTTTTAAATATAACCCATTCCACGGATTTGGCAATTCCTCACCCTCTGCATTAACAAGAGGGTACGTGTTCCCAAGATAGATTTCTTTAATTACAAATGGCCCTTCCCAATTGGGTTGCACTTTAGACCTAGGACCTGCTGATCTGATAAATTTGTGCTTCAAAACCATGTTATCCACTTGAAATTTTTTTTTGATAACCTTCTTTTGAAAATGCCGCGAGACACGTTTTTGATAAACGGAGACGTGATTGGCCGCGTTAAGCCTCTTCTCATCTAAGAGTTCCAGTTGTACTAGCAACGCCACTCGACGTTTGTCGAGATTAAGTTCTTTGTCCAGCTGCACTCTTAGGGAAGGGATCAAGATCTTGTATGGGAGTACCGCCTCCATCTCATAGGTGAGGGCAAAAGGAGTCTACCCCGTGGGAGTGCGGACGGAGGTGCGATAAGCCTATAGAGCTTCTATCAATTTGTCGGCCCAATCAGCAAATTTGTGTGACTCGCATGTTTTCTTAATGATTTTAAGAAGGGTTTTATTCATGGCCTCGGCTTTGCCGTTACCTTGAGGGTAGTATGGTGATGAATGATGCAATGAAATATTAAATTTCTTACATAGGTCCTAGAGTTCTTGAGATACAAATTGAGGCTCCTTGTCGGTGACGATATCACTTGGCACTCCAAACTACGAGATGATATTCTTGAGAATGAAATGGCATACTGTGGTAGCTTTGATCTCAGCATATGCTTCGGCTTCCACCCACTTGGTGAAATACTCGGTTGCTGTGAAGATGAATGATTTTTGTTTAACCTGAGCATTAGGGTCGCCAAGTGGTCCAACGATATCAAAGGCCAACATCAAGAATGGCCAAGGAGCAGAGAGAGGATGGAGAGAAGAAGCAGGAGCATGAATTTTATCGACATGAAGTTGTCATTGAAGACACCTACGGACATAGATGGAATAATCTTCTTCTAGGGTTGGCCAGTAATAGCCCTGCCTGAGAATTTTCTTCGCCAACGCCTGTCCATTAACGTGCCCTTCGCACTCACTTGCATGAGCTACTTCTACTACCTTCCAAGCCTCATCGTCATCCAGGCATCTCATGAGAACTCCATTAAGAGCTCGCCTATATAACTCTCCCGCAATGATTGTGTATCTGGAGGTGACTCTTCTAATGGCCTTGTGCTGCTCGGCATTGGCCGTCTCTGGGAAGGATCCATCCTTACAATATTGCTCTATTTCATAATACCATGGCAATTCCTCTTTCTCTATAATCTCCTCAAGCTCAGTTAATTATACTTCTTTCAAATTCTCCCTTTCAGCCTTCTGCTCTACAGATTTCCTAAGGTGATCGAACCAAGGATCCTGGAGGGAAGGAGCGTCTAACCGCTGGACCACGATGGTCTCAGTGGCGTGACTAAGAGGGAAAGAGAGGGAAGAAGCAAGCGATTCAAGTGCATTGGCCAGAATGTTCTGAGAACGAGGAGTGTGAATATAAATGAGCTTACGGAATTGCCTAGCCAAGAGCGTGACCAAATCTTGATAGGGCATGAGTTTAGGGTCACGGGTGCGGTAAGTTGAAAGAACTTGATGCAGCACCAATTGAGAATCTCCTATAATATTGAGATATCAAGCGCCTAAGAGGTAGGCGTGCTTCAGATCGATTAGGAGAGCCTCATACTTGGCTATATTATTTGTGGTAGGGAAAGAGAGTTGATAGGCAACGGGGATGGTTACTCCTTCCGGAGTAAGGAGAACGGCACCGATCCCACGGCCCAGAGAATTTAATGCACCGTCAAAGTGCAAAGACTAGAAGGGGAGATGAGTGATTACAACAAGGTGCTCATCAGGGAACTCGTCCAAGATTGAATCAGTGTGAGGGATAGGAGAATGAGCGAGATGTTCAGCAATCGCATATCCCTTGATCGCTTTCTGGACAACGAAGGTGATATCAAATTTGGAGAGAAAGCTCTGCCAGCTGTAGACACGCTAAAATCGATGCTATGATGAGTAAATTTCATGTCACCACGTGATGCCCCAAAGTGGACTTCAATATTGGCTTAATATGAACTTTTTTAAATTTATTTAGTCTTTTTTCATGATAATTGTAATTAACGCCTGAAGGAGGGGTGTCATTTAATTAACGACTTGATGGGGGTCATGGTTTCATTATTAAACGACGGCGCACGCAGGCGTTGCTTCCTGTTTTTACGAATCCTAATCAAAATGAAATTCAAGAATTGACGTCCGTCTCTGAGGCGTTGATTATTTGACGCCACCTCGCGAAGGCGTCATTTCTCTTTTTTAATTTGGAAAGTCATTTATTTCTATAATTAAATTCAGGAATCATCGACTGTGTGTGCGGGCGTCATTTCAAATAACGCCCATGTTCATGTCATCATTTTGGAATTCCATCACCGTTTCATCTGCTACCTTCCCGTGATGATCCTTTCCTTGTTTAACGTTGTGTTCGATTGGGAAAGAAGATCCTTGCTGGAGGATTGATCTCCTTGTTTTAATCCTATGGAAATTAGGATTTTTGGCCTATAAATACCCCTGGTATTCCTCACGTGAGAGAGATTAAGAGATTGAGAGGTCAAGAGGTTAAGAAAAGTTAAGAAGAAGAAGAGTTAGGAAGAACAAAAGAGCTTTTGTCTGAGAGAGAAGAGAGTTTTCTCTTTTGCAAGTTTTCTTCCAACAGTTCTTCTTCCAAGGGTGATCCCTCCTTCGGTGGCGTTCTCTCTCTCCCGACGTTCTACTTCCTCTAGCGGCGGTTTTCATCCAACGAGATCTTCATCCGCTGCGGCTGAAGCTCTTCCTTCTTCCTCCATTTATTGCTGCACACACAGCAGAAGGGCCCTTCTACTCTTTTAGTTTTAGTTTATTATCATACCATCATCATCACGCATCTTCTCTTCTAGCTCTTTGCTAGAGATACTCTTATTCACTTATTTGCTTTGCATATTCATATCCATATCATACTCTCCATCCCTTTTACTCCTTTTCGGGGTTTAAAATCAAAACACACAAGGTGTGTTCATGCCCATGTTGTTTAATTCCATATTATTAGAGCATTGATACTATACATCTTTGGCTAATCCATATTTGTTTGTTTTGCTTATTTTTGCAAGGGTAATCAACATAAAAACCCCCTTCATCGACCGATCGGTAGGAGGAAGGAAGGACTTGCAATCTCACCCGCTTTCACACAAGGTACATGCGATCACTCCTTTGTTCTTTTGAGGTAACCCCTCTGGCGATCACCCTCCTTAGAGCATCTCATGCTCCTTTTCCTATCCTATTTCCCACTATTTTAGCATTATACATTTAAATCTTTTTCATCTTTTAAAAATATCTATGTGACACGTTCACAAATTGGCGATCATGGTGGGACATTTTTTGTTTTTATTTTGATTATTCTTCTATTGGCGCCCTTGTGTGCCCCTCCTTTGGCACCCTCATGTGCCCCTCCTTTGGCACCCTCGCGTGCTCCTCCTTTGGCGCCCACGTGTGCCCCTCCATGGTGCTCCACGTAGCACACTCCCCTTGTGCACCACGTGCACATTCCCCACTGGATTAGCCAATTTTTGAACTGTCCATAGTGTTTTTAGAAAGAAATTTTCATTTCTGTTAGTATATCAGTGCTTTCAGTCCTCTGGAACTGATTAACGCCTTCCCTGCTGCCGTCATTTTTGCATATAGCGACCACTCACAAAGGCGTTGTTTCCATTTATTTTCATCATTTTATAATCAACGCCCCTTCACAGAGGCGTCATTTCTCCATTCAACGCCTTACACCAAGGTGTCAGTGTTGAACCCCCTCCTCATGTATTATGTCTTATGGATTTTGATGATGACCAAATGAATTTATATGAACTGAAAATGAGCTTTTCTAACGTTTTGGAAGTGATCACATCACATAAAGATTTGGCGTTTAGAAGGCTCAAGAACATCATCTCAAGAGTAAGTGTTTTGATTTGAATTTGGATGAAGAATCTAATTCATAAGTTGTTTTGACAGGACAATCTATATGGCCAAAGATTACCAACGTTCTAGGACGATTGGTGAGATCGACTTCAACATATTGACTTTTGAATGTGTGGTTTGAAGTTCTTTATTTTGATCTCAAGGATTAAATTGGTTTAGAACTTATCTAAGTTTAAATGGTTTGAGTTTCATTCCCTCTCATGCTTTAAAAACCATCTTGAAACCCCTAGACTTGTTCTTGGACTTAGTGAGTCTTTCAATCAATCTTTTGGATGTTCTGGAACAAGGGTCGACCCATTGGGTCGACCCCTAGGTCCCCTGGTTCTGTTAACGTGGGTCTTTCATCTCCAGCTGAAGAGGTCGACCCATTGGGTCGACCCCCAGCCGCAAGGGTCGACCCCAAGGGTCGACCCATGGTGATTCTTTTTTAGAACCCGACGGGCTCCTTCACCAGGCCTGCAAGGGTCGACCCCAAGGGTCGACCCATTCACTCGAGGGTCGACCCTAAGGGTCGACCCCTGAAAACCCCTGTTGCCAGAATTGTTAAACCAGCATGGGTTCTTGGAAGGGTCGACCCATGCTGTCTGGCCCATCTGGCCTCTCACGAGGGTCGACCCCAAGGGTCGACCCTTTCTAGTCTGGGCGGCGCCGTGATTGTGGACTCTTGGCATTTCGACCAAATGGTCCAACCACACTTGTGTGGTTGTCCTTAATCCACTCCATAACAAGTGGATCTTGTTCCATGGCTGTCCCTTGACCACCCTTGGCCTATATAACAACTTGTAGAGGATGAAAACAAAAGAGAAATTCGTATGTCCTGATTTTGGGTTTCTTTCTAACATTTGTGTATGCAGGTCGCAGCAGCCACCTCCAGCCCTTGTTCCACCTTGGTGCGTGCGTGAATGTGAAGGGAAGAAGGAGGAATCAAAGTTCCAATCAAGCCTCTGCTGCTGGCTGCGACCGAAATCGAGATTCAGCCACATCCGAGCCAAGATCGTCAAGAACGGTCATCGTGCTGCACAAGTGTTTGATAAAATTCGCAGAAGAGAAAGGGGGAGCTCCAACCAGGATAAATCAATCCTTCTTCACTCTTTCCATTCTGAATCATTTAGCTTAAACTTGATCATACGTTTGTAATCATTATTTCAGATATTTGTGTGTGGTGTTCGTGTTTGGTAACACGAACGTGCGTGTGCGTGTATGTGTGTGTGTGTGTGTGTGTGTGTGTGTGTGTGTGTGTGTGTGTGTGTGTGTGTGTGTGTGTGTGTGTGTGTGTGTGTGTGTGTGATTCACTACATAGTGAAGCCTTAATCCTCCGTGTGAGGGGTGGACGTAGGGGACACGGCAGTGTACCCGAATCACCTAAAAAATTCCGTGTGTGAATTGTGGTTTGCTATTTCATTTACTTGTCGAGTGGGCTTCGCGGTGAGGTGAGCATTCACCATTTTCTCTATCAATCACACCCACTTCACACGCATTCACGAGTGTGATCCTGTTCGTGTAAGGCTAGAGCTTGTGTGCATAATTAGTGTAGAATTCACGTATGTAGTTTCTTTTAATTGGCCATCAATTCACCCCTCCCCTCTTGATTGCCACCCTCCGGGACTCAACAATTGGTATCAGAGCCTTGGTCTCTGTTTAATCTCGACCACACAGTCGTCAGAGCTAGATCCCATTAAATGGCAAACAAGGGGATGATGCCCGAAGGGCATTCTATTCAAAGACCTCCGTTCTTTGATGGATCAAACTACCCCTACTGGAAAAACAGAATGTATGTTTTCCTACGTGCCCAGGACTACGATGTTTGGCGTGTCATAAGTAGGGGTCCATATGTATTATCTGAAAATGAGAATGAGTGGGATGAAGAAGATATTAGGAAGTGTTCAGCGAATTTTAAAGCTATGAATATAATTCAATGTGCTGTTCATCCTAATGAATACTCACGTATATCTACGTGATCCTCTGCATAGGAGATGTGGAACAACCTACGGCTTATCTATGAAGGAACGTCGGAAGTAAAGGAAACCAAAGCCAATCTTTTAGTCCGGGACTACGAGTTGTTCGCAATGAAGCAAGATGAGTCCATTTCTGACATGTTTGCTAGATTGACAGAAATTACAAATGGACTAAAGGGACTTGGCCAGGAGTATTCCAACAAGGAGCTTGTCAGAAAAGTTCTAAGATCCCTCTCTCCACAGTGGCATATAAAAGCCACTATAATTGAAGACTCCAAGGATCTCAGCACTCTAACTCTGGATGAGTTGATCGGCTCACTGATGACATATGAAATAAACATCAAAAGGAGCGAGGAGGATCACAAGAAAAAGAAAATTGTCACACCATTGGCCCTAAGGTGATGAGGGCATCTCCTGACACCCCTCTAGCTTTGATCGCCTACACACTCTTGATATGGATTGATCATGATCTACACTTGTTATCTTCATTTCCCAAGTTTCATTTTATGTATTTTCTTTTTATTGAGTCCTATCTTATGTATTTTCCTTTATTGAGTCATATGGTTTTAGTCCATTTCCCTTGTTATGTTTAATTGGGCCTTATTACTTTAGTTATGGGCCCATAGGATTGAGTCTAGGATATGCTCGGTCTTTTATCTTATTGTCAAGGGTATTTTGGTCATGTAAAGAATGGTTGCCTATATATAGGCCCCATCTCTCCTCTTGTATTCAACTTTTGATGAATATTGAAGAAAACCCTTTCAAACTCTCTCAATATCTCTCTCTCTCTCATTATCTCTCCATTCTCTCTCCTCCTCTCTCTAAATTTCGAAATTCACTCTCTCTCCTCCCCCTCTCAACCACTTCCAACCCCCACCTACCTCCATTAACTCCCCACAACTTCCCACAACCCCTCTTTAATCCTCACCTAGTCCCAAGGAAGTTCCACCACTCAAAACCCCACCCTCCAACCACCACCTACCCCTTTCACTTCCCTAAGCATATCTCCACCTTCCCAAGGCTGAATTAACTCATTCCAAAGCCCAAATTCGAATCTCCCCTTCCCTCCTTGCTCCCTAGGTCGCACCCCTCCTCTCCCCTCAAGCCAAGTTCACCCCCTCCTCTCTTCTCCACTCCAGCTTTGTGTGCAGGCCGACCTGCAGTTTAGCACTCTGTTGCAGCGACATCCACGACTGCATCCTGGTTCTTCTGGTGGCGTGGCCTAACTTTCTGGAAAGGCCTCCCTGTGCTCTTCGCAGGCGAGGTGGAATCACTCCATTCCGAGTTCGTGGCCGTCCGTGAAGGCTGTTCTTCCCAGACTGCGCAGAACCTCTCAGACCAGGAGCCAGAGCGGCAGAGAAGACTCTCCCACGACAAACCTTGAAGGAACCAGTCTTCAAGGTCTTCTACAAAGTTCTTCCTCCTCCTGTAAGCGTCCAGGAACAGAAGGCGGAACCCCGTTCGGCATCCGACAACCAGAGATACCAATTTTCTACCACACCCACGCCGGTCTGCCTCCTCACAGTCTGCACCGACCACGGTCCACTTCTCTGGACACCCAGCTCATCTCCAATATCATAAGACTTCGCCGTTTGTTTTGCTGCAAAGTATACTCGTCCACGATTCCAACGAGTCTAGCGGTGCCAAATTTGGAGCTCAGGAGCGATCGTGGCAGCTTCTGCAACCTGCTGTTTCAGACTGAGCTCGGCCAGAGACCAGAGCTGCATCCATCTTCCAGTCCGTGGAGCAGTCAGCCCCCAGATCAGAACGTCGTCCAAAAAATTCAAGCCACACCCCTCTCCGGTTAGCAAGCTTTTGGCGCAAGTTTCATGAGATTCCAAGTTCGGTGGAATTATTGGCAGCATCGACATCGGCCCTCTGTCCAGAATTACAGAAGCTAGGCAGAATCGGCAAAGCTCGGAAAGTCGACTCTATCTCGCTCGTTCCCCTCCCCGCTTGGCCGGCTGAAGGCCCCTCCCTGCGTGGAGGTAATTTTTGGTTGTAATACATTAACCCCCACCCCAAGATCCCCTCCTTGCAAGGGGCGTAGTGCTGTACCTCTTCACATTTTCAGGTCAAGCTCCATCGCCGCGGCGATCGGGTGTATACCCTCGCCTCCCGGCGCGCCCTCGTCTCCGAACGGGATCGGTGTCTTCACACCGATCAGGTGAGCTTCTGATCACACCCTTGTAGCTTCATTTCTGCAAATGTAGTATTGCCTTGAATGCCCGTCGGACGGTAAGAGAGTGCTCGGAATTCATTTTAAGCAATATCGTGCCCACCGCGGCCCGTGAGTGAGTGCCACCCCACACCCCGCCTTGCGGGCCAGCCACCCACAAAGTTGGGACTCCCTGGCCCATTGGAGGTCAGCCTTAGCATTGTAAGTCCATTAGGACAATTGGGTCCCGCCTCGGACCCTCACCATCATCTCCCGGACCCACCGGGTGAACGTGTGAACCGAGTGAGCAGAAATCGTCGTTGTGAGAATCATTGAGCGCTTGTATGCTTGCGGGTCTAAGTCCTAGGGTCACCTTATCATATTTAGTGGTCTTTGGGCTGTGCCACATCAAGTGGTATCAGAGCGGTCATAGGCTTGTCCTTACAAGTCTAGTCTTGGGTCACACTAAGTCTTTCATAGGTGCATCCGCACACCCTTGCATAGCCCACCCAACCTTGCATGACCACTCGTAGTGGTACTCGCTTTCAACCCAATACTACATCTTCCAATCCCACAATGAATCCAAAACCCCAAGGGATGCCTACCACTAACACTCATGACTTCAACTACTTCATGAAAGCCTTGACCTATGCCAATGAGCGACTTGATAACATATCGGGCCGACTCAACCAACTTGGAAAAAATAGGCCCGCCCTAAGGACGGACGATAGGATGGCCCCTTTCCCACTTCCCACCTTTGATGGGACCTCTCCTAGCAAATATTTAGATTGGGAAGCTACAATGGACCAATACTTCAATTGGTATCATATTTCCGAGGATGAAAAGGCATGGGTTGCCAAAATACAACTAACCAAAAGGGCTCAAACTCATTGGTGTAAAATTGAGGGCTTAAGGATAATTAGACGGGAAGCTCCCCTCACCACATGGGAGGACATGAAGGATCAACTAAGGGCTAGGTATGTGTCCCCATCCCACTCGGATCACCAAAACCCAAGGAGCACTCCCACTCCTCCCACCCCACCCGTCCAAACCCTTATCACTAAAACCCAAGTACCTAAGACCTCCACCTCCCCACCTAACCCCATGAGGTCCCCCACATCCCAACCAAAACCCCCTTCCCTAACCTACACTAGTCAAGCCCCTTTAGCCCCCACTTCCACCCCAAGTGATCCCAAGGGCAAGAGACCCCTAACCAACCCAATTCCCTCCATGGTGACCACCACTCATCCAACCCTCACCATTAAAAACCATGTGGACACCATGTCCACCCCTCCACCAAGGCCCATAATGGCCACCACCCCAAAACCCAAAACCCCTCACCCAATCCACCTCCCGCTTCCTACACCAATCTTACCCCAAATTAGGCCTCCACTACTTCCACTCCCAAGTCCAACCCATGTCCGACCTTGCTCACCTCCTCGAGTGCGCCATGCCTCGACTAACACCAACCCACCCACCATAGACCTTCCTACCCCATTGTCCTTAGGAGTTGCAACCCACACACCTACCCAAGTGGAGAGGGATACCAATTCGGATCCACCTCCCAAAATCAAGGAAATCCAAGGGCCATACAACTCACCCACCCCTCCTAACCTAGTTCATCAAGAGCTATACACCCTTCCCCATGACACCATCACCATAGATAAGTCCATATTCCTATGGCTCAAGCGAGGCCTCACCATTCCTAGTTTACAACCAAGCCACCTACTCATGGGACATCAATCCCAACTCATTCCCACTCAGCCTCATGTCACTTATCAAACCTCCTATTGTGTAGAAGATTTGGGAGACTTAGTGGCCTACCTACATTGGCAAGTCCACTTGACCGATATGCTAGCCATGAGGCCATCAGAGTCTAGCACCATTAGCTTAGCTTACCCCACCATTGGCTCCATCACTTCCATCTACACCAATGGCCAATTTACAAGTGAGATCATACTCCTTCTTCCCATGGAGGAGGAACCCATCCTAGTCTACTCCCCAACCATTGAGATCCCAAGTACTTTGATTAGCCAACCCATTAGCAACCTTGGCCCAATTATCTTAGAGAGAGATGATTCGCCATTTGAGGACCTTGAGAACATGGAGTACCCCTACCTAGGTGACCCTTACCATAATCCCTTTGACCCTTTTCTATGGGAGCCTAAATCTCCATGTGACCCACTTTCCCTACTCACCACCCACCTCACCTTACCCACATCGCCCATGTCGACCCAAACTCCTCCCTTCCTAGAATCGGGTTACAACATGAGAGCCTTGACCTTAGGCAACAAACACCTTGGGATTGATGAAGTGCCCCACCCCATAACCACGTTCGTAGATCCCTTCGACCCATTCACGTGGACGTTCAAAAGTCATCCCACATCTATGCACATGGAAGTCACCTTTGGGATAAACATGCATGTGTCCAGGCCTACCACACCATTTGACATGATTCATAAGTCGGATACATTCATCCACATCACCCACATGTCAAGTAGGCAGCATAAGTGGACCATATTCGGATGTATTGGCCCACCTTCATTCATCATGAGTCTTAAGCATGATAGGAGCATACATGGATGTCCGGGTCCCCCGACATTTATCACACCCATGCATAAAAGGTTCATCTATGGATGTCCCGGCCCTCCTAAGACTACCACAGTCTTCATAGCATCAAAGTGTGATCGGTCTACATTTGGCTGCCCAGGTCCACCTTAGCATACGCATTCTCGCAAGCATATAGGAAGGATCAATGAGACTTACAAAAGGCGGGCAGATGCTCATCGGCGCCACTACGAGTTCCAAGTGGGAGACTCGGTGATGGTGAGGACGGAGCAGCTCCTTCCGGGACCTGCCTCCAAGTTGAGGGCACGGGGTTCGGGACCCTTTCGAGTTCTACGACGACTTGGCAGCAATGCTTATGAGCTTGACCTACCAGAAAGCTATGGGGTGCACCCTACCTTCAGTGTGGTGGACCTGGTACCCCACAAAGGCCCCGCGGTGGAACCCAGTGAGGAGCTTGAGCCTTTACCCCCCCTTATGAGAGACACTCCCGGAGGGACTCCACTTTCTAGCTTGAGAGACCGACGAGAGCAGGTAGAGGCAATACTGGATGAGCAGAGTATCATTACGAGGCACAGGGTGTATCAGCGCTATCTGGTTAGGTGGAAGAGCCGTCCCCCGATCGAGGATACATGGGTGAGTCAGGGAGGATTTGATATGCTTGGATCCCGACATGATGGAGCAGTACGACAGCCAGGCAGACCCATACTCGACAGGGTCGAGCTCTCCCCACCCCGGGGGATTTGATGAGGGCATCTCCCGACACCCCTCTAGCTTTGATCGCCTACACACTCTTGATATGGATTGATCATGATCTACACTTGTTATCTTCATTTCCCAAGTTTCATTTTATGTATTTTCTTTTTATTGAGTCCTATCTTATGTATTTTCCTTTATTGAGTCATATGGTTTTAGTCCATTTCCCTTGTTATGTTTAATTGGGCCTTATTACTTTAGTTATGGGCCCATAGGATTGAGTCTAGGATATGCTCGGTCTTTTATCTTATTGTCAAGGGTATTTTGGTCATGTAAAGAATGGTTGCCTATATATAGGCCCCATCTCTCCTCTTGTATTCAACTTTTGATGAATATTGAAGAAAACCCTTTCAAACTCTCTCAATATCTCTCTCTCTCTCATTATCTCTCCATTCTCTCTCCTCCTCTCTCTAAATTTCGAAATTCACTCTCTCTCCTCCCCCTCTCAACCACTTCCAACCCCCACCTACCTCCATTAACTCCCCACAACTTCCCACAACCCCTCTTTAATCCTCACCTAGTCCCAAGGAAGTTCCACCACTCAAAACCCCACCCTCCAACCACCACCTACCCCTTTCACTTCCCTAAGCATATCTCCACCTTCCCAAGGCTGAATTAACTCATTCCAAAGCCCAAATTCGAATCTCCCCTTCCCTCCTTGCTCCCTAGGTCGCACCCCTCCTCTCCCCTCAAGCCAAGTTCACCCCCTCCTCTCTTCTCCACTCCAGCTTTGTGTGCAGGCCGACCTGCAGTTTAGCACTCTGTTGCAGCGACATCCACGACTGCATCCTGGTTCTTCTGGTGGCGTGGCCTAACTTTCTGGAAAGGCCTCCCTGTGCTCTTCGCAGGCGAGGTGGAATCACTCCATTCCGAGTTCGTGGCCGTCCGTGAAGGCTGTTCTTCCCAGACTGCGCAGAACCTCTCAGACCAGGAGCCAGAGCGGCAGAGAAGACTCTCCCACGACAAACCTTGAAGGAACCAGTCTTCAAGGTCTTCTACAAAGTTCTTCCTCCTCCTGTAAGCGTCCAGGAACAGAAGGCGGAACCCCGTTCGGCATCCGACAACCAGAGATACCAATTTTCTACCACACCCACGCCGGTCTGCCTCCTCACAGTCTGCACCGACCACGGTCCACTTCTCTGGACACCCAGCTCATCTCCAATATCATAAGACTTCGCCGTTTGTTTTGCTGCAAAGTATACTCGTCCACGATTCCAACGAGTCTAGCGGTGCCAAATTTGGAGCTCAGGAGCGATCGTGGCAGCTTCTGCAACCTGCTGTTTCAGACTGAGCTCGGCCAGAGACCAGAGCTGCATCCATCTTCCAGTCGCTGGAGCAGTCAGCCCCCAGATCAGAACGTCGTCCAAAAAATTCAAGCCACACCCCTCTCCGGTTAGCAAGCTTTTGGCGCAAGTTTCATGAGATTCCAAGTTCGGTGGAATTATTGGCAGCATCGACATCGGCCCTCTGTCCAGAATTACAGAAGCTAGGCAGAATCGGCAAAGCTCGGAAAGTCGACTCTATCTCGCTCGTTCCCCTCCCCGCTTGGCCGGCTGAAGGCCCCTCCCTGCGTGGAGGTAATTTTTGGTTGTAATACATTAACCCCCACCCCAAGATCCCCCCCTTGCAAGGGGCGTAGTGCTGTACCTCTTCACATTTTCAGGTCAAGCTCCATCGCCGCGGCGATCGGGTGTATACCCTCGCCTCCCGGCGCGCCCTCGTCTCCGAACGGGATCGGTGTCTTCACACCGATCAGGTGAGCTTCTGATCACACCCTTGTAGCTTCATTTCTGCAAATGTAGTATTGCCTTGAATGCCCGTCGGACGGTAAGAGAGTGCTCGGAATTCATTTTAAGCAATATCGTGCCCACCGCGGCCCGTGAGTGAGTGCCACCCCACACCCCGCCTTGCGGGCCAGCCACCCACAAAGTTGGGACTCCCTGGCCCATTGGAGGTCAGCCTTAGCATTGTAAGTCCATTAGGACAATTGGGTCCCGCCTCGGACCCTCACCATCATCTCCCGGACCCACCGGGTGAACGTGTGAACCGAGTGAGCAGAAATCGTCGTTGTGAGAATCATTGAGCGCTTGTATGCTTGCGGGTCTAAGTCCTAGGGTCACCTTATCATATTTAGTGGTCTTTGGGCTGTGCCACATCAAGTGGTATCAGAGCGGTCATAGGCTTGTCCTTACAAGTCTAGTCTTGGGTCACACTAAGTCTTTCATAGGTGCATCCGCACACCCTTGCATAGCCCACCCAACCTTGCATGACCACTCGTAGTGGTACTCGCTTTCAACCCAATACTACATCTTCCAATCCCACAATGAATCCAAAACCCCAAGGGATGCCTACCACTAACACTCATGACTTCAACTACTTCATGAAAGCCTTGACCTATGCCAATGAGCGACTTGATAACATATCGGGCCGACTCAACCAACTTGGAAAAAATAGGCCCGCCCTAAGGACGGACGATAGGATGGCCCCTTTCCCACTTCCCACCTTTGATGGGACCTCTCCTAGCAAATATTTAGATTGGGAAGCTACAATGGACCAATACTTCAATTGGTATCATATTTCCGAGGATGAAAAGGCATGGGTTGCCAAAATACAACTAACCAAAAGGGCTCAAACTCATTGGTGTAAAATTGAGGGCTTAAGGATAATTAGACGGGAAGCTCCCCTCACCACATGGGAGGACATGAAGGATCAACTAAGGGCTAGGTATGTGTCCCCATCCCACTCGGATCACCAAAACCCAAGGAGCACTCCCACTCCTCCCACCCCACCCGTCCAAACCCTTATCACTAAAACCCAAGTACCTAAGACCTCCACCTCCCCACCTAACCCCATGAGGTCCCCCACATCCCAACCAAAACCCCCTTCCCTAACCTACACTAGTCAAGCCCCTTTAGCCCCCACTTCCACCCCAAGTGATCCCAAGGGCAAGAGACCCCTAACCAACCCAATTCCCTCCATGGTGACCACCACTCATCCAACCCTCACCATTAAAAACCATGTGGACACCATGTCCACCCCTCCACCAAGGCCCATAATGGCCACCACCCCAAAACCCAAAACCCCTCACCCAATCCACCTCCCGCTTCCTACACCAATCTTACCCCAAATTAGGCCTCCACTACTTCCACTCCCAAGTCCAACCCATGTCCGACCTTGCTCACCTCCTCGAGTGCGCCATGCCTCGACTAACACCAACCCACCCACCATAGACCTTCCTACCCCATTGTCCTTAGGAGTTGCAACCCACACACCTACCCAAGTGGAGAGGGATACCAATTCGGATCCACCTCCCAAAATCAAGGAAATCCAAGGGCCATACAACTCACCCACCCCTCCTAACCTAGTTCATCAAGAGCTATACACCCTTCCCCATGACACCATCACCATAGATAAGTCCATATTCCTATGGCTCAAGCGAGGCCTCACCATTCCTAGTTTACAACCAAGCCACCTACTCATGGGACATCAATCCCAACTCATTCCCACTCAGCCTCATGTCACTTATCAAACCTCCTATTGTGTAGAAGATTTGGGAGACTTAGTGGCCTACCTACATTGGCAAGTCCACTTGACCGATATGCTAGCCATGAGGCCATCAGAGTCTAGCACCATTAGCTTAGCTTACCCCACCATTGGCTCCATCACTTCCATCTACACCAATGGCCAATTTACAAGTGAGATCATACTCCTTCTTCCCATGGAGGAGGAACCCATCCTAGTCTACTCCCCAACCATTGAGATCCCAAGTACTTTGATTAGCCAACCCATTAGCAACCTTGGCCCAATTATCTTAGAGAGAGATGATTCGCCATTTGAGGACCTTGAGAACATGGAGTACCCCTACCTAGGTGACCCTTACCATAATCCCTTTGACCCTTTTCTATGGGAGCCTAAATCTCCATGTGACCCACTTTCCCTACTCACCACCCACCTCACCTTACCCACATCGCCCATGTCGACCCAAACTCCTCCCTTCCTAGAATCGGGTTACAACATGAGAGCCTTGACCTTAGGCAACAAACACCTTGGGATTGATGAAGTGCCCCACCCCATAACCACGTTCGTAGATCCCTTCGACCCATTCACGTGGACGTTCAAAAGTCATCCCACATCTATGCACATGGAAGTCACCTTTGGGATAAACATGCATGTGTCCAGGCCTACCACACCATTTGACATGATTCATAAGTCGGATACATTCATCCACATCACCCACATGTCAAGTAGGCAGCATAAGTGGACCATATTCGGATGTATTGGCCCACCTTCATTCATCATGAGTCTTAAGCATGATAGGAGCATACATGGATGTCCGGGTCCCCCGACATTTATCACACCCATGCATAAAAGGTTCATCTATGGATGTCCCGGCCCTCCTAAGACTACCACAGTCTTCATAGCATCAAAGTGTGATCGGTCTACATTTGGCTGCCCAGGTCCACCTTAGCATACGCATTCTCGCAAGCATATAGGAAGGATCAATGAGACTTACAAAAGGCGGGCAGATGCTCATCGGCGCCACTACGAGTTCCAAGTGGGAGACTCGGTGATGGTGAGGACGGAGCAGCTCCTTCCGGGACCTGCCTCCAAGTTGAGGGCACGGGGTTCGGGACCCTTTCGAGTTCTACGACGACTTGGCAGCAATGCTTATGAGCTTGACCTACCAGAAAGCTATGGGGTGCACCCTACCTTCAGTGTGGTGGACCTGGTACCCCACAAAGGCCCCGCGGTGGAACCCAGTGAGGAGCTTGAGCCTTTACCCCCCCTTATGAGAGACACTCCCGGAGGGACTCCACTTTCTAGCTTGAGAGACCGACGAGAGCAGGTAGAGGCAATACTGGATGAGCAGAGTATCATTACGAGGCACAGGGTGTATCAGCGCTATCTGGTTAGGTGGAAGAGCCGTCCCCCGATCGAGGATACATGGGTGAGTCAGGGAGGATTTGATATGCTTGGATCCCGACATGATGGAGCAGTACGACAGCCAGGCAGACCCATACTCGACAGGGTCGAGCTCTCCCCACCCCGGGGGATTTGATGAGGGCATCTCCCGACACCCCTCTAGCTTTGATCGCCTACACACTCTTGATATGGATTGATCATGATCTACACTTGTTATCTTCATTTCCCAAGTTTCATTTTATGTATTTTCTTTTTATTGAGTCCTATCTTATGTATTTTCCTTTATTGAGTCATATGGTTTTAGTCCATTTCCCTTGTTATGTTTAATTGGGCCTTATTACTTTAGTTATGGGCCCATAGGATTGAGTCTAGGATATGCTCGGTCTTTTATCTTATTGTCAAGGGTATTTTGGTCATGTAAAGAATGGTTGCCTATATATAGGCCCCATCTCTCCTCTTGTATTCAACTTTTGATGAATATTGAAGAAAACCCTTTCAAACTCTCTCAATATCTCTCTCTCTCTCATTATCTCTCCATTCTCTCTCCTCCTCTCTCTAAATTTCGAAATTCACTCTCTCTCCTCCCCCTCTCAACCACTTCCAACCCCCACCTACCTCCATTAACTCCCCACAACTTCCCACAACCCCTCTTTAATCCTCACCTAGTCCCAAGGAAGTTCCACCACTCAAAACCCCACCCTCCAACCACCACCTACCCCTTTCACTTCCCTAAGCATATCTCCACCTTCCCAAGGCTGAATTAACTCATTCCAAAGCCCAAATTCGAATCTCCCCTTCCCTCCTTGCTCCCTAGGTCGCACCCCTCCTCTCCCCTCAAGCCAAGTTCACCCCCTCCTCTCTTCTCCACTCCAGCTTTGTGTGCAGGCCGACCTGCAGTTTAGCACTCTGTTGCAGCGACATCCACGACTGCATCCTGGTTCTGCTGGTGGCGTGGCCTAACTTTCTGGAAAGGCCTCCCTGTGCTCTTCGCAGGCGAGGTGGAATCACTCCATTCCGAGTTCGTGGCCGTCCGTGAAGGCTGTTCTTCCCCGACTGCGCAGAACCTCTCAGACCAGGAGCCAGAGCGGCAGAGAAGACTCTCCCACGACAAACCTTGAAGGAACCAGTCTTCGAGGTCTTCTACAAAGTTCTTCCTCCCCCTGTCAGCGTCCAGGAACAGAAGGCGGAACCCCGTTCGGCATCCGACAACCAGAGATACCAATTTTCTACCACACCCACGCCGGTCTGCCTCCTCACAGTCTGCACCGACCACGTCCACTTCTCTGGACACCCAGCTCATCTCCAACATCAGAAGACTTCGCCGTTTGTTTTGCTGCAAAGTAGACTCGTCCACGATTCCAACGAGTCTAGCGGTGCCAAATTTGGAGCTCAGGAGCGATCGTGGCAGCTTCTGCAACCTGCTGTTTCAGACTGAGCTCGGCCAGAGACCAGAGCTGCATCCATCTTCCAGTCGCTGGAGCAGTCAGCCCCCAGATCAGAACGTCGTCCAAAAAATTCAAGCCACACCCCTCTCCGGTTAGCAAGCTTTTGGCGCAAGTTTCATGAGATTCCAAGTTCGGTGGAATTATTGGCAGCATCGACATCGGCCCTCTGTCCAGAATTACAGAAGCTAGGCAGAATCGGCAAAGCTCGGAAAGTCGACTCTATCTCGCTCGTTCCCCTCCCCGCTTGGCCGGCTGAAGGCCCCTCCCTGCGTGGAGGTAATTTTTGGTTGTAATACATTAACCCCCACCCCAAGATCCCCCCCTTGCAAGGGGCGTAGTGCTGTACCTCTTCACATTTTCAGGTCAAGCTCCATCGCCGCGGCGATCGGGTGTATACCCTCGCCTCCCGGCGCGCCCTCGTCTCCGAACGGGATCGGTGTCTTCACACCGATCAGGTGAGCTTCTGATCACACCCTTGTAGCTTCATTTCTGCAAATGTAGTATTGCCTTGAATGCCCGTCGGACGGTAAGAGAGTGCTCGGAATTCATTTTAAGCAATATCGTGCCCACCGCGGCCCGTGAGTGAGTGCCACCCCACACCCCGCCTTGCGGGCCAGCCACCCACAAAGTTGGGACTCCCTGGCCCATTGGAGGTCAGCCTTAGCATTGTAAGTCCATTAGGACAATTGGGTCCCGCCTCGGACCCTCACCATCATCTCCCGGACCCACCGGGTGAACGTGTGAACCGAGTGAGCAGAAATCGTCGTTGTGAGAATCATTGAGCGCTTGTATGCTTGCGGGTCTAAGTCCTAGGGTCACCTTATCATATCTAGTGGTCTTTGGGCTGTGCCACATCATAAGGGTGAATCCACATGATTCAGAGGGCAGTGACAGTGATCCCATTGGCAACACTGAAGATGAGGAACTGGTTGCCATGATCACACAATGAGCAAGAAGGTTTGTCAAAAGAACCAGAAACTTTGGTGGTCAGTTCAGGAAGGGACCAAGAAGGCAAGGACCAAACAGAGGAGAAAGTAGCAAGAAAGAAGAAGTGATTTGGTATGAATGCAAGAAACCCGGTCATATGCGGGGTGAGTGCCCCGATCTCATCAAGAAGGTGAATAAAGGCAAGTTCAGGAAGCCCAAGGCCATGATGGCCACATGGAGCGATGAAGATCAGGAGGAATCCAGAAATGAAGATGGACTAGATGAGCTAGTCCAGAATCTATGTCTCATGGCCAATGACGACGAAGGAAATGAGATAAATTCTGAAACTGAAACTCTTACTTGTGAACAATGGCAAATTGCATATGAATCTTTATATGAAAAATGTAAAAGATTCAAATATGAAAACAGAAATTTGAAAAAGAAAATTCATCATTTTTGGCATACTAAAAAATCATGTGAAGAGTGCCATGCTTTAAAATCAGAAAATAAAAACATGAAGCATGAAAATGAAATTCTTGCATCCAAAATTGAACTGTTTGAAGAAGAGATTTCATGCATGAGAGAAGAATAATCCACATTTCTGAAAATGCATGAAGAATTAAAAAATGATATGAAACAAGAAAAGCTTGAAAGCATTACTTGCAATGAAGCCAAAGTAAAGGCTGAAAAATAAAGCCAATCTCAAATGGCTCAAATAAAAGAGCTAAAGGATGCTCTTGCCATCCTTGAAAAATCAAAAGTTCAAACAGCCCATTGGGCCCCCATAAGTTCAGCATCCTCCAAACCAAAGAAACACATGCATAATTCCTTTTCAAATGTTGGTAGAAGGAGAAAAAGAGAAAAAGCCATCACTTGTTTCTATTGTGAAAAAATGGGTCATGACATGTATGATTGTAGAATTCTGAAATATGATGAAGAAAATCCTGCTAGATTCAGAAATAGAACATATATGCATCATGCCTCTAACCGTCAAGGACACAAGCTTGCTTGGGTACCAAAATCTCTATAAGCACTTTGGTTGAATTGCAGGTCTACTCTAGAGCTCAAAAGAACAAATGGTATTTGAATAGTGGTTGCTCTCGGCATATGACGGGAAACAAGGAATGGTTTGTGGACCTGCATGAAAAGGATGGTGGGACGGTAGCATTCGGTGGTAAGGACAAAGGTAAAATCATCGGAGAAGGTAAGATAGGTAAGAATCAAAATCATACCATTGAAAATGTATTACTTGTGAAAGGTTTGCATCATAATCTCTTAAGCATAAGCCAACTTTGTGATAAAGGATGTAATGTGATTTTTGATTCTAACCACTGCACTGTTTTGAATAGAAATACTCATGAGATAAAGTTCATTGGTTTCAGGTATAACAATGTTTATATGATAGACTTGAATGATGCGTCTCATGAGAATTTATGGTTAGTTGCAAGGAACAATGATGATGCTTGGCTCTGGCATCGCCGGCTTGGGTATGCTAGTTTCAATGTTTTGCTAAAATTATCTAGAAATGATTTGGTAATTGGACTGCCCAAGTTGAAGGCCGTCGATGATGGAGTGTGTGGGACATGTAGCACGGGGAAACAAACAAGGACATCATTCAAGAGAAAGAATGATGTGACCACATCGAGACCCCTTGAAATCATCCACATTGATCTCTTTGGACCAAGCAGAACACACAACTTGGGTGGTAAATTATATGGTTTTGTAATTGTGGATGATTACTCAAGATTCTGTTGGGTTTACTTCCATTCTCATAAAAATGATGCCCTGACGGAATTTGAAGCATTTTGCAGGGTGGTTCAAAATGAAAAGGGGTTTTGTATCAAAACCGTGCGGAGTGATCACAGTAGGGAATTTGATAACCATGAGTTCAGCAATTTTTACAGGGCTCAAGGCTACACTCATGACTTCTCCGCACCAAGAACCCCCGAACAAAATGGCATTGTTGAAAGGAAGAATAGAACACTGATCGAAATGGCAAGAACCATGCTAAATGAGAATAATCTGCCGAGGTACTTTTGGGCTGAAGCAATGAACACAGCCTGCTGCATAATCAACCGTGCCATGGTAAGACCGTTGTTGAAGAAAACCCTCTATGAGCTGTACTGAGGTAAGAAGCCAAACATTTCATATCTTAGACCATTTGGCTCAACCTGTTACATTCATAACAATGGTAAGATAGACCTGGCAAAATTTAATCCCAAAAGTGACAAAGGTATACTTCTTGGGTACTCACTTAGCTCAAGAGCATATCGAGTGTACAACTTGAGAACTCTTGTAGTTGAGGAAAGCCCCCATGTCATTATTGATGAATCATCTCAAAATAGAACTAATGAAAAATCTGTCTTGCAGGATGATGAGTTGGATGTTGGAGATATCGGGAAGAAAGAAAGAAAAACTGAGAAACCACAAGAAGATGATGCTAATCAGGAAATTCAAGTTGAACAACAGCTACCAATGCAATGGACCTTTCCAAAGGACCATCCGCCGGACAATGTGATGGGCAATGTAGAAGAAGGAATACGGACACGAGCCTCTTTCAAAGAAGTTGAAAATCAGGATTACATAGCCTTGCTTTCTCAATTTGAACCTCACTCCATAGAAGAAGCCTTGAATGATGAGTCATGGATCATGGCCATGCAAGAGGAACTACACCAGTTCCAAAGGAACAAAGTGTGGTTCCTTATTCCATGCCCTAAGAATCACTCCGTGATCGGAACGAAATGGGTTTTCCGAATAAAACAAACGATCAAGGAGTGGTAACTAGGAACAAGGCCAGGCTAGTAGCCAAAGGCTATAGCCAAGAGTTAGGAGTTGACTTTGATGAGTCTTTTGCTCTAGTAACAAGACTTGAGGCAGTGAGGGTTCTCTTAGCATTTGCATGTTGTCACAATATCAAATTATTTCAAATGGATGTTAAGAGTGCATTTTTGAATGGCTATATCCAAGAGGACGTGTATGTGGAGCAACCACCGGGGTTTGAAGACACAAAGCATACAGACCATGTGTATAAGCTGGACAAGGCACTTTACGGTCTGAAACAAGCACCCCGTGCATGGTATGAACGGTTAAGTGATTTCCTCATTCAAAATGAATTCAAATAAGGTAATGTTGATCAAACCCTCTTTACAAAATTGAATGGTAAGAAAATCTTAATTTTTCAAGTTTATGTTGATGATATTATTTTTGGCTCCACTAATGATACTCTCAGCAAAGACTTTGTAAAATTAATGCAAAGTGAGTTTGAAATGAGTCTTATGGGAGAGCTAACATTTTTCTTGGGATTACAGGTAAATCAAACGGTAGATGGGTTGTTCATACATCAAAAGAAGTATGCAATGGAGTTGCTGAAAAAGTTCAATTTGACATCAACAAAACCACAACCAACTCCTATGTCCACCTCAATAGAAATTGATCAAGATGAGACAGGCAAATCAGTGGACCAAAAACTCTTTAGAAGCATGATAGGTTCACTATTGTATTTAACTGCCAGCAGGCCCGACATTCAGTTTGTTGTTTGCCTATGTGCAAGATTTCAGTCAAATCCAAAGGAATCACATATGTCGGCTGTAAAACAGATTTTTAGATATGTTGCTGGTTCAGTTAACTTAGGATTATGGTTTCCACGTAATTCGTGTTTTGAACTAGTTGCTTATTATGACGCCGATTACGCGAGCTGTAAGATGGATCGGAAAAGCACCAGCGGGTATTGCCAGTTTCTTGGGGGATGCGTGGTCTCATGGGCCTCCAAGAAATAAAATTCAGTGGCATTATCAACAGCCGAAGCCGAGTATGTGGCTGTCGGTAGTTGTGTTGCCCTGGTGTTATGGATTCAACAACAAATGATTGATTATGGCATATCCTTTAAAAACACCTCAATTCTTTGTGACAACACATCAGCCATAAACCTGTCCAAAAACCCCGTTCATCACTCTCACACCAAGCATATTGAAATTAGACATCATTTCATTAGAGATCATAGAAGCAAGGGTAATATTGATATCAGCTTTATTGAGACAGATCGTCAGATTGCCGACATTTTCACCAAACCTCTTAGTGAAGACAAATTCACATCATTTAGAAGAGAACTAGGGGTTTGTAGGATAGACAAGTCTGAATAATAGCCATGTGCATCAATGTATAAATAGGTCACTACATTACATGTAATTGTATCAAGTTCCATGCATATAGTATATCCCTTGTCATGCACTTGCATCATATTGTGTGAAGAACAAAAGAAAAATCATCTTTGTGTGTTACAGCATTTCTTCTAAGTATATTGTATACACACAATGCTCTTTGTAATTTCTATGGCCGAAATCATTCTTGAAATATTAAACTGCCCCCAAAGGAGCTAATTTGTTCAAAGTTAGAAATCCTGATCAAAAGGACATTACACGTCTCATATATTCCCAAATTTCGACTAACAATACACCAATTACTTACACCCCAAATTTTATTCAAAATTCCTTGATTTCATAAATTTTTACAATTGGGGACTCGAGCCGGACATTCCTTGACATTCTCTTCGAGTTATTCTTTCATATTGCTGAAAACCAGAAAACGGGTCAACCCATAGGGTCGACCCTCGCAAACCCAGCAAATGGGTCGACCCTAAGGGTCGACCCTCGCGAACCCGGTTCTGCCCGGGGGTAAGAGTATCGGGGGTCGACCCATTGGGTCGACCCAAACCGGCAGGGCGGCTCACCCGCACCCAAGCCGACTCGAACATTGGTTCCAACCCTAAGTTGGACCCTCCCATGGCTATAAAATCTCTCTTGCCCCCCTCCTAGCCTAGCCACCACCCTTTGCAAGCCCTAAAAACCATTCCTTGGCATCAAAGACGTCAAGCCCTAGCCACAGTTTTCCGGGTGGCATCCGCGCGAAATCTTCTCTTTATGGCTTAAAGCATCATCCTTTGATCTCCATTCCCTTGAGGTAAGCTTCTGATGTCTGTGGAGGATCATAGATTCACACTTCTCACATTCCTCTTTGGTTTAACCATCCAGATCTATACCCCATCGGTGGGTTCTTTCGGTTTGTGTTTTTAGATGGCCCCGAAGAGGCATTCTTCTCACAGCAGAGGGGAGTCTAGTGCGGCCATGGCACGTCGTGGTAGGGCGGCCGCATATGGCAGAGAATCTGCGCCTTCGAGCAAGGTTTTGGACAGAAAGGTACTCCGACCTCGAGCTGTATCATTTGTCAATCTTAACCGCCATCTTCCGAGTTTAGTGGATGTTCTTTGCAGTCAGCCAAATTTGGATTTCTTCATGTTTGAACATCGACGCATTTATCCGAATTTGGTGCATCAATTTTATAGCAACTTCACCATGTCCGGGGAACATCCGATTACTGTGGTTAATGGCCAACGGGTTATACTCTCCACAGAATTATTAGGAGTGGCATTTAATCTCCCTCATGAAGGCTCTACATTTCGAGATATTGTGGTTCCTGAATAAACTGTTTATCAAATGATGACATCTGAAGAAAAAGGTGAACATTCTCTTGCTGGGTTAAATGCCAATCATTTTCCTCCCTTGCAGCATATATTACACAGGATGATCACTACTATCCTGCTCCCAAGAGGAGGAGGCCATGACAAAGTGACAGAGATCCATATGTTCTTATTTTACTGTCTCTTGGGTGGTATTCCAGTTAATTTTCCAGTTATGTTTTTCGCTCATATGTGTAACAGCATGAAGCACAAGAATAGAACTCTTCCATATGCCGCCACACTTTCTGCTATATTTGCACACTTGGACATCAACCTCTCAAAAGAATCTTCTCAAACCATTAGAGAGGCTGATATATTTACTGTTCATTCTATTTGTCATAATATGGGCTATGAACTGCGAGATGGTAACTTGGTCCGGACATTGAAAAATGTTGCACATGAAATCAGTTCTGAGGAGGAGGATGACGATGATGCACAGGCCGGTGTGCAACAGCCACATATTCCTGTTGAGGAAATGCCTTCCGAGGAGGTTCAGCTAATCATGGATCGGTTGGATACTATTGATGATCGGTTAGACGAGTATGGGGAGACCATGGCAGCTATGCAACTCGAACTATCAGATCTGAAACTCTCTCACCAGGAGCACTCTCGATATGTCATTGACGCTTTGGCCGACCAAACCCACATGATGGAAGAAATTTCGGCATATATTAGGCGTCAACCACGTCCATCCACTCCGGATGATACTGATGATTAGACTATGATGCTCCTTCAAATTGGCACAGTTGTTATCCTTATTTCACTCCCTCCTTTTTGATGCTGCCAAAGGGGGAGAAAAGATTATTCGGCTACTTATATGTATTGTGTGATGTATGCTTTCCTCATTTTCCTAGTTCATTAGTAATGTTGCACTTCCTTTGAGTCTCATACATTGCATCTTGCTATTTGCATTTCAGACTTTGCTCCCCTTACAACTTGTTGTCGGCAAGACCTTGTGGAAATATGCAATGTTAATCAATCTTACATATTGAGTTGTTTCATATTGTGTTGTCTTTTATATCGGTCCAATATGGTGAGATGGAATGATTCATGCTAATGTGGTTTCAACTGTTCATGGAATGAAGTTTTTATATAGAATTTTGTCATCATCAAAAAGGGGGAGATTGTTGAACCCCCTCCCCATGTATTATGTCTTATGGATTTTGATGATGACCAAATGAATTTATATGAACTGAAAATGAGCTTTTCTAACGTTTTGGAAGTGATCACATCACATAAAGATTTGGCGTTTAGAAGGCTCAAGAACATCATCTCAAGATTAAGTGTTTTGATTTGAATTTGGACGAAGAATCTAATTCAGAAGTTATTTTGACAAGACAATCTATATGGCCAAAGATTACCAACATTCTAGGACGATTGGTGAGATCGACTTCAACATATTGACTTTTGAATGTGTGGTTTGAAGTTCTTTATTTTGATCTCAAGGATTAAATTGGTTTAGAATTTATCTAAGTTTAAATGGTTTGAGTTTCATTCCCTCTCATGCTTTAAAAACCATCTTGAAACCCCTAGACTTGTTCTTGGACTTAGTGAGTCTTTCAATCAATCTTTTGGATGTTCTGGAACAAGGGTCGACGCATTGGGTCAACCCCTAGGTCCCCTGGTTCTGTTAACGTGGGTCTTTCATCTCCAGTTGAAAGGGTCGACCCATTGGGTCGACCCCCAGCCGCAAGGGTCGACCGCAAGGGTCGACCCCTAGTGATTATTTTTTAGAACCCGGCGGGCTCCTTCACCAGACCTGCAAGGGTCGAGCCCAAGGGTCGACCCCTGAAAACCCCTGTTGCCAGAATTGTTAAACCAGCACGGGTTCTTGGAAGGGTCGACCTCAAGGGCCGACCCATGCTGTCTGGGCCATCTGGCCCCTCACGAGGGTCGACCCCAAGGGTCGACCCTTTCTGGTCTGGGCGGCGCCGTGATTGTGGACTCTTGGCATTTCGACCAAATGGTCCAACCACACTTGTGTGGCTGTTCTTAATCCACTCCATAACAAGTGGATCTTGTCCCATGGCTGTCCCTTGACCACCCTTGGCCTATATAACAACTTGTAGAGGATGAAAACAAAAGAGAAATTCGTATGTTCTGATTTTGGGTTTCTTTCTAACATTTATGTGTGCAGGTCGCAGCAGCCACCTCCAGCCCTTGTTCCACCTTGGTGTGTGCGTGAATGTGAAGGGAAGAAGGAGGAATCAAAGTTCCAATCAAGCCTCTGCTGCTGGCTGTGAGCGAAATCGAGATTCAGCCACATTCGAGCCAAGATCGTCAAGAACGGTCATCGTGCTGCACAAGTGTTTGATAAAATTCGCAGAAGAGAAAGGGGGAGCTCCAACCAGGATAAATCAATCCTTCTTCACTCTTTCCATTCTGAATCATTTAGCTTAAACTTGAGCATACGTTTGTAATCATTATTTCAGATATTTGTGTGTGGTGTTCGTGTTTAGTAACACGAACGTGCGTGTGCGTGTGTGTGTGTGTATGTGCTTGCTGTTCTACATAGCGTGTGTGTGTGATTCACTACATAGTGAAGCCTTAATCCTTCGTGTGAGGGGTGGACGTAGGGGACACGGCAGTGTACCCGAACCACCTAAAAAATTCCATGTGTCAATTGTGGTTTGCTATTTTGTTTACTTGTCGAGTGGGCTTCGCGGTGAGGTGAGCATTCACCATTTTCTCTATCAATCACACCCACTTCACACGCATTCACGAGTGTGATCCTGTTCGTGTAAGGCTAGAGCTTGTGTGCTTAATTAGTGTAGAATTCACGTAGGTAGTTTCTTTTAATTGGCCATCAATTCACCCCTCCCCTCTTGATTGCCACCCTCCGGGACTCAACAATCAATTTTTTGATTGTTGTTGGTTTCCATCATTATTCCTGCTATTGTTTATTGCGTTTTGACGCCTCCTCACGGAGGCATTACTTCTGCATTTAACGCCTAACTCCAAGGCGTCATTTCTACTATCATTGTTTTGTTCACACTTTGAGCACTGTTTATTGTGTTTTGACGTCCCTCACAGAGGCGTTACTTCTAAATTCAACGCCTAACTCCAAGGCGTCATTTTGATTATCATTGTTTTTATTCACACTTCGAGCACTGTTCACTGGTATGTGACGCCCTTGCACAGAGGCGTTATTCACAGATACATCGCCTCACTCCAAGGTGCTATTTCACTTTGGTTGTTTTCTGTTTGCACTGTTTACAGTGACTAACGACTGACACTCAGTCACTGCTTGTTGAGGCCGCGACCCCTGTCAGGTCGTCATTTCGTTCTGTGCCCACAGAACCTTGCTTATTGATGTGCCTTCATCCGTTGGTTGATATTGTTGCTCATCTTATTATTATTGCTTAATTTACCTGCATTAGTGTGCATTTTAGGGCATTTGGTTGAGAGACCTCCTCTCTCTACACTCCTAGGATCTCACACCCCTTTCTTGGAATTGGAATGACCCTCCATTAAGCATTCCGTCTCTTTGAACCGGAAATTCCTTTCCAAGGCCTCCGTAAGTCCCCGCACCTGTGGATTCCCTCACGGACGCTGGGCCGGTTGTATCATTTTAAGCACCCGGAGTATAGTTGACCAATACGTTGGTGAGGAGAGAGAAAGAACCTAGTCAACCTGGAGATTATACTCAAACTCTCAACTAGGACTCACATTGAAGAGAAAGAATTCACTATACTCTAAAACCCATTTTAATATTAAGAAAAACCTTAAAACCTTGGGTTCATTACAACTTGAGTGTACAACTTGTTTGATTGGTTGATTATCCTTGCTTATACTTATCTATTGGAAACATTTCTCTCTCATTAAACATTAAACTCCGTTACGGTAAAATCATCAACATGGCCAACTACGGGTACTTTTATGATGGTTATGAGGAGGGTCAATTTGACCAATCTTATGAGGTTCCCCCTCAGGATCCTGTTTATTATGAGGGGAACTATGCTCCCTCTCCCACTCATTATCCTCAAGTTCACATGGTTGACACTGCTTCTCAGAGGCTGAGCCTTATTTCCAAGCTCAACCTACCACACAAAACACCTCTGGGGACGTCTCCTCTTCCTTCAATTTCAATGATTTCCTTAAAGCTTTGTCTCAGCTAGTTGATTCTCAACGTCAAACGGTCCAGGCCGCTTTAAAAGGGAAGTGTGTCCCATCACCCTCCAATCATCCTCAGGCCGTGGGTGGCCCTTCTTTTAACACCCCCAATGACCAAGCGGCTGCACATAGGGTGCCTTCGCACCCACCAACTCCCATTACGGCTACGCTGGCTCAACCAGCAAGTCACTCAGTTGCTAGGCCTCAACAACCTCCAATTCTTCAATTCTTAAGGAGGCCTATGCCGAATCCATACTCTTCTAATCCGGCCCCAGCCGAGTACGATACCAACACCATACTCCTCTAGAAAATTGCTAGCATGGAGGAACAGCTGAAGAAGGTCACGACACCAAAGACCGCTCTAGAAGTTACTCTTCCTACTCTGCCAATTTTTCATCTACTTCCATCTGAGATGCCCAACTTTCGCCGATATAATGGAACGGGCAATCCGTTCATTCATTTAAAAGATTTCATGTATGAGGCATCGTTCTGGCAGGACAACAAGACTTCCCTAGCCTATCTTTTTAGGCGGTCATTAGATGGGCCAGCACTTGAGTGGTTCTACTCTTTGGAGCCAGTTGATGCTGGCGATTTTGATATGGTTCAGCGGAAATTCCTATAGAAGTACAAGGACCGTGTGGGTCCATCTTTGTCAGTTACTGATTTAGTTGCCGAGAAGATGAAGCCCGAGGAGGAGTTCATTTTGTTTGCCGATAGATGGAGAGCCATGGCCGAGAGATTGAAAGACATACTGTCAGAAACGGAGCAAGTGAAAATGATTATATCAAACTCCACTCCACAATTCTGTCACATTTTAGCCATGAACAAGTTGAGCACAATGGAAGAGCTCTATGAGAGAGCCAGATACATACAAACTCAAATGAAAGACTCGCCCATCATGGGTATGTTTGAGTAAAGACCGAAAGTGATGAGGAAGAATGTTAATACTAGCAATATTGGTGGAAGCACCGAGGGCACCGTCACTAACGAACTGGTGGGCGCATTTGGTAACTCCACACCCTTTCGCCATCCTCCAAACCAAGCCACCACAACAGCCTGCCTTCCAAAATCAAGTCCACCAACCAATTAATAATCCTCTTCAGACATTTTGGCCTCCTTCTCCTCAACAACAACAACAACAACAACCACATTTTACGCCTCAAAATCAACCTCCACAATTCCACCAAGTGCCCCCACCAGCCAATTATGCACAACAACAGCCGCAACAGCCAAGAAGACCACTGGGTCCCAAAAGGGCATAATACCCTCCATTACCGGAAAGTCTACCCGATATCTTCAACGCCCTCATGGTCGCTAATGCGCTCACTCTACCAAAGGAAAGAATGGTGTGGCCGTAAAATGTAGATACCTCTTAGTACTGCGTCTTTCATCGGTAGTCGGGGCACAACATTGATCATTGTTTTCACTTTAAAGATTACATATATGACATGAATGATCAGGGTAGTATTGACTGGGATGAGATGAGGCTGTTTATTGCCACTCTAAAGGCACGAAGGCCTCCTCGGCAACAATAGGCTCAGCAGCCTGCTCAGCAACAACTAGTACCTCTTCTTCAACAGCAGTAAGCTCCCGCACCACAACCAGACATGGGGATTGTCCACAACCCACTGTCGGAGCATCCACCAAATCAGCAGGTAAGCCCTGTCACCTCCTTCCATGAAGTGGAGAGGGGACAAGGGTGGCACCAAGAGAACGCCTCTGTCTAGGCTCTAAACCAAGAACAAATTCAACCACCACGTTTGTTAAGGATGCCTTATCCAATGTCCTCCCCCTAACCATCTCGTCCCCTCTTACGCCCCGCTAGCTGAATACCCTCCGCGACCATCACTACTAATCCCTCGCCAGCTAGGCCTCTCCTCCTCCGACCACCGCCGCCTTCCGCACCACAACAACTTCTTCCCCTCACGAACCCGTTGCCATCCAGTCCACTCCTCATTCGCCCCTCACCATCACCTAACTCCCCTAGTACAATTATTACTCCTCCGCCTCGCATAAATCCTTCACTTTTGCCCAGGCCTCTCTTTATTCAGCCTACACCTCCTACCCCTCTCACTATTGCTTCGCTAGTCACTACCGTTCCCCAACTAATCACGATGCTCCGCAGCGGACGGATGTTCCATCGCGTGTTTCCACATGGGGAGCTATAGCCCACGCAGGGGCAAAAGGAGCATGAGCTAGAACAGGAATCCATACCGGGGATACACTACAATTTGCTGTAACACTTAGACAAGACCTCGGCGAGGATTTCTATTTTGGAACTGATAAAGAGATCCACTGTTCACCAGCAAGCTTTAAAAGAGTATCTCCAGAAGGTGATGGTCAATGAGGATATTCCGGCTGAACAAATCACATCAGTGTTAACTCCAGCCAGCAATCAACTGGCAATCACTTTTTATGAACATGAATTGGCTCCTCAGCCAGCCAGAAAGTATGCATTGTGTATTACTGTTGACATTAATAAGGTGGCCGTCAAGCAATGTTTAGTAGACACTGGAGCATCAATCAACATTTTGCCACCAAGTACCCTCAAGATGTGCGGCATTCTGGAAAGTCAAATCCGGCCATCCACCATTACTGTTACAGCCTATGATAATACTAAAAAGCCACCTCTGGGCATGATTACCTTGAAAGTGGGATTGGGTCCGGTCTCAATCACAGTGGATTTCCACATCGTGGATATGGACCCGACATTCAATGGCATTTTGGGCCGTCCTTATATCCAGGAGCTTGATATTGTACCCTCCACTAATCATCAATGCATAAAGTTTCCACATAAAGGGCGCATCATCAAAGTCACTAGCATGCCCATCTTGCCGACGGATGACATACACTCTACCACCTCGGTTCCCTCTATATGGCCAGCTAACAGGCCTTTATTGTCAGTCTTGGATGTTGCCGATCTGCGGCAAAACTTGACAAGGTCACCAGTTTCAACCCCTCCAACCGTTCCAATGTCGCCATTGCCGTCCAAATGGAAAAAGAAGAAAAGCATGATGAACACGCTAGGATGGAACATTTTGATGAAAATGGGGTATAAAACTGGCAAAGGCTTGGGTGTTAATCTCCAAGGCCGAGTCAAACCCGTCAGGCATCGAAAGTTGGTTCCATGAGGTGGCCTGGGGTACAAAGGGCCGAGCAAAGATGAGCCATGGGCTGTTATAACTTCCACTCTCAAGAGAGATCGGCAGCCTCTTACATGGACCCTACAGACACATTTTATAAAAGGGGGTATTCAACATGACGAGTAAACCACATTGGTTACTTCCATGCTAGATTATCAAGATGTTCATGCTCGACAATTTGCTCGCCATCTGGCACCGCTAGTCACTTACAAGGCTTTGGAATCATTAAGACCACTCAAGAGAAGAAAGATGGATGATCCAGAGTGTGAGTGGTACAGGTGGTTTGACATGGATGATATTGCTATATCTCTGAGCCGTCTGTTCATGCCAGCTGATCCAGAGTGGCCACTACTTGTTCATGAATTGATAGAAAAGCCAGCAGTGATTACAGACAAGAGGCAGCTCTTAAACAACTACACAGACACTAGAGAGCGGGATGTGCCGCTCGAAGAAGGCTTCACCGTGGATAGGCTGTGGGCCGGCCTTTTCTCTCTCCATTCCATGCATCCATCACTTATCTCCTTCTGGTGCTCCAGGATATGTTTCCCCGATATTCCTAGACCGCCCGTGGTCCTCATAACCTTTTCTCCATCTTTACTCCAAACTTCTCCAGTTCCTCCTTTAATCCTCGAGCAATTTTCCCAACTCTCCATTACGCCCATGTGTGGGCAATCACTTATTCAATCTTTCTCCAACCTTTCAGTTTCAACATCATCTCCCACCTCTTCCGCCCATTGCTTCATTCTTGAAAACAAAAAAAATGCCAAAATTCAAACTTTCCAATCTTCCGTCTCTATTGAAGAGACCTCCTATCTTGCTCAAGAGTGTGCCCCGATCCAAGGGCTGCTCTTTCAAGGTTCGTTAGCGGACCTCCTTTTTTCCTTCTACGAGGAGGCCCCTCCTGTATCTCCTCCTGTATCCATTGCGTCTTCCTCTTCTCCTCCTCCCTTAGGTCAGGGTTGCTCGTCTAGTTTGTCATCTTGTTCTTCTCCCTCCACTTCTAAGAGTCCTTGGCTAGCTTCTCACAAGAAAGCCAGGGATAGGCAGATTCCCTGTAGGTTCTTGCTAGAACTAGCTAGAAGATGCCGGGCATGTTTAGCTCTTCCCGAGTTTCTAGAGGATCTGATACTCCTGCCTGACACAGAATGTGAGGATATGTGCTCTTTAGATGAAGGGTTCGGTGTCTATGAGATTATGAATGATGAAGACCCTATTAAAGAGGGGGATTAAGATTATGAAGAATATGAGGACGAGGCTGATGCTTTTGCTAGTGGTATGAGGAGATTCGATGAACCATCAGCCTCAGTAGAAGAACTCACCAAAGAGATCAATTTGGGTACTGAGGAAAACCCTAGGATTATCCTCATCAGCAAAAATATGCCACCTCTCGAAGAAGAGGCGCTCATTCAAGTTCTTCAAGATTATAAGGACGCGTTTGCATGGAGCTATGAAGACATGCCAGGCCTGGACCATACGCTTGTTGAACATCGTCTTACACTTAAGCCAGGATTTGTCTCGGTCAAGCAGCGGTTAAGACGTTTCCACCCACACATGGCATTAAAGATGAAAGAAGAGGTCGACAAGCTTCATAAGGCCAGATTCATTCGAGTCGTCCTCTATCCTAATTGGGTGGCTAACATTGTCCCAGTTATGAAGAAGGACGGAAGAGTTAGAATTTGCATAGATTTCGGGGACCTTAACCGCGCGTGTCCTAAGGATGATTTCCCCCTCCGTCACATAGATGTGCTGATTGATAATATGGCAGGGTATGAGACCCTTTCTTTCATGGATGGCTTCTCTGATTACAATTAGATTCGCTTGGCTGAGGAAGATCAAGATAAAACCTCGTTTACTACACCGTGGGGTACTTATTGTTATGTGGTCATGCCGTTTGGGCTCAAGAATGCCGGGGCCACCTACCAAAGGGCCATGATGGCTATTTTTCACGATACGATCCATATTTTTATAGAGGTGTATGTGGATGACCTGGTAGTGAAGTCAATAATGAGGATTGAGCATCCCGGGGTTCTGGCCAAAGTTTTTCAAAGAGCACGGGAGTATCAACTAAAAATGAACCCCAAGAAGTGCGTATTTGGTGTTTCGTCAGGGAAGTTGCTTGGATTCATAGTCAGCAAAAGGGGTATTGAGATTGATCCCAATAAGGCAAAGGCAATAAGGGATATGCCTCCTCCCAAGAATTTGAAGGAAGTCTGAGGATTGATCGGGAGGTTGTAGTTTATTCACCGGTTTGTCTCCCAGCATTCACAAAGATGTAGGCCATTTTACGAGCTTACTAAGTCAGGAGTCAAATTTAATTGGGATGATAAGTGTCAGGCAGCTTTTGACGGACTAAAGGATTATTTGGATAATCCCCCTGTCCTGAGGCCGCCAGTTCCAGGCAAACCACTTGTTCTTTATATTTCTGTCCTAGATGACTCTGTAGGTGCTGTCCTTGCGCAAGTTGTTGAAGAAGGAAAGGAGAGGGCAGCCTACTACTTGTCCAAGCTTCTCAACCCCTATGAGCAGAAGTACTCAGCTCTAGAGAAGACTTGTGCTGCTTTAGTCTGGGTAGTGCAGAAGTTGAAGCGTTATTTCTTAGCTCACGAGGTTCATCTTATTACTCGTATGAATCCCATCAAGTTCCTTCTTGAAAAATCCGTTCTCACTGACTGACTAGCACGATGGCAAAGCTTCCTTTCTCAATTTGATATAATCTACATTCAGCAAAAAGTGATTAAAGGTTATGCCATAGCAGAACATCTTGCTCATCACCCTTTACCCAGATTCGACCTTGTTCACTCGGAGTTTCCAGATGAGGAACTAATGTCCGTCAATCAATCCGATTCGATGTGGACGTTACATTTTGATGGAGCTCTGAATTCAAAAGGGAAGGGGATTGGCATTGTTCTTCTATCACCTGAGGGTATCACTATTCCACTCGCCTCTCAGCTTGCATTTCCAATTACAAATAATATAGCTGAGTATGTGGCTCTTCTCGCCGGACTGGAGGCCGCTCATCAATTCGGTGTTACCTAATTACGAATTGTAGGTGATAGTCAGTTTATTCTTCGCCAAGTGCTTACCAAGTGTCACATGCTTAATCCTAAACTTAAGCCCTACCAGGAATTGACTTGCACTTATGCCAACCTTTTCACCAAATTAATCTTCATCCATGTTCCTCGTGATCGAAACATTCTAGCTGATGCTCTCGCTTCTCTTGCTTCGTCCTTGGTTTTCCTTCCTGAAAGGGATTTTCATTCGATTATTGTGCACATGCGTCTCACTCCCGCTGTTAAGGATCCAGCTTTCCTTAGTATTAAGGAGGAGGTGCTCGAGAAGGTTAAGCAAGGTGGAATCATTGAGAACAAAGAGATCATGTTGATGGACCTAGAGGAAGAATTGAACGATGAAGGGAAGCCGTGGTATTATGAGATTGCTAAGTATTTCCAAGATCAATCCTATCTTGAGGAAGCCATGGCTGAAGAGAAGAAAGTCATTTGAAGAGTTGCTCAGAGATACACCTTGGTTGGAGGTATGCTTTATAGAAGAGGTCTCACTGGAGTTTTGCTTAGGTGCCTCGACGATGATGAGTCTTGGAAGGTCATGGAAGAGGCGCATTTGGGAGTGTGTGGTGGTCATGTGAATAGCCAGATGCTAGCTAAGAAAATCCTTAGATTAGGCTTCTATTAGCCCACTCTAGAAGAGGATTATTTTGTCTACGTTCGAAGGTGTGTCAAGTGCCAACTGCACGCCGATAAAATTCACTCTCCTGTTTCTTCACTCTATCCCATGTCCTCCCCATGGCCTTTCTCCATGTGGGCTTTCGATATCATCGGACCTCTTGGTGATTCAAACCTCCTCACAAAACAAAAATCATTTATACTCACGGCCACGGAGTACTTCACCAAGTGGGCGGAAGCGGAAGCATACGCGGAGATTAAAGCGTCAACCGTCTGCAAATTCATAATGAAGAACATCATTGCAAGGTTCGGCATCCCAATTACCATCGTCACCGACAATGGACCACAATTCATCTCTCAAGAGCTTCAAGACCTCTGCAACAGGTATAACATTGCATTACATCATTCATCTCTTTATTATCCGCAGGGCAATGGTCAAGCAGAGGCAACGAATAAAACTTTGATCAAAATCATCAAGAAAACGTGTGAGGCTAATAAATTTACGGATTGGCCAGAAAAGCTGGTTGAAGCTCTTTGGGCCTATCGCACTTCCATTCGTACTCCCACTGGGCAAACCCCTTTTGCCCTTACTTATGGAATGGAGGCGGTAGTCCCTTATGAGATTCTTATCCCTTCTCTTAGGGTACAATTGGACAAGGAGTTCTCTATTGATGAATGCCGTGAATCTCTCCTTGCTCAGTTGGAACTCTTGGATGAGAAGTGTTTGGCCACCGCCGAGCATGCGCGCGTTTATCAAAATAGGCTTTGACATTTTTACCAAAAGAAAGTAATTAAGAGAAAATTTAAAATCTGTGAAATGGTAATCAAAAGAATCTTTGTACAACCGGGTGGACCTCGTTCAAAACTCCAACCGAATTGGGAAGGGCCTTACATAATAAAAGATATTTATCCTGGCAACGCTTACAAGCTGACTAATGCCGAAGGGGAAGAATTGGCTCACCCATGGAATGGTCTTTATTTGAAGAAATACTACCCTTGAGTCTTTGAAATAAAAAAAATAGGAAAATAAAATGAAGAAAAAAGAAAAGAAAAAAAAAGAAAAGAATGAAAAATTGCAGGCTGGCATAGTGCATAGGCCACGAGACCCGAAAGATCAAAATCCTTAATTCACTCTTCAGTCTTGATGGTTTAACCTGGGGTCAATACCTACACACACTACACGTTTTACTCTTAAACTCGAGTGGCTCAAAATTCAAGGAAAGTCAGAGCTAAACTAAGAGTGTAAATACTTTATCTATTCTCTTCTCTTCGGTTCACGAGAGGGAGTACGAGTCAAAGAATGCTAACCAAGCCTTCCCGCCACCCTAGTAGGTGGACGTCATGACCCAAAAGGGAACACATGCTATAAAAGCCCAAGTACAATTAGATCTTTATTTGTTTGAAAAGAAAAGAAAGAAAAAGATAAAGTTACAAAACAAAGCATGACAAAAGGGCAAAGTCCCCGCAGGGAAAACCCTGGTCATAAGCATGCATGAATAAGGGCAAAAGAGCAACTAAATTTCTCTAAGCCGAAGACTGAACCCCAACATGCATTAGGGCAGGGGAGGCAAGTTTCCCAATTATCCGAAACCTCTCGTGAGTTTCCTCAACCTATTCTTCACTTCTCCGTCCATGGTATGTTTTAAGCTGAAGGAACGGCAAAGACCGACTAAGAAGGATGGGCCGTGAGAGGATATGAGTAAAAGCACAAGTTATTAAGCACGTTGACCCGTTGTTAAGTCATTTAAGAAAGATTAATGAATTTAAGATGGTGATTGTGTAATGCTTAAGACCCTTGTACTATGCTCATTTTGTTAAAAAAATGTGTCTTTTTTAATTAACGCCTTTATGCAGGGGCGTCATTTAAATAAGTAGCGTCGGTGTCTATGTCGTCATTTTCAAAATAGAGAAAAACAAAAACAAAAAAATGTTTTTTTTTTATTCACGCCCGCATGTGGGGGCGTCTTTCATTTGATTCGCGACACTCCTCATGTCATCATTTTTAGATAAATAAAAATAAAAAAATAGTTTTTCAATTAACGCCCGCGAACATGGCCGTCAATTTCATAATCAACGACTTTGCATAGGGCATCATTTCAACTAAAAAAAAAGGGAAGAACAAAAATTAAACCCACTGCTTTCCCATTTCATATGTTTGGTTGCACCCTTGCGTGGGCATCTTCTATTTCAAAGTTTGCATCTGCTTGCTTGCATGTTGCATTTTCCTTATATATTTTGTTATTTACCTTCATTAATTAGAGGCTTGGCCCCTTGACCCGCCAACAAGGTCAAACTAGTGACAACCCCTTGCTTATTAAGCAAGGGGCCAAGCCGAACAGATGGATTAATCTGTTTATCTAAGTGTGAACTACAGGTGTAGAATTAGGAAGAAAAGAAAGGAAAAGAAAATGCAAGTAGACAAGTGCTCAAGTACTCAAGTCGACAAACTCAGGTAACAAAAGAATCATATATATATATATATATATATATATATATATATATATCTGAGTACAAGATATGTAGGTGGAGGAGTACAAGTCTCTCTCTCGCTCAGCTCTCGCCTCCGCCCTCCTCTCTCCTGCTATCTACCTCACCCTCATCCTACTGACGAGCCTGTGGAGGGGGCATGGACCCCCGGGAAGCCGCTGGAGCTCATGCCTGCTCCTCTGCCTCATTTTTCAGTCGCATCGAGGAACTGGCTAAGTAAGTCATGCTGGTAAACGTGATGGAGTGTCCTGCAGCTCGCGCCCACTCTCGACCCCTCTGGAGGCACTCCTCTGTCACTCGGAGCCGCTCCTGTACGATGCCCAGCTGTGTACGCAGGCCCGCAAGCTCGTCCCTCTCGCGGGTGCGCTCTCTCCTCTCCATCTCTAAGAGGAGCCTCATCTCTGACACCTCGCGCGGCAACTCGCCGTGCTGCCCCTGCTCCTACTCTAGCTCAGCACCCCGCTGATCGGGAATGGCAACCTCGGTGTACACCAGCGCTGTCTGCCTCCTCACCTCTGCTAGCTCTGTAACCTGCATGCATCATATCATATTAACATCATCAAATTTGTGAAAGTAAGAAAAAAATGCACATGAATATTGTTTTTATGAACTAACCCATGCAGCCAGGTCACGATGTCCTGCCTCCACGCAAGTAAGCAAGGCTCGGAGCTCCTCGGTCTGTAAAACACAAGTTTTTATGAACACACATAATGATATATAATCCAATGCATTTATGAGTTTGAGCTTACCCGTGTGGCGAGGTCGCGCTCTGCTGCCTCGGCCCGTGCAACCGCTCTCGCTAGCTGCTCCGCTAGTGCAGTCGTCTCTGCACTAGGCCCCCTCAAGGTGGAAGCTCCTCCTGCACCTCCTGCCGCTGCTCCCTGCTGGGCACGCTACATTCATTGAAATTGTCATTGGCTAATCATTAATAATTCAGGAAATCATTTGCATATAAATAAATAAACATTCACCAGGGTCTCTAAGTCTACCTGTGTGGCAGCCAGCTGGGCCTCCAGGCTGTGGAGGTGGACCTGCATGTCCATCGCTACTATGTCCCGTGCATCCTGCATTCATCACACATATCAGTTGCATAATAAGCATATATCATTTACAGAAAGAAAAGAAAGTGCATCATACGTACTCCTGTGACCCTCATCTGGGGTCAGCCGGTGTAAACCTCCCAGTAGCGTCGGAGGTACTCGGAGCTATCTGTCGCCTGTGAGGTGACTTGTGTCCCGCCGCGCTGCCAGTCAGCGTACTGGTCAGGGAACCGGATCCTCCAGTCGGTCACCTTCGTGCGACCATGAGTCTTCTTCCCAATCCCTCGAGGCTCTCCAACCACGATCCACTCCTGGTGGAAGCCAAGGGTCCTCATCACCATCTTGAGCCGTAGCGGCTCGATCTTGTTCAGGCAATGAACCTGAAGCTCATGCCCGAAACGAGGTTAGCCCGCTACGACCCAGGGCTGACCCTCATCGATCATCCCCTCGTAGGGTCTCCACACCACCTGCATTTACAACATTCATATCATCATATCACATACATCATTCATATGCATTTCATAGAACAAAAAATTAAAGAAAATTGCATCATATTTAACATGCGTACCAGTGAGGCAGGGTAGTCGCTGAACTCTCGCCGTAGAACACACAACTCGTAGGTGAGCGGTGCTCCGGTCACTAGAGGTAGCCAGCGTCGTGCCTGTGGGAACGATCCCTCATCTCTGGGTCGAGGATCAGCACGCCCCATCGGCATGTACAAGTGACTCCACACCTGCATCCATCAATTGCATTAGTAAACATTCATATGCATAAGCATTTAAAAAAAAGAAAGAAAAGAAAAAATGCATACCTGAGGAAAAGGTGAAAAGCCACTGACAGTCGTCTCTCGACCTGTCCCTATGGACAGGTTGGCCATCAAGTGCGCCAGCAGGGCGGCTCCCCATGCGTATCTATCTACGCTCTCCAAGTCCTCAAGAATCCCCAAGAATCGACAGTTGATGATGTCGCCCTTCGTGCCGAGCTATAGTATCCCCAGCATTAGGAATAGAAATCGCCTCAGATCTCAGTCCGCTCGCTCCCTCTGAGCAGAGTCCTGGCAATAGACGGCCCGGGCTCTCCCTATCAACCTCTGCGAGAACTGCTCCATGGACTCTCTCGATCTCTGCCTAGCATCTCCCAACCACATAGCTATGGTAAGGTCGGTACGGTAGATGGTCCTACACTCACTAGGTGTCTCTGCTATGGTCTCCAATCCTAGCAATCTCTGGGCTAACTCACTATAGTCAGGGAGGGTCACTCCACTCACAGCCTCCCCATCTACCCTCAACTCGGTGATTCGGACGACGTCCTCCAAGCTAGGAACCATATGACGCCACGGCATCAAGAATGCCCGGCTAGTCCTATCCCATCTCTCCCTAAGAAACTGGATCAGGGGTAGGTCGGGGTGGATGGGCTCTATGCTAAGGAAGGGTCCGAACCCCATGGCCTCTACCCTAGCCCTTTGGAAATCTGGAAGCCCGTAGTAAGCTGACCAAACTTGGACCCAGGAGATCCGAGTCCTCATCAATCCCTGCCAACAAAGAACATGTTTGAGTTTCATGGAGAATTATTTGTTGATTTGCCAGTGTTTGAATTGACGACCAGCCTATGGTTGTTATTTGTTGAATTGACGCCCTTGTGGGGGGCGCTATTTCAGAAAATGATTCTGGTTATTTTATGAATAATTTGAATTAACGACCAGCCTTTGGTCGTTGTTTGCTGAAGTGACGCCCCTGTGGGGGGGCGTTATTTGGAAAGTTATTGTCTATCCTGGAAATCATAATTATAAAAATTTCAAATTGACGACCACCCGCATGGCCGATGTATGATTAATTGACGCTCCTGTGGGGGGCGTTGTTTTCTGAAGGGTTACAGTGCATGAAATGAAAAAGGGAAAAGAGATATATCAAAGATAAAAGAAATAACAGGAAAATAACAGTGAATGATAAGTAGGCAGGTTTTAAAATAACGACATGGTGCATGGCGTGATTTCATGAATTGTCCATTTTTTGAAAATAAAAATAGATTGAATTGACGACCTGCGCTAGGTCGTGGTTTGAATTAACGACACCACCTGGGGCATCATTTGACTGGTTTACTGGTTCAACGTTTTTTTGTCCACCGAGGGCTATGGAAATTTCATAAAAATCAAAATAAATTGAAAAAAAGTGAAGGCTAGGGTGGGGGGGAACCTACCTTGCTTCGCTCGGGTGTTAGGAGCCCTCCACGGAGTGGCTGCCGTGGTTGGCGAGGCTGTAGAGGTCGAGGGGCTGCCGTCGGTGCCCTTTCTTCTTCCCCCCCCCCCCCCCCCGTCTTCTTCCCCTTCATCTTCTTCCTCGTCCTCGTCTTCATCCTCATCATCCTCTTCTTCATCACCATCTTCTTTGTCTTCATCTTCATCTTCTCCGTCGTCCTCTCCTGCTTCGTTCATTCCTCCTTGTTCTTCAGCAGCTTCTTCACCATCTCTGCCGTGCTCCACCACCGGAGCATCCTCGGCCGCCGCGGGAGCAGCCTCCTCCATGGCGGGTCCATCGTCGCCGAGGTCAACCACCTCAGGGGTCATCACCCTCTGGCGCTTGCCGGGGCCCACCATGATAGCAGAGAGAGATGAGAGATGCGATGAGATGAGACGAAGAAGAGATGGAGATGCACGGTTGGGGCTCGGTTAGGGTTCGTAGTAGAGGAGGAAGAAGAAGAGAGAAAGTGAAATGAAGAAAGGAGAAGAAAAGAGGGAAAGTAGGGTTACTGCATTCGAAATGAATTGACGCCCTAAAGGTTGTCGTTACTCATTTAATTGACGGTTTAGATCAAGGCGTTATTTCAAGCTCTGACGACATGAGCTCAGGCGTCATTTAACTTTACATGGGAAATTGTAGCCATCGTTAGAGGCATTAATGGGAGATTTGATTGACAAGATGAAAGTAATTATTACTACTTATAATTGACGACAACGCATGGGCGCGTCAGATTGTTAAGGCATGACTCTGATCAAGGTGTTATTTGAGAAAATTGATAGAATATCTGAAAAGAATTTGAAGCGAATCACGCCTTTTTCTGGGGCGCCAATTAATCAACGCCAATATGAGAGGGCGTCAATTGTGGTTTTTATTTATTTTTGAGGAATTTGATTTAAAGAGATTGACGGCATTGTCGAAGGCGCTATTCTATGAATTGACACCATGAAGGAAGTCGGGACTCAGTACAGAAAGCCCGAAACTAAGTTAACTTAGATAGAAACTGATTAAACTTGGAAGATTTGATTATAAAAATGCTTTTTGGCTCAATTAAGGAAAAACCCTTTGTTTCATTAAAGAAACATATTATTACATCAATGATCCACTTTGGGTCTCAATCTCTTAAGAGCTATTACATATGATTTGTATTTCTCTTCTTCCTCTTCAACATGTTGCTTGGGTCGATGAAGAAGTGCAACCCTCCATTGTGCCATGATTGTCTTGATCTCTTCTTGGTCACCACTTGAGCCTAATTCTCTCCTTTTGAGTGGTGGAAGGTGAGAAGCTTCTTCAAATATGTGCCGAGGAAGACCGAGTTGTGGGAGGCATCGGTGAGCGTTGTATAGCACGAAGCTGGTCCCGCCGATCAATCTTACCTCTATGCCGGAGGAGAGTCTTTAATGGAGCTCTTGGGACATGAGAAACCCCGGTGTGCATGTGAAACCATCCTTTGGCATGGTCTTGAAGTAATTTCTCTAGTCCACCCGTTTCTTGAGCTTTGGGACCCGATTTGTCATCCTCTCACATAAGCCTAAATAATCCGTCATATACTGAAGGGGGCTTTTGGAGAAGATCTTTGAGGCCATTTAAGTTTCATTGCAAGGGTCAAACTTTAGGTGGAGGTCCACCCAACAAGAGAGAAGGAGCATTGACCCGTAGAGAGGAGGTCCCAAGGAAGCGGAGGTGAGACCATTGTAGAGATTGGCTAGCACCGCCGGCCCAATCTTTTTTCCCTCCCATATACTAGCAATTGCACTCAAATGGCACTCCTCTAAGTAATCCTCCGTTGAAGGGAAGAGAAGAGCTCCCACCAAGCATATGACAAAACCCTTCATCACTCTCTCCAATTCATCATCTTCTTGGGCTTGATCCATCCTTCTGTAAACCGATGATGCAAGTTTCAAGAGATTGATCCCCTTGTTGGCCTTGATTTGGTTTACTAAGTTAGAACTAGGTATAAGGCTAGATAGCATTTTCATGAGCACTTATTTGTCTTGACAAGCTAGCCATCTTGGTCTCATCCCCTTGTTTCATCATTTTCAACCCAAGAAGCAATTCCACTTCTTCTAGGAGAATGGTGGCCTCAAAGGTGGGAAATAGAAAGGTATGAGTGTTTGGATGTGATAAGTGCTATATTTTACATCATAATTTACATCACATCCATCATCTTTGAGTATTAAATAGATAAAGTTGTGCAACATGAGCATTAATTACATTCTCACACATTATTTGAGTCTTCATGTATTTTATCATCTTTTTGAGCTTAAAAGACCATGTGTGAAATATTTAAATATTTGCACAATTATTTTGGAATTAAATAGATCGATATTTTAATTTTCAGGAAACAGCGACCTGGATCAGGGCGCTATTTAATTAACAACAGCTTCAAGGGCGCGTATTTAGTAAGAAGCGACAGCTCCAAGGGCGTCAATTCATTTGAAAAGCAATAAAGTGAAAAAAGAAAAAAAGAATTAGCGCCCAAGATGTAGTCGCTAATTATTGAAAGAACGCCCATATAAACAATCGTCAATTCTTATTTTACAAAAAATGAGAAAAATAGCAAATAAGGAAACAACGCCCGAATGAAGAGGCGCTACTTCAAGAAATGACGCCCCAGTCTAGGTCGCTATTTCAAGTTGAACCAGAAGAGGTAACTGCAGTTTCCCGATCGAAGTCTCCTTCCAATTTTCAAGCTTATCCAAGACATATTCAAGGAAAGGAGGACTCCAAGGATGGAAAGAAGTCTAAATGGATCAAGTTGAATTGTTAGAAACTAGTTTTTGGATGAAATTGGGAACCCACAATCGTGGAAGGATTCTAAACCCTATAAATAGGATGCTGTGTTCGGCCATGGGGAGATAGCTAGTTGAAGGTCCGCCGTAGGGATTGATTTTGAAGCTTTTCATTTCATCTTTTGCATAAGTTCTTCTTCAAATTTCTTCATTTTTAAGTCTCCTACAAATTCTTTTTCATCATCTTCTTCAAATTCATTGCCATTTTTAATCTATTCTCAGTTTTTCAAGCATCTATCTCTACGTTTTTACTGTTCATCCGATTTTTATAAACTCTGTTCTTTCTCATGTTTCTCCCCCTTCTGATCCTCATCTTTCTCTGTGTTCTTCACAAACGTTGTGCGGTTTTGAAAGTTCTTCAAGTTCTTCTTCTAGCTCTTCTTCCAAATCTTCCTCGTTCTCAAGTTATTTATTGTTTTCTAAAGTTCAGATTTTTAGGGCTTTCACTATTCATCCACGCACCACCTCCTGTTCTTTCTAGTTTTTCACCCTCTTCCACTCCTTTTTTTAATCTGTGTTCTTCATCAAAGTTCTTCAGTTTTCAAAGATCTACAACTTCTTTTTCTTCACCTTCTTCTAATTCGACTTGGTTTTAAAGATATTTTCAATTTTATAATGTTCTATCCTGGGTTTTTCTACACTATTCATCCACGACCACTCTCTGTTCTATCACGTTTTTCTCCATCTTTCTCTCATTTTTTGTCTTTGTGTTCTTCATCAATCTTCTTCCTCTCTTCGTCCTCTACAATTTTCTCTTCTTTCACATCGTCCAATTCTCTCTAGATTTTAATCTATTTCTCTTCTTCTAACCCTCTATTTTCAAAACTGTTTTACTGTGTTTTATATTTTCTTGCTACCGTAGCCCATCCTTCTTCCTTCTATTCACTTCCACTCTCTTACCTCCACCTTCCCATATTTCTTCACATATCCATATGGCGGATTTTCTCTCTTTGGTCCTCTTGGCGACGTCTACTTTCATGGCGGGGTGATACACTCAAAGGCTCGGCAAGGAGTTGACGGCGTTCTTCATCCTATTGGCTTACAATTTCTTTTATCTTCTTTTATTTTGCAAGTTATAATTTTAGTTTTCATATACATTGTACTTGCCACCTCTCATAGCAATAAAGTTGATCTTTGTGAAATTGTGTTTATCTATCTCTTCCAAATTCTTTTCTTAAACCCTCTCATATTCTTTAAATAGTTTTCATGCAATTTATCTTTCCTTAAATTAATCACACTCAAAAATTCACTTTGAGCTTTAATGATGAAAAATCATCATATTAAGCCAATAATGAGGGCCACTTGTTCTTAATTTGAGTTGACATGAGATATTCCATTCCAAATCGAGTATTGTGTTCTCTTTGAAGTCGCTCGGGTTGGTCCCTTGAAAGCATTTGTTTGCTGGATCCCTATCTCACTTCACTTTATTTTTCTGCAAAAACCCACCTTGGTTGTAGCACGTCCACATTGGCTGGTAACCGCTCTCCAATGGTGTCTTTCCTTTCGTGCCCGCGTGCACATTTCGTTCATTAGTTTAGTTCTTTCATCCAGCTAATCATTGCTTTCTCGTGATCATCCGAGGTTGTTTCATTCAGAATCGTTGAAAGATTTCCAACGCTTAGTGTCGGAGGCGTGTCACATCACACCTTGGCATCTACATATCAGTTCATTCTCACTCCATTCTGCTTGTTGCACTTCCGCTTCATTCTGTCTCACTCCCTTGCAAAGCAGACGCCAAGGCGGGGCAGCTGTAGACACGCTAAAATCGATGCTATGATGAGTAAATTTTATGCCACCACGTGATGGCCCAAAGTGGACTTCAATATTGGCTTAATATGAACTTTTTATAATTTATTTAGTCTTTTTTCATGATATTTGTAATTAACGCCTGAAGGAGGGACGTCATTTAATTAACGACTTGATGGGTGTCGTGGTTTCATTATTAAACGACTGCGCACGCATGCGTTGCTTCCTATTTTTACGAATCCTAATCAAAATGAAATTCAAGAATTAACGTCCGTCTCTGAGGCATTGATTATTTGACGCCACCTCGCGAAGGCGTCATTTCTCTTTTTTAATTTTGAAAGTCATTTATTTCTATAATTAAATCCAGGAATCAGCGACTGTGTGTGCGGGCGTCATTTCAAATAACGCCCTTGTTCATGTCGTCATTTTGGAATTCCATCACCGTTTTGTCTGCTACCTTCCCGTGATGATCCTTTCCTTGTTTAACATTGTGTTCGATTGGGAAAGAAGATCCTTGCTAGAGGATTGATCTCCTTGTTTTAATCCTATTGAAATTAGGATTTTTGGCCTATAAATACTGTACCCCTGGTATTCCTTACGCACGAGAGATTAAGAGATTGAGAGGTCAAGAGGTTAAGAAAAGTTAAGAAGAAAAAGAGTTAGGAAGAACAAAAGAGCTTTTGTCTGATAGAGAAGAGAGTTTTCTCTTTTGCAGGTTTTCTTCCAACAGTTCTTCTTCCAAGGGCGATCCCTCCTCCGGTGGCGTTCTCCCTCTCTCGGCGTTCGACTTCCTCCAGCAACGGTCTTCATCCAACGGGATCTTCATCCGCTGCGGCTGAAGCTCTTTCTTCTTCCTCCCTTTACTGCTGCCCACACAGCAGAAGGGCCCTTCTACTCTTTTAGTTTTAGTTTATTATCATACCATCATCATCACGCATCTTCTCTTCTAGCTCTTTGCTAGAGATACTCTTATTCACTTATTTGCTTTGCATATTCATATCCATATCATACTCTCCATCGCTTTTTACTCCTCTTAGGGGTTTAAAATCAAAACACACAAGGTGTGTTCATGCTCATGTTGTTTAATTCCATATTATTAGAGCATTGATACTACACATCTTTGGCTAATCCATATTGGTTTGTTTTGCTTATTTTTGCAAGGGTAATCAACATAAAAAACCCCTTCATCGGTCGGCCGGTAGAAGGAGGAAGGAAGGACTTGCAATCTCGCCCGCTTTCACACAAGATATATGTGATCACTCCTTTGTTATTTTGAGGTAACCCCTCTGGCGATCACCCTCCTTAGAGCATCTCATGCTCCTTTTCTTTTCTTATTTCTCACTATTTTAGCATTATACATTTAAATCTTTTTCATCTTTTGAAAATGTCTATGTGACACGTTCACACCAGCGAGCTAATCTGCTAGAAAGGACAGATTTTTCTAAAAGATAACGGATTGGGTCCATTCTAGAGATCAACTTAATTTCATGGGCCAGAAAATAGTGCTTGAGTTTCTGAGATACCCATACTAATGCTGCACAGGTCTTCTCCATGGCAGTATACCTAGATTCAGCAGGATTAAACAATCGAGAAAGATAGTATGCTGCCCTTTCTCTTCCTTCGCCGTCCACTTGCGCCAGGACAGCTCCTAGGGAGTCCTCAATAACATAAATGTATAAGATCAGAGGTTTTCCAGGGACGGGAGGTTACAGAACAGGGGGATTAGATAGATAGACCTTAAGATCCTCGTAGGCCTCCTGACACTGTTCATTCCATTCAAATTTGTCCCCCACCTTCAACAAATCATAGAATGGGCGGCATCTTTGCGAATGTTGAGATATGAATCTCCTGATGAATTGTAAACGCCCAATCAAACCTCGCAGTTCAGTGATATTCTTCGGCGGGGGCATGTCCATTACGGCCTTTACCTTATTTGGATCGATCTAAATCCCATGTTTACTAACTATGAACCCTAGCAATTTCCCCGATGCAACTCCGAACACACATTTCTTTGGATTCATTTTTAATTTATACTTCCTAGCCCTTTGCAACACCTTAGCTAAAATGGCGGGGTGTTCTTCCTTGGACTTTGACTTTACCAAAATATCATCTACGTAGGCTTCCATATACACGTGCATCATGTCGTGGAAGATAGCCATCATCACCCGTTGATATGTGGCACCTGCATTCTTCAATCCAAATGGCATGACAACATAGCAGTACGTGCCCCAGGGCATGGTGAAAGAGGTCTTCTGGTTGTATCCTGAATACCCATCCATAAACGAGAGGGCTTCATACCCAGCCATATTGTCTACTAACACATCAATGTGAGGAAGCGGGAAGTCATCTTTCGGACATGCCTTATTTAAGTCTCTGAAATCAATACAAATCTGAATCATTCCATCCTTCTTCATTACAGGGACTATATTCGCCACCCATTACGGATATAAAACAACTCTAATAAACTTGGCCTTGTACAATTTATCAACTTCCTCCTTTATCCTTAAGGCCATTTGAGGGTGGAATCTTCTTGATCTTTGTTTAACGGGCGTTGCCCCTGGTTTCAGGATGAGTCTATGTTCAACCAGAGCGGGGTCAAGATCAGGCATGTCCTCATAGGACCAGGCAAAAAAATCGCTATACTCCGTTAATACTTTGATCTGCTCCTCTTCAACCTGAGGAGGGAGATTAACGGAAATGATTATGGGCCTAGGGTCCTCTTCCGTTCAAGATTAATTTCTTTTGTTGGTTCATCCACTGCCGTCGACGGTTCATTAAATTTCTTTAAACCTTGCGCATACAGATTGGCAGTGTCATCCACATCGCTTTCCTCATCATCGGCTGGGTCCTTCTCATCAATGATTTCATATACCCCTAATCCATCATTGCTCCATACCCCTTCTACTTCCTCATCATCCTCTAGGACAATTGCGGTCTCTATAAACTCAGGACATTTGAGAAGGGCATGACATCTTTGAGCTAAATCTTGAAGAAACATATCTGGAACAGATCTAGAATGACGCATCACAGGGTGCGCCGTAGAGATGGATGGGCTGACAACACTAGAACTAGACTCTACCGCGATTGACTCTACCAACCTAGGGGACCCTGCACACTATACATCTAACCTAGGAGATAAGAAATCTAGAGGGAAAGAAGTAGGGGCCTCATGCCCCTGGGGAGATGGACAGAACATAGCATAATCCTCCATTGAAACCTCCATTTTAAAATTGGCATTTTTTTTGGAGGTTGGAGGTAATCATGTAGCAAGAGGGGTTAGAGGAGGAAGGAGGAGGAAGAAGTTGCATGGGGAATAGAGAGGGGAAGAGACAATCAAAGAATGGGTCAGAAGAAGAAAATCACATTTCGTGGAGTTCGGTAGTGAGGGATGGAGGAGTAAACAGAGTTGATAAATCAATGGGAGGGCAGTGCCCACATGCACACGGAACAAACAGAATCTCACTTGGCCTTTCCGAAAAGTACGGGTCAACCATGATTGGTGGCGAACGGGGAATAAACCCCGATTGCTAAACAAGGAGGCAAGGCGGGAAGGGGACAAAGAAGAGTTAGTTATAGAGCTCCCCACTTCCTGTGGCCTCTGGTATACTGACTTCACCGGAGAATGCTTCACCAGCTGCATCTCCACTTTCTTCGAACATGCTTCTTTTCCATAAAACAACCTCTCAAAACAACTACAAAAATCATCCATGTCACCCACTAGCCCCTTCAGTGGCGGCGGTGGGTCAGCAACAACTATAAGCGCGGACTCCCGGTAGCCGAGGCCCCTCGGTCTTCTTATCAACACAGGGTGGCGACTTCTTTAAAGTACCAGGCTGCAGGGGCCTTTGACGAAATGCTGACGATAATCCCACGTCAGTGGCCCGGAGTCTCCTAGTATAGATAGCGCGGACTCCCGGTAGCCAAGGCCCCTCCGACTCATCTTCCTGCCCCTAGGGACGGGATTAGTCCGCCCCTGCAACTATGCGCCGAGGCCCATGCCCGGCTGATAGCCTAACTTCAAAATCATGTGCCACCCCTTAGAATCTCGAATCTTGGACTTGATTTTCACATTAATTGGTGCAGTGGCAGGCTTGCGTGACGCATATGCCCATGGGAAGTTCAAGTCTATTACAGATAATACTGGCTTGTTGCTCGGCCACAATGTAGGCATAATCTTATCAGTAATTGCATCAACGGTCTGGACTGTGGAAACGCTCTTCACCTTTACCACCTGCCCCTGAAATGGGAATTTGAGGCACTGATGGGCGGTCGAGGGTACTACCTGCAAGCTATCAATCCATGGATGACCCAGAATAGCCTTGAACATCGGGTCTATGTCCAGCACATAGAATTCCACGTCCATTTGCAAATGCGCTAGCTCAGCCTGAACCGTCACGACCCCGTGACAAGCTCTCCTGGAGTTATCATATGCTGCAATAGTTGTCGGTGTCGTGCACATCATGTCTTCAGATATGTTGCAGGCACGCAATGTGCTCAAGGGACACACGTTAATAGAAGCTCTCGTGTCCAGTAGAGCTGAATCGACGGCCACTTTGTTTAGTGAAATTGTAATGCATAAGGGCATCTGAGGTGCCTCTAGGGGTGCTAGCTCTCACTCTAAAAAAGAAATAGATGGCCCCTTTGTGATAGTGGCCAACACCGACGGTAAGTTGTCTACTGCTACGTCCTTGCTAACCATTACTTTTTGTAGGAAAGCCCTTAAGGCATCTTGATGTTGCATGGACCTTTTGATCAACTTCAGGATTGAAATCTTGGCCGGCATCCGGTCCAAGTGCTGTAGCAAATCATACTTTGTGCCAGGCACGAGGTCTACTTCTTCTGTTTCAACTGTTGCGGGAGGAATCTGGGGTTTGGGTGCAGGTGCACTAGTAGAGGGGTAACTTCTATGGAACAAACCCTCGCTCCGGAGGGCGCAGTGTCGTGCCGGTACGGCATCTGATGGACTCCCAATTGGCCCGATAGGGTGAGTGGAAGGGATAGAAATGGGGGTGAGGATGGCGGAGGCTGGCCTGAAGGGCCCTGGTGGAATGGTGATTTGTGAAGGGTTGAGTGGAGGGGTACGATGCAGGGTATGGTGGGTGATGGTGAATGGATTGGCGGAATGGTAGGGAATGTGGCGGGTGCGATAGGTGACCTTGAGGGAATAGTAGATGGCGCAGTGGTCAAGGCGGTGGGCCGGAGGATGGAAGGAACAGAAGGCGCGGGGGAGTTGGTGTATGCGTGGTGGAAGGCCAAAAGTTGAGCGGGGGTCTCATCGTGAAAAGACCACCCAACATTAGGGGCTGGGCGGTGAACAACATTTATTTGAGCCGGTGCCGGTGGCAGTTATTGCGGAGCGGGCTGGGGTCTAGCATGGTATTTTGGTGAATCCCGAGTTCAGGTGGTTGCTGCTGCTGTTGAGGTTGAGGTTGGGGTTGCTGAAACTGCTGATGTTGAGGTTGAGGTTGGGGTTGCTGAAACTGCTGCTGCTGTGGCGCCGCCTGCTACGGCCTTGCCTGTCTTCTCATCTCTTTAATGTCCTCTATCAATTTGTGCATCCGGGCCCAGTCAATCTATTGCCCTTCGTGCAAGTCATACACTAAGTCCCTGAACTAGAAGCATCTATCTATAGTGTGCCCGGGCTACCGATGATATATGCAATATCGAGATTGATCGGTGGTCGGGTTCCAGTTCTGATGTTCTGGCGGGAGCTGTATATCACCAGTGTATATCAAGGCTGAGAAAATGTTCGGCAAAGTTTCTGGAAGTGGAGGATAATGGGCTCTTTTCGGACCTGGTCGAGCAGGCCCATAGCCAGCAAGAGGAGGGACGTTGTGGTACTGGGGTGGCTGCTGAGGCTGTTGTGGTGGTGGTGGTGGTGGTTGTTGTGGGTCTTGAAGAGTTTGAAAAGAAGGTCGGGAGGTTGCGGAGCGGAGAACTGGGGGTTGCGTGGAGGTTGCTAGAAACGAGGTGGAGCGGACTAGTTAAGGAACTAAACAGCCTGGACCTGCTCATTGGTTCGTACTCCCTCAGTAATTGGGCCCTGGGATTTTCTGGTGGTCTTGGATTTCTGGGCCTCAAATAAGGAATGGATAGGGGAGTCTTTGAACTGGGTCTGGATAAACCAGGCCCGACTGTACAACTGGTGCATATTTGATATGTCGTTCATTGCCAGAATGTTTCAGAATGCAGGGGTAGCATTTGAAATTAACAACTTTACTTTTTCTTCTTCTGGGATCTGCCCGGGCAAACGTGAGGCCATCTGCCTCCATCGATCGGCATACATAGCAAAGTCTTCGTCTGCCTTCATCTTCTCTGCTACCAAGTCTGTAAATGAGTATTCCGGGCCTACCCGATCTTGGAATCTTTGAATGAATTTTTCTTCACAGTTTTGAAACTTTCTGCCTCCTCCAAAGGTAAGGTATAAAATCATTCAAGTGCCACCTCATCCAAGGATCGGCGGAAAAGATACGCCATAAGGCGATCATCATGTTGAAATTGCGCCGATTCATAGAGAAACTCCCTGACATGAATGAACGGGTTACCATTCCCGTCGTACTTACGGTATACGGGGAGCTCGGACTGGGGAGGAAAATGGATATCCTGGAAGTTAGGAACGGGGACATCCGCAAGAGATTATGGGTTGACCCTTTTATGAAGGAGATTGATTTGCTGCTGCATGGCAGCCCACTTTTCGAGAATCTCCCGTTCTCGGGATGGAGGAGACGGAGTAGGAATAGCAGAACCTGTGTATGGAGGGGGAAGCCCATAAGAAGGATAATGGGCCAGGGAAGGGCCCATATCCGAGTAAGCAAGCTGGGCAGCCCCTGGCTAGAGGTGAAAAAAATCAGCCGGGGCCACAAGGGCCTGCGGCGTTGGAGAGATGGTAGTTTAGGGATCAGAACAGGAGGGCACGGGGATTTGGGTCTTCCCCTTGTCCATAGACTGATGGGCCGAGGTAGAAGCCTGGCCCGCTTCCATATTAGGGAATCGGAGAATCTGAGGATGAATTGGAGTAAGGTCAATGGGGGTCGCAGAGGTGGCCCCTAATCCAGCAATCAGAGATGTAGAAGTGGTGGCAGTAGACACGTCAGAAGAAAGCACTGAAGGCGGGGCATCTACCCCTTGCAAAGCTTGTTTAAGAAGATGGAGTTGAGTAGGGTCCAACTGGGCCATCATGTGGAGAACATGACTGGCCGAGTTGTGAGTGGATGAATCAGAGAGAGAGGGTTGGGCACCCTCAATAGTGGCAGGTGGAAGAGGAGGGGCGGACCCCTCTCTCCCCTGGAGAGAAATGACCCTAGGTGGGTCCTCCAAGAGCCCTTGTGGAAGGGAGTCCTCATGGGTGTGAGAGAAGTTATAAGATGACATGACTGGAGGAGAATCGAACAGGGGATTGAAATAAGAGATGAAATGAGAGTTGACCCTAGGAGACGATCCTATGGGGAAGAAGCAACTCCACATGCACTAACACTTGGGGAGGGGAAAACAATCAACCCTAACAAAGGCATAAAACAAACAATCCAATCAAACAAAAAATGCACACAAGAGAGGGGAGAGATGAGAAGAGAGACAACCAGTTAACCACTCAAGTAATGAATGATGCACGAAATGTTTTATAGATTTCCTTTTAGGACCTCAGTGGATTAATTAAGATGATAATTCACTCAACCACAAGGGCACCTAACCAGGGTAGGATGGGAAACTGGGTTGACTCTGAGGGACAGTCCCTCTCTCGGATGCAAACCCTAGACTGGTGTGGTACAGTACAACCTATCCGACGTCCATGTGGGAATCCACGGCTCACAGGGACTTACGGAGGTCCTGGGCAAGGTCACCTAGTCGGCTCCAAGGAATATGGAAACGAGAGGATCCCCCACCTAGGTAGGAATGCAACTAATATGAAAAGTATGGATGGCCCTAAGTGCACCGGAGTGCATGCAAAGTCTAACCTAGATCTATCAATCAATGATCAACAAATATGAAAAGAATGAAGGCAATCATGCAAAAGTATGATGACAGTAAGAGGAGATCAATAGCAGCACCAAGTAGATGTGAAATAATATGAAATGTCAACCAAGATGAAAGTCTCGGGTGCATTGTTGCAGAAATAAACGGTCTGTGGGAGACCGTTCAGGGAGGTCAACGGTCCTGTGGGGACCATTCAATGGCAGGGAGTAAAAAAGCAGATCTAACAATTAGACAGAAACTGGAATGGACTAAAGGAATGGGAACAGAGGCGTACCTGACAGCACGGTCTGTCGAAAGACCGTGCGAACTCTCGGACGGCCCTGAAAAGACCGCCAAATGTCAACATAAATCACATGTGTAAAGGCAGAAGCATACCTGAGCCAGCAGGAGTGGACGGCTTATGACCGACCGCGGAACAAATGAACGGTCTGCGTGAGAGCGTTGAAGGCAACAGTTCTCAGAATGATCACTACTGGTGGTCAGGACAGAACGACTGCCTCTCGGCCACGCAGACACGCGAACGGTTCTGCAGGAACCGTGTAAACTCCAGAGGGCAGAGACGCAAGATGACGAGATAACGACCTGAAATCACTTAAAAGACAAACCTAACAAAGATAGAAGGTGGTCAGCACAACACCAACATGATGGGCACTAGGTGTCCCACCGTGATCGCCAGAAAAGAGGGTGTAGACATGTTTTTCCTTCCTTTGTATCCTTCCAATCCCTCTACTATATCAATGCAAGAAATAATGAACTGAAGATAGTAGGGAGGAAGGGCGAAAGTGTGATCGTGATCGCCACCAAGGTTCTGAAATGTAAAATAAATACACCCGTACCTTGGAAAGGGGAGACACTCGCCTGTGAATAGCACTACAGAAATAAACAGTCTTGGAAGAACCGTCCTGTTACTGCACGGTCTCTCGATAGACCGCTCTCTAGTGCTGGGAAAGAACGCGGGATGAAGAACAGTGGACAGTCGGATGGTTCGGAGGCAGCCGTTCAAAGGTTCAGAGCGGTTCATGGAGATCTGCCTTCCTCTTCAAATGGACGTAATTAAACCGCGATCTTCCGTCACTCACCAAGTCGTAGGATCTGAACCTCCACCCCTTCCGACCGGCCAGAGGGGATGGGCCTCATGCTAGTGCGATGCTAACCTGCAAAACACAATGAAAAATATAAAAGAGAACCCAATATCAGAACTGTGAAGTGTAGTAACTATAAGAACGAATGAAAATAAACATAATGAATCAGAATGGGGGATACCTGAGAGGTTTTAAACCCCTAGGGGCATGGAAAAACAATAGGAGGGTGTGTGAATGAAGTGCAATGGTGAAACACGTGGGAAAAGAGTGAAGAAAATGATGTATGCAATGAAGAAAAGGAAGGTGGGACGATTGAAACAATGACTCAAAAACAACGAATACTCCTGAACCGGAGGCCTGAGTGGACGTAGAAGGCCTCCCTCCCTGACTGTAGGTCGCTCGAAAGTTCGGCAGGGCTTCGCCGTCGACCATAGGTTTCCCTCTTTTTCAAAGCCTAGACTAAGGGTCCTATTTATAAAGCCCATAAACCTAGCCCAGAAATTAGGGTTTTCAGTGAAAATTAGGTCGAGATATTAACATAAAATCTGTAGATAAATGAATTATCTTCCACCAGGATCGAACGGAATCCAATTTGGTTAAGAAACCACAGAGAAAATGGTGGGATAATGCAAGGGTTTAACCATGGGCTGGAGAGAGAAATTCATTAAAGTCTCAGGAATCGGGCCATTAAGCGGTCGCGCGATAGGACGCCCAGCCTACTGCACGGTCTGTTGCTTGACCGTTCAAGCCTTTCGGTGAAAATTAAATAAATAGGAAAATAATCCAAAATATCCATCGAACTGACCGACTATTTCGCCGTTAGACTCTGATGGATTGAACGGTCTAATGACAGACCACTCAATTCATGGGGCAGTCCAAGGCCAACCGTTCAGGGCCTGACGGTGATAAATTCAAATAAAATAGATAATTATCTGAAAAATTAACGCCCTGGGGATTCTAGGAACTGGACGGCCATATGACTACCGCTCCAATAATTTGGACGGCTAGATGAGGGCCGTTCAATAGCATGTCGGTGGAAATTCAGAAAATCACATAAATGTCCGAGAAATAAATAAACAGCCCAAATATAGCCGCTCATTGACTGAACGGCCACGTGATTGATCGTGCAAAGGTTGGACGCTTGAAATTTATAAAATGTGAGAAATTAAGTAAAATCAAGGCCCATTAAGGCGTGAATCAAAGCGGACCCAGCCATGGAGGAAGGTACCCATAAAAGAGGCCCAAAGACGTGCTTGAAAATCGCCCAAGGAGCAATGGACAACTTGAGGTATCAATAAATAGCGGTAAAAGGAATGACTCAACTTATCGGTAAAAAATGGGTGTCAACAGTACCGTAAGGCTTTCTTGCGGTCTAATGGAAAACCGTTTGCATAACTCTAAAACGGTCTATCGCGAGACCGTCTTGGACTCCTTGCGGCAAGACCTTGACTGCTTTCTGGTTCTATGAACCAACCAGAGCCTAAATTCGCTATTTCATATATTTAGTATTATAATTATGTTATTCTTCATGCAACCATGTTTTATTTTTCAGTTAAAACACCTTGTTTCAGCATGAGCATGTCATATAACCTTATTTTTTATTATTATGAAATTTCATGTAAAATGTTATAATTTTGTAATAAAATGATTTCTATGTTGTGGACATAATTCATGCGGCATTAATATCACTGTTTTAACCGTGTGTTTCACCATTCCACCCTCATATCTTGTCTTTTATAAGTACATGGCGTACACCCCAGTATGCGACCATTATATACACTTTGCACTTATAGGCACATTTCTTGGACTTGTGAACCTCTCCGTTGGATATTCCATCCATCGGACTAGGTGATCTTGTTTCAAGACCTCTGTAAGACTCCGTGAGCTTGGGATTCCCACTAGGATGCCGAGCTGGTTGTACCCTTAAAACCCAATTGTTAGAAAGCACTTAACCGGTGTGATGTTCTAGACCTTAGCGGCCTGTGGATGACCTCCAGAGGCACTTAGCGGCGCTTTACCTGACCGCTAAAGACCCCAAGCGGCCTTGTCATGACCTCAAGGCTCCAGAAGGTTTCATTGCATCGACACCTTATTTCTTCATGCGTCGACTCTTTTCATAAAACGGTCTGGACATGACCGCATTTCTATCTTAAACAGTCCTATCTACACCGCTTGATTGTGTAAACGGTCCATTAAACGACCACATTTTTCCTGATTCTGTCTAACCTAAAGTTTGACCTATTGGGTTAGGTTTTATAAGTTCCTAGATGGTCTATTGATTATCTAGAGCCTAATATCTTATTCAATAAGCTATATAATAAATTATAGAAGTTAAAGAATATATCGTTATGTTGCCGAATTCTTTCCGTGGCATGACCTTGCTTTAAGTCCTTTTTGAACTCTCATATTCTAAATTGAAGCATTCCTACCATGGTATTGCCATCATGAAACTATAGTTGAACTTGTTACATTACTGGCCGTACTTTATTGTTATACTCGTGGAAGTAGCTTGATTTATACATGAAGATGCAGTTCGGGCACTGATTGTGTCCAAGGGCTCTATGCTAGTCCTCTCGGCTGATTGTCGGAAACATACTATAAATCATGGGGTATGATGCTACTGGCATCGCATTGAGCTGGGAGTACTTTCTTTATAAATAAGTGAAATCCATGAATTCTCATGAGACTCTATCTGGATTGAATTATTTCATGCTTGATTACATGACATTCTAGTGCATAACATTTATGGTTATGAAAAGTGAAAGTGCGTTCTCGTTACATGCAAGCATGCTCGTTCGTGAAAACGCCAAGTTACATTCTTGATATATTCTTACTTGAATCTTGCTCATCTATCACCATTCGTCCTACATCGTGATCTTATCATGCTATTATGTCACTTTATTTTATACGTGTGTTTTATCTCATTTTCTTTTGATCTTACACTCTAGAGCTAAAATGTTAATTACTTAAATATTGCCATCATATTGATACGAAGATACCTACTGGGCATGTGGGCTTATACCTACTTTTTTCAATCATTTTCAAAAAATTCTAGCGGGTCGGATTCAGATTACTCAAGTGATGAGTCCGAGAGTGATTGATGGTTCGAGAGAAGCCGTAGTTAGTCTAGTCAAGAGTCAATCATGTAATTTTCTATTTTATTGAGTCCAGTTAGTCAATGAGTCAATATCATGTACTTGATTATTATTATCAATAAAAGTTAAATTTTTGTTGATCGAGTTATTATGTCCATTCATCTTATGTGTGAATGATTGCGCTCTGATTGTTACTGTCACTTGAGGCTTCTCTTGCTGTAGATTCTAAGAAAATCGACGTTTAAAAAGAATATGGAAATAGAAAAAAGCAAAGAGATGATAAAGAAGGGAAAAGAAGAAGAGGGAGCATGCGAGGGATGCTAAATGGAAAGGTGATCGCCAGAGATGCGAGGGCCTCAAAGATATAACAATGAAGAATCAAAGGAGGGATCGCGAAAAATACCTTTAAAAAGTGGGGGAGATTGTGAATGTTCACCTTCTCTTTCTATCAGCCGGCCGATGAAGAGAGTTCTTCTTATCTTGATTACCCTTATAAAATTAATAAACCAACAAAGAAGGATATTGATTAGAATTCAAGTGAGTGTAGCATCAAATCCAAAATAAGAAGATGAATATGAAAACATGGATTAGAACACACCTTTTTGGTGTTGGCCTTTAAAACCCCTATGCAAAAGGGTAGGAAAATAATGATGTTATGATGAAAATGGGTGTGAAAGTGTTGCACAATTGGAGGTGTGCTAGAGTGCACAAGTGGGGATCTAAATATTAAGATAAAAAGAAGTAAAGAAAGAGATAGAATAATGATGCATGCAATGATTATAATAAAATAAAGAGAAGAGAGGAAGAGAAAGGCTTACTAGTTTTTCTCTATGGCAAAAGGGGGGCTTGAGATCTTCAAAATGCTCCAAGGAAGAAGAGGCTTCAAATCTTCAATAGAGAGGAAGCCTTCATAGGATGAAGCCTTGGTACATGTGGAAGACTTCCTCCTTGAGCCTCCACTCCAACAGCACCTCCCCTTGATTTGATATTGATGCTTTTTACACAAGGGAGAGAGGGGTCCTATTTATAGAGGTGAAATTCGGAGTTTAATTCTAAGAAATTAGACAATCATGTTTTAATGGGATTTGGTGGGAGATATTTGTTGTGCAAGTGTCCTCACAAGCTTAGAAAGTCTGACGTTAAAGTGAGGGAGGGAAGTGAAATTCGGAGTTTAATTCTAAGAAAATTAGAAAATAAGTTTTTGTGGGATTTGGGAAGGGGGATCCGTCCTCCAAGTGTCCTTACAATATTAGGAAGCCATAGGAACCCTTTCCCAAGTGAAAAGGGGCTCAAAAAGAAAAAAGAAGGAGGTTATACCAGAGTTCAGATTTGAAGAAGAATTGGCGACCACTCAGGCGGTCGCTATTTAAAAGGGCGCCCACGCGAAGCGTCTCTAATTCCAAAGCATTTCAAAATGGATTCGGGCTTTCAGAAATTTAAAAAGAATTGGCGACCATGAGGTGGTCTCTATTTAGGAATTAATACAAGTTTCGGACGGTGTTAAAATCTCAAAATATGGCAAGGGAATTGACGACCTTTCGAACGGTCGCTATTTAAAGAAATGGCGACTTTCCGGAGTGTCGCTAATTCATAGATTTCGAAAACGGCCAAACTGGGCTCAGCTAAAAATGGGTGCCCCCTGCCTGGGCGCTATTTAATGGGCGCCCGGACAAGGGTGCCATTTCTTGGAAGGGCGCCCCTGCCTGAGCGCTATTTCTTGGAAGGGCGCCCCTTGACTGGGCGCTATTTCTTGGAAGGGCGCCCCTTGACTGGGCGCTATTTAAATGGCGCCCGGGTCCCGGGTCCCTGCCTCTAATTGATTCAAGGCTCGAAAAAAATGGAGAAAAAACTTTAGAAAAATCTAAAAAAATAGGAAAATATGTGTGAAAGCTGGGGGAAGTTGGATATTCTAGAAAAGATAGGAAAACCACTCAAATAAGTCAATTTGAGGGTCAAATGGGGCATCGCAGTGTGATAGGAGATATGCTCAAAATGATGTCAAATTTGGCGTGTCAACAGTTGTCCCGCCTTAGCGTCTGCTTTGCAAGGGAGTGACACGGAGTGGAATGGAATAAAATGAAGTGAAGCAACATGGAATGGAATAGAATGGAATGGAATGAAGTGAGAGTGAACTGAAAAGTAGATGTCAAGGTGTGATGAGACACGCAATCAACACCACCTGATAGGAATTGAATCAAAAGCTCGTAATGATGCAATCTTGAGGAGATTCAATGAAAGCAATGATTGTTTAGATAAAGAAGGAGTGTGAACGCGAGCATGAAGGAGATAATAAGAACGATCAACTTCCAACACGGTGGAAGTACCCCAGGTCACAAACTTGTAGGTTTCACCATTAAGGAGCGGTTACCAGCCAATGTGGACGTGCTGCAACCAAGGTGGATCAAAGGAAAACGATAAAAAATAAGAGGATAGAAATCCAAACAAAGAGTTTTTTCAAGGAAGCGGCCCAAAACGGCAACAAAGCGAACTAAAGACACTACTCGGCTTGGGATATCTCCAATCTGATTTTATTGATCAATTGACCTTCAAAATGATTTATTAAAATGGTTTTCCATAGTTAATACACAACCTAAATGAATGCATGCTAGGTTTAAAGGAAAAATTAAAGCAAATAAAAATAGAATGCAATTAAGGATAACATTGTTAAGCTGCCAAGACTGAGCCAAGATACTGACTTTGTGAGCTGATACTAAGCCGAAGCCTGTTTATCCACGCATCAACTCATAAAAGGGAACCATCGTCGCCAGTCTTGGATGGCTCAACGACCTATCCGTATGACTAAAGTTCCTCTAGAATCATCACTGTTTTTTATGGAGGGGAACTCAAATTCCATATTTAACAAAGCCACAAGATCCTTGATATAATCTAGTAGCGTAATAGTGTATAGTAAAATGCATACATGGAGATGGTGATAGCAATAAGTATGAGGGAACTGAGAAGAAAATGCAGTCACCGTGGGACTTGGATGATGATGCCCAGTCGGTGGGACCAAAGAAAGCTTCTTATCATGCGCTCAAAATTTCATTATTCAAGATATAAAGATGCATAAAGCAATGAAAGCAGTTTAAGCATGAAAGCATAATCGAAACATTCAACAACATTGCCTAGCATTGAAAAGCATCATGGAAAGCATCATATAAAGACGTAAAGCAGGAGAGCATTCCAAGTATTTTTGTTCAATGTCGTCATGAGGATGACAATCTTGGCAAATCAGACGATTAAGATCGGATGATCAAGATCAAGTAATGCCTAGTGGCAGAGTGATCAAGTGAAATCAGCAGGAGTTTATTAAAAAGATTTAGAGATGAACGATCAATTAATGCCCAATGTGACATGAATAGAGAGGTGATAATCAGGAGTGCCCATGGTGACAAATCATGATGATGTTGGGAAGAATCAAAAGATTGATAGTGGTGAATGGAGGGGACGCATCCCATGCCATTGGTCCTTGCAAAGTTGTTGTTCCTGCAAAAGCACCATCAGACAAATACAATGCATTTTTTTTTTGATTTTTGAAATATGTAAATTTTTATGGGTTTTGAAAAAGAATTCCAATTATTTATGGATTTTGGAAAATATTTGAATTTTTTTTGTTTTAGAGTTTTTTGGAGTTTTTTTGGAAAATATTCACTTTTTTTGAATTTTTTTTTAGAATTTTGAGGATATTTGAATTTTTTAGAAATTTTGGTTTAGACATTGCTAAAGCAGCATCAAAGGGAATTTTTGAACCACTGGCTAGGGGTCCTCGTTCCTTCCCCTTTTACTATAAAAACTACCCAAAGTCGGCCGTGCATTTAAAGGTGGCGCCTTACAGTCGACTGTCCATGATTAACGGTGTCCCTACCAAGGCCATACCCGAGAAATATTCGGTCTTGGAGGGAGAAGTGAAGAACAATTGGAGATAAGCTTTATGCATGATGGAAGATATCGAGACTTGAATTACTTCTAAAGTATTTCCCCTCAAAGAGGTAATCTGTTGCGCCGGGGCTTTGTGTCTTTGATTTTTAGACCTTTGACATGGATACGACCAGGGTTTTCCCTTTGGGGACTTTGCCACTCTTGTCATGCCATAATTCATAATTTTATATTGATCAAAATTTTGACTTGATTTTCATAATAGCCTTTTTTTTCAAGATGTATCATGAAAATTTACTTTATTTTGGGTCAAGACTGCCCCTATTTGAGACTTCTCTCGTATTGGGGATTACCTAGGTTGGTCATCTCATCCGTCAACCTCTTGCACCTGCATTCAATCGAGCAAAGAAGTGAAAAGACTTTCAGGTATACCCATGGCATGGCCAAAGTAGCAACGGTGTTTTACTAAAGTAGGCCGGCTAAGGACGCCGTGAAGTGTGTGAAGTGCCCAGCTAGGGGTTGCTCTTAACAAGTGGGAGAGAATGCCGAACTCCTTGCGCGGGGTTCTTATTGACCAAAGGTGCCTCAAAAGCAAGCCTAAAGACTCTTTTTTTTTCTGAAATTGACTTAATGAAAAGGCCTAAGATAAAGATATAGAATAACACTCTTGATCATGTTAAGAAGCACTTCATGTTGAAAAATCATGTGTGAAGAATGATGAAACCAAATCACACACAAAATGTTACCTTGCAACCTTGTAGAAGCAGTAGCTGCCGGAGGCGATCTTGATCATCGTGAGATTTGTCCTCTATGGCAGATAAAAGGATTGGAAGCCAAGGTTTGAAGTGGCTTAACAAGAAAGAGTGGTGCCCAGACCTGACTCAGACGAACAAGGATAAAAGGAAAAGAGGCGAGGGCTAGAACTCCCTCACTAAGGTGCGGAGACCCTGATCACATGAAAGGTCTACAGAAGGAGAGGAAAATCAAAAGTGGAGTGAGGGCTAAAGCCTCGAAATAGTGGGAGAACGGGTAGATGCCCAAAGCGGTGGATGTGAAAGAAGTTGGGTCGCACCTGGGAATAGATGAATTAAGAGAAGAAATTGGTAGATCGAGGGAGGAGGATCTAGAGGTCCGGAAGCAGTGAAGGAGGAAAATCATGGTAGGAGGAATCATCTAGAGGTTCCGAAGGAGGAAAATCCCGAGGGACGCGATGCCCTGGGAAAAGAATTGGAAAAGATGATTAAAAGGAAGAAAAGAACAAAGGATGCAACGTCCTGGAAGCGTAGGAGGATGAATTGGAAGAAAGATAGGGGACAAAGCGAAGGGATGCGATGCCCTAGGAAGAGTGGATGAAAGAGGACAGGAGGGTCCAAAGGTTCTGGAGTAGCGAAAGAAGGGACGCGATGCCCAAGGAGGGGAGATAAGAAATCTGGAAGTTCCTGAGGAGGAAGACACCATGGGACGTGATGCCTAGGGGAATCCAGAGGTTCCGGAGGAAGAAGACACCATGGGACACGATGCCCATGGAGGAAAGATAAGTCCGGAAGTTTCAGAGGTGGAAGGTGTAAAAGGGTGCGATGCCTTGGAAGGACGTAAGAGAAATCTGGAGGATACAGATATGGAGGTGTGGAGGGGCGCGATGCCCTAAAAGGGAGGTCCGGAGGTTCCGGAGGAGGCAAGTACCGAGGGACGCGATGCCTTGTGAGAATCTCGGAGGATCCAGACATGTAGGTGTATTGGTGCGCGATGCCCGGAGAGGGAGGTCTGGAGGTTCCGGAGGTGGAAGATGTAGAAGGTCTGGAAGGCAGAGAAGATACGGGTTCAGAAACCCAGGAAAAAAGGAATGCATGTGAATGCAATGTGATGGATGTAAGGGATGCATGAAATGCATGATATGCAAAGAATGCAGAGAATGCATGGAATGAGAGGGTAAGATCCTCCTCCTCACCCATGGAGTGGCCTGTAGAGGAAAAAAACATGGGTGGAACAGAATAAGGAGTGAATGAATTGGTGGAAGGCCATTTAGCAAAAGAATGCCCACCCCTCCATGGCAAGGAGAGTGCTCGGCCAGACAGCTCAGTGGATGGAATTAACGCCCGAATACTCTCATGTGTTATGGCAATATGGGAAGAGAACCCCTTCGTTTGACAAGGGAGTCGTATAATGACGGAACGTGGGTAATGAGAGCATTAAAACAGCATCGACCAGTGAATAAGGTGACTTTAATAAAGGGTCGATATGGCATCAATTTGGAAGAATTTATCATAGTGAGTCTTGAAGGGGACTTCTCAAATATGCCCAGCACGATGACACGGATCGGCATCCGGCAAATAAAATCTTGAATTTTGAATGGCATAGCCGAGGTCAAGCCCTTCTTGTCCAGTTCTTGAATATCCCTGGAACATGTGCTCGTAGGAATACACCCGCATTGAGTGGTAGAGGAAGGTGAAGTGAAAGTGGTGAGCTTGATGAGCAGTGGAGGTGTAATGGAGAGTTTTAATGGAAGGGTAAGTGGAGGTTCAAACACGTTGAGCATCTCCTCTTGCTCGGAAGCGACTGGGATCGGCTCGAGTGCAAAAACAGGTGAGTCCTGCCCAGGACTAGCCACGGGTTAGGGTAAAGGTGTAGGTAAAGTTGGTTTTAGGGTAATTGGCTTTGGTGTTATGGGGATAATGGAGGCTTTAGGTGGCAAACAAGGAAGAGGTGTTATGGTTTGAAGTTTAGCGGGAGGTTCGACACAGGCCGGTGGAGTGGAGGTTGATGGAGGCTCGGTGGAAGCCGGGGGAGTAGAAGTAAGATTGGATGGCTTGGTGGGGGCTAGTGGGGTAAAGGTTGATGGAGGAATAAAAGGAGAAGGTTTGGTGCGGAGGAAGTGCCGGATAAGGCGAGAGGTATTAGGGACAGGGGAAGACGCATGATGCACCGGTGTGGGTGATTGGAGTATCGACACATCATCGTAGCACCAATTAGTCTCATAACTAGGGTTAAGGACAGTGGCTTCATCTTGAGCAGGGGGTTCATCGGGTGGCAATGTGGGGAGAGGAAAATGAAGAAAACTCGGAAGGGGTGCCTGTAGAATTTCAACATTTTGTGCCATCTCCAAATCATCATCTTCATCAAAAACATCAAGTGGACGCCGTGGTGGAGGCATAATAATGGGTAGTGGAGGAGCGTGATGTGGAGGATTAAGTAAAAACGGAGGCGGGGAATCATCATATTGTGGAAGACTATGTGGAGGTAAATGCGAAGGCGAAGGCGGAGGGCAATTTGAATGAATGGGGTGGATGAGTGGAGGGTGGACGGTGTCCACTTGATCCTCGATATCTTGCAGACACGTGTCATTGATGCCACAGTCTCTCCTCTCCTTCTAATCTTTTTCCATCTTAGTGATGTTATTCATAAACGCATGAAGAGGATTGACTGGAGAAGGAGGAGGAGCAGTGGGCCGCGGGCTTGTGACCTTCTTAAGTTGATCCTCCATGAAAGCAATTTTATCAAGGAGATTTTACTGGAGGGGTGTAACTTGAACTGTAACGTCCCGAGAATCCGATTACCGGGAAGGCCCGATAACCCGAGACTCGAACCGCCACCCACGAGCCCAAAGACTCGGAAGTGTTATAAGGATGGTGTGGAGACTACACAAGTATCGCAAATAATTGCAGAAATTAAACAATTTATATGATTAAGTAGGAAATAAATTAACATTTTACTTCTTACATGGTCCACAAGATATAACAAAACAAACAATAGTAGTCCACGACTAGTACAGAGACAAGAAGGAAAAGTACAGCTCCACGGGGCATACCCCGGCTCTGACCTCTGGCACTAACGCTGGGCACCCGAACCACGCTGAGCCTCAGACGCACTCCCCTGAAGCCGTGCCTCGCCTGAAACACAGTGAAAACACGCAGGGAATGAGTCTCAGAACAAGACTCAGTAGGGATCATTCGAACCCTACCTCACAAAATGGAAAACCACTAGCCTAGCAGTAAGCGAGTACCTCAGAATTGAAAGCCCTGCAACTATGACCTGTCTCACGGCATGAAAGCTGACACATGCACCACGGTGAAACAACCGAAACTCAACGGTCAACACGACCAAAACCCCAAAGGTCGAAGTCACAGAGACTAATAGTCTATCACTCCTGACTCGACAGGAGTACCTCCCACTAGAAGCAAAATCGGTAGCGTCCCCTGACGTCTTACACCACACAGCATGTGTCCACCAGGCACAATAGCCCTTGGAGGAGGCAAGGACACCGTACAAGTAACCACAAAGCAAGTGACTAGCTGGGGTCGCACTCGTCAGCGTGGGTCCAACCGCCACCAACCACGTGTGCACACACAGACCATGCGTCTCAGGTCTGGCCTCTAACTGGTTTTCCCCTCAGCCGGACTCTGGCTGCAAGACGTGGGGCTCGACGAAAACTAATCTAAATATCATCTTCAGGGTAGCCTCTCTACCACTCCCTGGTGGGACCGCTAAATGCGTAAGCAGGCTACGACTAGTGGAGGGTCACTGAAGGAGTAGACTCTCAAGTCAAAGGAAAGCAACGTCCGAACCCAACGAAGTACGGGGACCGTCCCACGTACCAGCACCATCGCACGGTGACCACGGTCGGAGAAGAAACGAGACTGCGAACCACCTGGTGTAGCCCAGAGCCTGGTAGTCTAACACAGGAGCGCCACAGGCTTTGACGGTCTATCTCTGGGCCAGCACAGTAGTCTGACGGCCCAACACAGGCGCGTCAGACACTCGGTGTAAAACCGACTGTGACGCGCCAACCCTGGTGCGTCACAGTCTCTGACGCACCTAGCCCTGTGCGTTAGAAGATGAAAGAAACTAGCTGTGATGCACACCGCTCGGGGCGTCAAAGTCTCTGACGGACCACTGCTGGTGCGTCAGGGATAGGACGAAGCTGGCTGTGATGCACACCGCTCGGGGCGTCACAGGCTCTAATGGTCCTACCCAGGAGCGTTAGAAGGTGGGGATGCGTCGGCCCTGACGCTCCCTCACAGGGGCGTCACAAGGCTCTGACGCCCCACACTGCGTGAGTTAGAAGCCTTGACCCCCAACGGTCAAAAAGACCAACGGTCGGAAACCACAACGGTCGGATGCCAACGGTCGGATCGTCACTCTGACGGTCCATTCTAGGCGCGTCACACGCCCTGGCGGTCTTTCGTGGGATCGTCAGGCCCACGGACCACCCAGTTGGCAAAACTGTGCCATGTGACGCACCCACCGTGGGGCGTCACAGGCTGTGACGCACCCACCCTAGGGCGCCACAAGCTGTGACGGTCACGCGAAGGACCGTCACACCGTCCCGATGGCGAACCGACGGGAAACGACTCAAAACACCAACCACGCCCCCATACCTCCATGGGAGAGGGGGAAAACAAGGGGGAAGCTCCCCCGGGACCCCTAGCATGCTTCTAAGCCATTAAAACATGGAATCACGGCCTAAAATCATAGATCGGGCAATCTCTCCCCAAATCATGGAAAACCCCATCCCGGCGTGAAAACCCATCACTCGGCCTTCCCTCGGCCTACAAATCGCGAGAAAGGAACACGGGGAGCTAAGGAACGTCACCCTACCACGATCTCGCCTCGAGGCGCGCTGGATCGTCTGTAAACCGTGAAGAATGCTTGAAACCCTCGTTCCTTCTCACGCTTCCCACGAATGTCGCACGCCACCGGGATCGTCTCGCCGCGGCCTACGTCATCGCGCCGTCACCCACCGCCGTCTGCAGCCGGAGGGGAGCTCACCGCGGTCGCCGTTGGCTGAAGAGAGAGAGAAGGGGTGGTGCTCTCACGGGAGGGAGGAAGTAGAAAGGGGAAGAAGAAGAAGAAAAGGTGGAAAAAGAAAAATGGTTTGGGGGTATTTATAGAAAATCCAAAAAATCTAGAAAATACCAAAAAATCAAAAATCACGTTTCTGTGATCCTCGGAACGCACTGGTCGCAACGGTACCACTCTCGTCTAGGTGAACAACCATGTTCACCCGCTACGGGGTTCCGCAGCATTTGCCGAAACCCACGCTGGAAATCAGAAAACATGCGGAAAAAGTCACAGAACTCACACCGGGCCTCCGAAACAACTCTGGATCGCGTCGATCCGAACACAAACGATGTCCGAATGAAATTTCAGACACAATGGAGCTAGAAACTCCGGGAAAATAGATCCGAGATCCAAAAAGAAGGATCCGAAGGGTCCGGGATATTACAGTCCTCCCCCCTTAAACAAATTTCATCCTCGAATTTTAAGAACAAAGCTCAGGGGGAAGAAGAGGGAACTCACTCAAACAGGTAAGGGAACTACTGACGTATCTCGTCCTCACGCTCCCAAGAAGCCTCACCACCAGAGTGCCGCTGCCACACCACCTTAACGAAGGGGATGACCTTCTTCCGTAGGCGCTGCTCCCGCCTATCCTCAATGCGGACGGGAAACTCTGAGAGAGAAAGATCTAGAGTCACCTCGGGCCAAAAAGAATCCTCAAGCACATGAGAGTCATCGGGCATATACTTTCGCAACATCGAGACGTGGAACACGTCATGCACCGACGCCAACTCAGGGGGTAACTACAACTGATAAGTAACCTCACTAACGCGCTCCACAATGAGGAAAGGACCGACATAGCGGGGACTCAGCTTCCCACGCCGTCCAAAGCACATCACCCCCATCATCGGAGAAACTCTTAAGAACACACGATCACCAATGGCAAAAGTGAGAGGCTGCCTCCTCCGATCAGCATAGCTTTTCTGCCGACTCTGGGCCGCCAACATGTTCTGAAGAACCACGTGCACGACATTTACACATTGCTGCACCAACTCCGGTCTCGTCAAAACACGCTCACCAACCTCAAACAAATCAAGTGGAGTCCGACACGGACGCCCATACAACGCCTCATAAGGAGCCATGCCGATGCTCGAATGATAGCTGTTATTGTAGGCAAACTCCACCAACGGTAGGTGGTGAAACCAACTCCCCGGCCACTCCAGGCAACACGACCTCAACATGTCCTCCAAAGTCTGGATGGTCCTCTCTGACTGACCATCATACTAAGGATGATATGTCGAGCTAAAGGCTAACTCGGTGCCTAGAGCCCTCTGGAAACTCCTCTAGAAACTAGATGTGAAACGTGGATCTCGATCGGATACAATGAAAATGGGAATTCCATGCAAAGGTATGATCCGCTCTACATACAAGCGTGCCAGCTTGGACACACTCCAGCTGACTTTGACCGATAACAACTGAGCCGTCTTCGTCAACCGATCCACAAGCAACCAAATGCTATCATGCCCACTCGGAGTCCTCAGCAAACCCACCACAAAATCAGTGGTCACGTGGTCCCATTTCCATGCGGGAACATCCAAGGCTAAAGTACACCTCCTGGTCACTGATGCTCCGCCTTCACCTACTGACAGGTCAGGCACCTGACGACGAACTCGGCAACATCTGTCTTCATGCCAGGCCACCAGAACTACCTCTGCAAGTTCCGATATATCTTCATCGCACCTGGGTGCACGGTGTACCTGCTCCCATGAGCTTCGCGCAACACCACACGACAAACCTGATCCTCGGCGAGGACGTACAGCCTACCACGAAACCTCACAGCACCGTCCTCGTCGAGCTCCACATCAGCCATGGCCAAAATCCTGGGCAACTCCAGGTCTACATGCTGAGCCTTTGTCACCTAACGACGGATTGCAGGGGTGACAGTAAGACTCGCGAGGACCGCTAACCCTGGCTCTCGGGGAATCTTGAGCCTGAATGACACTTCGGGCACTTGTTCCCAGAGCCTCCACTTCCTCAACATCAAGGCACTGACCGCGACCTTCTGACTCAAAGCATCGGCGATGACATTCATCCTGCCCGGCTGATAAGATAAGGTGAAGTCATAATCCTTCATATACTCCATCTAACGCCTCTGCCTGAGGTAAGGTCCTTCTGAGTGAACACATACCTCAAACTCTGATGGTCAGTGAACACCTCAAACTTCTCACCGTACCGATAATGCCTCCAGATCTTCAGCACAAAGATCACCGCTGCCAACTCCAGGTAATGGGTAGGGTAGTTCTCCTCATGTGGATTCAGTTGTCGCGAAACATACGCCACCACTTTACCTTGCTGCATCAACACAGCATCCAATCCGACCCCAGAAGCATCTGTACACACCACAAAACCTCCCGATCCAGAAGACAAAACCAACACCGAGCCGAGGTGAGCAATCTCTTCAGTTCCCTGAAATTCTACTCACACTCATCAGTCTAGGCAAAAGGCATATCCTTCCGCGTAAGTCTGGTCATCGGGGCCGCAATGAGAGAAAAATCATGGATAAACCTCCGATAATAGCCTGCAAGCCCCAAGAAACTCCGGATCTCTGACACATACCTCGGCCTTGGCCACTGCATTACTGTCTTGACCTTGGTGGGGTCCACGAAAATACCATCACCAGAGATCACGTGCCCCAAAAAGTGCACCTCATGAAGCCAAAAGTCATACTACTGAGCTTAGCATACAACTGGTGATCTCGCAAAGTCTGCAACACGACGCTCAAATGATACGCATGCTCATCTACAGACCGCGAATACAGAAGGATGTCATCCACAAACATGACCACGAACTGGTCCAGATAAGGACGGAACACCCTCTGCATCAAGTCCATGAAGGCTGTGGGGGCATTGGTAAGCCCGAACGGCATCACCAAGAACTCATAATGCCCGTACCTCATAATGAACGCAGTCTTCTCCACATCGGACTCGCGATTCCTCAGCTGATAGTAACCAGACCACAAATCAATCCATGAGAGCACTCGAGCAGGCTGAAGCTGGTCGAACAAGTCATCAATCTGCGGCAATGGATACTTGTTTCTAATGGTCACTTCATTCAGCTACCAGTAGTCAATGCACAACCTCAGACTACCATCCTTCTTCTTCACAAACAACACGGGGGCACCCCAAGGGGAAAACATAGGATAAATGTATCTCTTGGCCAACAACTCCTGTAACTGTACCCTCAGCTCTCTCAGCTCAGTGGGAGCCATACGGTAGGGAGCCTTCGCCAAGGGTCCCGTACCAGCACAACCTCGATAACGAAATCGATCTCCCACTGGGGAGGCAATCCAGGCGAATCCTCAAGAAAAATATCGGGAAACTCACACACCACTGGAATGTCCTCGACAGCCGGACACGGCTGGTCTACCAAGACCATAGAAGCGAGAAAACCCCGACAACCCGCGTCAAGCAAACGACGAGCCCTAATAGCCGAAATAAGAAAGCGGGAAGAGGAAGACCTAATACCTTGGAAATAGAAGGTGGGTCCATGAAGTCGCCAGAAATAAACCCTCTTTGAGCCATAATCCACCAAAGCATGATGTGTCTCGAGCCAATCCATGCCCAAAATCACATCAAAGTCCTGAAGTGGCAACGCACAAAGCATGGCTGAGAAACTCCGCCCTTCAACCCACACCGAACCTCATGAAAATAATAAGGAGTGATCATAAAATCACCCGAAGGTAACTCCACTGCCAAATCACAAGACAACTGGGTCACCGACTCCTCGATACTCAATGTGAAATCCTCTGAAATAAAGGAATGGGATGCGCCAGAATCAAACAAAACTCATGCTGCGCAACCCAAAATCATAACAATACCTTCCACGAGCTGCGATGACTCTACCTCTGCCCTGGTCATATGAGTAATATGGCCTCGAGCTCTCTGCCTGCCCACACTCGCTGACCGTGGTAGTGGCGGAAACTGACCCTGCTGCTAAAACTGTTGTTGTGGGTACCGCTGCTGATGCTACTGAGGAAACTGGGGTGGCTTACGCGGCCGCTGCGGATAGTCATGTGCCATTTGTCCTGGCTGATCACACCTGAAACATATCACTGACGCCGTACACTGCCTGCCTGGATGTGACTCGCCACACCGGGGACACGGCCCCCGAGAACCACCGACCGAACCCTACCGCTGCAAAGGTGCCGGCTGCTGAACGCTGCCCGAAGAAGCCTGCCGCTGCTCTCGGCCCTCCTTCTTCTTCTGAAAACTATTCCTGAATAACTTCTTCACCTTGGCACTGAAAGACGCAGAACCTGCCGCTATTATCATTGTTACTTCTAACTTCTAAATTTTGACGTCCCTCACAGATGCGTTACTTCTAAATTCAACGCCTAACTCCAAGGCGTCATTTTGATTATCATTGTTTTTATTCACACTTCGAGCACTGTTCACTGGTATCTGACGCCCCTGCACAGAGGCGTTATTCACAGATACATCGCCTCACTCCAAGGTGCTATTTCACTTTGGTTGTTTTCTGTTTGCACTGTTTACAGTGACTAACGACTGACACTCAGTCACTGCTTGTTGAGGCCGCGACCCTTGTCAGGTCGTCATTTCGTTCTGTGCCCACAGAACCTTGCTTATTGATGTGCCTTCATCTGTTGGTTGATCTTGTTGCTCATCTTATTATTATTGCTTAATTTACCTGCATTAGTGTGCATTTTAGGGCATTTGGTTGAGAGACCTCCTCTCTCTACACTCCTAGGATCTCACACCCCTTTCTTAGAATTGGAATGACCCTCCATTAAGAATTCTGTCTCTTTGAACCGGAAATTCCTTTCCAAGGCCTCCGTAAGTCCCCGCACTTGTGGATTCCCTCACGGACGCTGGGCCGGTTGTATCATTTGAAGCACCCGGAGTATAGTTGACCCATACGTTGATGAGGAGAGAGAAAGAACCTAGTCAACCTGGAGATTATACTCAAACTCTCAACTAGGACTCACATTGAAGAGAAAGAATTCACTATACTCTAAAACCCATTTTAATCTTAAGAAAAACCTTAAAACCTTGGGTTCATTACAACTTGAGTGTACAACTTGTTTGATTGGTTGATTATCCTTGCTTATACTTATCTATTGGAAACATTTCTCTCTCATTAAACATTAAACTCCGTTACGGTAAAATCATCAACATGGCCAACTACGGGTACTTTTATGATGGTTATGAGGAGGGTCAATTTGACCAATCTTATGAGGTTCCCCCTCAGGATCCTGTTTATTATGAGGGGAACTATGCTCCCTCTCCCACTCATTATCCTCAAGTTCACATGGTTGACACTGCTTCTCAGAAGGTTGAGCCTTATTCCCAAGCTCAACCTACCACACAAAACACCTCTGGGGACGTCTCCTCTTCCTTCAATTTCAATGATTTCCTTAAAGCTTTGTCTCAGCTAGTTGATTCTCAACGTCAAGCGGTCCAGACCGCTTTAAAAGGGAAGTGTGTCCCATCACCCTCCAATCCTCCTCAGGCCGTGGGTGGCCCTTCTTTTAACACCCCCAATGACCAAGCGGCTGCACATAGGGTGCCTTCGTGCCCACCAACTCCCATTACGGCTACGCTGGCTCAACCGGCAAGTCACTCAGTTGCTAGGCCTCAACAACCTCCAATTCTTCAATTCCTGAGGAGGCCTATGCCGAATCCATACTCTTCTAATCCGGCCCCAGCTGAGTCCGATACCAACACCATACTCCTCTAGAAAATTGCTAGCATGGAGGAACAGCTGAAGAAGGTCACGACACCAAAGACCGCTCTAGAAGTTACTCTTCCTACTCTGCCAATTTTTCATCTACTTCCATCCGAGATGCCCAACTTTCGGCGATATAATGGAACGGGCAATCCGTTCATTCATTTAAAATATTTCATGTATGAGGCATCGTTCTGGCAGGACAACAAGACTTCCCTAGCCTATCTTTTTAGGCGGTCATTAGATGGGCCAGCACCTGAGTGGTTCTACTCTTTGGAGCCAGCTGATGCTGGCGATTTTGATATGGTTCAGCGGAAATTCCTATAGAAATACAAGGACCGTGTGGGTCCATCTTTGTCAGTTACTGATTTAGTTGCCGAGAAGATGAAGCCCGAGGAGGACTTCATTTTGTTTGCCGATAGATGGAGAGCCATGGCCGAGAGATTGAAAGACATACTGTCAGAAACGGAGCAGGTGAAAATGATTATATCAAACTCCACTCCACAATTCTGTCACATTTTAGCCATGAACAAGTTGAGCACAATGGAAGCGCTCTATGAGAGAGCCAGATACATACAAACTCAAATGAAAGACTCGCCCATCATGGGTATGTTTGAGCAAAGACCGAAAGTGATGAGGAATAATGTTAATACTAGCAATATTGGTGGAAGCACCGAGGGCACCGTCACTAACGAACAGGTGGGCGCATTTGGTAACTCCACACCCTTTCGCCATCCTCCAAACCAAGCCACCACAACAGCCTGCCTTCCAAAATCAAGTCCACCAACCAATTAATAATCCTCTTCAGACATTTCGGCCTCCTTCTCCTCAACAACAACAACAACAACAACAACCACATTTTACGCCTCAAAATCAACCTCCACAATACCACCAAGTGCCCCCACCAGCCAATTATGCACAACAACAGCCGCAACAGCCAAGAAGACCACTGGGTCCCAAAAGGGCACAATACCCTCCATTACCCGAAAGTCTACCCGATATCTTCAACGCCCTCATGGCCGCCAATGCGCTCACTCTGCCAAAGGAAAGAATGGTGTGGCCATAAAATGTAGATACCTCTTAGTACTGCGTCTTTCATCGGTAGTCGGGGAACAACATTGATCATTGTTTTCACTTTAAAGATTACATATATGACATGAATGATCAGTGTAGTATTGACTGGGATGAGATGAGGCGGTTTATTGCCACTCTAAAGGCACGAAGGCCTCCTCGGCAACAATAGGCTCAGCAGCCTGCTCAGCAACAAGTAGTACCTCCTCTTCAACAGCAGTAAGCTCCCGCGCCACAACCAGACATGGGGATTGTCCACAACCCACTGTCGGAGCATCCACCAAATCAGCAGGTAAGCCCTGTCACCTCCTTCCATGAAGTGGAGAGGGGACAAGGGTGGCACCAAGAGAATGCCTCTGTCTAGGCTCTAAACCAAGAACAAATTCAACCACCACATTTGTTAAGGATGCCTTATCCAATGTCCTCCCCCAACCATCTCGTCCCCTCTTACGCCCCGCTAGCTGAATACCCTCCGCGACCACCACTACTAATCCCTCGCCAGCTAGGCCTCTCCTCCTCCGACCACCGCCGCCTTCCGCACCACAACAACCTCTTCCCCTCACGAACCCGTTGCCATCCAGTCCACTCCTCATTCGCCCCTCACCATCACCTAACTCCCCTAGTACAATTATTACTCCTCCGCCTCACACAAATCCTTCATTTTTGCCCAGGCCTCTCTTTATTCAGCCTACACCTCCTACCCCTCTCACTATTGCTTCACTAGTCACTACTGTTCCCCAACTAACGAGGCCCCTCATATGGGTTCCTTCTTTGATCACTCATCCAACATTCACTAACCCCAACACCCCATCTTCTTCTTCATGCACAAACCCTCCACCTACCCCCAACCCGACAGAGGCGCGATCATCGTGAATCACAATGCTCCGCAGCGGACGGATGTTCCATCGCGTGTTTCCACATGGGGAGCTAGAGCCCACGCAGGGGCAAAAGGAGCATGAGCTAGAACAGGAATCCATACCGGGGATACACTACAATTTGCTGTAACACTTAGACAAGACCTCGGTGAGGATTTCTATTTTGGAATTGATAAAGAGATCCACTGTTCACCAGCAAGCTTTAAAAGAGTATCTCCAGAAGGTGATGGTCAATGAGGATATTCCGGCTGAACAAATCACATCAGTGTTAACTCCAGCCAGCAATCAACTGGCAATCACTTTTTATGAACATGAATTGGCTCCTCAGCCGGCCAGAAAGTATGCATTGTGTATTACTTTTGACATTAATAAGGTGGCCGTCAAGCAATGTTTAGTAGACACTGGAGCATCAATCAACATTTTGCCACCAAGTACCCTCAAGATGTGCGGCATTCTGGAAAGTCAAATCCGGCCATCCACCATTACTGTTACAGCCTATGATAATACTAAAAAGCCACCTCTGGGCATGATTACCTTGAAAGTGGGATTGGGTCCGGTCTCAATCACAGTGGATTTCCACATCGTGGATATGGACCAGACATTCAATGGCATTTTGGGCCGTCCTTATATCCAGGAGCTTGATATTGTACCCTCCACTAATCATCAATGCATAAAGTTTCCACATAAAGGGCGCATCATCAAAGTCACTAGCATGCCCATCTTGCCGACGGATGACATACACTCTACCACCTCGGTTCCCTCTATATGGCCAGCTAACAGGCCTTTATTGTCAGTCTTGGATGTTGCCGATCCGTGGCAAAACTTGACAAGGTCACCAGTTTCAACCCCTCCAACCGTTCCAATGTCGCCATTGCCATCCAAATGGAAAAAGAAGAAAAGCATGATGAACACGCTAGGATGGAACATTTTGATGAAAATGGGGTATAAAACTGGCAAAGGCTTGGGTGTTAATCTCCAAGGCCTAGTCAAACCCATCAGGCATTGAAAGTTGGTTCCATGAGGTGGCCTGGGGTACAAAGGGCCGAGCAAAGATGAGCCATGGGCTGTTATAACTTCCACTCTCAAGAGAGATCGGCAGCCTCTTACATGGACCCTACAGACACATTTTATAAAAGGGGGTATTCAACATGACGAGCAAACCACATTGGTTACTTCCATGCTAGATTATCAAGATGTTCATGCTCGACAATTTGCTCGCCATCTGGCACCGCTAGTCACTTACAAGGCTTTGGAATCATTAAGACCACTCAAGAGAAGAAAGATGGATGATCCAGAGTGTGAGTGGTACAGGTGGTTTGACATGGATGATATTGCTATATCTCTGAGCCGTCTGTTCATGCCAGCTGATCCAGAGTGGCCACTACTTGTTCATGAATTGATAGAAAAGCCAGCAGTGATTACAGACAAGAGGCAGCTCTTAAACAACTACACAGACACTAGAGAGCTGGATGTGCCGTTCGAAGAAGGCTTCACCGTGGATAGGCTGTGGGCCGGCCTTTTCTCTCTCCATTCCATGCATCCATCACTTATCTCCTTTTGGTGCTCCAAGCTATGTTTCCCCGATATTCCTAGACCGCCCGTGGTCCTCATAACCTTTTCTCCATATTTACTCCAAACTTCTCCAGTTCCTCCTTTAATCCTCGAGCAATTTTCCCAACTCTCCATTACGCCCCTGTGTGGGCAATCACTTATTCAATCTTTCTCCAATCTTTCAGTTTCAACATCATCTCCCACCTCTTCCGCCCATTGCTTCATTCTTGAAAACAAAAAAAATGCCAAAATTCAAACTTTTCAATCTTCCGTCTCTATTGAAGAGACCTCCTATCTTGCTCAAGAGTGTGCCCCGATCCAAGGGCTGCTCTTTCAAGGTTCATTAGCGGACCTCCTTTTTTCCTTCGACGAGGAGGCCCCTCCTGTATCTCCTCCTGTATCCATTGCGTCTTCCTCTTCTCCTCCTCCCTTAGGTCAGGGTTGCTCGTCTAGTTTGTCATCTTGTTCTTCTCCCTCCACTTCTAAGAGTCCTTGGCTAGCTTCTCACAAGAAATCCAGGGATAGGCAGATTCCCTGTAGGTTCTTGCGAGAACTAGCTAGAAGATGCCGGGCATGTTTAGCTCTTCCCGAGTTTCTAGAGGATCTGATACTCCTGTCGGACACAGAATGTGAGGATATGTGCTCTTTAGATGAAGGGTTCGGTGTCTATGAGATTATGAATGATGAAGACCCTATTAAAGAGGGGGATTAAGATTATGAAGAATATGAGGACGAGGCTGATGCTTTTGCTAGTGGTATGAGGAGATTCGATGAACCATCAGCCTCAGTAGAAGAACCCACCAAAGAGATAAATTTGGGTACTGAGGAAAACCCTAGGATTATCCTCATCAGCAAAAATATGCCACCTCCCGAAGAAGAGGAGCTCATTCAAGTTCTTCAAGATTATAAGGACGCGTTTGCATGGAGCTATGAAGACATGCCAGGTCTGGACCCTACGCTTGTTGAACATCGTCTTACACTTAAGCTAGGATTTGTCTCAGTCAAGCAGCGGTTAAGACGTTTCCACCCACACATGGCATTAAAGATGAAAGAAGAGGTCGACAAGCTTCATAAGGCCGGATTCATTCGAGTCGTCCTCTATCCTAATTGGGTGGCTAACATTGTCCCAGTTATGAAGAAGGACGGAAGAGTTAGAATTTGCATAGATTTCGGGGACCTTAACCGCGCGTGTCCTAAGGATGATTCCCCCCTCCGTCACATAGATGTGCTGATTGATAATACGGCAGGGTATTGTAGACACGCCAAAATTGACGTTATGTTGATCAAATCTCATGTTATTATATAAACGCCCCAAGTGGACTTCAATATTCCTATGAAATGAAGTTTTTCTATTTTTATGCATTTTTCTGGCATTTTTATGATTCACGACCTGAAGAAGGGCGTTATTTTCAGAGTAGCGACCTGTCATAGGGCGTTTTCAAAAGAAGAGACGACCATAAGTGAAGGCGTCCATTCCTGGTATTATCCGTTAATTTCTGGAATTATCTACTTTCAAAATAAAAAGCATTTTGTGAGTAACGTCCTCTCTCAGGGCGTGTTTTTAATAAACGCCGTTACCTCAGGCGTGTTCCCTTGATTTCTTTAAACAAGAAAGTTTTATTTCCAAATTTAAATCCAGGAAGAAACGCCCTTTCCTAGGTCGTATTTCAAGAAACGTCTCTGTGAAGGTCGTCAATTCCTGATTTGACGCCCTGTCCTAAGTCGTGTTTCACTCCAGAGTCCTTCCTTTTTCCATCTTTCCCTCACAGTTCCCTACCATCCATGGGACTCTTGCTCGATCTTGATCTTTCCCTGGATGCCTCGTTGCCCATTCTTATCATTCCTTGGTTTGATCACATCCGCTGGAGGCACTATAAATTGAAGTCTCGATCGATCGTGTGAGGGGTTAATGACTCAGAAGGTTAAGCACTCTAAGCATTCAAAAGGTTAAGCGTTCAGAAGGTCACGAGCAGAGCCTTCTTCGTCCTTTGCTGCTTCCCCTCTGCATCCTTCCTTTGTTCATCCGGTGCTTCATCCATCTACTTCCATCATACTCATCCGGTTTTCCCTTTACTGTCGCCAGGGACAGCAGGGTTTCTCAGCTTTTCATCTGTTTGTTCTACTTCATTTATACCACTCCATTCATCATATTTATTCATCCTTCGTATTTATTCACACCTTGTTGCATTTACTTTATCATCATACTCCCCCTCCCCTAAGTCTTATTAAGGGGTTTTAAAACAACAAAAAAGAGGTGCGCACGTTGATGTCCCCCTTTCATTGCATATGCCATTTGGGATTGATACTACGGCATCGCGACTGATCCTTTCTTTCTTTGCTTGTTTGTTGTCTATTGTTACAAGGTAATCAAAGAAGAGAACCCTTCTCATTGGCCGTCCGATTGAGGAAGGAGGAAGAAACTCCACACCATCCCGCATTTCCATTTTTACCAGGTAATTGCGATCCTTTCCATGTTCTCATCTCCTCTTGAGACCCTCGCGTCTCTGGCGATCAAGGTAATCTATTTTTATTGCATCTTATGCATTTTTGTTTATTCATTGTTATTAATTTAACTTCTCCTAAGTGAGGATTTTTAATCCGATCTACAAATTGGCGATCACGGTGGGACAACACTGTTTTCTTTTTTGATTACCATCTCCATTGGCACCCTCGTGTGCCCTTTCCCCTTGACACCCTCGTGTGTCCTTTCCCCTTAGGCACCCTCGCCTGCCCTTTCCCCTCGGTACCCTCGGTACCCTTTCCCTTGTGCCCCTCGGGCACCCTCCATTGTGCACCCTGCACACTCCTGGGATCAATCAATTGTTGCTTATTAACACCTTCCATAAGGGCGTCTTTTGATTTAACGCCCCTCACAGGGACGTGTTTTATTGATTAACGCCCCCCTTCAGGGCGTGTGTTTATTGCATCTGCTGGCGTTTGGTTTGCTCATTATATCGTCTGATATTTAACGCCCCTCTCAAGGACGTGTTTCGTTGATTAACGCCCACTTCCTGGGCGTCTTTTACCATAACTGTTGTCTGCTGCATGCTTATCATATTGTCTGTGGATTAACGCCCCTCTCAGAGGCGTTTCATTTATTATCAGCGCCTATCATCAGGGCATTTCTCTGAGTTTTGACGCCCTCCTGTGGAGGCATCCTTTCTTTATAACGCCTCATCTAAAGGCGTGTTTTCCTACTGTCTGTGAGCCCCTCACAGAGTTTAACGACAGCCACGCTACCGTGTCTTCATCTTGTCACGACCTACCGCAGGGCGTGTCTTTCCTCCTGCTGTGAAAATGACCTTTCCCAGGTCGTGTCTTTATTGTTTCCTTCTCACAGATACTGCTTCCTGTGTTTAGTTCTTATTCATTGCTTGGCATCTGTCTTGATATTATATTGCTGCTTGGATTATCTTGTTTGATTGGCTTGGTTGAGAGACCTCCTCTCTCTAGCCTAGGATTCCACACACCTTTCTTGGAATCGGGATAACCCTCCATTGAGCATTCCGTCTCTTTGGACCGGAAATCCCTTTTCCAAGACCTCCATAAGTCCCCGCACCCATGGATTCCCTCACGGACGCCGGGCTGGTTGTACCCTCGAAGTACTCGGAGTTTAGATATCCTATTCGTTGGTGAAGAGAGAGAAAACCTAGTTGACCCGAAGGTCACACTTGGACCAAACTAGGATTCATTTGGCAAAAGAGTGAACTATTCACAAATAATCCACTTTAATCTCAAACATCCAAACATTAAAATCTTCCATGCTTTCCAACATTGTTTGCATAACTTGGTTGGGTTGATTTGATTGAATTGGTTTGATTAAAGTGCCGTTCTTTGTGGTAAGTCCTTCATTAAACATCCTCTCTTTTAAGAATGAAACTCCGTTCAGGTAAAATCATCAACATGTCAGGCAACGGGTACTCTTATGATGATGAGGATGAGAATATATTTGGTCAAAATGGTGACCCTTTCCAAGATTCGGTTTATTATGAGGGAAACTTTCTCCCTCCTCATCCTCATTACTCACAAGTTCATGTGGTTGATACCACTAATCATGAGGCAGACCCTTCGTCTCAAGTTCCATCTTCCAACACTTCGGGGAACCCTTCCCCATCCATTAATGTCACAGATTTGATCCAAGCTCTCTCCCAGTTGGATGACTCCCAGCGGCAAGCCATTCAGGCCGCCTTGAAGGGGAAATCCATCCCTTCGTCTTCTTCTAATCCCCCTCCGGCCGTGAGTGGCCATCAGATTGTTAATGACCAGGTAGTCTTGCATCTCCCCTCCTCTCGTCCACAAACGCCTACTGCGGCCATGCCGGCCCAGCAGGCGAGTTATTCAGCGGTTAGGCATCAATTTTCCCAACCTCCTCAGATTCTACGAACGCCTATACCGCATTCCTTTGTTCAGAATCAGGCCCCGGTCGAGCCCGATACCAACACTCTCTTGCTTCAGAAGCTGGCCAGCATGGAGGAACAGCTCAAGAAGGTTACAACGACTAAGAATGCTCCGGAAATTTCTCTTCCTACGCTGCCGGTGTTCCATTTACCACCTTCTGAAATGCCGAATTTTCGGCGATATAATGGGACGGGCAACCCATTCATTCATTTAAAGGATTTCTGATATGAGACTTCCTTCTGGCAAGACAATAAGGCCTCCCTAGCCTACTTATTCAGGAGATCTCTTGAGGGACCAGCCCTCGAATGGTTTTATTCTCTGGAGCCGGCTGATGCCGGCGATTTTGATGTTATTCAAAGAAAATTCTTGCAAAAGTACAGAGACCGGGTGGGACCTTCCCTTTCTGTTACAGATCTAGTCGCTGAGAAAATGAAGCCCGAGGAGGACTTCATCGTATTTGCTAATAGGTGGCGGTCTATGGCCGAGAAATTGAAGGACACTTTGTCGGAACAGGAGCAAGTGAAAATGGTTATTTCCAACGCAACTCCTCAATTCCGGCATATTTTGGCCATGAATCGGCTGACAACTATGGAAGAGCTCTATGAAAGAGCTCGTTATATACAAACGCAAATGAAGGACTCGCCCATCATGGGCATGTTTGAGATGAAGCCTCAGCTATTCAAAAAGAATACAAATGTCAACAGCGGGCCCACGACTGAGGGCACTGTCACAAATGAGCAGGTTGGCGTAGTTGGCCATCCCCACCACCAATCAAACCCACGACCTCCGCCACCTCCACAGCAAAACCCCCATTTTGCCTCCGCTCCACAACACCACTTCGCGCCCCAACCTTCTTTTGCTCCATCACCAAGCCAAGCGCACCGCACCGACCCTCCAGCACCACCACAATACCATCAGGTCCCTCCGCCTGCCAACTATGGCCAACAACAACGGAGACCACCGCTTGGCCCCAAGAGGGCCCATTATCCGCCACTCCCAGAGAGTCTCCCTGACATTTTTAATGCTTTGATGGCCACTAACCTGCTTGTCCTACCAAAAGAAAGAACGGTGTGGCCCGCCAATGTTGACACATCCCGTTACTGTGCTTTTCACCGCGCCCCTGGTCACAACCTTGATCGTTGTTTTCATTTCAGAGATCATATT